>OU612043.1:135724833-136350309 GCA_914767935.1 Coremacera marginata | reverse complement strand
AATATAATATAATATAATATAATATAATATAATATAATATAATATAATATAATATAATATAATATAATATAATATAATATAATATAATATAATATAATATAATATAATATAATATAATATAATATAATATAATATAATATAATATAATATAATATAATATATATATAATATAATATAATATAATATAATATAATATAATATAATATAATATAATATAATATAATATAATATAATATAATATAATATAATATAATATAATATAATATAATATAATATATATAATATAATATAATATAATATAATATAATATAATGCCGCAATGAGGAATTTGGCAGCAATTTATGGGGACTTAACGGAATTGGACATCAATTCTATTATTCGAGAAGTAAATAAAAAAATTTGTATGCCGCTTTCGCAGGCGGTGGCAAGAGAGCCGCTCTTTTTTGCAAACGTTTGAAAAGCAACTTGAAAGTTGGCTAAATTGTTTGTTTTAATTTTGAATATATATATTAAAACGTTACTTATTTGAGTGAGAGAAGTTCTGGAGCGAAAATTTGATGAACTTGAAAAATATTGTACAGTCTTATATACATATGAACCGTTGACGCGAATAACGCTGTAAGCAATAAAATTATAAGTTTTCAGGAATTGAAAAAACATTTAAAATGGCGCACTTAGAGCCATTTGATTTTGATTTCCAATTCCTTGGTGTAAGAGTTTTACAAAAGTTTGACTGTATATGAAATATAAAGCACAATGGATGATAACACGTTTTTTCATATTACCGTTTAAACTTTTCCTTTTCTTCCAGTATATGCTTTTCCACTATTTTTTAGCCTCTTATTGCTTATGTCTTTCCAATTTTTAAAATTTATCTTCCGTTTCTTACCTTTATTGCACTTTTGCATCACGCTACTTAATTCTACATTGGCCATCATGACGAGCACATTCAACGTTTTTCCACTCACTACTGACATTAGAAAGCATTCTAAAAAACAAAATGATTCACTAATATTATCGTTTACGAATCGTATTCTAGTACATTCATTCATTATTTAGCAATTATTAGTAGCGATTCATTTATAATATCGCGATAGGGAGAAATTCCTCCTTCCTTAACGAATCGTCAAAACTATACGAAGCAATTCTTTAACGAGTTCCCAAAACTAAAAAATAACAATTTGATAACGAATCATATAAATTATTATATGTACTGAAAAACTCTAAGTGTTGTTATTATAAACTTTAAATTAATATCTAACTTACCCACTCGGCTTAAAAAAAATTTGTTTTTGTTTTTTTTTTGTTATTTAGGTTAAAGATTTGGCTTCTACAAAAGCTCGAAATTATTTCTATATATATAATTTTTTGACCATCTTTTTTTCGGCTTCGTTATACATTCGTCAAAACCGAAAAAAGCCATTCGTTAACGAGTCGCCAAAAACTATAAAAATCAACGAGTTAACGAGCTGACAAAACTACAAAAAGCAATTTGTTAACAAGTCGCCAAGACTATAAAAAGAACGAAAATTAACGAGAACTTATTCAAATGAAAATCTTGAATAAACTATAGGTGGAAATTATTTATATAAAAAATAGGCACGAAATAACATAACAGAAGAAAAAATATATCTCAAAATTTTTTTCATATAAAAAATTATTTGACATAATTTTCACGTAAAATTAAAAAAAAAACCATAAAATTAAAAAAAATATTCCATTAAATGACGTATTGACAACAGAAAGTTAATAAGATATACATTTATCAAAAAAATTTTTATATTGAAAAGTCGGGAAAAATTGTTTTTGGTTTCAAAACATCTTAAATGGAGTTTAGCAAAGTCATGATTTCAATCGGTGCTTTCTTTAAGCATCAAGCCAACCTCCGATGTAGTCGGTATGAAACTATTCGAAAACGGATTAAAAACGATTCATAAGCGATTCGTTAACGAGTCACCCCTCGTCACAATGTTTATTGGGATGTTAATGCCCAAAAACTAATAAAATTTGAGAAACTAAACTAGACAAAAACCCCAAGTGACGTGATCGCTTGCGTTTTACAAAATACGGCCATAATTTGTCGCTTACAACGTTATTCGCGTCGACGCTTAATATATATAAAATGCAGCTGAAGTAGATACAATACAGGGCTTCTGGGTCAGGAGGCGCGGAGGCGCAAGCCGATAACGTCACGCCCGGCACTCAAGTATGAACGGATTTCTGCTTGTGCTGGTGGACGGACAGACAAAAAACCGCAAGTTGTTTTTGCTTTAAGCGTTGATCATGTTCTTATCAGTGTTTGTATGTTTTATGATTTTTTTTTTCATAACCCTAGCATTAGTTATAGCAATGACTCAAATAAATATATATATATATAAGACTTCTAACCTAGACTGCGTGGTGGCATACTTATCAGAGTTCGCATGAGTAAACGAAATACATAGCAACCAGGAAGAGTCAAGAAGTTTCTAGAAGCTTCGAGATGTAGAAACTTCGAGAACATTTTAGAAGCTGACAACAACATCACCAATGTCTTTGCTTTAAGCGTTGGTCATAATTTTATACACGACATTATCGGTAGTGGTAGTCAAGCGAGTTCTTATCAGTGCTTGCATGTTTTGTTTTTTCTTAACCCTCGAATACCTAATAGCAATGACTCAAATTCTGAGTGACGAGATTAGCTTAAATGGTATGACTTGCTATATGAAAATATATATATTAATATGGGTTGAAGCAATTTAGGTACGGCGAAGGTTGAAGGGTTAAAGAATTGTTTATAAATTTATCATAATGGTGCTAAGTATTAGGTGCGTGTATTAGATTTGCATAAGTAGTTTAAGAATTGGATAACAACCATTTGAAACATATGCATATATAAGTGGGATACATCTGAGGTACAAGTCTCAATCCCCCGGTCAAGTCAAATTCAAGAGTCTGTAAAGCTTCGAGATGCAGAAACTTCGAGAACATTTTAGAAGCCGACTTATGTCATTGTATGCCGAAGCGAATGGCGTGAGAGAGAAAGGGAGAGAGAGAATTTGATAGTAAGAGAGAGAAAGGGAGATAGCAAATAGCGCGATCCTATACAAATAATACTTCAGAATCAACCTAACTTAAGCCAATGCCATAGGTATAGGGGGGCACTCTTTACCTATATAGGTATAGACTATCAGTTTATAACGAATACGCATAATGTCAATAACAATCTCTTTAAGCGGAACCACTTCAACCCTTGTTGCAAAATATTTTCCTCCGGTTGAATTACCTACAAGATATGTTTGTGGACTTGTAGTCTTTGTATCAATTAATTCTATACCAAACGTACATGATCACAATAATTTATTCCATATCGGACCACATACTATTACAATTTCAGTTGGTTCATATGAACTGAAAGACATTGCTTCTTTCTTAGAATCAAGTATAAAATCCATTGATGATTCAATTTACTTAAAAATTGAGCGTAACAATAACACCATAAAAACTGAAATTACTTCCTCCGAAGACATAGATTTTTCAAAACCAAACAGTGTAGGACAGTTGTTGGGATTCAGTAAAAGAAAGTTGATAGAAAATGAGATACCGTACGAGGAATTTATCAAAGTGGTTACTATAGAACCATTACAAGATATAGAAAAAACAAAATATATAAATATAGATCAGTCAGATACAACTAGAAATTTTCAATCTGACTTACCTTTGAATATTACAAATGTAAATACAATACGTATCGAAAGCAACTTGACAGATGGATCATATATTAATAGCACTTTGGTTCACACTATTCACGAATTTCCTCTAGATGTTCCACCCGGATATAAAATTAAAGAGAAACCTCAAAATGTCATTTATTTACTTGTCAACTGTCAACAAGTAAACAACATAACGATTAGAATCTTAAATCAAGACGGCGACCTTATAAATTTTCGAGGGGAAAAGATTACCGTAAGACTACACTTCAAGCCAGAACAATTATAATTATGATTATTTATAATAAAAATAAGATACAAAGAGGATTTAGACTTAGTCCTACATCAACACTGGAACGAGGAAGAAGAGCTAAAAAACCATTGACAAGATATAATATAGAATTTTTAAAATCACTCGGACTTAATCATGGGAGAAGAGTCAACAACAACTATTACTAAACTGGTCTGTACTATTCAACAGCTAACTGCTAAAACAGATCTGTGCCGTTCAACAGCTAACTGCTAAAACTGATCTGTACTGTTAAACAGCTACCTGCTAAAACTGATCAATAATTAATCAATCAATCACAACATTGATAATCAATCAACCAATAATTCAATATGAATGAAATACTCAATGTACTTCAACAACCTATGTACGATGAGAGTATTATAAAAAGAGACTATCATAGTTACTATCCATACCAAAAATTGTTTAATAATAACGATGAAATTCGTATACCAATTCAAAATCAAGATCTCTTTGTCTTACCAAGTGAGAGTATGATTTACATTCATGGTTTTATAGTAAAACAGGAAGGAGGAAATGATGTAGTAACAACAGGTGTGAAATTTAAAAACAACTACAGACCAGTTTAGCAGTTTAGTAATAGTTGTTGCTGACTCTTCTCCCAAGATACTTAATCTTAATCCGAGTGATTTTAAAAATTCTATATTATATCTTGTTAATGGTTTTTTAGCTCTTCTTCCTCGTTCCAGTGTTGATGTAGGACTAACTGTAAATCCTCTTTGTATCTTATTTTTATTATAAATAATCATAATTATAATTGTTCTGGCTTGAAGTGTAGTCTTACGGTAATCTTTTCCCCTAGAAAATTTATAAGGTCGCCGTCTTGATTTAAGATTCTAATCGTTATGTTGTTTACTTGTTGACAGTTGACAGGTAAATAAATGACATTTTGAGGTTTCTCTTTAATTTTATATCCGGGTGGAACATCTAGAGGAAATTCGTGAATAGTGTGAACCAAAGTGCTATTAATATATGATCCATCTGTCAAGTTGCTTTCGATACGTATTGTATTTACATTTGTAATATTCAAAGACTGATCTATATTTATATATTTTGTTTTTTCTATATCTTGTAATGGTTCTATAGTAACCACTTTGATAAATTCCTCGTACGGTATCTCATTTTCTATCAACTTTCTTTTACTGAATCCCAACAACTGTCCTACACTGTTTGGTTTTGAAAAATCTATGTCTTCGGAGGAAGTAATTTCAGTTTTTATGGTGTTATTGTTACGCTCAATTTTTAAGTAAATTGAATCATCAATGGATTTTATACTTGACTCTAAGAAAGAAGCAATATCTTTCAGTTCATATGAACCAACTGGAATTGTAATAGAATGTGGTCCGATATGGAATAAATTATTGTGATCATGTACGTTTGGTATTGAATTAATTGATACAAAGTCTACAAGTCCACAAACATATCTTGTAGGTAATTCAACCGGAGGAAAATATTTTGCAACAAGGGTTGAAGTGGTTCCGCTTAAAGAGATTGTTATTGACATTATGCGTATTCGTTTTAAACTGATAGTCTATACCTATAGAGTAGCCTATATACCTATATAGGTAAAGAGTGTCCCCCTATACCTATGGCATTGGCTTAGGTTAGGTTGATTCTGAAGTATTATTTGTATAGGATCGCGCTATTTGCTATCTCCCTTTCTCTCTCTCTTACTATCAAATTCTCTCTCTCCCTTTCTATCTCACGCCATTCGCTTCGGCATACAATGACATAAGTCGGCTTCTAAAATGTTCTCGAAGTTTCTGCATCTCGAAGCTCTTGAAGCTCTTGAATTTACATAAAATATAAGCCATAGGCGGAGATTTTTGCTGGACGACTTGACCGGGGGATTGGGACTTGTACCTCAGATGTATCCTACTTATATACGCCTATGTTTCAAATGGTTGTTATCCAATTCTTAGACTACTTATGCAAATCTAATACACAAACCTAATACTTAGCACCATTATGATAAATTTGTAAACATTTCTTCAACCCATATTAATATATATATTTTCATATAGCAAGTCATATCACTTAAGCTAAGCTCGTCACACAGAATTTGAATCATTGCTATTAGGTATTCGAGGGTTAAGAAAAAACATGCCAACACTGATAAGAACTCGCTTGACTACCACTACCGATAATGTAGTGTATAAAATTATGATCAACGCTTAAATCAAAGACATACACCAACCTTGCCAATTTAAAAGTTTAAAGCAAAGTCATAGACCAAACTTGCCAATTTTAAAAGCTTAAAGCAAAGACATACACCAACCTTGCCAATTTAAAAGCTTAAAGCAAAGACATACACCAAACTTGCAAATTTTAAAAGCTTACAGCAAAGACATACACCAAACTTGCCAATTTTAAAAGCTTACAGCAAAGACATACACCAAACTTGCCGATTTTTAATAGATTTTAGCAAAGACATACACCATAATAGCTTTTAGCAAAGACATGCACCATAATAGCTTTTAGCAAAAAGCCCCCACAAGATGGCGCTGGGTGCGGGAGTGACGTCATCGGCTTGCGCCTCCGCGCCTCCGCGCCTCCGCGCCTCCTGACCCAGAAGCCCTGTATTGTATCTACTAGCTGACTTTGTAAATAATTAATTCACTAATTTATTAACTTTTTGTTATTATATCGCTTAATTGTATGAATTAGTTAATAAAACTATACATATTTTCACAGTTGATTCATCTGAAATAAGCGTAGATGAATCTTCAAAAAAACATTCTGGTGGTAGACCAGAAAAATCATTTGCTAGTTGTTCTTATCGTGCTAAGTAATATCAAACAGGAAGTAATTAAAAAAAAAAATTAAAATAGCATCAAGTAAATAAAAAAACACACGTTAATATTCGCACCAGTATATTTTATAAAATTGCATTATTATTTTATTTATTTAATTACGTGCTACATTCATTGTTATTTCCACGCACTTGTGGGCAATTGTTAATTTTTGCCAATGCTGAGACATCTTGTAGCAAGTAGATGTACTTTTTTGTGAAATGCATTTACAGCAAATACACACTCCTCTATCTATTAAGAGATTATTGTGATTAGACGCATGGAACAATGAAACATCAATTTCTAAGAAAAACACCGTCGAAAAATAAATGTGTCGTTTTTGAGATTTCACTCAAGCAACCCCCAGAACGAGGCGTAAAAAACTTCGCTTCAAAAAAGTCGAAACAATGCATTCCACTTAATCGAGCATTAGCCTTGATCTCAACTAACAATATATCAATACGAAGTTCTAAGGATACATTGAAAGATTTGAGTATTAATGGTTTACCACTTTTTTATCAAATTACCGAAGAGAGAAAAATGCTATCCAGGAAATATTACAATAACAGAAACAAGTGCAACTACAAGTTTACAAGATTTGTTGGATCATACAACGAAAACGATTGTAGAAAGTAAACCTATTGAGGGTGTTAATGCCATTAGCCAAGAGCGTCCGCAAGGGAAACAGAGAGGGGCAGGTGACCCCATATAACTCATCCAAAAGATTTTTATTATTTTATTATAAATATTACACAATCATAAAAAAATTTAGTCAAAAAAAAAAAATATATTATATTTATTATACATGCAATATGTTGCATAACTATTAAAAAATTATAAAGTCATTGAGCTGTATTTTATTGGGATATACGCGTGCATATAAGTTAAACTTATAAGCCGGATTTTAAAATGAAAGCATGTGCAAAAGTATTGTTAAAACAAAATTTTCTGTGGAAATCATTTATCTTATTCTTGGATTTTAATATAATAATATTACAATAATAAAACAGATTTAAGCTTTAAGTAACATTCATCGAAGAACTACGTCATAGATTTCAGCCTTTACTTAAAGATTAAAAAAAAAAAAAATAGTCTGAGTAAAATCATTTGCACAGTTGAACTATTTTTATAAGCTAAATTAACCTAAACACGCACATTTTGTCAGTATCTGTAACTCTTTTTCTTCAATTTTTCAATTCTACTCTTTTCATTTACAAACGTTTAAAAATATAATATTCTAATTTAAAAATTTACATTACCAAGCAACTGCCTATACACAACATATTGAAAACCCACTACCATTTATTTACAAATAAAAAATCAAAAAATTTCAGTTAGGTGCAATAGAAATAATTAAAATATTGTACCCATGCATTCTAAACTCTTTGTATCAGGTCAGAAAGATTTTGAAATTACAATGTGATTTTACACTTCACAGTACATTTTTCAGCTCATTGATTTGAAACAAATTTAAAAAAATTCAAAATTACAATTCCTTTAATCTGTTCATATAACGTTTACCTACATAAGCAACAGATTCGCAGTTATAAATAAATGCATGAAGAAAAAAATATTTTTTGCCTGATAATTAAAAATTTTTTTTTTAAATTCATAAAAAATCCAAAACGAAAAAAGTGTTAAGTCCTATTACTTTCACGTAAAGTCACATAACCTATGAATAAAATGAGACATATGTCATGAAAATCGATGCCGGGTTTCGATTTTATTCACAATTAAGGTATGAATAGAAAAATTTGCTCGAGATATGTACAAAATTCTTTTGAAAAAACGTTGATGACTTTTTTATGATTCTCAGAATTAAAAAAGAAATAAGTTATAAAAAAAAGGTTATTTCATTTTTATGATTACTTTAGCAAACTAATAAACGATTATAAATGTGCGTGGACGCTGAATTCCTGTTCTTGTTTTTTATGGTAGGTACTCCGTTTAGTCAATTAAAGGGAAGTAAGGGACGTGCACTTTTTTAGTGATGTGTGTTTTTCCGTTGGATACCTGCGTCCATTCATAAGTACCTGCCAGTAAAATATTGGAAAGTACTTAGCATTTATAGGTGTTCACTGATCGATTTTTGTCATTCAACAAGTGTCGACGAACGCGAAAAGTACGAAAAGTGAATTTTTCTCCGGTTTTTAAAAGTGAATAAGAACAAAACATATAATATATTTCAATATGGAAAATTAACAAGTGCCCAAAATTGGATTATTTTTGTTACGTTTGTGGTCATATCGCCCCAAAAATAGACAAACAGGATCGAAAAAAAATTGTTTACTGAGGAATTCAAAACAGCGTATTGTTATTATTTTGATGAAGCAGATTTAAGTGGTGCAAATTTTACGCCAAACAAATACCCTTATAATGTGGATACATGGAAAAGGTGCAAAGTTGTATTTTATGACGCCAGTAATTTGGGTGGAAGACCCAACTGGACATGATGAATCCAGGTGCTAAGCATACATAAATTATCGTCATGGATTAAACAGAAAACAATTGAAAACAAAAGTATACATTTACTGTCACACTTCCAGTTAAATGCGCTGCTGATACCGATACACCTATACCTCCAAGTCTGGATACTGTGTCCCTGCAAGACGAAAACGTTTTCACCAATCCGACCAATTTGAATGATGCTGATTGGACACCCGATATTGAAAATAATGCACCACAACCGCTAACAAAATGGAAATGGATTACATTGTGGCTAAAATGGGACTATCACAAACAAATTCCGAATTCTGTCATACCGAAAGCGCCAAGCTGAATTTCAGAAATTTTATTCCTTTGACGAAGCAAATACGTTCACTTACTGCCATGATATCCCAGTTTTAGTGAAAAAATTGGGAATGGATTATATCGCTGGCGACTGACGTTTATTCATCGTTGGTTCAGTTTCAAGTTTGAAGCTGAAGCAAAAACCGTCCATTCCATTGGGATTCAGCACAACTATGAAAGAAACGTATGAAACATTAGGTGAAATTTTGAAGAACATCAAATACAATGCACACAAATGGAAGATTTGTTGTGATCTGAAGATTGTCAACATAATACAAGGCATTATATTAAAGTGAGGTTTTCCAAAATACTTCTGCTTCCTTTGTAATTGGGATTCACGATACACATGGAATCGATATGAATGTAAAGATTGGAAAGCAAGAACTCCCGAGCTGGAGAAACAATTAAAATTACGTAATAAACCTTTGATAAAGGATCTAGATGATATTTTGTTGCCATCGCTCCACTTGAAATTAGAAATAGCTGGAAAATTCGTTGAAGTGGTAGTCAAAGATATTGAGGACGCCTATGACTGTTTGAAATCCATCTTTCCAAAACTCAGTGAAGCTAAAATTAGAAACGGTACGTATCGTTGTCTGTATTTAAATATTGTCATATCTAAAAGTGTTCACTTCGATATATTCGCATTACCAATAATTTTTTCGCTTTTTTTTATATTTAAAACAGGTATTCTCAATGGACCGGATATACGAAAATTAATGAAAAGCGAATCTTTCACAAATGTGCTTTCGAACCATTATAACCATCTATGTGCATGGGACGCATTGAAACAAGTCATCGAAGGCGTTTTAGGAAAGAACCATGTACAGCGAGATGAAACACAGTCACGAGTGGACAAGTTGCCGTATTATTTTGAAAAAATCAATACATCCATGACGTTAAAATTACATTTCATGCATTTCCACCTTGAAACCTTTTTGACACAATTACCTCAGGAATCAGACGAACAAGGAGAGAGGTTCCACCAGGTGACCATGCCAATGGAAGAGCGATTCAAAGGCAAAAAATTAGATGCATTGCTTGCGGAGTTTTGTTGGTGGAGTTCTAAAATTATGCAGTTTGAAGATGAAAGCACCGAAGATTTTGGTGGGCACACTGAACAAAACATGCCCTTGAATATTATGTCTATCTCGGTTGATGATGCAGACTCAGAACATGAATATGAACAACCTACGAAGAAAAGAAGATCATCAGAACCACAAACGTCAACTTCAATGAGGATGGATATTGAAAATTTGTGGATTTGTAATCCAGTTATTGAGCAAAAAATTAAGCAAAATGAATGGGCGCATATTTAAAGGGTGGCTATATACCTGATTCAGGTGTGTTTTATAAATTTTTCGAAACGTTCGAAACTCATAAATGTGGGTGGAATTTTTTTTATATCTAAGAATCACATTTATTACAGTTTATTACTTTGGTACCGCAATCATAAAAATCAAAAAACCTTTTGTTTATTCCTTTTTCTTAATCCTGAGAATCATAAAAAAAGTCATCAATGTTTTTTCCAAAGAATTTTGAGCAAATTTTTGAAATTCATACCTTTACTTAATCTTTCTTTATATATATATATTTATAATTGTAAAAAAAAAATCTGTACATTAAATATTTTTTTGAAATTCTTTTTGCGATGGACGTTTTGAATGACGCAGAGTCCGAAAATCGCATTTTTAAAATTTTTGTCTGTCTGTCTGTCTGTCTGTCTGTTAAAGAATCACGCGAAAACCACTGGATGGATTTGAATGAAATTTGGCATCTAGATTCTTTATATCCCCGGTCATAACATAGCCTACTTTTTATCCAGTAAAAAAAGTTGGACCCGGTAGGGGCGCTGCGATCGGGTTCCAGGCATTCTTTTTTTTAACTTATCTCCGAAACCGTTCATCCGATTTGCATGAAAATTTGTATGTAGAAGTTTTAGGATACGATGAGACTTATCTGCTCTGTTCTATCTTGAACACCAGAGGGCGCTGTAGTAGAAATATTTCAAAGAACCTCGAAAAACTCCTAAACCGTGGATTCGATTTGCATGAAAATTGGAATATAAGGGGTTTCTGATACGGTGAATGTTTTGCACTTATCTTTTCTGTGCTATCTTGAACACCAGAGGGCGCTGTAGTACAAATCTTAAAAAATCGTGAAAAATCCCAAAACTGCTCATCCGATTTGGATGAAAATTTGTAAATAGCGATTTTCGAGTACGGCAAGGGTTTTGGTGCTATAGTTTTTGCTCTTTCTCGAAACTAGAGGGCACTGTTGTACAATTTCTAAGTGTGTAGGTTATTAAACTGTTCCTTAACGGCTGCACTGATCTTGATGAAATTTTTTGTGTTTTGTGGAGTGGATCCATTGATGGTTCAGATTCACACTTGGAACCAGTGGGTGGCGCTGCGATCGTGTTTAAGGCATTTTGTTTTAATAGTTTATCTCCGAAACCATTCATCCGATTTGTATGAAAATTTGTGTATAGAGGTTTTCGGATATGGTGAGTTTTTATGACTTATCTACTCTGTTCTATCTTGAACACCAGAGGGCGCTGTGTACAAATATTTTAAAAAAATTCTAAGCTGTTTATCCGATTTTCATGAAAATTGGTATACAGGGGTTTTCTAATATGTTGACTGTTTTGGACTTATTGATGGTTCAGATTCACAATTGGACCCAGTGGGTGGCGCTGCGATCGTGGTTAAGGCATTTTGTTTTAATAGTTTATCTCCGAAACCGTTCATCCGATTTGTATGAAAATTTGTGTATAGAGGTTTTCGAATATGGTGAGTTTTTATGACTTATCTACTCTGTTCTATCTTGAAAACCAGAGGGCGCTGTGTACAAATATTTTAAGAAATTCTAAGCTGTTTATCCGATTTTCATGAAAATTGGTATACAGGGGTTTTCTAATATGTTGACTGTTTTGGACTTATCTTTTTTGTACTATATCGAACCCCAGAGGGCGCTGTAGTACAAATCTCTTAAGAAATCGTGGAAAAGTAGAAAGCCGCTCATCCGATTTGGATGAAAAATTTTATGAAAGGATTTTCGTTCGGATTTTACTCTGTCTCGAAAAGTAGAGGGCGCTTTTGTACAATTTGTACGTGTGTATGTTATTAAACTGTTCCTAAACGGCTGCACCGATTTTGATGAAATTTTTTGTGTGTGCTTAAGTGGAACCTTGGATGATTCAGATTTGCAATTGGCCCCGGTAGGTGGCGCTGCGATCGGGTTCCACGAATTTTGTTATTATAGCTTATCTTTGAAACCATTCATCCGATTTACATGAAAATTTGTATTTTGGGGTTTTCGGGTACGGTAGGTTTTATGACTTATCTATTTTGTTCTATATTGAACACCAGAGGGCACTGCAGTACAAATGTTTTAAGAATCTCGAAAAACTCCTAGCTGTACATCCGATTTGCGTGAACATTTTTGCATAGGAGTTTTCGGATACGGTGGGTATCTTGGACTTTTTTTTCTGCGCTATCTTAAACATCAGATGGTGCTGTAGTACAAATCTCTTAAGAAATCAGCAAACACTCAAAAACCGTTCATCAGATTTAGATAAAAATTTGTATATCGGATATATAGGATTTGATTATCGAGCATGGAAAGGACTTTGGCGTTATTTTTTTATTCTATCTCGAAAACCAGAGGGCGCTGTTGTACAAATACCGCAAAAAACTAAAAACAACTCATCCGAAAAGTATGATTTTTATAAGTGGTTTTCGGGTGCGGTGAGTCTTTTAGCGCTATGTATTTTGTTATATCTTGAACCCCAGAGGGCTCTGTACTGCAAAATACATTAAGGCGTAGCAAAGCGCGAAGGGTGATAAATATCTTCTTTATGTGTATTTATATTCCACTTTATTTTTTCGCAAATCAGGACAGCTGGTGCCGAATTCTGTGGTATTTGAGTACGCATCAACACATGCGCGAGCCAGTTGCGTCGTAAGTTGGCGTTGTTTGTATATTGCAATTTTTATTTTCAATGCTTATTTTATTTTTGTCCAGTTTCCTCGCGAATTGCCAAAAATGCATTTTTGCTCTGATTTTTTTCAAAATGCGCAATCTATTGAATACAATATAAAACTTAAAAATATATTTTTGCAAGCGATCGGCGGCACGCACACACAAATCTAACTTTTTCTCATAATTGTCTGATGTTGAAGCTACATTTTGCTCATTTCGCCAAAGTTACCGGTTTGTAAGATGCACACAAAATTCCTAATAAAGTTTGTGAAAAGTTTTTCAAATCGACGAGTGAAATCGGAAATATTTATATCAACTCCCAAGTTAAGCCGGGTATTCAGCTAGTTGTGAATAAAAGCGAAACGCGTACATTGATTTTCATGATCTATGTTTAATTTTGTTCATAGGTTATGTGACTTTACGTGAAAGTAATAGGACTTGACACTTTTTTCAGTTTTGAACTTTTTACGAATTTAAAAAAAAAAAATTTAATTTTCAGGCAAAATATATTTTTTTTCTTCATATATTTATTTATAACTGCGAAACTGTTGCTCATGTAGGGAAAAGGAATCGTAATTCTAAATTTTTTTAAATTTGTTTTAGCAAAATCGGACAAGTGGTTCTCGAGTTATGTCTAACAAAAGAGCCTACAACGTGACAAATTCCCCTATACGATACTTACTAACTTGAAATCGATATTAAATTAATATGGCATGTAACTTGACAAAACGAATGATGCAGAACTTCTTCTTTTCGGGGCTACTTTCACGTGCAGTTTTCAGAATTGAGTCCCAAAATCATGTGTTGTACTGTGCTTTCTTAAGCGTTTGATTATGTGAAGAAAATATTATTAAAACAGAATACTTTACTAGTTTGGAAACAAAATTAATGCTTAAATACAGTTTATTTAATAAACGCTTACATTAAACAGCATATATTTATTTAAATCTACAAAATCTTTAAACCTACAAATTCTCAAAAATATACACGACATTTTTAATATGTTATATAAGTTATGAATATTTGACTTTTGACGGTTGTACTCTCAAACCACATACCTTCAGTTTCTTGCCTTACCTGAACATTTTAGAATATTTCAGTCACATAAATGCATTCTTCAAAAAACACAGGTGCGTCGTTGGACACACGAGAGAAGCGAAGTTTTTTTTTCAGTTTCATAGACTTAATAATTTAGTGGTTTTTTTTTTAATAAAATAACTCTTACATTTAAAATATAAAATAACATAAAGTAAATTAAAAGGAAACACAGGTGCGTCGCTAGACACACGAGAAAAGCGAAGTTTTTTGCAGTTTTATAGATTTAATAATTTAATGGATTTTTGTTAATAAAATAGCTTTTAAATTAAAAAATTTAAAATAGCATAAAGTGAATTTAAAAAAACACGTTAATATTCGCACCAGTAAATTTTATTAAATTGCATTATTATTTTATAACGTGCTACATTCAGTGTTATTTCAACGCACTTGTGGGCAATTGTTAATTTTTGCAGATGCTGAGACATCTTGTAGCAAGTAGACTTTTGTGTAGAATGTATTTATAGTATGTGGAATGTATTTATAGCAAATACATAATCCTATAAATATTAAGAGATTATTGTGATCAACAGCAAAGTAGCTTTCGTAATACATTCTTGATGTTGAATAAACTTACTTACTTACATAGGTGGCCGTAACAACCAGTGTCCGGGTTTCGGCCGATTTCATCAGCTCTCGCCAGACGCCTCTGCTTTTCGCGCGCCTTCTCCAATCGGATACACCAAGTGCAGTTAGGGCTTCCTCAGCCTGGTCCATCCATCGGAGGCATGGTATTCCTCGTCGTCGTTGACCAGCGACCCTCGCCTCGAGCACCTTTTTCGCTGGAGCTTCGTCGTCCATACGATGGACATGACCCAGCCAGCGTAGTCGCTGCACAGTTATACGCCGAACTACGTCAATGTCTTCGTAGAACTCATACAGCACGTGGTTCATTCGGATGCGATAGTCATCGCCGACTCGAACAGGTCCGAAGATTTTGCGAAGAACTTTCTCTCGAACACCGCCAGAGCGGCTGCGTCAGTTTGCGAAACTACCCATGCCTCAGCGCCATAAAGCAGCACAGGTAGAACGAGCGTCTTGTAGAGTGTTAGTTTTGTCGATCGAGAGAGGGCTCTGGAACTTAGTTGCTTACTGAGCCCGTAGTAGCACCTATTAGCAATTATTGTTCTTCGCTTTATCTCCAGGCTGATTTCGTTGTTGGTATTAATGGCGGTGCCAAGGTATACAAACCCCTTGACTACTTCAAAGTTATAGCTGCCGGATGAAACGTGGGAGTCTAGACGCCGCGCTCCCTTGTTTGTAGACAGCATATACTTTATTTTACCCTCATTTATCGTCAAACGCACTTTGGCTGAAAGCAGCGGTAACATCTCTCTTGGTTCTGCCGACAATATCAATATCATCAGCGTACGCAAGGAGAAAATGGTGCCATTACGATGCACACCGACCTTTCGTACGATCCCCTCCATGATGATGTTGAAGAGATCGCAAGACAGTGGATCGCCTTGCCTGCAACCTCTTTCGATATTAAAGGTTTCGGAGAGGTCATTTCCTACCTTGACGGAGCTGCGTGTGTTGCTCAACGTCATTCTGCATAGTCTAATCAACTTTGCAGGTATACCGAACTCAGACATTGTTGCGTATAGGCAATCCCTTCTCGGGCTATCGAACGCAGCTTTAAAATCGACAAAGAGATGGTGTGTGTCAATTTGATTTTAGTGGGTTTTCTCCAGGATTTGTCGTAGCGTGAAAATCTGGTCTATGGTGGACTTACCAGGTCGAAAGCCACACTGATAAGGTCCAATCAGTGCTTTTGTAATTGGATTTAATCTAGCACACAGTACGCTTGAGAGAACCTTATATGCGATGGAAATAAGAATGATACCTCTATAACTGGCGCAGATTGTTGGGTCTCCTTTCTTAAGTATAGGGCACAGTATGCTGAGGTTCTAATTGTCGGGCATGCTTTCTGCTAGCCATATTTTGCTGATGAGCTGATGCATGCGCCTTATCAATTCATCGTCGCCGGTTTTAAACAATTCAGCTGACAGGTCGTCAGCACCCGCTGCTTTTTGTTTATGAGTCGTTGGATAGCAACTCGAACCTTTTCGTGGCTAGGGGGTGATGTTGAATCAACAACTATGGTTAATAAAGGCGTTCAGTGGATAGTGAAGTGATATCGTACTCACAACGGTGCGAGTTCAATTCCCCGAGGAGGATCAAAGAAATATTTTTTATGTATTGAAATTACATTTTCTTGCAATAATAGACGCAAGGAACTTAGAAACATCAATTTCTAAGGAAAACGCTGTCGAAAAATAAGTGTCGTTTTTGAAATTTCACTAAAGCAAATCACAGAACGAGGCGTAAGAAGCTTCGCTTCAAAATCGAGCATCCACTGGTAAATAGTGAAAACTGAGTTCATTAAAGTAGGTGATCCTTCTTATTTTATCTTCGAAATCAAAAATTATATTGCTCAAAATCGGAAAATTGTTGCAGTTTTATTTGAAAATTTTTAGAACTGGGAGGCTGTATAGTAATTTATATAATCTTACATTCACAAACATTTACTTAACTACAAAACAAAAATAGTGATATTTTCTTTTGCGAAACATTATTAAATCCATTGCATAGCAATAAATCAAAATGCAATTAAAAAATATTTGTGAACTAATACAAGCAAGCTGGGATACTCTAAACTGAGATGGGTTTTTTCTTTTCAGCCAATCTTTCAAAAAATATTGATTTTTTTTATGTCTGCAGGCATTGAGTGTGCTCTCATTCTAACGGAACAATATAAAAGAAAAAATTGAACAAAATAAATTTGTTTTTCTCTAATATATAGCATATAAACACACAGTCATGTAAAAAATTTCAAATTGAACGGTTTAAAACGGATGTCAAAAAAGCCGATTTTGTGTATTTTTTAATTATTTCTCAGCCTACGAAAGCAGTTTTGTATTAAATGTGTTGATCATGCGAACGCATGTAGACAGTAATGTTCCTCTACGTGTCGACTGTAATTGTCGACAATTTTGGTGTAGACAATTTGTAGACAGTGTCAACAATTTGGAGACAATGTCAACAATTTGTTGTAGGCAATATTAACAATTTGTAGACAATGCCGACAATGATGTACTTAATGTAGACAATCTAGTACTATCAAGTACTACAGTTGACATTAGGAACATTAAAAAATAAAAAAAAACAAACAAAAATAACAATAAAAAAAAGAAAAAATATATATGATATATTGTAAGAATTTGTAAGAAATTGTAGAATATTTTTCAGTATAGCCAATATAACGAAATTTCATAATTCTGAATATTTTTTTTAAGAATGAACACGGCAACCATGTTGCAAAAGTCTAGAATTTCGTCCTGATAGTTCGGTCAAATCTCACACAGTGGAA
Source organism: Coremacera marginata (assembly GCA_914767935.1). Classification (NCBI taxonomy): domain Eukaryota; kingdom Metazoa; phylum Arthropoda; class Insecta; order Diptera; family Sciomyzidae; genus Coremacera; species Coremacera marginata. Next base: position 136,332,276 of record OU612043.1, on the reverse strand, counting down.
CGTTGTAAATTTTGACGATGTTTCCACCAAAACATCTCAGAAAATATAACGCCATTGGTCATCTTTTTTAAGGAGCATTCCTGAATAATTTCCAAATACGTGAACTTTTCCCGTTGACCTTTGTCCATCCCAAGGAAACATCCTGCGGACGCCCATGCCATTAGCAATAAAAACTTTAAACTATTCAGCAAGTAGGGTTGTGATGGTGCGACGAATCGTTCCATCGGTTTTATTCGCCATTCTAATTTGCTGCATACGCGGCTAAAGAAGTTTCACTTAAAAAATGAAGATATCTTAAGATTTCAATAAATGTTATTTTCGTCGACTTTGAAAATAAACAAACTATTCTGGAAACTTTCTCCGACTCAAGTGTTTGCTTCGACACGAAGCATTCATCAGTTTTGTCCGGATATATTTGAGTTAAGGGAAAATGAATGAGTGAAGTTTACCTTCAGTAATGATTTCAGTTGTTTGTTGCGAATTCTTACGCGCTCCCCAATATTTTTTGCGTTCCTTTTAAATTTTAGTCAACAATTGAATTCAATTATCATGAAATATACACCCTTCACTTTCACAGAAGTGGGTCGCTTCCTCACCACGGTAACAGTATTTTATTGTTTTTGAGTTTAGTTGCGATGGTTTAGCAATGAATGCCGAAAACTTTTACTTTCTGTCAATATTGTGTCAATAATACGTGTTTGACATCGATAAAGACGTCGATTTGCAATTGTCGAAATGAAAATTCGTTCAAGTTTTCAATGCGACGATGCACGTTGAAAGAAAATCCATAAACGCCATGATAGATTTTAATTGATTACATGTGTGCATGAAAGGGGAAATAAAAAATTAAATAGGTATAACTTGCTGGGTCTTATTTCGTGCTGTTGATTCGAAAATTGTGAATTTGGATGTATGTATGTGTGTCGAATGTTTGCCGAAAGAAATAAAGTGTGCTCCTGCTGATGGTTTCTTTGAAATGTAAGACAACATTTTGCACTCATACAGAGTTCTTTTGGAGTGGGGCAAGATATAAATTTAATTTATATTGAATACACAATTTGAAACTGTGTCATGTATTGATAGACGGTGTTTGCAAATTTTGAATACTTTAGTCAAGTATTTACATCCATTGTACTCATATGTGCTAATAACATTTGTAAGACTAACATGCTATTTGGGTTCAGACCCTATTCGAAAATGTGTTTACAACGGTGTTACCGTTGACAAATTTTAAAAGGGGGACAAAAAGGAATTTAAAAAATTAAAGGGGCATAATGAATCAAACAACAGAATATTTTTAAGCGTATATTTAGTTTATGAAACATTAACAATATTAAATTTAAAAAACAACTAACAAGAAGAAGAAAGTATAGTATACAAAAAATTAGTTCGGATAAAACATTCAAATTCATAGATATGAATGAATATAAATAAAATCTGGAAAAACCAAAATTTAGGAAAGTTTAAGAAGGTACACTCCTTGATTTTATAAAACAATTTTTCAAGCAAATACATAAAATCGTTTCTATTATTCAGGGTGTCCCAGAATTATCGCATAACCTCGTGGGTGTAAGTTTCCGTGATGAGGCTGTCTGCCCCTTCTCTTAAATTTTCTCTTTCTATTGAAGCGCATAGCATATTATCAAAACAAAGACTTACACCGACTCAACGTTTCGAATCTTGGCAATTTATTTAAAAATTCACGCTCTGTGTTGTAAACTTATAGAACACTTCGCACACATTACGGTTACACGCAAAGCCATGAATCTCTATGGATAATATTCATCCAATACGAGATCATACTGTGCATACCAGAGATCTGCAACAAGTAACTTGAAAATCAACTTACTTGAAAAAAATCAAGTTTCGACTTGACTTGTAGATGCGTTGTGCTTTGGTTCACATGTATATGAGGCATCGTTTCGATCGTGAAAAATTTATATGAATTAATGCTGGAGTACGCTATATCTCAGTAAATAATGATGCAGGGATAATCCGTTGGAAAACGCGGAGGAGGGATGTTAAGACTACATATGGGAAAAAAATATCACCAAACATTTTTAAAAATGGTTTTATATTATAAATTTTATAAAATCATATAATTGACACACTCGAGGTAATTTAAGCGATTTGTAGTAAAAGTTATACTCTTATCATACAAGAACTCCCACGCTATAAAATTAGCTGTAATGTGTTCGTTATAAAATTTTCAAAAATTAATTATACAGCTAGAACCAGAATAACTATCGCACCCAATTTTTTAAATAAAACAAAAGCCAGCAATATATTTCATCTAAAAGATTAGTTTTTGTTTTTATTTAAGTATTATCTTACAACTTTATTTAGCCATTTCGAATCTTTCGGCTTTTAATTTATTTTTGACTTTAAAACGTTCAGCAAAACTCTCACAGGCGCCACGCAAGACATCATCCGGAATCCTATCCCATATGGTTAACAAACGTCGTTTGTAGGACTCAAGATTCATATTTTTAAAGTTCTTCAATTTATCCATCATGTTACCCCAGATACAAAAATCCAAGGGATTTAAGTGCGGAGAAGACGGAGGCTATTCTCTTGTGGAGATGAAGTGAGAAAAATTATCGCTGCACCAGCCCTGGACAATTTTTGCTTTATGAGCTGGCACGGAGTCTTGTTGAAAACAGAATTCATCCCGGAAGGCAGTTTTGGCATCTGGAGTTAGATGGTTTATAAGTACTTCCTGCTGGTAGTATTTCGCATTAATTTTTACCCGTTTGTCGATGAAAAGAATGGGGAGTTTGCCCCTTTTTGAAATGACACCCCATACTATAACGGACGAAGTATTTTGGAACCTCTCGATCCCTCGACTTGTTGTGGGTATACGTTCATACTTGCTGCATACAGCCTATCGTTCTGTGGATTGTGGAATATTTGCAAAAGTAATAATTTTTCATCACTAAAAACTATTTTACAGTTGGCGTGCCTACGAAAGAGCTCCAAACATTTTTTTTTTCTCATCTTTTGTTGTTTTGCTGTAAGGCCCAAATCTTTTTTTAAACTATATGGGCCGAGAGTTGACTTATGTTCAAATCTTTGGCAAATTTTTTGTTGACACCCCTCGATTTCTACGAACTCTTTCACGCACTTTTTTAATTTCAAAATCTTCCGTCTTTTTATACCTCGCACCGTACGCTGAACAAATCGCCGATTGATAAATCTCTGACATATTTAACGATCTCACTTGTTTTTTCACCTGCTAAGTCAGTGTTTCCCAACCTTATTTCACTCATGCCCCACTACAACACCTCAAAGATTTTTAATGCCCCCCTATTCTCAAAAAATATTATATTAAATATATATGAAATCATTAGTGGAAGAAGGGGATATGTCGCAAAATTTTTATTTCGAGAAAATTGCGTTCAAAGTTACAAAAATTAATGAAATTGTATGAAAGTGTATGGAAATCATTGAACGTAGCTTCTTAAATAGGTAAACACTTGGTTGTTTTAAAATTTTATATTTATGCACATACGCCTTTTTCAACTCACGTCTTCATATATAAATAAAACGGGAAAAAGTAATACTGATTTATATATGACTTTATTGAAAAGATAAATCAATGCGATGATTGCGCTTTATGTTGGCTCATTAGTATTTTGATATTTGGTATAAATTTTGTTAATTTTAACCGTAAATCACCACGTTTGGTGATTTCTAGGCGATTTCTTTTTTTTGTGACCAAATCGTTTACTGCACTAAAGCCGCATTCCACTAAATATGATGATGGGAATGGCAACAGCAATTTTCGAGCAAAACACGTTGCATTTGCATACTTTTCCAATGTCTCGTCGCAAAGCCATGCCATTGTCCCTTTTACATCAAATAAAGATTTAATTGATTCATCATTTTGCATTTCACAGAGTTCTTCTTGGTATTGTGTGGTGACATCATTTAAATTTGCAAGCATTGGCTGAGTTATCCAACATGGAAAGTTAATTTCTTTTAAATCAGAAAATCTTTCGTTCAAATCACAGGCCATCTTACACAGGTGATCTGCAATAATAATAACAGCAGCATCAGTTACATCACACTTACTTAGCCAGTAAAACTGATCAAATTTTTTGGCTGAGACATTCTTTTCACACAATTGAAGAAATGTAATGAAGCCAAATATTTTCGCCTTCGCATCAACAAGTGTCCTACTAGCTCCTTGCAGTTGTTTGTTCAACATATTTAGCTTTTCAAATATATCAGTTAAATAACTTACAAATGCTTGGCCATCAACTGTTTGTAAATGTTCCATTTCAGGTTTGTCATTCAAAAACTCTTTTAGAATAGGGAAGAGTTCCATGAATCTTTTCAAACAATTCCCCTGTGACAGCCATCTCACCTTGGTGTGAAGCAATAGTCTTACAAAGTCGGCATTTTTATTCTCACAAAACTGTTTGAAGAGACGTTCACATTTGGCATTTGCTTTTATAGAGTTTATACATTTTATTACTGAGTTCAAAATCTCATTTAAAACAGGTGAAAGTACTTTGGAAACTAAATTTTTTCTATGAATGACACAATGCACAAGCAACATTTCAGGATTGTCATCCTTCATTAATTTTAAACACCCATTTTTCTTGCCCATCATAACAGGAGCACCGTCTGCAGCACAAGATATAATATTTTTTATTGGTATTTGTGCTTCAAATAAATAATTTTTAAGTGTCTTGTATATATCAACGGCAGTAGTAGTAGTTTCCAATGATTCACAAAACAACATTTCTTCAATGAATTCACCGTTTTCAATATATCTTACGTTAGCCATTAATACAGCCTGACTGTCTCTTATAGTTGACTCATCCATCTGTATTGAGAATTTTTTGATCTTAACTTTTCAACAAGTTGCGTTTCAACATTTTTAGCCATCTCATCTATTCTTCTGCTTACAGTGTTATTGCTTAGTGGCATTGATTTAACATCTTTGTCATCTTTGTCCAGAACTGTTTTGAGAAAAGTTGATATTGCTGGTTTAACTAAATCCTCCCCAATAGTATGATTTTTACCCGATTTTGCTATTAATAGAGAAATTTCGTAGAGTACTTCAAGAGTACGAGTTTGAATAGCAGTTTGTGCAGAAAATATTGAATCTATTGTCGATCTTTTCTCAAATTTCTCCTTTAGAGATTGAAATTGGTCCAAATCATAACTTACATAAGTTGTATGTTTTGCCTTTAAATGTGCTTCAAAACGGCCTTTTTTCATAGATTCGTTGCTTAAACACTGTTTGCACAACAAACAGAATGGTAAACGTACATCATTTGGAGCAGATATGAAACCAAACTTCAAAAACTCATGGGAATACTGACGAACTTTTTTTTTTGCTGCGCTGCTCATTTTATATAATATGGGGTTATTTAACAACTGAAATATAAAAAATACTCTATAAGCCATTTTTTCCTACACAATTTAGACTTGCAAAAGACTAAATAATATACAGTCAAGGACTAAAAATAAAATACAGCACTTAAATAGCGGATGCAACAACATATAATAAAAACATAAAGCAAAAGCTATAGTCGGTGTCTACCGACTATGAAATACCCTACATCGTCTTAACCATGCTTTAAAAGTGGGCGGACCTCGCCCAAATTTGGTTAACAGCTTGAAATTGATGCCATATTTCCAATTGTATTTTTCTAGCTTATATAGAAATCCTCTAATTAGGCTTTACCATTATAATTTGTATGGAAATTGGGCGGATCACGCCCATTTTTTGCACACAATTTGGTTTTGATGTCACGTGCACACATACCAAATTTTGTATTTGTATCTCTTATACTACCTTATTTATGTGGCTTACTTTATTTATATTTGTATGTTATCAAACTGCATCACTTTCTTTTATTTTATGTTGTTGCATCCGCTATTTAAGTGCTGTATTTAAACTTTAGTCCTTTACTGTATATTAAAAAATTGACACCCATCTTCTATTTTACCTTATAAAGGGTGGGGCGTGCCCCACCGGTTGGGAAACACTGTGCTAAGTGAAAGGCATTAGAAGGCATTCTAATGCCAGCGCGCGTTTGGCTTCCATGTCGCTAAAACCTTTTTTTTGTCAACTGCAGCTTCAAAGAAATCAAATTTTTACAAGCAGAACTGCTGAAGCAGCAGTTTCAGCAGATTGTTTTAGCAGCGAAAACAATATCATAACGGGTCATTTGAAATTGTTCCAAGTAAACAGCTTTGTATGTGCAACAGTTGCTTTGTTTCACCAGTTTCACGCTGTATAAAAGCATACACTGAGGGGGAAATATGTGCTAAAATTAAATGAAATTGTATTCATGTTAAACGCATATGTTTTTGAAATAGAGCTTGAAACAATTTCACTTAAGTAAAACACAAATGTTTATAAAGAAAAATTTTAAACAAAAGCTATTGTTTTCAAAACAACGTCCCATAATCATAAAGAAAATACAAGCTGCTTGCAATTTAGGTAAAGCATTTTTTACCATTTTTCAATATAATTTGTTGTCAAAAAGCTTGCACTAGTTAAATTAAGAGCTGACTTTTATTTGTTTCTGATTATAAGCCAATCCTTTTAAATATACTTTTAAAGTAAACATTTTTAGTTACAAAACATTTATTAAAAACATGTAAAACAAAAACTTTAATATTGCCAGAAAATATTTTAAAACCCCCATTTTTTCGATGCCATTTTCTTAATTTTTTTTTTAATTTTTCACGTCAGATTCGTGATCAGCAACCATTGGGACCCCTCGAATACTTACAGATCTATTCTGCGAGATACCGATAATAGTAATCTTGTTACCGAAATTCGTTACCGGTCTTAGCATTCGGTATTCTGTACACTCGGTAACGCTTTCAAAAGTCGTAAGCTCGTTTAAGAACAAATAACACTCTTTTCTTGCATCTGGCTGTTTTGCTTGTTACCACGTAAGGAGATGGTAACAATATTTACTGGTAACGCTTGCTTATAGAATACCGAAAGGGTTAAATGTTACCAAAAGGTGAGTTTTTTTGGAAATAAGATTAACGTTACCGCGACAGAATCGATCTGTTAATGTGAACTCCATTCGATAAAGTTAATATTAAAATGAAAGTTAAAATTGCATATAAAATGAAATTAAAAAGCAATTCATTAATATCCAACAAAATGTTATCAAGTAAAGAAAAAAATATTAACTAGAAAATATTTGTGAGAAAATTATAACAGAGACATGCTTCTAAGACATGGCTCTATATACATCACTTTTAACAACTATATTTCTTTAAGAATTAGAAAAGAAAAAAAGAAGAGAAGTATTAAGAGCACATTTTGAAGATTTTGATTTTGAAGATGCTTAAATTTGCGTTTATTCATTATAGATTTGACTGATGAAGGCAACGAATTTCTAATAAAATTCCTTCCTTCAGTACAACCTTACTTACTTACTTAGGTGGTCGTAACAACCCGTGCCAGGGTTTCGGCCGACCTCATCAGCTGTCGCCAGGCGCCTCTGCTTTGCGCGCGCCTTCTCCAATCGGATACACCATGTTCGGTTAGGGCTTCCTCAGCCTGGTCCATCCATCGGAGGTATGGTCTCCCTCGTCGTCTTTGACCAGCGATCCTCGCCTCGAGCACCTTTTTCGCTGGAGCTTCGTCGTCCATACGATGGACATTACCCAGCCAGCGTAGTCGCTGCACAGTTATACGCCGAACTACGTCAATGTCATCGTAGAGCTCATACAGCTCGTGGTTCATTCGGATGCGATAGTCATCGCCGACTCGAACAGGACCGAAGATTTTGCGAAGAACTTTTCTCTCGAACACCCCCAGAGTGGCTGCATCAGTTCGCGAAACTACCCATGCCTCAGCGCCATAAAGCAGCACAGGTAGAACGAGCGTCTTGTATAGTGTTAGTTTTGTCGATCGAGAGAGGGCTCTGGAACTTAGTTGCTTACTGAGCCCGTAGTAGCACCTATTAGCAATTATTGTTCTTCGCTTTATCTCCAGGCTGATTTCGTTTTTGGTATTAATGGCGGTGCCAAGGTAAACGAACTCCTTGACTACTTCAAAATTATAGCTGCCGGATGAAACGTGGGAGTCTAAACGCCGCACTCCCTTGTTTGTAGCAGCATATACTTTGTTTTACCCTCATTTATCGTCAAACCTACTTTAGCTGATTCCTTTTCGATAGCGGCGAAGTACAACCAAATGGTTAAAAAAAGCAGTCTGCCTTCATACCAGAGTAGTTCGAGAACAGTATTTTTTTTTATAAAGCTAACTAGTATTTTAAACATGGCGATATCATGGGAATATTAATTGTCCCTTTTGTTTATTGACAGCTACTGAAAAGTACAATATTACAGTTTTTATACTTTCGTGACACAGTTGGTTATCTAGAGGATTTATTGTTTTAATTTTTTGACTTCAGGTAGCTGCCCACTTACGGCACGTAACGAAACTACAAATTATAACTACACTGTGTTCTTATGTATTCATGCACACTAAATGACGACGCAACGGCAACGACCGACGAAAAAGCCAGTGGCTATAAAACCAAAGAATTCTGACCGGCTTGTCGTTTCGTTACGTGCCGTAAGTGGGCAGCAACCTTTAAGTAATACCCAGTCTTGATCCTCATAGCACAGATGACAGATGTTGCTGTTTTATTTTTTTGTTAATTATATTTTTATGTATAAATATTTAAAAGAAAAAAGAAATTTTTAAATATTTAAAAATTGTGTCTGGAATAATGCATTTTTCCCTTTCCGTACTCGCATAGAACCGCGTACAACTCGGCTGCAAGTTGAACGTGCGAGAGCCAAATGCGAGAGTAAAAAATTGTTCATTTTTCTTTCCCATCTTCTCAGACACGCTCGTTCCGCGTTGCTGAGACAAAACATAATAAAGGGTGTCGCAATGAAAGTGAATATTTTATTGCATTGTAAACATGTTATGGTAAATAATAAGTTATAGAATCAAACTTTCGAAATAGCTTCAAAAGATTAGAGTTTATTAAGTAGTTTTTCTAAAAGTGACCAAAAAAATAAGCAAACGACAATTATTTGTGATGAATTTTCAATGAAAACACATACGTAGAATCTATTTGATGGGTTGAGTAGTGCTTGAGGGGGGGCGGGGAAGGACAAGGGGGAGTTTCGCATTCGCTAAAAACGTGTGATCATAAGGCCTGTATCTTCTTATCTTATATATTAACACGCTAACAAAAATCTTGAACTCCCTTTTTGCCCACTTTAATGACAACAGATTCGGATGAAACTTTTATCATTTGAAAGCTCTGGCTCATACCAAGTGCACAATATAATTTTTATTCAAATGTTTTGTCATTAAGATACGTAAAACTTAAAAACACTTTTTTCCCCGCATAAAACAACATATAATGCCACACAATTTAGCTGTTGCTGCACCACGTTGCTGTAGTTGAGCAGAAGGCGAGAAAGAAAGAAAAAGCTTTAATACAGCTGTGTGGTTGTTGTTGCTTTTTCTTTCCTCTTTTCGGCTACACTTATTCAGTAATGAATGATAGACCTTTTCAACATTATTCAAGAATTAAAGTTCGTGAGCAAATTTCAGAAATTGTTTTTTTTGTTTTTTGCTTTTTCTTTTGTAATGGATTCTATTACGTACAAAATGATTCATTCCAGTATGAGAAACTACATATTATTGCGTGAACACAAAGTTTATCTCCCTTTTTACCTATTTTAAAGACAACATATTCTAATGAAACTTATATCATTTTAAAGCTCTGGTTCATACCAAGTGGACTGTAAAATTTTTATTCAAATGTTTTATCATTAACATAGGTAAAAATTAGAAATTAAAGTCACTTTTTTCCCAATATAAAAAAGAAACAACAACAAAATACAAAGCCACACAGCTCTGATGAACAGCGTAACTGTGGTATAGTAGAAAGCGAAGTAAAAGAGAAGTCAAAAGCTTTAACAGAGCTATGTGGTTGTTTTTGCTTTTTCTTTCCTATCTTTTCGGAAACACTCGATCAGCGTCGTTGAGATAAAACAAAATAAAGGTTGTCTCAATAATCGTGCATTTTTTTTTTTGTTTTTGGATTGTCAAGTAGATATGTTCCGATTCCGAACATTTTTCAAAAATGCCACAAAATTTAAATCGTGCACTTTTATTGGGACACTATATTTTTGTTCATACAAACAGCTGGCACGGTTAGGCTTGCCTGCATATTTTGTTGGCATTTTTGTCTCACTTTCTTCGAAATTATTTTTCGTTCTTGCTTCTTTTTTTATTATAGATATTCTCTTGCGCTCAAGAGTAGAATGGAAGAGTGACTCAGGCACTTCAACAGAGCTGTGTGGAATTGTTGTTATTGTTGCTTTTTGAAGTGAAAACTTCTTTAGGCGCGTTGGGCACTTTTTGGTAGGTAACTTTTAGTTGTGAATTCGCGTCAGCACTGTTAACATCAGCAATGCTATATCATCACCACAGTTAAAATCATCACTGTTAACTTTAGCGTTGTTAAGGTTTGCACTGTTAATACCTGCATTTCTGATTTACCTACCAGGCAAGAAGAAAACATAGGAACGCTTTTGTGTTTTTTTATATTTGGACCTCCACATGGGTGGCAGATGGCAGTAGGTGTGTTCAGAAGAAATTTTGAAGGTCAACAACTATAGGGCCAGCTTATATATTTGACCTGTTTAGGAGTCAATTCGGAAGAGATTTATCTTACAATTGGCAGTTTTGGTGTTTTTGTATGGTGACCCCCAGAAGTGTGGCTGATAGGGGAATGTGTGTTAATAAGAAATGTTGAAAGGCAAAAAAAAGTTTAAGGGGGTCTTCTCATTGAGCAACTTTTTTTTTCAACTTTTTTTTGCATTTATTTATAGCTTGGGTAGTTGTGAATATGCCCCTAAAAGGGTTTTTAGAAATTCGAAATACTTTAGAAGATACAGCCTTTTTTGTGAAGCAAGGTCTGATGGACAAGAAGGTGATGGAGGTAATAAAACCAGCTTACGAAGCGCTGTCGGCAGATAATTTGCTTGAAAGATGCCTTGGATCTGAAACTCTTCGCCCAAACACGTCACTTTCGCCCAAACACATCAACTCAGGCGCACGCACCATCGAAGTGGCCAATTTCATTGCAACGTGCCTCTTCATCGACGGTTTTATACCCATACTTAAAATTATGGGTTTGATGGGTATTGTGATTGGCAAAAACGCATACGAATACGCACTATCTCGCAATTAAGACAGATTGAACCGATCAGAGACTCGAGCTGCGGCATCATCAAAAGCTGGCAGAACTGCTCGCAGAGCAGAGAGGGCAGCAGAAAGCAGTTTCTACGAAAAAGAGGAAGGTGGCCTGTATGGAGCTGGCATCGCCGACTAATATTTGTAAGTAAAAATTGTCAGCTCTTTAAAGCTGCATTTAAACAATTTTGATTTTTTTTTTTTCCCCGAAAAAATTACTTCAAACTTTAAACGCGTTTATCTCGAACCCACGTTTTTCGAACTGGCGGCCATGATATCTCCAGTTCAACTGAACCGATTTTCATGAAACAAAATGGAATCGACGCAGAATTGTCACCATTCTCGGGTGAACCTCGACCATAATTTTGAAAAATTTTTTAGTATATTTTTTTTACACTAAACTACAAAAAAAAAAAACCGAAATTGAAATTTTTTTTTTGAATGGCCGCCATTTTGTCAAAAAAAAAATCACAAAATTAAGCTTGAGGTTCACCCGAGAATTACATCTATACTGATTATAACCCCGTTTTTTTTTCATTTCAGACGCTCCGGAGACGCGGAATCGTGGCCGCCGTGACGACACCTTTTTTTTTCACCACCAACTTTGAAGTCTCATTACTTTTTGAACAGCCCACGTATCGAGGCAAAAAAAATTGTTTATTTACTTTGAACCTTTTGTAATACATTAAATAAAAAAAGTTTTCAATTATTCTTTGCGTTTTCAAATAAGAATTTTTTTAAAAAGGGTCAAAAAAACGGGTTTTGAATGAGAAGACCGCCTTAAATTGGCGTGATCCGACCGGACAGTGATGCGATTGGTACAAGTTAGATGGAAAATATTATTTTTTGGTAGTTTTCGATATTTATGGTACAAGAAAGTACAAAAAAAAGTATTTCAGAAATTTTGGACAAGTGGGCGTGGCAGCTGCCATACAACTTAAACACATTTTGCACTATATCTTAGGAGTGAGATAAGCTATGATAACAAAATTAGCCATAGACGTCTAATGTATAACTTCAAAAAAGTAAAAAAAAATTTCAGCGTGATTGGACAAGTGGGCGTGGCAGCTGCCATACAATTTAAACATATTTAGCGCTATATCTAAAAAATAAGAAAAAGTACGATTACAAAATTACGAATAGACGTCTAGTATGTGATTTGCGAAATTTACTTTCTAAATTGATGAATTTATTTATTTTTTCTTATATTAACATTATTAAGAATTGGATGTTCATCTTTAATTCGACGACCAAGAATCGCCCTCAGGATCGGACCATTCATCACTAGTTGAATCATCATTAACAAGAGGAAAACGAGATTGTCGTATGGCGGTTATTTCTGATTCACCAGCAGGAATAAGAAAAACTAATACGTCCGGATGCAATTTTCTAACATTAGTTAGAGGCTTTTCTTGGTAGGAATCAACCAAAGGATCAGAACTGATGAGAAGCATATTCAATAAATCCGTATTTGTATTGACTCTTGAGCTTTTACGTGTGTTTGTCAAACGAAACGTCTACAGTCTGTGTTACGAGCCTCTTGTGCCTCTTCAGATAATTGCCCTATTCCAACGATGCATTGTTGCACTATATCTTTAGCATGGCAGAGAATTTTATGAACTGTTACCGGCATAAAATACCAGCTATAAAGTTGAATATATAATGCCTTAGTCTCATTAATATAAATTTCAAATGAAGAAATATCTATATTATAACCAGAGGAGATACAGCTTAAAATTATATAAAATCTTTTTATAAGCTTCTCGTTTACTCCAGTTACAGAAGAGCTTTTTTCATGGCTTTTAAAAAATCGTCGAGCAGTGTTCCCATCGTTTGAAGAGCCATAGCCTGGCTTGGGCTTATCTATAACTAGACCAAGTTCTTTTTTAAAACGAAGTTGAATTTGCTTTTTTCTATTCTCGACAGATAACTTATCATTGATATCGCGGATTGCCCATTTTTTTACATCTAGCCTGTACCCTATATGTAAGATACAGTCAAGCGTTTTGATCCAAGCATGTAGAGATGATAAGCCATAAGAATACAATTCTGGTCGAGGTTCTTTGAGGTTTTGGATTTCATTCATTTCAGTTGGCTTGGCACCACATATATAACACGACTGTGTTGACTTGTGAGACGAAAGATGATTGGCTATCTTACCGTCGATCATGGTGCAAACAAATTTGAATTTAATTTTTAATGATTTGAATGATATGTTAAAGTCAGCATCTTTCAAACTTTCAATTTGATGACGAATATTTCCAAATTCTTCTTTTATTATTTTTTCGGTTTCTTTAGCGAATACAAATTTGATTGGTCTACAAAGCCGAGTGGACGATGGATGTTTATTTTGCCATACCACTTCATTTGAATTTTCAGTTAGCCGCAACTGCATAGGAACAAATGACATTACAAATAAATACTCATCAGTGCTATCCTCTTCGTTAAACCTTTGCTTATAAGTACTATGACCACAACTACCATCACCACCCCATTTACAAATTAAAGTCAATGTACTAAAATTTTCAATATTGCCAGCAATAACCGACTGTATCACATTTAACAGCCTTTCCGTAGTGTGATTGACAATGTCTTGCATATTTATGGAAGCACTACTTTCAGTCACAGTGATTGAATTTTCTGAAGGAAAACAGTCTTTCTTTGCTTCTGCAAGTTTATAAAGAGAAGGATATAAATTATGGCCCGCTCGTAATGCTCTTTTTCGAAGATTGTTGTAGGTATAGGAAGTTAACCTACTGTCAATGTAAATGGCTAGCGCCTCCACATTGGTGTAAGTGTGTTGTGCTTCTGTACTATATTTTAATTTTTTAATTTTTTTCGCCTCTTCGGGAGATTCACAAACAGATTTTATAATATCTGCAACAGTACGAAGTCCACTTGCCCGTTTAGACATTTGAGCAGCATATGAGAGCTCATTCACAGTTCTTGATTTCAACAAATCACGTACTTTATTTTGCTTTGAACGTTCTCCGCAATCTGCAAAAAGTTTTGATGGCCTACCGAGCGAGCCTTTAGACGTAGTAGGGAGCTCTTCTAAGACGTTTTGACCAGAGGCTTGATCACTTTTCTGTTGAACTAATACAATATCTTCCATTTGTAACCAATCTGAGTTCTTCATCAAAAATCTGAAAAGTATTTTCAATTTATTCTTACAGGAAGACAAAAATATTATCTTTACACTATATGACAAATTTCAAAACAGTCTTGATGTGTAGTAGAACTTCAAAATTTTGAAACTTAAAAATTTGCCGCATAGTGTAGTAAGCACAATAGCTGCATTTATACCTATCCTTACGGCGACCAGCTGACTTCCACTTTTGTTGAATTTTATTTGCATAAAAACGAATGTTCACCTTCATCTCATTAACAATTTCATCAGATAAAATTTCATTTGAAGAAACAAAATTTATGACCGTATCGTAAAAGTCATCACTTTGTTGATCGCACCATAACTCAAAAAACTCCACACGGGATATTGACATAACTATTCCTACGAAAAATATTTTTAAAGCCACATTTTTAAAGCAATGAATGTTGTATTAAGTAAACCTCCAGTAAAATCTGTCATTTTTAATTTTCTTAATCTTCAAATCACTTCAGTAACTTTTAATTATTTAACTATTTTTGTTAATACTTTTATCAACTTTGACTTCGTTTTCACTTGCTTTTTTTGTTTACTTTTTGCTTTTTCGTTTTTGTTATTTTTTTCTCACAAAGCAAATAACTGTACATAAAATGAGCGAGTTAGAAAAATGCATTTAAAAAAAAAAACAATAAGAGCCCACAGCAAAGAATATAATTTAAAGATATTGCATGTTGCTCCCTCATGTAATTATTGCAAAATATATTTTTTTAATAATTTTTAATTGATTTTCATGTCAGTTTGAGCAGAGTGTACAGTTTTCTTAATATATATTTTTATACCACCACGTTTACTTTCTCGATTTTACCCATTTTTTGAATTGAAGAATTGCATAAAAAATCAGCGAGTAAGAAAAATACATTTAAATAAAAACAAGAAGAACAAACAGCAAAGAATATAATGTAAAGAAATTGCATGTTACTCCCATATAATATTAGCAAGACATATTTTTTTAATATTTTTTAATTCATTGTCATTAAGTTTGAGCAGTGTTTTCTTTTCGTAATATATATATTTTTATATTGATATATATTATATATTTTTATTTATTTCATGTATACATATTTTAATACCGAAACGTGTACTTTGTAAGGGAAATAAATTTTTTTCTGTCTGAAATACCAAAAAATAGGAGTGGCAGGTGTAGAAAAGTATATATATTTTTGATCAGCATCACCTCCTAAGTAGATTTAGCAATGACTGCCTGCCAATCTGTCGTCACGATTACAGCCGTTATTTGAAAAAAACGGTCAGAACCTGGTTTTTCAATTAAAATAAATAGCATTTTTAGGTCCATCAAACAGGTTAAATAACAAGACAACCATACATTTGCGCACCTCGGCACTCTTATAGCTTAAAGTACATATAATATTGATTAAACAAAAAAAAAATTTTGGAAATCTGAGTCCTTTTTTTTCATTTTCAAAAAGGTTTTACCAAATTTTCTGTTTTAACTAAGAAAAAACCTTCGTTTAAGAAATTTTTTGTTTTTATTTTGTATGTATTGAATTTTTTTTTTTATGTAAAAATATTTTGTGATGTGTTGAAAATATTTTAAGCTCATCATACATTCTCATCGACCTCAAATTCGACTTTTTTCATACAAAACGGTCAGAGCACGGTTTTTACAGCCATTTTTAAGACCATCATATACATTCGAACAAAAAATTCAAAAAAAAGTTGCGCACCTTGGCACTCCCAGGGCTTAAAGAAGACATAATAATTATTAAATAAAAAAAAAATTTTGCAATTCTGAGGCAGTCCTTTTTTTTATTTTCCAAAATATTTTATCAAATTTTCCGTTTTTATGCATATTTATCCTTAAATACTGTTTTATAGCGCCTACATTTTATAAGATACGTTATTGCAGAATGCAAATATGCAAATATGCATTTATGCATATTTATCCTTAAATACTGTTTTATAGCGCCTACATTTTATAAGATACGTTATTAAATTTATTTTATTTCAAAAGATCATATCTTATTTATGACGCCTGCCAATTTTCAACTTTTTTGGATGTTGATAAATATTTTAAACATATAATTAAATTTAACTACAAAACTCATGAACTAAAATTTCAAAAATATCACTTTTTGGGTCAACATTCAACAATTTTAGTATTTTTTGTAGAAAGCGGAGGTAAGTAAAATTTTTTTCCTGATATCAGTGGACAGTTCTTCAGAGTTCTACATATTCAAAATTCAGAAATAAGATTTCGACTTTTTTCCGTCTAGCATGCCCTTTCGCATCACTGTGCGACGCCTACCTCCCATACAAATTTATTTTTTGTACATCATTTTGTATGGGAGGTAGGCGGACTTCCTGTCCAATTACGCCAATTTTATTCACATCATACAACCACAATAAGCAAAACATACAACCAAAATTTAAAAAAAATCGCTTCACTAATAAGGGAAAAAATGAGAAAACGTTTAACTTACAACAATACAACATACAACTTTACAACAAATTGTAAATTGCCTAATTGTCTATTTGACAGATAGGATTCAATCCAACTTAAGAAACTGGAGTGAAAACCTAAGTATTCAAGCTTCTTCATTAAGAGAACGTGCGAAACTTAGCAAATGCTTTCGCCAAATCCGTGTAAATAATATTTACCTGGCATCATTTACTAAAAGCTGAAATACAGAATTCCGTGACTAAATTAAAAAACTAAAAACTAAATTAAACAAAGTAGAGCGACTAGTAACAAAGCCGTGTTAGTATGGAGAAATAGTACTCTTTACTGCAAAGTAAAATTTTTCTTTGATTATAGACTCTAAAAGCTTTGAAATAGTTGTAAGCTTTGAAATTGGTCTAAGTTATTTATATTGTTTTTGCAGTCAGATTTATGAATTGGAGTTATGAAAGATATTTTCCAGCTATTAATAAAAGTCCATGAACTCGTTACAATATTTTCTATCCTTGTTGAAAATACTGTGCGAAGCTGTATAATTTAATTTTTATTTAAACTCAAAAACATTCGAACAAATAAAAGCGAAAAGGGGAGTCTTCACCATAATTAAGAATGGTGAGATGTTGGTTCAATAAATTTAGACGCGGTAGTGCACCTGTTTTTAATGAGCGGCGTAATCGTTGGAAAGACCCACGACATCATCTTCCTCTTCAATATCATCGAATACTGTGCCATCTTCTCATTCAGAAGAGCATGTTGGTCGGACTCTTAATAAAAGTGCTAATATTAATAAGCGATCAACTGTTGTTGGTCAAAATCTTACTTCTGAACTAGCTGTTGCTGATCGTAAAAAATGGGTTCATTTGGCGTCTTTTAAACCAACAGTATCTGAAGATGATATAATTTCATATGTTACTAAACACTCGAACGTTGCTAGACATCACTTAGCTTGTCATAAACTGGTAAAGAGGGATGTACATTTGGAATCTCTTACTCGAGTAAATTTCAGACTGGGAATTTCTTCTTCTCTTTATAATGAGATAACTAATCCATCGCTCTGGCCGGTAGATGTCAGAGTTAAAGATTTTAAGTTTTTTCAAAAAATGGAAAGCAGAGAAAAAATGCAATTGCAGAACCGCAATGTTTTGTGGATAGCAAACAGATAAAAATTTATTATCAGAATGTTTCTGGTTTAAGAACTAAATCAAATGCTATTTTTGCGGCTACGGCTGAAAGTGATTATGATGTTTTTGTTTTGAATGAGACATGGTTAAATGAAAACTTCTTTAATGAGGAATATTTTGATCCTCATATCTTTAATGTCTATCGGAAAGATCGGGACAGTAGTACTATTGGTCTTTATCGAGGAGGTGGTGTGCTAATTGCTATCAAGAGATCTTTTATATCTTCGAATATTGCATTAGCTAATGCTGACCTAGCTCTAGATCAGCTTTGTGTGTCAATTAAAGGATTGTCTGATGCCCTCGTCATTTGCACTTCTTACATCCCGCCAAATAGCTCTTTTCTTCATTATAAAGCCCATTCAGATAATGTTTCAACTCTTGTAGCTGACTTTCATCGTAATGAACAATTATTTGTACTTGGTGATTTCAATCTACCCAATGTGTCTTGGTCAAAGGAAAAAGCTGACTCATATCTCTCACCTTCTAATATCTCAACTAATGTTGAAATGTATCTCATTGATAACTTTTTAGGACTTGGTTTATTCCAAATTAACTCTTGCTTTAACTTATTAAATAGTCTATTAGATTTAGTTTTTTGTACTAGTAATATTAATTATAGTTTATTTGAATCAGATTTTCCTATTTCAGCTGTTAGTGCGCACCACGTTCCATTAGAGATCCGGATTTCATTTTATAAATTTCTTCCATTAAGTAATCATTGTGAAAATACCAATTTTAACTTTAAAGCGTGTAATTTTAGAGATGTTAATTCTGCTCTTTCCACTATAAATTGGGGATGTGAGTTTCACTTTTTGGACACGGCTTCATGTTTTAATAAATTTAAGACTATAATTTCTGAAGTGTGTCATAATCTTATTCCAAAATTTACACCTAATGTATATAAAGTGCCATGGCACACCCGAGGATTAAAAATATTGAAAAATCTTCGCTCTAAATTTTATAAAAAATTTTTAACTACAAACCAATTTTGTTATTTTTCTTTATATAGGCACTATATGCGGGAATATAATTTTCTTGATAAGTATTTGTATAGGCAATATATTTTAAAATTTGAAAACAATATAAAATCAAACCCAAAATCTTTTTGGCGCTTTGTTAAGTCTAAAAGATGTTCGTCAAATATTCCTTCGTCAATGTTTTTAAACAATACTATATCTGATAATGCTCAGTCTACTGCTGATCTTTTTGCGGATTTTTTTCTTTCAAACTATGAACCTACTGATAATGTCGACATCGATTTTTCTAACGATTGTGTTTAGGATTTTGGGTTTGGTTCTCTCTCTTTGACTGAATGCGATGTTATTAATGGGATTCAAGAGCTTAAATCTTCATTTAAGTTAGATGCTGATGGGATTTGCTCCTATTTTCTAAAAAATTGTGCTTCTGGTGTTGCGCATGCTTTAATGTTAATTTTTAATAACTCATTAAGGTGTGGGATTTTCATTGATAGTTGGAAAGTTTCATTTGTCACACCTATACATAAATCTGGATCTAAGAACAATATTTCTAACTATAGACCTATTTCTAAGCTTACAACGGTTTCTAAATTATTTGAATCGATTGTAAAGGAAAAACTTTTCTTTACAGTGAAGAATTTTATTTCTCTTTCTCAGCATGGCTTTATGCCTGGTCGCTCAACTATTTCCAACCTGGTTATTTTCTCTGAATACTGTATATCATCGTTTCTAGAAGGTTTTCAAGTGGATGTGATATATACAGATTTTTCGAAAGCATTCGAGAAAGTAAACCATTATATTTTAATCAGTAAATTAAAAAAGATGGGATTTCATTCCTGTTTTCTTAACTAGCTGAAGTCCTATTTATCAAATAGACAGTGTGTTGTAGCCTTTGTCAATGTAAAATCCTTTACATTTGTGGCTACATCTGGTGTTCCACAAGGGAGTATTTTGGGGCCCTTATTGTTTAATCTTTTTATAAATGATGAGACATCTATTTTTTCACATAGTAACTGTTTGTTGTATGCAGATGATCTTAAAATTTTTCTTAAAATAAAAAATTCATCTGATATTAGACTTCTTCAAAGTGAAATTGATAAGCTTTATAAATGGTGCTCTAATAACCATCTTTTTTTAAATCTAAGTAAATGTGTTTTCATGCGCTTTTCTAAGTCAGATAATCTCCATTTGTCAGCATACAATATTGCGAATTCACCTTTGCTATCTGTTAATGAAGTTAAAGATCTTGGAGTTGTTTTTGACCTAAAATTTTCATTCGTGTCCCATTTAGATTATATTATTCCAAAGGCGTATGCAATGCTTGCTTTCATACGCCGTAATGGCTCTTGTTTTTCTGATCCCTACACTTTAAAAGTGTTATTTACTAGCCTGGTACGTTCAAGACTTGAATATGCGTCTGTCATATGGGACCCATTTTATGTGACGCATAAGTCGAGGCTAGAACGAGTCCAGAAATCTTTTGCTAGGTTTGCCCTACAGTCGCTTAATTTTGAAGATTCTTTTCCCCCATATAGTGCTCGTTGTTTACTTATTGGTCTTAAAACTCTTGAGAGTAGGAGAAACATTTTATCTCTCCTTTTCATACATGACATTATTTCGGGCCTGATTGACAGCCCTACACTTTTAGAAATGATTAATTTTAATGCTCCTAATAGGATTCTCAGAAATCAAGATCCTTTTTATTTAGTAATGTGTCGCACTAACTACGCTGCTAATGCTCCTATTTTCAAAGCTCTTCATATGTTCAATATTATTAGTTCAAATCACAATTTAGATTTTTCTATACCTAAAAATCAAATGCGATCTCTGTTAAATAACATTTTGTAAAATATTTTTTTCTGTTAAAACAATATTAATATATAAATATTTTTTGTACAATATATTTTTTTTGTTAAAACTATTGCCTAGTCTGTAAGAATTTTTGTTCATAGACTGAAGAAACTGAAAATAAATAAATAAAATAAAAGACATGGTTCTCTTTGACCACTGTACTAACGTGCACGAAGTAGCAGAGCTTGGAGAAATCAATATTTGATATTATAAGCTAAGTGCGAGAAAGTTATCGGTTGGATGGGTTACAAAGAAAAAACATTAAGAAGACCTCCAAAATTTGAATCAACACAGTTTGAGAACGAAGATGAAAGATTGGCAAGGAACGAGGAACGAAGCGTGTTGAACTCCTTGTTGAATAAAAGTTAATATTTGTTATGCCCACCGAGTGCATATGTCGTCTATAGGAAGAGTGCTTTCTTGAAACAGGAGTGATAGTCAAATGGCGAAGGCTTCGGATGTCCGTTTTGATTGCATCTTGTCGTCTAGCTGCTATAAGGACGTCTTGCTTTGTGTGTAGGATTGTGCACATTCTTTGCTGCGCACAGACGTGTATGGATTTTAGCTGCGACAAGATAATGACCCTAGTCTGTGTTACCACCACGGTTCGCGCGTACATTTAATACACTGGAAGAGTCCGTACCGTCAATCAAAACGTGATAAATTTGGTTGTGCGTTTTTCGTCAGGGGACAGCCGGGTGGCCTTACGACTATTGAGATGCTTGAGTCTAGAGATACTTACGACTATGTTTCGTACTGCGGCGAAGTCAATCAGCCTCATTCCGTTATCGGATGTATTGTCGTGTAAGCTGAACTTCCCGACTGTTGGACCAAAAATGTTTTCCTTGCCCAACTGCGTTGAAGTTATCAAGCACAATTTATATGTCATGACGGGCGCAGCACTCGTTAGCTTCTCAAGGCGCTCGTAGAAAGTTTCATCGGTTTCATCGTCCTTGTCCTCTATCGAAGCATGCACACATATAAGGTTTATATAAAAAAAATTTAGTCTTGATGCGGATTATGGCAAGTCGTTCGTTCCCATATGTGAATTGCAGGACGTGATGCCGTAATCTCTTGTCAACTGTAAATTCGCACCCCAACCTCGTGCTTTTCCGCATGGCCGCTGTAGTAGATATCACACGATGTTTGCCGAGAGCAACCCTGTTTCTTCCATCGCATTTCTTGGATCGTAGTGATGTTAGCATTGTATCTGAACAGAGCCCATCTGCATCTGTACGAATTGAAGGCTTAAGTCTCAATATCCCATTTAAAGCATTATTAGAAGTAAGAGACAAAGCTCCAAAATCTATAATAGGATGTTAATTACCCATGCAATCAAAATTATTGTTATTATTAGAACTATCAAAATTCGATTGAAAAAATTCAGCAAACAAATTGGCCATCAACGACATAGATGGTTTGTCCGCTATTTTAATAAAAAATTGTGTTTCATCTATGGCTAGACCACTGCAATATATATTTAATAAACCTCTCAAATCGATAATTTTTATTGATTCTTGGAAGGTTTCTTTTATTACACCAATCTTCAAGTCGGGAAATAAAAAGAATATCGAAAATTATAGGCCTATTTCAAAATTGTCAACAGCTAGTAAACTTTTTGAACATGTTGTCAAAGATAAAATTGTGTTCGCCTTAAAAAATTTTATTTCGCCTTATCAACACGGTTTTGTGTGAGGACGTTCAACTGTAACAAACTTGACTTTGTTTTCTGAATATTGTATATCGGCATTTAAAGAAGGAAATCAAGTTGATGTAATTTATACAGATTTCACCAAAGCATTTGATAAAGTTTCACACTCTATTCTTTCAATAAAGCTAGCAAATTTTGGTTTTCACACAACGTTACTTGAATGGTTTAGATTTTATCTTTTAAATAGAATTAGCTATGTAAAAATCGATGATACGGTCAAACTCTATCGTTGCTTCTTCTGGTGTACCACAAGGTAGTATCCTTGGTCCGCTTTTATTTTTGATCTTCATAAATGATATATTTTGTTCAATAACACAATCTCAGTGTCTACTATTTGCGGATGATTTGAAAATATATCTTAAAATACATAATGATTCAGATGTGCAAAAATTACAGTTGGACTTAAATGCGGTCCGGTAAAACCGTTTATACCTAAATCGTGATAAGTGTGTCGTTAACACTTATTCTAAATCTGTTTACAATATTAATAATACGCATCTTCTAAATAATGTGCCGGTAAATCGAGAAAATGTTGTAAAGGACCTTGGAGTGATATTTGACTCGAAATTTACCTTTATCTTCCACATAAATTATATTATACCTAAAGCTTACCAAATCTCAGCTTTTGTCCGCAGAAATAGTCAGAAATTTACAGATATTTATGTGCTCAAGTCTCTGTATATCTCCTTAGTCCGTTTAAAATTGGAAAATGCCTCAATTATTTGGAATTCCTTTTATGCTTCGCACAACATTCGTCTTGAACGAGTGCTTAAATCGTTTGTAAGGTTTGCATTGCGCTCTTTAATTTTTGAGGAATCCATTCCTTCATATGGTGCTAGATGTAAACTTTTACACATAGAAACGTTACAAAAGAGACGAACTTTATTTTCCTTGTTATTTATTTATGATGTTATTGTTGGCTCAATTGACTGTCCTAATCTCTTATAATTAATCAATTTTAATGTTCCTAGTAGAATTTTACGTCATTCTGATATGTTCTATTTAGGCACTTCTATCTCTAAAGAATCTTTTAAAAATTTGTTACGAAATGCTATTAATTAAACAATATTGTATCATAGTCAGTAAGAATTTAATGTTCATTGACTGGAATAAATAAATAAATACCGAACGCATTGTTTGAGACCCTGTCATACCCTTCTTGGATTTAATAAAACTGTTTGGCGTTTTATTATTCGTTTTATTATGCGCTTAAGGAGTCGCTTTAATATTTGTTTCGAAATTAGCAATATACTGTCTATACAAATATTTGTCTAAGAAGTTAAATTCCCTCATGTAATACCTGTATTTTAAGAAAAATTAATTTTGATTCGTTAAAACAAACGTATTGTAAAACTTATTACGCAAATTTTTTAGTATTTTTAACCCACGAGTACACCAAGGTACTTTACATACCAGTGGCTTAGTTCTGGGAATAAGTTGTGAACAATTTGAAGAAATACGAGTTTTAAAGATATTAAAGCATGAATCGGTATTAAAAATTTTAAACTCACTCTGCCAATAATACGACCAATAGCATCAGGCGCGGATCCAGGAAAAAATTTCGGGGGGGGTTTTGGAATTTTTTATTTTATGTTTTATTTAAACGTTTGCATATTTATTTACGAAGAAATAATAGTATTTGTGATTATAACATAATATTCAACCTTCGTGTTTTTTTCGACATAATGTCGAAAATATTTTCGCATGTTTCTTCCACGTCACGATGCACGTTTAATAACGCCAACCCGTTCAATCGTTCTTCACTTGTTTTGCTTCGCAAATAGGTTTTTAATCTGCGTAGAGAAGAAAATGAGCGTTCGCTTGATGCCACGGAAATCGGAAGGGTTGCGCAAATTTGTAGGAACCGATGTATTGATGGGTAAAATTGCTTGTTGCAGTGGTTTAGAGCATCAATAAATGATTTCGCTCGGTTTTCATATGGTATCTTCGAGCAGTGCCTGCAAAAATACGGAGTACATACAAGGTGTAAATATTAAGAGTGAACATAAAAGATTTCCTTTATTTATATGCTCACCTTTTCCACATCGTAAAGTCAACTTCAAATTCTCCCACAACATCTTTCGGCCATTGATTTTCAAAAACTTGAATCGTTTTTTGGATTTCCTCTTTATCAAGCTCTGTGCATTTCGTTGGCAAAATATTTTGAATTTTGGACAGTAATGCACCATTTTCAAGAAATCTTGATCGAAGCTCATCCAAAAAATGATCCAAGAATGGAATTAAAGTTGATCGTCGAAAGTACGATTCCGTGTCACCTTCCAAATAAGCGCAGTTCAGCTGCCGTTGAGTACTCCTTGGAGCTTCAAGCCTTACATTGACTGCCTTAGCTATTTCCGTGGCCCTGAGATAAATTTCGTGGAATTTCTCCTCCGCATTTTCACGCAAATCCATCATTTCTTCGTACAAATCAGTTGAATACTCAACGCAGGTGCTCAAATCGCATTCTATTGTTTGTAGCAACAGGCTCAGGTTTTTCGTCGAGCTGAAAATTGGTTCCAGTATTGTCAATGAAATAATAAATTGAGGTTTGCAAATTGACGAAAGTAGTACGTCAGGCTGTATGCCATCGGATTTTGTATTGCAGCTGTCCAATTTTTCTAATGCTGTGCAAATGTATGGAAATGCATTTTGAAACAGTTTGAGCGAATCGAGGTGCTCCACCTTTCCACCCACTTGAGACGTCATTAGGAGGCGCCTGAAAAGTCATCAAAATGGACTTATTTTCAAGAAAGCATAGTGAAAGACTTTTAAGAGAAGGAGCAAAGTGTAAATACAAATTACATATTAGAAAAAAAAACTATTTTAATGGTTGAAAGCACAAAAAATGTCTCATATTTTTGTTAGTTTATATATAATTTTTTTTTAATAAATCGCTTATTCTGCAAACTGGCGAATTCCATTCCTGGGCAAAATAAGTTAATGATGCAGGAATTTACCTTATTTGATTTTGCCAAATTACAAAATAAAGGACATAAAATAAAAATAATTTTATTAAAAAAATCGACTCTAAACCGTTTTGCATATTAGGCCGTCGATGTGTAATTTTTTTTCTTGTAATTTGATGGAAAGTAATGTGCGAGAGTAGAGAACATTCATCATGCACGGCACTGTATACTACACGGAGAGAATCGTTGTCTATTACAGGGAAAAAATCCACACAATTTGAATTTGGTTTAGCGCCTAAGCAATAAAGCGTTGATTTGAGAAAAACATTTTCTTGTTTATCGGAGAAAAATAATGTGTGAAAAATAAAAGTTTGATAAATCCATTAAGAAAATTAAGGCTTATTTTAAGGATAATTTTCTTATTAATCAAAAGAAGCATAAAAATTGGCATTATTTTAATTAATTTTTAAAGTTCCAAAGCCTTATAAAAACAAAGTTTGATTTTAGATTCAAAAGGAGAGGAATAGAGTATGAGAGAAAGAATTGAGCAGAACAGACGTGAAAGACAATTTGAATTTTTCATTTATTGCCAACATTTTACACAATTAAATTTCAGATTTTTGGTTTCCTTAATTCTTAAATATTGAAAAAAAACAAAGAAAGTGAAAAAAGCTTTGCTAACCTGGACTATAAATAAAGTAAAACTCCTCACTTTACGATTATTTGACAGGGCTCAAATTAATTTTTTTGTTTTAAAAACCAAGTAAATTTGTTTTATAAATAATAGACAAAAATTTCCCTCCGTGTACATATTATAGGTGATACTTACAAGATCAGTAGTAGCTGCTCCTGATTGTGAAAGCTCTGTCTTTTTTTTTTTATTTGGAGGACTGGACAAATCGTTAGCTCCTTCTTTATTAATCGCATCCGTTTCGCATCCGTTTTGAAAAATTCCGAAATTTTTTTTTAACTCATTTTATATAACTTAGTTTTCACAATTTGGAATCGAACACGCTTATCACTTTAATGACACAATGCTATTAAACTGTCGAAAGCCTGAAACGCAACCGTAAACACGTGCAACATTTAAGAAAACTTAAAATATGTGAGATTTCAGTTTTTTATTTGCAGTTTTTCATTCTGATCATGGTATGCTGTGAAAATTCAAAAAAGCTCAGCCAATGAGCGCTGTGCATCTGCAAAACGCTGGCGACGCGCTGCTTCTGATTGATGTGGCCAGACCGATTTTGAAAAATATGTTTTTTGACAGAAAAAAATATTCCATTTCTTTTTATTCCACAAATATTCTTATGTTAAAAAAAAAAATATAAATAGGCGCTTGTTTTTTGATTGTTTTGATTGTTAACAAATTTTGCATAAAACATTTACATATGTAGTGTAAGAACAAATTAAAAGTTTTTATGTGTTCGCTTATACTTTACTTTAACAAAACAAATATTTTAAGAATTTCGGGGGGGGGGGTTTGAACCCCCTAAACCCCCCCCTGGATCCGCCACTGAATAGCATTATTTAAAAGATTAAAATCGCACGCTTTGGAATTTAGGTTGAATATAAAACCATTGCATCAGCTAAATTGAGGTAATTATAAAAAAATATGTGTGTGGCCGCCACGAACGGTAGAAGTGAAACTTTTACTCAAAAATGGAATTTCTGGGAAGATTGCTAATTTATTTTATTAACAATCCTTTCTTCAGTGCAACCAAATGGTTACAAAACAGTCTGGCTTCATACCAGTAGTAGTTCAAGAAATGTATTTTTTCATAAAGCCAATTAGTATTTTCAACATAGCGATATCATGGGAAATATCAATTGTCCCGTTTGTTTATGGACAGTTACTGAAAAGTTCAATATTCACGTACAGAATTAGATTGCAGTTTCTTTTTAACTTCCGTGACACAGTTGGTTATCAAGAGGGTTTTTTTATTTTAATTTGATGACTTAAATAGTACCCAGGCTCGATCCTCATAGCACAGACGACAGATCTTGCTGTTTTATTTTTTTGTTAATTATATTTTTATTTATTAATATTAAAAAGAGAAAAATTTATCGATTAACCTGTGTGGGGAATAATGCACTTTTCCCTTTCCGTACTCGCATTAAGCCGCTTACAATTCGACTGCAAGTTGAACGTGCTACTATCGAACCATTGCCTCCCTTGCATCAAAAAGCGAACAATATACGAACAAACCTGAAAACAATCAAAGTATGCATCTTCCAATTTATCCCATAGGATTGCTGCCAAAAAGAATGTATTGTATATCCAAAATAATCGTCAATCGATTATATAATTTGGGTTTTATTTATATAATTTATTTTCAATTTTTCTTTATTAAAAAAAAAATTTAAAAAAAGTAAAAAAATGTACCGCAGTAAGGATCACTAAACCTTCGCTTCTTGGTCAAAAGCACTGATCTTATTGTACCGTGCATACTTGTTTAGGTTTATTTTACCGTGCCTACACAGTTAAAAATGTTGATGCGTTTTTCGTTACAAGACCTTGCATCGTGTTTTATTTGCGACGATATTTAATGCTAAGTGATACAGACATGTATATGTATAAAAGAAACTCCAACTTTATCACAAAAATTGTGCTATTTCCCACACTGCACAAAATCCGAATTCGATATCGAAAATTTAAAAATTTACGACTAGTTCGCTATGATAACAATCAAATTCGATATCGATTACGATTCGAAAAAGATGCGTTTGGCTGACGTAACGGCTAGTTCGTAAACGAAGGTTCGCTTATGTTTTGAAAAATAATTCGTTTACAATTCCAAAGCGATTTTCCAATTTTCTACTCTTTTACTGTAAGGTGGATACTTTCGGATAACTTTTTTGGCACTTTCATACGTACTTTTATTATTACTGGTACACTGGATAACACTGGTATGAAATAAATTTCGATTTTTGATCGCCAATTAGGAAAAAATACGAAAGTTTTCTTCGATAAAAGTTCGTTGCAAGCGAAATTTTCTGGAAAATTCTGACCCTGCAGTGTTGTTGTTTTTTTTTTTTTCGTCCCAGTCTAATAATAAAACTATACATATAATAAATTGAAATATTATAAACTTGCAAACTTTGAAACAAACAACAAACAAATAAAGCAATTTAATCAACATTATGATAATCATTTCGCCTTCCAATTGCAAGGAACATTTTTTGTCGTACTTATAAACAACCTCCGCTTGTA
Organism: Coremacera marginata; assembly: GCA_914767935.1. NCBI lineage: Eukaryota > Metazoa > Arthropoda > Insecta > Diptera > Sciomyzidae > Coremacera > Coremacera marginata. The sequence continues at coordinate 136,303,633 of OU612043.1, read as the reverse complement.
TGCTTTTCTACCGTTAGCAAGAAGTACATTATAGTAGGTGATGTTTAAATTGCTGCAAAAGAATTAGCAACAGCACCAAAAAGTGAGCGTAAGTACGTAGTAATAGTACTGATCATGCTTTCTTTTACAGTGTCAGAATTATCAAAACCAATGCAATAACTTTCCGCCACTTGGCAAACTGAGTCTCCGCTTAATGTTGTTTTGCATGTTTTTGTTTGACAGTTCTGACACTCGGCTCTAAGCGATGCATCTACCTTCTTTTATTGTACCATGAGTCAAAGCGAGAGTTGACGAAGAGTTGGCAATACTTTTTGTGCATTCTACTAATAGCTATACATGCTAATAGCATGTCTACACAGAGAGTTTAGTTTGAGTTTCCAGTACAAAGTTGAGTTTTTTTCTCTGAACTCAAAATAAACTCTTGAATAAACCAGTACAATTTTATTTGATGAAAATCAACTTAACGTAGTTTGCTTTCTGAATTTATCAAAACTCAATTTGAGAATGCCTAATGTTCTAAAAAAAAGCTACGTTTAGATGCAAATTTTTAGACCGTACGTTCAGAGTATTGAACGAAGGACTCAATTGTTGATTTAAAATGAGCTACGCAACTAAATATGCTTCCGTGGCCCAGTGTGAAGAACAGCCAACTACAGATCACAGTATACTGTGTTCGATCCTCAGTGGAAGCAAAAATGTAAAAAATTTTAAATAGCAATTTTTTCGTTTTATAAAACTAGTGCGGTGAATTGATGTGTTGTTGTTTTCATAAGAAACATGTTACACTGGGTTTATCTCCCATCTAGCTCACCGTATTGATGTATACGCGGCTATAAAAGTTGCACTTCAAAAATTTTCTTGAATATCAAGAGGAAAATGGTGGGCACTACCTGCAGATATAGGAAATGGTGATTTAATAACATTATAATTCATACTATTCGTAATAAAAACTAAATACATTAATCTGTTTAATAAATTAACACAATTATTAATCTGAGTTAGACTAATACTTAAAAAATTGTCGATAAAATGCATTTCAATATCACTAGTTATATTTGATGGTGTAAGATAGTAGCCACCATCCTGAATATTCCAAGAAATAGTAGCAAGATTAAAATCGCCAAGAACAAGCAACCGATCACTATCATATCAAAGGTTTGCATGCAGTGATGATATATTATCAACATGCATTTTATAAAGATTGAGTGAACTTTTAGATGGAGTGTAAGATGCACAAACGTACAGGGACTCAGACGAGCCTTTAATTATAATAGCTATTTGATCCAGAACCACATCAGTATTTAATAGCTCAACACTCGAAGAGATTATATTCCTTCCCTGTAGGAAAATCAACTAATTTAAAAGTAGTTGATAAAGTAGTTTTTTGTCAACCACAACTAGTTGAAATTCTGACTTTTTTCCATAGAACGAACTAACTTATTTTGTATGGTGATGTCCGCTAAATAAGTCAATTGACTGTCGTCTGCATATATTTTTAACTACTTGTTAAATTAGTTACATTTAAATTATTTTCTTAATTGCTTTAAAATAACCAATTGAAAACATTACTGATGGCCAAAAGTTAATAATACTTGATGAAATAACATGGTTAAATATATATAAGCTTGTAATCTAATACAAATTTTCAATTAAAACATGCCAACATTAGAGTAGTTGCCGCCTTAATATAATTCAAAGTAGTTTATCAATCACTGGTTTTTAAGTAGTATTTCAACTACTTCATATATTGAAGTGGATGCCGCCTTAATATAATTCAAAGTAGTTCATATACTGGTTTATTTTAAACTAGTTTTTTAATTACTTGTTTTTAAAAACAAGTTAGTTTGTTCCTATATGGTTTTAACAGCAACAAGAACGCCGCCGCTATAATGACATCCAGTAGCTTGAGCATCACGGTCATTGCGACAAACATTAAATAGATGAGAATTAAAAATCCCTCATAATTAAAATTTTTGTTAAGCCACGTTTTCACAAAAACATCGTACTCACACTGGGAAGTGGCAACAAAGATAGAAGCAGATTTAGTCCTCAGACCAGAAACATTCTTAAAGTATGTTAAATCTTTAAAGCATGATTATTAGAAAGAGAGCGCGATTTAGTTATAGCAACATCAGCTGTTGTACCGACTTTTGAAAAAACAGAAAATTCTTAATTTTGACCTCAACTGGCCAAAGTTTTTGATTTGCAATTTCATTGTAGTAAGTCTTAGTTATTCCGAGTTTAAAATTGACAAAAAGTAGTGCTTCAGGCGGTACATCTCGTTTCATAAGCTTAGTGCAAGTAATGTTATGCCTCGGAACATTCGTGTGATTCACTACAAAATCAATTATATTAGCTTCAGGTACCGACGGCTTAGATGAAGATAAATTAAGAAATATCTTACGATCGAAAACATCCAATTCATTGTTTACATTTTTTCCTACAATAATAGAGCGTTTACGTCGATTTTTTGTCTTTACTTCATTCCATCCTTCATTATCCATAGGTTCTAAAATATTAGACAAAGAGACAGCATTCACAGTAGAAGACGAAATTGCAATGTAAGCAGGAGCTTTAGCAGCCTGTGTCACAGTCACGGTTGCCACTTTGGTACAAAGTACCAACATTGTTACATTTAATTTCACTTGGTACATCGGTACACTATTTTCTGATTTGGTACATTTTGTAAAAAGCGTTAAAAAAACTCACAACATTCCACAAATATCAACACTTGGTAGCACTGTTTGAGAAATTTTTTATTTTGTATAAAATTGTACTGCTACATTTTGGGAACAAGTAAGGTGTATGAAAAAAGGATATGGGGAAATTTGTTTTAAAGTATTAACCGCATTTGTTAATAGTGTGATGTGCCTTCCACATAAGTTAGGAGCTGCTGAGTGCAAATTTTTTAATTTAAGTCTGATTAAAACTAAGATTAGAAATATATCACTCGTAGAATTTAAAACATTTATAGACATAATGCTCTCTAAAGAATTGTGCGTCATACGCAATGAATATCATTACATCTGGTCAGCAAAAGAACTATTTTAACTTTTTTATTTTGTTAATATGTTTTATAAATATAAAATACCTGAACCCTTTAATGTCCGCATTAAAATGGGAGGGGCTAAACATTTTTTGAGGAAAGATATGTGTCAGTATTGACTCAAATATGAACTAACAAAAATTTCGAAGACCTTAATTTCCTAGTTCATAAGTTACAAGATGTTGCAGCAGCACATTCAAAAAATTATTATTAACAAACTATAAACACTAGATATGTATGGATTAAAAAAAATGCCCCAAGCGGTTGTCAACATCGTAATTTATGACGAATTCTTAGAAGATTTGCCGAAGAAACCATGGGTCTAAAATCAAGATTGAGCTTCCCATTTTTAACTAGTTTTTCTTATTGTATTTCACATTTTTTTTTAAATATGCTAAAGTTTTATTGAATCTTCTAATACACTTGACAAAAGTGGTAATGTTTGGGATTGTTCGAAAGGAAATTTCAGGAGCTTTCGAAAGCTGTTAAAAACTTTTAAGGGCCTCCGGGAGTTTTTCGAAGAAAAAAAGACACCTGTTTTAAAAACTTTAAAGCTGTGTTTTATTTTAGACCAAATTTTTTTTTTTTTTCTTTTTTTTTGGATACATACTTTTTGATTTATAACCTAAAATTACCTCAATTTCATGCAAAAAAATGAAGATTTTCTTCCTACTCCCGCGATTTTGTCAAACACAAATATTTTTCAAAAATCAACGATTATACGCCCAAGAACTCTTTACTAAACTAAGCTAAAAACATTTTGTTTTTAGCAATTCTTAAAATAATTAATTTTTAAGAATTACACTTACAGCTTTATGCCAATTAATTTCATGAACCAACAGGTTGCCACAACAACAATGTTCTTTACAGAACAACCACCAGCAGACTAGACAGCTGTTTCGTTGGTCGCTACACCAACTTATCAGTAATCTTCTGTGGTTCATGCAGTCCATTAACTTTGAAAATCTTATAAGCACACCTCTGCTAAAACCAAAGCGGAATTGCAGTTGTGTGATTTACAATTTAAAAAGCAATGTTTTTCTACTTCTTAGCACAAAGCAAAGGTTCAAAAAATTGACTACATTAATTCTGCAAAGACTTGTTGTTGCGCTCTTTGTTTACTTCTTTCCACGATTCCAGTCTTTGGCACCAACAATTCGTTGATATTAAACCATAGAAGGCGTGAAAAGTATTTTTGAAAAAAGATGACTCATCTTATTTTCTGAGGTCGGGCTCGTACCAGTTTATACGTGAAAAATAAATTGTGGCATTTTTTAATTTATATTTTGTTTTAAGCAATTCTTAAAAAAATGAATTTTTAAGAATTACATTTAGAGCTTTATGCCAAATAATTTCATGAAGCAACAGGTTGCCACAACACAATGTTCTTTACAGAACAACCACCAGCAGACTAGACAGCTGTTTCGTTGGTCGCTACACGCTACACTCATCAGTAATCTTCTGTGGCTCATGCAGTCCATTTGTTCTAAGTGTAATTCTTAAAAATTATTTTTTTTAAGAATTGCTAAAAATATTTATGAAAATCAAAGTGAATAAGCAAGTTTCTTTTAAACCATAGTTACATATATTTATTTTATGTATTTAATGTAGACAATAGTTTAAATTTATTCGTAACTGTAGTCTTAAATATGCCGAATGAAAAAAAATATCGCCTTGAAAACGAAAATTTATGTCCATTGAATACAGCATACAAAATTCAATTTTGCAGCTTGGAACCAGACTCTGATTTTTGAATGGAGTTAATATCTCCTACAAGACGATTTCCTACAACGCGGCATTTCTAAGGAACCTAGCCCCGCGTTGTAGAAGGGTTACCTGTATATTCAAAATAATCCAAAAATTGGAATGCTTTTTATGTTAAATTATGTTACCTGTTCGCTCATAAAAATAAAAATAAATAATTTGGCGATGTTTCCAAAATATCAAACGTTAATTACTTTCATCTTCCGCCAAATCATATTGTAGTAAGCAAAATTAGTTTATATTTAAATGCAAAACAAAAACTTAGCTAACTGTTAAGGGCGAAAAGGGAAAAAATTAATATACTTTGCATACGCAAAAAAAAAACTTTTATCGCCAGTTTGTCGCAAACGAACTTCGTTTATCGTGTTTGAAAACGTTTTTTGCAATAGTTTCAACAGTTGCGATAAACGGAAACAGCTGCGGGGAAATGAGTTATTTTGTTGCAGGAAATGAATTTTGTTTGTCACAAACGCGCGCTGTTTTTCAATTGCCTCAAATTAAGAATTTATTTATTGTAAGTTACAACTTCGTTTGTAGGAAACGAACTTCTTTTCTCATAAACGAACATTTTAAATTAAAAAAAGTTTTTGACACAAAAATAAGCCGAACAAGCCGAATATTAGCCGACTGAAAATCAAATAGACTGTGGTGCAAGAGGTTTAGCAGAGCGAGCAGTAAACTTGACATTGACGGAGTTGGGGTTCGATTTCCAACGATGGAAGTAAGAAAGTATATTTTTTTTAAATCGTATTAAAATTATGAGTTAAAAAATTTATTCTTTTTCGTTATTTTTTCGATATTGTACGATTCTTTTTTTCGTTAGAGACAACTGAATATTCGCTTGCGATAACGACAGGTCGTAAACGAAGTATATCTGGTTGGTGAATTTTTCAGTTGCGGTATACGAAAAATTTCTTAGCGTTTATTTCAGAAATACTTATTTTTATTTTCTTGTTTACTGTTTGACAAAATGGCGGGCGTAGGAAGAAAATTTTAATTTTTTTTTGCACAAAATTGAGTTCGTTTTAGGTTATAAATCAAAAAGTATGTATCCAAAAAAAAAATCGAACGATTAAACACCGAACTCTAAACGCAGAACTCTTAACACAGAACTCTTTACTAAACCGAAAAAAAAATGTTTTTCTGAGGAACCAGTCTCCAGATGTCTTGTTCACTGCAAAACTTAAAAGCCTTTCACGGCATTTCATTTTTCTACCTTATCGAAAAATATTTTCGGACCAAAATGTCAGGGAAAATCTTGAATAGTAACATTTTAATAATGTAAAAAAATTTTGGTCTAAAGTAAGACACAGCTTCAAAAAAATTTTTTTAAGACAGGTGTCTCTTTTTCTTCGAAAAACTCCCAGAGGTCCTTAGAAGCTTTTTTAAAATTAACCTAAACAGCAAAATTGTGTTGTTATCTGAACAGTTTCCGAAAGGTCATGAAATTTCCTTTGGAAAAAGCCCAAACATCATAACTTTTGTCAAGTTTCTTAGAAGATTCAATAAAACTTTAGCATATTTAAAAAAAAATGTGAAATACGAAAAGTTTCTCGTTAAAAGTGGGAAGCTCGATTTTGATTATAGACACTTCTTAGAATTCCTTTAATTCCTCTAATTCCCTTCTTAGAATTCGTCGTAGATTACGATTTTGACAAACGCTTAGTCGATTGACCCACTCTAATAAACACTTTTCTCGTGATTTTGTTTTTTTAAATAACTGTCTTAACTTAATTTTTTTTATATTGTTCACTTGGTTTTACAATAAAACAACTATTTTAATGTTTTTAAACACTTTTTATGTAAACAAATTTTTCTCTAAATGATCTTGTCTTATTTCACTCTAAGGAGAACGTCTACTGAATGAACACGGGCGCAGCTAACAAAAGAACAAAATGCTGTAAGCTTGCACAACACATAAGGATACATAATTCAAAAAACTAAAAATAAAAAAAAAATTTATTTCGATGGACTTAGAAGCCTACATCCTAACATCCTTAGAAGCCTAACATCGGGTATGAAAGGGTTAAAATGGTTGTTATGTTTTGTATATATACAAATATACTTCAATGAATTTTTTTTATAAATGAAAGTTAATAAAATTGTTATAGAAAAAAAAGTTGCTACATTTTTCTTTTATTTGGCACATTTGTTAGGAAAATTTAGTAAAAAAAAAAAAATGGGCGTGAAACCGTGCTCACAGTAACACCATTAAAACCGGTTTCCTCAGCAACAACAACAGCATCAGCAGCGGCCTCAGAGTGTGAAGCAATAGCGTTGGGGGCTAAAGCATGCAAAGCAACATCAGCATTTAACATAGAATTTGGCTCTGAGCCAGTTTTTTCAACAACGGCAGCATCTACAACACCCGCAATAGAAAAAACGCCAACTAGTGAAGAATCAGTCAAAGCCACCAAAGGTTCAATAACACTAGGCACAGCAAGACTTTGCTCATTAGATGAAGGCTAATTAATGCACGAAGCTGCACGATTACGTTTCTTATTATTCACTTGATCTGTCTTCTTTGTGCTTTTTGCACCAACAATAATTAAATCATTTATCAATGTATTTAATTCTTTTACTTCAGCGACTAACTGAGCCAATGTAACACCCAAATAAAGTGACGAATTCAAACAATCTTTACAATTGAATACAATATTAGGGTATGAATTTAAAATAATAGAAATGTTATTATCATTTATGTTCACACATGTTTTATGAAAAATGCCTTCGCAGTTATTGCAAGACAAAACACTGACTTTAGCTAAAAATTTATTGCACACAAGTCACCGTGATTTTAGCGACATAATTAAAACAACCGAATCTATCGACAGTTTAGATTAGACTCAATATCACCAACTAATTTTTTTATTTTTTTTATCAGACACTGAATCGATGTTTTTAAGAGCAAAAGTTGAATATACTCTATGCATCTTAACAAAATTATTATAATAAAACATTTTAAACAAAACCAAATTTTTATTTTTTGGAAAGAGATTTAAGATATGGATAATTATAACCTCCCTTTGGAGGTGCAAAATCTATTTTTGTCCTGGGTGTCATCACTCTAGCCATGCCACTGCTGAGGTCTTAATCTTAAAATAAATTCGAACTAAATGTAAATACAGTCAAAACCAGAAAAAAAGAAAATATAGGTTAAGTTATGTTAGCCTAAAATGGATGAGTCGATAAACTACTCGACACCTAGGCCAGTGCAGGCCCGTTGTGATACCACATAATCTCTTTTGAGCCCTAGAGATTTCCCTCCTCAAACCAGTTCGTACGGATAATGAATTTTAGGATATGCTTGATTTCCAGGCATGATACAGCAAGTCCATTTAGAAAGGGATGACCGAGAGGGTACATCCTCCTTTTCGCAAGGGCCGGACATTCGTAGAGGAGGTGCTGAATATGTTTTACTTCCTCTTCAGCTTCTGCAAAAATCATTTGCTATAAGTCCTAACCGAAGAGTATGCGTTCCGATTAGGCAGTGACTCGTAAGGATTTGTACTATTTTTAACAGGTTTACCCTGCTTAATTCAAACATTGAGTTGGTGCGTTTTAAGTCATACGAAGGCCACGTTAGCTTAGCAGTCCTACATGTATCAAGGTGTTCCCAGCGTTCTTGTGCAACACTTAAGGATTTGTTCCTGCAATGGAGCTTATAGGAGGATATGGGTTTACAAATAAAGTCCTCATTTAAGAGGGTGTTTGAGGTCGTACCCTCCCTTGCCAAGTTATTGCCCTCGATACCTCTGTGTCCGGGTACCCATGTGAGGTGAATCCCGAATAGCCTTGCCATCTCGTTAAGAGATCTGCGGCACTCAGTGAGAGTTATAGAGTTGTCAGTATGTGAGTTCAGCGCCTTGAGCGCAGCTTGGCTATCTGAGAAGATGAAAATACTTTTTCCCTCAAGGCCTTTTTGACCTAGAATCTTAGCGGTTTCGTGAATTCCTACCATCTCCGCTTGGTAGACACTACAATAATTTGGAATTCTAACAGACACTTCGATTTCAAGTTCCTGGGAGTAAATGCCTCCCACCACTTCTTCTTGAAGTTTTGATAAATTTGTGCTGTTTGTTTTAAGGGGGTTTTGTTAGCCCAGTCTAGCCGCAAAGGGATGAAAACTTCGTAGTTCTTTTCAAGATTTAAGCAAAGCACACAGTAGTCTGTTTTGTCGGGGACAGAGGAGTTCAGAATAATTGTGTGACAGCATCCATTACCTATCCAACTTCCTGATTACCTTAGTCTGAGAGCTGCTGTGTTAGCACATTACTTTGCCTGTTGACAGGCAAAGACATCAAGAGAAGGAAGTTGAAGCATGACATTCAAAGCGTTAGTTGGTGTTGTGGACAATCATTAATATGTAATGGTAATGGAAAAAAATTGCATTACCATTAATATGTAATGGTAATGGAAGAAAAAATTGCAAACCACTAAAATTTAGTGGTAATGGAAAATGTTAATAATAATGAAAAAAATTCGTTTTACCACTAAATTTTTAATGGCTATGAAAAATATTTACAAAATTTAGTGGTTTACCATTAAAATTTAGTGGTAATGAAAAATTTTAATGTGAAAGGTAATTTCTTTTCATTACCATTAAAAAGATAGTGGTAATGCAAATTTAAAATTTTTAATTACCACTAAATTTTAGTGGTATGCAATTATTTCTTCCATTTCCATTATATATTAATGGTAATGCAATTATTTCACCATTACCATTACATATTAATGATAATGCAATTTATTTCTCCATTGTCCATATTTGCTTAAGAGCAACCTCGTGCCGTTTAGACGCAGTGTTTCTAAGTTGGGAATTTTATATTTCGTAGTGAAAGATTGTGATCCGTTTTCTCCGAGTTAGGACTTAAACCATAAGAAGATGGTTCCTATCTCAAAAGGATTAAGAGTGCTCTCTCCATGAGTTGCACAGAGAGCCTTAGGAAGTTTTCCGCGTTAAATACGATTGCGATGTCGTCAACGTAAGCAATAACCTTGTAGTCTTCTCCCTGCATGATACGCAATAGCTGCTTACCCATCTCGAACCACAGAAGCGGAGACAAGACTCCCTCCTGCGGAGTACCTCTTCTCACGAACCTGCGAGTACAGGATCTTCCCAGCTCTGAGTTCACCACCCTGTCCAAGAGCATCTGATGTATGAAGCTCACGAGAGAATCCTCCACCCCCAGTTCCGACAAGGCAGAGGTGACCGCACATGGAAGGACGTTATTGAATGCTCCTGTTATGTCTTGAAAAGCAGCAAGCGCATATTCTTTGTTCACAAATTATTTTTCGACTGCAGATACAAGAGAGTGGAGAGCTGTCTCTGTAGACCTGCCTTTAATATAGGCATGCTGATATTTCAGAAGCCTATTAAGTTTTGGCTTAAGAAGAAGTCCAATAAGTCTCTCCAGTATTTTAACCAAAAAGAAGGAGAGGCTTATAGGTCTAAAGTCATTCGGCTTAGTGTGAAAGGATTTGCCCGCTTTCGGTATAAAGATGACATTAGTCTCTCTCCAAGCTTATGGAATATAGTTAAGTAGTAGGCAGCCATTGTAGATTGCCTGAAGCCAGGGTACTATTGCATTTAAGCTATAGTGGAGTTGAGCTGGTATAATGCAATCGGGACCCGGAGATTTATATGGTTGGAACGAATAAATTGCCCATCTTAGCTTCTCCTTGCTGATTAACTACGCAATCTGTAGAGGTGTATGGTCAGAGGGGGATGATTGAAAGCTGAAATTGTCAATGTGAGCACTACGAGGAAAATGTGAGTCGATAAGTGTATTTAATGTTTCGGTACATGAGCCTGTCCATGCACCATCTTCCTTTTGAAGAAAGCTTGGTGCTGTTGGGGATTTTGATAGTATTTTTCTAAGCCTTGAGACCTCGGAAGTACTTTCTATTTCAGAAGGAGGACCAAGAGGCTCTCTTTGCCTTCCAGACTGCAGTTTTGTAATTGCCTAGTTTGTACTTGTATATTTTCCATGAGCCCTTACTATTGCTACGCCTTGCATACTTGAAGTATCTACGACAGTCTTTTCTGAGGATTTCAATCTCCCAAGACCACTACACTTGTTTACGGGATTTTTTAAAAACTTTTTTCGGGCATGCTTTGTTGAGCTCATCCGAGCATTTCTTGGTAGAATCTAGTGTCAGACGGTCAAGTCTTCTTTACTTGCCATGGGGGAGGGAGTATCTGGATTTAGCGATATCCTGAAAAGTTTGTTATACCATCTCCAAATTGTCTTTCGGAGATTTCTTATTTTTTGAGTCAAGGATTAACTGGTTTCTTCCCAGCCTAAAGCTATATACCTATGGTCTGAGAACGAATGTTCTTTTAAAACCTTCAATGAATAAATTCTTCCGAGAAGATTTGAGGTGGTAGAGTGATATCGAGAACTTACTCTCGGTTTTTAACTATAAAAGTCGGATTATTGCCTTTGTTCAATATATTTCAGTTAGTACTACGTAGGTAGTTAAAGAGTTGCTCACCTCGATCATTGTTGTTATTACTGCCCCATTGCGAGTAGTGCACGTTAGCATCTCCACCTAGAATGATGTGTGTGGCTGGATTGGTTCCGTTTAGGAGTTCCTTGAATGATTGCGTGGATACAGGCTCATCATACGGGAAATAAAAGGATGCTTTATTGAGTTTTTTGGGCCCCAGCTCCAGACTGGCACCGTGAGGTCCTCGTAACTAAAATGAGGGAGAACAAAGCAGTTGTTGGAAACACGGTATATGTTATAGTTTAGTGCGTTCAGGCCAAGAATTTTATTGTTGATCATCCACGGTTCCTGAATCAGCACCAAGTCGACATTGCCCGACGCCAGGAGATGCTGGAGAGCAGCGGAAGCTGCTTTGCAGTGATGCAAATTAATTTGGAGTACCTGGAACATCCTCAGATACTCCAACAACCGTGATGTCAGCCTCTTCGTAGCTGAGGGATTCTCTGGTAGGTCTTGCTCCTTTAGGAGATTTGTCATGGCAAATCTAATCATTTGCTGATTCTGATGCCGAGGATAGCTCATCCTCGCTACCAAACGCCAACTCTTCGTTGTCACTGGGATATTCAGTCGTGGTCCTGCAGACCGCACGATTTGCCAAAGACACCGTGCCCGTTTTGTAAATCCTGGGATAGCTTTTATTAAACCCATAGTTCAAGGTGCAGTTGTCTTTTTCGAGTTGGTTCAGACAGTCATTATTGAGGATCAGCCACACCTCCATCTTGGACCTCTTGGTGTCGGTTTTTTGTTCCTCGGCTCTGGATTCCAACTTCACTACCTTCCAGTTTTAAGTGGATATAGCTGGGTTGAAGGTCTTCAACATTTCCAGAATCTCTTCAGGTTCAGATGGGGTGACTGGAGCCCGGACTGTGGCTATGGGTCTGAACGGAGTCTCGTTCAAATCAACGACTTTCAGTAGACCTTACCGACATTTTCAATCGCCACTTTGCACAACACAGCAGATCTTGCGTCGTCACAGGGCATCAGCTTGACGTAACCCTGACACCATCCAGCATTCGTGCAGGAAGGAGGTGGCCCAGGGTTGTCCTTCAGGACCTCCATGGGGACCTTCGTTAGAGAAGCTTCCATCCAGCTCCATAGGTGTTCGGAAATCTTCCCATCCTCGTTGTTCTGGTCTATGACCCCCACAATGATGCTACTCTTAGCAGCCTCTGCGAAGGATCCTGCTCCTACCCATTGGATTTTAGCCCTTTTGGCTGCCGGATTACAGGTGTTTAATTCCACAGAGCGGTTCCTCTTTGTGGCTGGAAGCTTTGAACGGGGTGGCTCAATAGTGAAGTCCGGTAAGATCTTCTTCGCTCATTCAACATCCTCCCTTACTTTAATGAGGTCATCCTTCGAGACCTGGCCTTCCTTAATAGGGTCAATGAGCAGTCGTCGAAGAATTCGGGATGTCTTTCTGCGGTCTGAGTAACCTACATTAAGGGGATCCCTTCTTACAATATCGGCCGCCCTAGCACTGACCAGTAGATTATCCTTGGTTCCCGCCACATTAAAAAAACCCGCGTCGATTACCACCAATGCTTAAGGAGCCAGAGGGTCCACTGCCAGATGCACAGGCTTTCGATGTGCTTGCTGTTGTTGATAGTGGGCGATGATTTGATTGTATCACTATCATCGGCTTACCCTTGGTAGGTGTGGAGCTTGGTGGTACCACAACTCTTACAAACGGAACCAAAAGTTCCTATCGGGTTTTTTGTTTGGGGTCTGGACACCCGTTCGGGTGTTGATGTTTTTTGTTCTTATTGTCTTTTACCTTGCTTCTGTTTTTCTTCATTCATAACTTGAGTCCCACAAGTGGCGGAGAAAGGAAGGTCCACCAAGGCAGAGAGCCGCAGTACCTCAGCAAGGCTGAATAGAACCAGAGGTCGTCAGGTATTCGGAGCACACCGTTCGCCTCTGAGAAATTGTTTTAAGCTGGGTCCTCAGCCCGGTTGATCCTCGGCACGGAAGAGAAGGGAATTAAGGAGAAAGGACGAATGGGACGGCAGGCTTAGTTGTTCTCCCACAATTTGTTGGTAACACAATCCTGTGAAGGACTTAAACCCCCGCGCCCAGTGGTCGGTAGGGCCACTGACATCAAGGTGCTGCCAGTCGTGGGGAAAGAAAATATAAAACAGCCTTAAAAAAATATATTCACAGATTTTTATTAATTTGTGTAAGTTTTTATTTCTTTATACTAAAAAAAATTTAACAAAATTTATTTTGATCAGAAATTAAACATTGTTCTCAGAGCAAAAAATTTAGATATCAAAAATTGTTCTTCAAAATCAAAGCAAAAATGTTTAAACAAAAAAATATTTATAATTTTTTGAGATTAAAAAATTTAAATTTTAATTATTAAAAAAAAAATACTTTGCTTTATAATTTGAATCCTTGAAATGGTTTTCGAAAAAAATCTCTATTTTGACTTTATACAAAAAAAAAAAACTTTATACAATTTTATCAAATTCTTGAACACAAGCTAGGTTCCAATAGAGATAGCCAACTTAATGCAAAAAAAAACCAAATATAAAATACGCAATTTTTTTTGGTTGTTGATTTCATGAGAATTGTCCCAAAAATGTTTTATTTCAATCTGTTTTCACTTAACGGTCTTAACTTCAATCTACTGATTCAAAATATATGTTTTCATTGGGCATTTTATGATTCTTCTCAACTAAATTTGTTTAAAATTAAATTGCTTTATTAGGGCAATTTTGTGAAGGAAACTTGAAATTGATATAAAAATGGCAATTTAGACAATTTCCTTATTTTGAAATTTTTGCTGGCTCTTACAAATTTTTTTTATTAAAACAATTTTACACAAATCTAAAAATCTGAAAGACACAGCCCCTTAAAGAATGGACACAAGCTATTTTACCTACCATTTTAATATAGCCATAATTTTGCATAATAGCCTTAACCCGATTATATTATACGTTACGTTGGCGAATTGTTGAACAACACCGTCAACGTCAACGTAGCAAATTTACAAATTATCGGGTTATATGCCCTGCCATGGAAATTGCAAATTGAACAGCAAAATAACGGACTTACAGATGACAGCCATATGTTTTTGAGAAACAACTGAAGTCAAACTTAGTACAGACCACTGACTGGCATCTCCCCCAAAATGAGTAAAATATAATAACATTAATTTTATGTTTTTGCAAAGACTACAATTGTCATTTTGTGCTTAGACTTACTTTGTAATGGAAACGCCTTTTGGCGGATCAGTTTTGCAATTGAGCCAGTCGCGTTACTCATGAACAATATGCAGCTTTTTATTTTCTTAAATTTTTTTTTTTTAATAAAAGATGTGAGACTTATGACAGTTGCAAATACACACCTACAATCGAACCAAGGCAAGCATTAAATAACTTCTGGTTATTGCTTGAATAAGCAAAAATGGGCTGGTCAATCAATTAGCTTTTAGCAATTCGCTGTTAAATATGCTGATTGTCACTCGATAGCCGTAGTGTCACGCATGATTTCGCCCCAAATGGAGTCACAATATTCGACATTAGTATTTGTCGAAAACCACGAGAATCTCCAATGTTCGTAGAATTTTTATGTCTCCACTTTTCATGAAGATACTAGCAGTTTGAAAATAAAAAAAAATGCTTGTTTTCAATATTTCTTGCTAGGTGGCTATTTTATAGATTTCGAAAAAAAACGTCTGCACCTTTTAGCACATCTTTCTGAATTTATGAAAAGAAAATTTTATTTTTTAAAAAAATTTATGAAAAGAAAAAGTGATTTCCTTCACGTCATTCTTTTCTAGAGATCGCCTTCTAAGTAAATCGAAATCCATAGAGCGATTCATGAGAGATCGTGTTACTTGTTTTTAAAAATGCAGTTAAAGGAAAAATCATTTAAAGTTTATTTTATATATTATATATATTATATACTTATGCCTTTAATATTTTCTCAGATTTATTCATGAATAAATAATCAACCGAAATATCGAAAAAAAACTCGTACTAGTAAATTAATTTAACTTTCTGCAATATTTTACCAATTTATTTCTAAATAAATGCTTGAACTATGATTAATCTGATTGGTGTCCCAGCATCTACCTTAGTATTAACTTATATCTGCAGAAATGCAAAGCACCTAGTTCGGCATGGACATTTTTTCCGCTTGGCTCTAGTGCTCTAGCGTTCTCTACTCCACCGACCATGCTGGTATTATGTAACTTAAGCTAGAGTATTGTTATTTTTGTAGTTGTTATTGTTTATATTTTATTTATTTATATTTTGTTTTTTTTTTTAAGTTTTATATGGTTGCAAGCTCAAATGTTTTTTTTTTCGCGCGATCTGCAATTGATTTACTTTCTAGTCGGTCATGGTATGGGGCTGTAAAGTTTGGTTTAGTGCAAATATTGCTATTTATCATTGCTGTCAATTTGATGCTAACAAATAAAATGCTAACACCTGGAACTGGTTAAGGCCTGTCTATGATCTAGTGCTTTTTTTCAGTTTTTTCTTTCTGTTCGGTGAGCCTTGGGAGGATGCATATTTTATGGCAGACTACAGATAACCATTAATTTTTCCAATATCTTATTATTCTAGTACGAGTTTGACCATAAAAAAATCTATACAATATATATTAATATTATTTAACGTAGAAAAACACCTTCAGAAAATGACTAGTGTTTTTGCGGATCTTTCTTAATGTTTCAATTTCAACGATCTATTGTATATTGCGTTGTTCCCTTTATTCAGGCGCAAGTCCAGGGGGGTATAAAGGCCAAAGCCCTCCCGGAACACAGTGCTCTATTCCTTCGACAAAAATCAAAATCTTCATGGAAAAGAACCCCAACATTATTCAAATCATTTTAAATGAAATTATTCTAATAAGAGAAACAATAACATTTTTAACAATTAAACCGTTTTTGTGGGTGTTGAAACACTCCAAACTCGAAATATTTTCTTACTTAAATGATCATATGCACGATTTTCGTTCGTAAGTAGGTACTTAAAAAATTTCCAAAAATACACAAAATAACAATTTTTCAATCAGTCAGCAAAAAATTTTCAAGCGACATAGCATGCTTTTCTTGTCATCGGAAATCAAAAATAGTTTTCGTTGAAATATTATAAGAAATTACAAATATAATTTTTTTTTTTGTTCTTTCTTTCTTTTCTATTTAAACTATATAACTGATTAAGTGTTGATAAATACATTCTTATAGACGTGAAGTGCATCGAAAGCGCATCTTAAAAAGAGCATTTAGTGCTAATTGTAAACAATCTATATCTATCTATCTATATCTATATCTATATCTATATCTATATCTATATCTATATATATATAAAATTGTAAAAATAAAAAAATCTGTACATTAAATATTTTTTTTAAATTCTTTTTGCGATGGACGTTTTGAATGACGCTGAGTCCGAAAATCGCATTTTTTAAATTTTTGTCTGTCTGTCTGTCTGCCTGTCTGTCTGTCTGTTAAAGCATCACGCGAAAACCACTGGATGGATTTAAATGAAATTTGGCATCCAGGTTCCTTATATTCCCGGTCATAACATAGGCTACTTTTTTTCAGTAAAAAAGGTTGGACCCGGTAGGGGGCGCTGCGATCGGGTTCCAGGCATCCTTTTTTTAGCTTATCTCCGAAACCGTTCATCAGATTTGCATGAAAATTTGTATGTAGAAGTTTTAGGATACGGTGAGTTTTTATGACTTATCTGCTCTGTTCTATCTTGAACACCAGAGGGCGCTGTAGTAGAAATATTTCAAAAAACCTCGAAAAACTCCTAAACCGCGGATTCGATTTGCATGAAAATTGGAATATAAGGGTTTTCTGATACGGTGAGTATTTTGCACTTATCTTTTCTGTGCTATCTTAAACACTAGAGGGCGCTGTAGTACAAATATTTTAAAAAACATCGAAAAACTCCTAAGCCGTTTATCAGATTTGCTTGAAAGTTGGTATGTAGAGATTTTCAAAAACGGTGAGTTATTATGACTTATAAACAAGGTTTTATCATGAACACCAGCGGGAGCTGTAGTACAAATATTTTAAAAAAGTCGAAAAAGTCCAAAACCGTTCATCGGATTTGCATGAAAATTTGTATGTAGAGGTTCTCAAACACGCTGAGTTTTCTTGGCTTATCTACTCTGTTCTATCTTGAACACCAGGGGGCGCTGTGGTACAAATATTTTTAAAAACCTCTTAAAACTCCTAAGCCGTGCATACGATTTGTATGAAAATTGGAAAATAGAGGTTTTCTGATACGGTGAGTGTTTTGAACTTACCTTGAACACCAGGGGGCGCTTTAGTAC
The DNA here is from genome assembly GCA_914767935.1 of Coremacera marginata. Classification (NCBI taxonomy): domain Eukaryota; kingdom Metazoa; phylum Arthropoda; class Insecta; order Diptera; family Sciomyzidae; genus Coremacera; species Coremacera marginata. The sequence continues at coordinate 136,286,013 of OU612043.1, read as the reverse complement.
AAAACTTAGGAAATCGTGAAAAACTCCAAAACTGCTCATCAGATTTGGATGAAAATTTGTGAATAGCTATTTTCGAGTTCGGCAAGGGTTTTTGTGCTATCTTTTTGCTCTTTCTCGAAACTAGAGGGCGCTGTTATACAATTTGTACGTGTGCATGTTATTAAACTGTTCCTTAACGGCTGCACTGATTTTGATGAAATTTATTATGTGTGTTTGAGTGGATCCCTTGATGATTCAGATTCACAATTGGACCCGGTAGGTGGCGCTGTGATCGTGCTTAAGGCATTTTGTTTTTAAAGTTTATCTCCGTTTATCCGATTGCATGAAAATTTGAACATAGAGGTTTTCGGATATGATGAGTTTTTATGACTTATCTACTCTGTTCTATCTTGAACACCAGAGGGCGCTGTGCACAAATATTTTAAAAACTTCTAAGCTGTTTACCTGATTTTCATGAAAATTGCTATATAGGGGTTATCTAATATGGTGACTGTTTTGGACTTATCTTTTTTGTACTATATCGAACACCAGAGGGCGCTGTAGTACAAATCTCTTAAGAAATAGTGAAAAAGTAGAAAGCCTCTGATGCGATTTGGATGAAAAATTTTATTAAAGGATTTTCGTGTACGGCAACTGTTTTGGAGTTATCTCTTGTGCTCTGTCTCGAAAAGTAGTGGGCGCAGTTGTACAATTTGTACGTGTGTGTGTTATTTAACTGTTCCTAAACGGCTGCACCGATTGTGATGAAATTTTTTTGTTTGTTTAAATGGATCCCTGGATGGTTCAGATTCGCAGTTTGACCCGGTAGGTGGCGCTGCGATCGGGTACCACGAATTTTGCTATTATAGTTTGTCTCCGAAATTATCCGACTTACATGAAAATTTGTATTTAGGGGTTTTTGGGTACGGTTGTTTTTATGGCTTATCTATTTTGTTCTATATTGAACACCAGATGGCACTGAAGTACCAATGTTTTAAATATTTCGAAAAACTCCGAGCTGTGCATCCGATTTGGGTGAAAATTTGTACATAGGAGTTTTCGGATACGGTGGGTATCTTGGACTTTTTTTTCTGCGCTATCTTAAACACCAGATGGTGCTGTAGTACAAATCACTTAAGAAATCGTGAAATACTCAAAAACCGCTCATCTGATTTTGATAAAAATTTGTAAATCGGATATATAGTATTTGAAAGGGCTTTGGTGTTATTTTTTTATTCTATCTCGAAAACCAGAGGGCGCTGTTGTACAAACACCGCAAAAAACTCAAAACAACTCATCGGATAAGTATGATTTTTATAAGTGGGTGCGGTGAGTCTTTAGGCGCTATGTATTTTGTTATATCTTGAACCCCAGAGGACGCTGTACTATAAAATACAGTAAGACGTGGCAAAGCGCATTAAATATCTTCTTTTCTTCTTTATGTGTATTTATAGTATATTCCACTTTCTTTTTTCGCAAATTAGGACAGCTGATGCCGAATTCTGTGGTATTTGAGTACGCATCAACACATGCGCAAGTAAGTTGCGTCATAAGTTAGCGTTTTTGTTCTGATTTTTTTCAAAAATGTGCAATCTATCGAATACAATATAAAAACTGAAAATATATTTTTGCAAGCGATTGACGGCACGCACACACAAATCGCGATTTCCCTAACTTTTTCTCATAATTTTCAGATGTTGAAGCTACATTTTGCTCATTTCGCCGAAGTGCCGAAAGATGTACACAAAATTCCTTCTAAGGTTAGTGAAAAGTTTTTTCAAATCGACGAATGAAATCGAAAATTATTTATATCAACTCCCGAGCTAAGCCGGGTATTCAGCTAGTATATATATAAAATTGTAAAAAAAGAAAATCTGTACATGAAATATTTTTTTGAAATTCTTTTTGCGTTTGACATTTTGAATGACGCTGAGTCCAAAAATCGAATTTTTAAAATTTTTGTCTGTCTGTCTGTCTGTCTGTCTGTCTGTCTGTCTGTTAAAGCATCACACGAAAACCACTGGATGGATTTAAATGAAACTTGACATCCAGGATCCTTATATCCCCGGTCAACATATAGGCTACTTTTTATCCAGTAAAAAAGGTTGGACCCGGTAGGGGGCGCTGCAATCGGGTTCCAGGCATTCGTTTTTTAAGCTTATCTCCGAAACCGTTCATCCGATTTGCATGAAAATTTGTATAAAGAGGTTCTCGGACACGTTGAGTTTTTTTGACTTATCTACACCGTTCTATCTTGAACACCAGAGGGAGCTGTAGTACAAATATTTTGAAAAACCTCGAACCTAAGCCGTGCATCCGATTTACATGAAAATTGGTATGTAGAGGTTTTCGGACACGGTGAATTTTCATGACTTATCTACACTGTTCTATCTTGTGAACACCAGAGGGCGCTGTAGTACAAATATTTTCAAAAAGTCGAAAAAGTAAAAACCGTTTATCCGATTTGCATGAAATTTAGCATGTAGAGGTTTTCGGACATGTAGAGTTTTTTTGACTTATCTAATTTTTTCTCTCTCGAACACCAGAAACCTCGAAAAACTCCTAAGCCGTGCATTCGAATTGCATGAATATTGGAAGATAGGGGTTTTCTGATACGGTGAGTGTTTTGGACTTATCTCTTTTGTGCTATCTTGAAAACCAGAGGGCGCTTTAGTAAAAATATTAGGAAATCGTGTAAAACTCAAAAACTGCTCATCCGATTTGGATGAAAATTTGTAAATAGCGATTTTCGAGAACGGCAAGTGTTCTGGTGCTATCTTTTTTGCCTTTTCTCGAAACTAGAGGGCGCTGTTGTCCAATTTGTACGTGTGTATGTTATCAAACTGTTCCTTAACGGCTGCACTGATTTTGATGAAAGTTTTTGTGTGTGTTTGAGTGGGTCCCTGGGTGGTTCAGATTCACAATTAGACCCGGAAGGTGGCGCTGCGATCGTGTTTAAGGCATTTTGTTTTTATAGTTTATCTCTGAAACCGTTCATCCGATTTGCATGAAAATTTGTAAATAGAGGCTTTCGGATATGGTGAGATTTTATGACTTATCTACTCTGTTCTATCTTGAACACCAGAGGGCACTGTGTACAAATATTTTAAAAAACTACTAAGCTGTTTATCCGATTTTCATGAAAATTGGTATATAGGGGATTTCTAATATGGTGACAGTTTTGGACTTATCTTTTTTTTACTATATCGAACACCATAGTGCACTGTAGTACAAATATTTTAAGAAATCGTGAAAAAGAAGAAAGCCGCTCATCCAATTTGGATGAAAAATTTTATTAAAGGATTTTCGTGTACGGCAACTGTTTTGGCGTTATCTCTTTTGCTCTGTCTCGAAAAGTAGAGGGCGCTATTGTACAATTTGTACGTGTGTGTCTTTTTAAACTGTTACTAAACGGCTGCACCGATTTTGATGAAATTTTTTGTGTGTGTTTAAGTAGATCCCTGGATGGTTCAGATTCGCAATTGGACCCGATAGGTGGCGCTGTGATCAGGTTCCACGAATTTTTTTAATTATAGATTATCTCTGAAACCATTCATCCGATTTACATGAAAATTTGTATTTAGGGGTTTTCGGGTACGGTAGTTTTTTGACTTATCTATTTTATTTTACATTGAACACCAGAGGGCACTGCAGTACGAATGTTATATGTAATGTTAGCTGTACATCCGATTTGCGTGAACATTTTTACATAGGACTTTTCGGATACGGTGGGTATCTTGGACTTTTTTTTTGCGCTATCTTCAACACCAGATGGTCCTGTAGTACAAATCACTTAAGAAATCGTGAAACACTCAAAAACCGCTCATCCGATTTAGATAAAAATTTGTATATCGGATATATAGCTATAGCGTTATTTTTTTTTTTTAGTCTATCTCTAAAACCGGAAGGCACTGTAGTATAAATACCGCAAAAAACTCAAAACATCTCATCCGATTAGTATGATTTTAATAAGAGGTTTCTGGGTGCGGTGAGTCTTTTGGCGCTATGTATTTTGCTATATCTTGAACCACAGAGGGCGCTGTACTACAAAATACAGTAAGGCGTAGCAAAGCACGTAGAGTGGTGACAAATATCTTTTTTATGTGTATTTATATACCACCTTCTTTTTTCGAAAATCAGGACAGCTGATGCCGAATTCTGTGGTATTTGAGTACGCATTAACATATGCGCAAGTCAGTTGCGTCGTAAGTTGGCGTTGTTTTGACATTTCATTTTCTATTTTCAATGCTTATTTAATTTTTTTTCCAGTTTCCTCGCGAATTGCCAAAAATTCGTTTTTGCTCTGATTTTTTTTTTTTAATGTGCAATCTATTGAATACAATATAAAACTTGAAACAATATTTTTGCAAGCGATTGGCGTCACGCACACACAAATCACGATTTCCCTAACTTTTTCTTATAATTTTCAGATATTGATGCTACATTTCACCAAAGTTACCGGTTTGAAAGATGCACACAAGATTCCTTCAAAAGTTTGTGAAAAGCTTTTTCAAATCGACAAATGAAATCGAAAATTATTTATATCAACTCCCGAGCTAAGCCGGGTATTCAGCTAGTAAACAATAAAATAGTATTTAGATCCTGAGTGAATAAGTGTTAAAAAAATTAAGGATCCTCCTGATCTTCCTTCCCTTCAGAGGGACAAAACTAAAATGTCTAACTTTCAAAACCCAGTTCCACACTACCTTGTCATGTCTCGAATAAATAGTTAAGACAATCTTTCTAATGTCTCACCCTTTCTAATTAAAAAAGCTATCGATTCAACATGCGGTGGTGAGGTCGAACAATGTAAGAAAACAAGAAATGGTGAAATCTTGATAAAAACAAAAAATAATATTCAAGCCAACAAACTAGCTACGTTGATAGCACTATCAAACACAATCTCTGTAGAAATATTTGAACATAAGATATTAAATTATTCCAAAGGTATGATATATTGCAATGACCTAAGAGAAATCCCAGAAGAAATCATTCTCTTAGATTCTCTTAGTATTAATTGCAATACTCACAATATTCAACCCATCAACCATCCAGCTTCTGATAAAAAGTGCCCCATATTTGCAAAGCAACAAGAACTCCTAGCAATAAAAACAACTCACAAAGTTGATCATAGAACCGCCACAGTCATATATAATGAACGTCACCAACATGAAACCTCTTTTTCACCAATTATACTTAATCAACAACAACAACAAGGCAGCCAACAATCAAATAAAAAAAACCCTAACTCAGTTATCAGAAGAAATACCAAATTAACCACATACAACAGCAACAACTGTCAAACGGACTCTAATCAGTTATTCTGATTTACCAAGTGATTCCGAATCCGAACCCCAACCAAAGTCATCTGCATCCGGAAATGCTGCCCAACGAAGCAACAAAATTTACTCAAGAAATATTTCTAAACGCCTCCAATCGAAACTAGAGAAAACTAAAAATGTAAAATCTAACAATAAACAGCCAGTTAAGATAATCAATATTGAAGAAACCGTTGATCAACCTATGTATGAATAGACTTTATCTAATTATATTTAAACTACACTTAGAATATTTACATAATTTTTAAACAGTATTTATAATCATAGTAACTCTAACTGTAAACTAACAATATTTACTTTTAATTTTTAATTCTTTTATATATTAATGACAATTAATGATATATATTATATATATATATATATGTTATATATTAATGAGTTCTCATCGTGACATTGAGCCGATCGGACGTCTCTGCGGCTCTCGTATTAGTTGTAACCTCCTGCGCTATTTGCTAATGCTACGTTGTGTTACGTGCGATTTCCCTTATTCTCTTTACTTCTGCTATACACGCCTGTTGCTATGATCTGTTCTTCGTGCAACAAAAAAATTGATCGTTCGGATTCCTCAAAAATAACGTGCTCGGAATGCAATTTGATTTTCCACATTAATTGCGCTAACATAAATAAAAATGATATTGATTATATGCGCGCTAATAATATTGTTTTTCGTTGCGAAAAGTGCAATGTTCTCCGTCGCAAATCTATTCAACAAGCTACTAATTTACAAGAACAAAGCAACGCGAGCCCCGTTATTTTCGACAACAATTTGTTACCCTCAGCAAACCAGCAAAACATAAATTGCAATTACATGGCTCCAGCTGCTTCTACTTCGGGAGAAGAGACTCTCAAAATGTTGTATACGGAGGTGATTAGCTTAAAGAGTATTAACGCAGAATATTTGCTCACTATTCAACGACTGCAAAGCGACAACCATATGCTCATCAGGAAAGTCTCTCATCTGGAAAACAGAGTTAATTACCTCGAACAAAGAGAATTAAAAAACTCTATAGACATTGTCGGTGTACCAGGCGCCACAAATAAAAATGCTCTGGAGCTAAGCACCGAACTTCTAAGAAACGCTCTGAGTGTCAATTTGTCGGCTAATAATGTAGTCAATTGCTTTGTCAAGCCAGTGCGAAAACACCTTAACTCAAACGGAACAAGCAATAACAGCAGTGCTGATGCTCAAAGAAAGCAGAGTTCTATAATCTCGTTAGAATTTTCTTCGGCGGCTATCAAGAATTCGGTGCTAATGGCAAAAAAAGGAAACTATAAGAAGTTGAAGGCATCTTTGTTTGAAGAGAACGATGAAAGGAACATTTACATAAATGAGAGCCTGACCAATCACTTTAGGGCTCTTAATTATTCTTTAAGAGATTTTAAAATTGAGAAGAACTTTAAATTTATGTGGTATAAAAATGCTAAATTTTTGTTACGAAAAACTGAGAACAGTAAGGTTGTCATCGTGAAATCTTTTGAAGATCTAGAATATTTAAAAAATAACTTTGAAAATTAATTTATTATGCAAGATGTAATAGAAAACTATGACAACCATACTGTTCACATAATTAAAGACTTTAATCGTTCGAATCTACAAATTGTAAACAACATAAATTCACTGCTAATTGTTCATCAGAATGTTCGTAGCTTAAGAAAATATTTTGATTTGCTTCTTTCCAACTTAAATGCATTTCCAAAAATCCCTGATTTTATATTTGTCTCAGAAATATGGATTTTCAGTTCTGAATTAAATGACGTTGCACTTCCTGGCTACAATTTTAATGCAGTTTGTAATGACTCCTATCCCGCTGGTGGGGTTGGAGTTTTTACAAGAAGCAATTTGAATTGTACGTCGATAAGCTGTAGCATTAGTAGCGCCGATATTTTAAGATTAAATTTCGAAATAAATAATGAATATTTTACAATTATGTGTCTATATAGGCTTCACTCCAAGTCAGTACAAGTTTTTCTTGATGAGTTTAATGGTTTGCTTAGTGAAGAAAAATGTAAAAATTTAATAATAGTAGGAGACTTCAAACTTGATCTCCTTTCAGATACTGATTCAGTAGATAATTACAATAGTTTATTGGCAAATTATGGCTTAGATTCCTTTATTAATAAATGTACTAGACCTGTTTCTGGTACTTGTATAGACCACATATTAGGTCGTTTTAAATGTGCTCAAGAGGTCTATCATTGCCTTAATCTTGATTTGGATATATCCGACCACTGCATGACAGGGATCGTGTTAAACACAGAGCTGACGTCATGCAATAGAAATAATGCAACATATACTTCTTGTAAGATTGATTATGAAAAGCTCAATAATCTTCTATTGTATGAGTCTTGGATTGATACATATAATGCCCCGAATATTTCCCTTGCATACAGCAAATTCTTAACGAAATTTAAAAACTTAATTGATGCTTCTTCATCCATTAATTCATTCAAAAACAATGACAGGCTAAAACTTAAACCATGGGTCTCAAACAACCTCATAAGTAAAATAAAATTAAAAAACAAACTACGTCTGAAATCGACTAAGCATCCTAATAATCATTCGCTGAAAATGCGCTTAAAAAAAGTTGTTAAAGATTTAAAGCACGACATTAAGCAGACTCGTGAAGACTTTTATCAGAATGAGTTTTTCAATTGCAGAGGTAATTTAAAAAGAGAATGGCGTTTGGTCAACGAAATAACCAACAAATCTTCTAAATGTAATTCTGAAATAAGCTTGAACATTAACAATTTATCCTGCTCTGATAACGAAAAAATAGCTAATGCATTTATTGATTATTTTGGGTCAATAGCTAATGCTGCTCCAACTCTTAATTCTAATTTTGATAATAGCGATATAATTATTGAAGCGTCTCCTTTACAAAGTTTTTTCTTTGAAAATATATCGGCAATTGAAATAGTGAAAATCATTTTATCTCTCGATAATAGTAATGCTTGTGGCATTGATGCGATACCAAACGCTCTTCTCAACAAAGTTGCGTTCAATATATCGGATGTATTAGCGTATCTTTTTAATTTAAGTGTTCAATCTGGTGTGTTCCCTTCCGAACTAAAAAGTGCAATTGTCATTCCACTTTATAAAAAAGGCGATCACAGTGATATTAAAAACTACAGGCCCATTTCACATTTACCGTCTATTTCAAAAGTTTTTGAAAAATCAATGAAAAAATGTATTCTTACGTTTTTATCAAGGATCTCGTTTCTTAGTCCTAACCAGTTTGGCTTTAGAGAAGGCTTATCTATGGAGGATGCCCTGATTGAGTTTTTAACTTTCGTTAATAAGGCATTGGATGAAAAAATGCATACTGCTTCACTTTTTGTTGACATCACAAAAGCGTTCGATATGGTAGACCATGTCATTCTTCTGCGAAAGTTATATTCGATTGGATTCAGAGGTGCTGTTCACAATTGGTTCAGCTCGTACCTCAGCAATCGCACTCAAAGGGTAAAAATTGGGGCTACATTTAGCAATGCAGGTCACATTAATGTAGGTGTGCCTCAGGGCTCAGTACTTGGGCCGATTTTATTCCTCGTTTACTTAAACTCAATTTTTCTACAGAATTTACGAGGTAGAGTAACCGCTTTTGCTGATGACCTTGGTATCTCATATAAGTCCTTGTCCATGCTTGATCTTACAGCTGACATAAACCATGATGCTGATATCCTGCGTAAATGGTTCTATACTCACAAACTTATAATTAGCGATAAAACTAAACTTATGTTTTATAAATTCTTAGAACAAGACCTGGCAGAATTGAAGTTTCTGTATCACGATCCTTTTTGTGAAAAGTTTATGCTTTATCCTAACAACAATACATCTTTTAAGTCTGAGTACAACTGCATTGCGGAATGTTTTGAAATAGAAATTGTCAATCAATTTAAGTATCTGGGTGTAATAGTGGACAATAAGCTTAATTGGAACGACTATACGACCTCACTAAAAATCTACTTCCGTTCTGTTGTCAGAAAGTTCTATAGGTTGCGTAACCTTTGCTCGGTCAAAATTCTAAAAATGGTTTATTTTGGTTTATTCCACTCTAAACTTAATTATGGTATATGTTGCAATCTGTGGAGTAAATCGTATAACACCTTCGTTCGATTTATTTAAATCTCTGCAAATTTTACCCATCAAACATCTTTTCTACTTTAAAGCCCTGAAAAGTTTTTTTAAAGATCAAAGTAACTTCATAAATCCTCCAGAAAGACGTTATCTTTTTAGGCGAGTTGAATCTGTCGTTATTCCTTACTTTAGAACTACAAGTTTTTGCAACAGCTATTCTATCGTAGCGCGCAGATTGTTTAATAAACTGCCAAATCATATAAAGGCCAACAGACGAAAGAGTTCGTTTCTGAGGCAAATAAAAACATGGCTATTTAATTTTAACTTTGGTAGCATTGAAGATCTACTTCGTACAATAGTATAAATTATATATTTTACAGGCGTTCTTTCTTTCTTTCTAGCACTCTTTCTCTCTTAATTCTCTTTTTTTTTTTTTTTTTTTTTTTTATCTCTCTCTCTTTTTTCCCCTTTTCCTTTTTATACTCATACCCTCTATTTCGCACATTATTAGTATAAGCTATTTTTTATATAATTATCTGAACTCGTGATAGGTAACACAGTAATATATTTTACTTCACCTATCACTACCATTTCTCTAATTTCATTGTTAACTTAACTTAATTAGATATTTCTAAGTGTAACTGTACTAGTTTTTAAGAGAAATGTGAATAAATTGAAATTGAATTGAAATTGAATTAAAATAGTACAATGGAATATCAGAGGATACGCTAACAATTACAACAACTTACTGGTACTAATAAAACAACTTAATCCTAAAGTGATATCATGCAGGAAACACATATCAAATCCAATGACCCAATACCAATCCCAATTAATTACTCCCTCTATACCCTCAACACAACAAATTCTTACGGGGGCGTAGCCCCTCTTATTCACAATTCAATTCACCACAACACCATTCCACTCAGTGACGACTTCGATGCTGTGGGTGTAGAAATACACTCAACAAGAAAAATTAGAATTATTTCCACATATACCTCACTTTCTCGTAATTTTAATTAAAAGAACCTAGAAAATGTCTTACTCAGTTCAAATAAAGAATACTTGGTAACAGGTGATTTCAATTTCAATCACCATATTTAGTGAATCAATTTCAATGCATGGCATAATATATGGGGTTCTCCAGTATATAACCGCAAAGACAATATTTTAGCGAAGTTTATTAATCAATCTAACTATGTCATCCTAAATGATGGGTCTCCTACTCATTTCACTACACTCAATACTTTTACACACATTGACGTAACTTTTTGCTCCCCTGACGTAGCCATAGTATCAGATTGGTCTAAAGAAAATAATTTGCATGGAAGTGACCATTTCCCAATACTTATAACAGTTTTTCCAACACAGCCACCAGAAGCACAATCAATGAAACCACGATTTAATGTAAAATTAGCCAACTGGCCCCTTTTTGAATATAATTTCCATATATTAAATAAAAACAGACCTTTTTTTCCAATATCAATAAAGAAACCGCAACAATCAGGAAAATCATTTTACAGAGCGCACATTCTTCGATCCCTCAATCTAGTCAAAACAAACACGCCCGTACTGTTCCATAGTGGAATGAAAAGCTTAAGAAACTTAGAGAAAAAAAACAGCTTAATAATTTTTTCTTTTTAATAAATTAACTTTTAAATTCAAAAATTTTAAATAACATAAAATAAATTACATATATACAGAAAACATATTTACTGCTTATTTTTTTATTGTTGAATGTCAAATTTCCACGCCAATTACATATACGGGCATATAATGCCAGCGACTCTCTATTTTAACTCTCTACACATGGTTGTGAACTTGGCTGCACTGGCTCATGCACGCGTTTGTTAATTCCATATTTATTGATATCATATATTTTTTTGACACTTAAAAGCGCAATTGTCAACGCACTTGTGGGCATTGCTAATTTTCTTCGTACCAACAGCACCACAAACGCATTCACAATACAAACAAACCGATGCTGTAGACATCTTGTGGCAAATAAAAGCAAATTTTTGATAGTTGTAGCATAGCAAACACACAATCCTCTATCTATTGATAGATGATGACGATCTACTACAGCATAGCTTCTGTTATAATTAGTATTGAATTAACAACCATTTCTAACAAGTCTTTGTGGCCTAGTGGATAGTGCATTGGACTCTCGTTCAAGAGGGCGTGGGTTCGATCCCGACGGGCGGGCCAAAAAATATTTTTAGTATTTAATATTAAAGTATTAAATTTTCTTGTCGTAATAAGCACTAGCAACAAAGAAACCATCAAATTTCCAAGAAAAAATCTGTCGAAAATTTTTCAGATTTCACTCCAAGCAAATCACAGAACGAGGAGTAAAAAGCTTCGCTTCAAAAAACAAATACTGGCAAGTCTTAAAACACAACATCTACCAACAAAACACAATAAAATACAAGAAAATTAGTTTTCCTTATTTAAGAGAGAAATAAAAGAAGCTAAGAAAACATCTATTCATAATTTTACTTCGGAAATTAATCCATCCTCTACAATTGAAAAAATTTGGGCCAACATTAGACATTTTACTGGATACAAATCGACTCATGGTATACATTGCATAAATAATCCAAACACAATTGATTCAGCAATATGTGGTCCTAAGGCCATAGCAGATGCATTTTGCTCATATTGGTCAAAAGAATTAATGGAGTCTAACTTTCCACCTAATTTTGTTATTCATAAACAGAGAAATGATCACCTCTTTAAATACCACTTCAAACAAACATGCCTTGGCAATCGAAACTGATATCAACTTAATTGAATTTCAATCAGCTTTAAAATGCCTAAAAGGGAATACTCCGGGACAGGATCGAATTTGTTACTCTATGATACGTAATTTATCGTCATCTATGACAATAAGATTATTGAACCTTTATAATAACATTTTTAGTTCATACATTCCTCAATCTTTCAAAAGCTCAGTCGTTATTCACATATTAAAGCCTAAATCTTATAAAAAAAAAAAACGAAATGGCCATCTAAACTCTTGAAAGGACTTTGGCCGAGCATCTTATGATCAATTGTGTTGTGTGTGATGTGAAATGTTTGCACACAAATGATCGAGAACTGGACCTTCATGTTTTACACCGACTCCGAACGGCTTATATTCTCGAGAAGCTTTTCATGTCAGTTTTTACTCTCTGAGGTTTGCTATTGTCTGCAGAGAGGTGACGGCCGAACAGAAAAATTAATTCAATTGAAAAAACTTTCTGTGTCAGATGAAGGATTCAAACCTGGGTTCTCTGGCGTAAGAATCACACACTCTACCCACTACGCCACGGCCGCCCTAAAAGTCCGCCCTAAATCTGATAAAACTATATTAAAATCTTACCGCCCAATATCCTAAAGCTCCTGCTGTGCAAAACTGATGGACAAAATTATAGCTAATAGATTATGGTGGTTCCTTACAAACAACAAATTTATTGAAATTTGCCTATTTACTATTACTATTAGTATTACTATTAGTATTACTATTATAATAGGTAATAGGTATTACTATTACTATTACCTATTTACCAAAAAGGTTTTAAAAGAAGAAAGTCTACGGCCGATGCTCTTTTATATTTAGAGCACCTTATTACGAACTCATTATCTTAAAATAAGCATTTATCAGTTATAGCACTAGACTTCACCAAAGCATTCAATAAAATTGGCTTGCACTTGGTCATCGACCAACTACAACAATGGCAAGTAGGTCCAAAAATAAAAACTATGTTCTTAACTTTATGAGTTATCGAAAAATAATAGTCCGAGTTGGCAAGTATTATTCAAACAACAATGGTTTATTCAATGGAATACCGGGTTCACCTCTATCAGTCATTGTATTTCTTACAGCATACAACAAGCTATGTGACACTATTAGAATAAGCAAAGAAATCAAATTTTGTGCTTATGCAGATGATTTTCATCTCATTATAGAACAGAAGAAAGATAAAACCGTAAATATAAATTTGCATTCTATATTTGAAAATATTCAAGAATGGTGTAAGGATTCAGGAGCAGTTTTGTCTCTTGAAAAATGCAAGCATTTACATATTTGTCGTAAATATAATTGTTCCTGCATGATCAGTACTCATAACGTTCAAATTGAATCGGTTGATAAATTAAGAATTCTGGGAATAGTTTTGAACAAAAGATTCAATTGGAACTCTCACATTATTTTCTTGCAACAGTCACTTTCCCTTAGACTGAACATTAAAAAATGTCTTTCAAGCTTAAAATTTAATTGTGATACTCATACATTAGTTTCCGCTGTCAAATATCTTATAATTTCTAAAATCGATTATGGTCTTTTTCTCTATGGATCCGCTCCAAAAACACAACTTAACAAACTAGGTGCATATCGTACAACACAAATTAGCAATATCCTTTTCGAGACTGGCATACAACCCATCAAAGCAAGAAGTAAGTTCTCGATCAACAAACTTTTTAAAACATTAATATATAGTAACAATACTCCTATAAATAGTACATTAAAAAGGCACAAAAACATTAAAAAAAATTATAAAGTTCCCCTTTACAATTTTAAAAATAATATCATCATGTAAAACGCTTAACTTACCGTATTTACCAATGAAACATATACAATACAAGTCACCACCATGGCGTTGTCAGTCCATAGTAATGCCCGTATGATACGTATACTTAATTTTTTTTGTCTAATTTTAAAATCTGAAAACAAGTGGTGTGTTGGCAGGACAGACATATTTTGTAAGAAAAGGATAAACGTTGTGACTTTTTTATATCTGGTGTTTTTAAGAGCAGCTGCATTTAATGTATTAATATTAAATCAATTATAAATGTAAATCAATTTTTTAAAAAATTTTTATTGTTGCACAGATCTCTAGCAATAATTTGGCTTTTACAGATTGAAAAAATATCAATTAGTCGACGAGTTATAGCCAAAAAAACATATAAACAATATGCTGAAAATCGGCATTTGACTGCAAAGTTCGAAGGTCGTTTAAAAAAAAATTCGAACTAACATAAACAAACGCCGCGATACAGGTCTTCTAATTTAGCCTCTATTTTCACCCCTCATTCTCAGAATCGACCTAACTTTTGCTAACCTGAATTTGTTCCACAGTGTTACCCTACCCTGATTAGAAAGGATAAGTTGGATAAGCTTCCTAGAATTATTCTTGATTGGATTCCAGGACATACCTATATAATCGGCAATGAATACGCTGAAAAGTCAAATTCACCAGTTTTTACAACTACAAATTTTAACTTCAAGGATATAGCAAAACATATTAAGGAAAAGTTTACCAAGAAACACTCACTTCTGATATGGAATAACACTTCTTCGTAAAACACACAACACAAACAAATCAAACGTAAACAATTTTTTAAAATTCGATCATAACCCAAACTTAACTCGGCTAGATTTAACAAAATTTGAAAGACTTCGTCTTGGTCACACCAAAGTAACACATCAACACTTACTTAATAATACAATTCCTCCTACCTGTTCCTTTTGCAGCACCAACTCACCTATATCTATTCAACATATCTTTTCTAACTGCTCACCCTTGAGCATCAAAAGAAAACAAATATTTCATAGCAATGATCCACTTTATTGTCTTTTTAATCCAACTAGTCCATATATTGAAAATGTAATCTCATTTATAAAATCTATAAACGTATATCATAACATCTGATATTTAAAAAAAAAATGTCAATAGTTTCTTAAAAGTGTTTTTTCTAATACTCATTAGTTCTTACTTCTAATTCTCAAATCTATGAAATGTACAATTTCTGACTTAAGTTTACGATATGTATTTTTTTTTATATATAAAAACACTTGTGGTATATCAAATTATAGATTATCTTTTAAATTAGCTGAAGGTCTTAGCAGCCATTGCTCTAAATTAACTAAATTTAAGATTTTAATTTTAAATTATGTTTTCATAAATAAATAAATAACTGTTTTTCAAAAGTAAAAAGAAAAAAAAAATATGTTTTTCATTTGATCGGAGAAATAAAACACAAAAAAGTTATATTTCGATAAACACAGAAGTTTTTTTCTGCAAAATATATAAACTTTGCCTATTTTTAATGCTCAATAAAAAAAATCGTTCAAAACTGCCCAAAAGTAAGTACAGGACCATTAAATATATACCTTTAACTCTTTGAGATATGTAAAATATATTCCGCTTTTTTTAAATATTGACTATTTAAAAATGCTCTATCGGGCCATTTCTTCTTCGCATCAGAATTAAATAGGCCTAAAATGAAGCAATAATTGTTGAATAAGTGAATTTTCAGCATTTTGTTATCTAATAGAAAAATCCCCTCTGATTTCGTCCGACTCTTGGAAATATTTTGTTTTTTCGAACTATCTAAATCGCCAGTTTTACTTGCTTTGCCAACATATTTGCTACTGAAGGTCAAAGGGAGATATATAATAGCACATAAAAGAGTTACCGGAACATAATGGAATGAATGAATTTTAAGAATTTCAAGAAAGTGAAGAGAATAATTAGAGGGAAGAAAAATATTTAAGAACAGATTGCCTAAAGGTACCTCTCACTGTCACTTCTCTCAGTCCGCGTGGCAGAGCATTCCACAGTCTGATGGCATTAATGAAAAACAAGCGCGATGAATTTGATGAAGCATATCTTGGAATTATAAGAACATTACTTCTTCTAGATAAGCTAAATTGCAGTTTATTATATAAGGAGGAAGGTGTTTTTGTATGAATCAGCTTATGTAGATAAATACAGTTTCTGACATCAAGGTAGATCGCAACCAAGTATGGCATTTTTATAACTAGATAAGTGATCAAATTAGTGCAAACCAAATACATAGCGCGTAGCATGATTAAAAGCAACTTGTAGTCTTAACAGAGAAGAGGAGTCAAGCTTACTAAACACCATTTCTGCGAAAGTTATCACAGGTATTACCAATTTACGTTTAATATCGACAGGAGTAACACTAGCGGACATTCTCAAATTACAAAGGACATAATACACTTTTTGGACTACACTATTAATGTGATCAGTACACGACAGAGAGGAATTTATATAAAAACCCAGATTTCGAATTTTCAACACTAATTTGAGCTTGTTAGACCCAATAAACAAGTCAGGGATATTATCAACACTAATTCTATGTTTTTTTTTTGACCAGCGAGGGTCGCTCACTGATGTTATTGAGATCTTCTTTCAATCTGCAACAAAGATCATCAAGTAAGGACCACTCACTGATGTTATTGAGATCTTCTTTCAATCTGCAACAAAGATCATCAAGTAGCCCACTCTGATAGCTTTCGAATCAACAGTATTGATGATCTTCGTTAAACTATTATTGATTCTTCTAATGATGCTGCCTCTTCAATTTAACTCATTATCTATGTTATTAATTTCTTGCAAATTTCTAGATGTAATTCTTTTCTATTCTTTCTACTCTTTTGTCAATCTTCTTTATGTTTGCCTTAAGGTAACTCTCTGTACTGTTCGTTCTCATGTTCGGCTCTAGTCATTTGGCTGTTGGCGCTAATGAAAACCATAAAATTTTAATTCAGGTGTTGTGCAAACAAAATACTGGACTTAATGTTGTTCATTTTAATGCCCGTAGCCTGAATATGGCCAAATTGGATTATATTAAGCATGTTTTTGTGGATTCAACTGTAGACATTATTTGTATCTGAAACGTGGCTGTGTGACAATATAGATGATACTATTTGTGAAATAAATAACTATGAGTTGTTCAGAAATGATAGATGTGACAAAAAGGGGGGAGGAGTTGCAGTTTACTGCAAAAATAATCTGACAGCCAATATAACAAGTAAATCAAGTGGAAATGGAATTGAGTTTCTAAATTTAACTATATCTGACAGTAATACCAAAATTTGTTTATCGTGTGTGTATAACCCCAATAAATATTATCCTGTTGATTCATTGTTCTGTGAATTGTCTAGATTTATTAAAAATCATGACGTTGTTCTACTGTGTGGTGATTTCAATGTTAATCTTTTTTGAAATGATTCAGTAAAACAATCTTTATATGACAAGATTTCTTCGATGGGGTTATCAGTTGTTAATGATACGTTGCCTACCCGGTTTTCCAATAATACCAATCCAAGCCTCCTTGATTACTTTATTGTTTCTGATTCTTCTTTTGTTTCTCTATTTAATCAGATTTATTTTCTCTCAGATCATGACTAATTTTCTCTTCGTTAAATGTTAACTTGTCTCGTAATGTTACTTCTAACTCTTTTTCTTACCATAATTTCAAGCATATTGATTATCCGTCCTTGCTCAATGACATATCTCGTTTTACAAAAATGAAAAAAAAAACGGTCGAAAATAGTTTACAATATTTATATATTATATATAAATTTATATATATATAAATATATATTTAGTAAAAGACAAGTAATTATATTGCCAGCAACACCGGGATTTTCTCTAATATAAAGTTTGTTTTATTTATCTTCGAAGACAGATCGATACATTTCCTGCTGGGCATACGCTCTTGCTGCGTGTGTTCTCTCCAGGCCTGTAGCCTAAGAGTTATTTAGGGAGTCAAATCCCCCTTTGGGTCGAGAAAGTATAAAAATTAATACAAATGAGACTATTACAATTAAAACGTGGTCTATTTTTAAAGAATAACTGAGATAATGATGTAAATTTACTAGAAGATGAAATAGCTTATATTTTCAACACAAATGTAAGAAATTTCGCTTAATTTTTTGGCCAAATGAAAGACGGAATCGATGCTCAAAATGTCGCTGAGATCAGAAAAAAAATATATATTTGAAATTACAGTGCACTCGCGATAACGTGAACTCAGCATTACGTGAACATCGCTTAACGTAAACACATTTTTTTCCATTGACTACTCTAAAACGTGAACAAGGTTAGAAAGCCCTATAACGTGACTGTACACGTACACGTTTTTCAATATAAGTATGTGTTGAGCATACATAAATATGCATAAACATTGGTTTAAATTTTTCTGTTTTGGGAATCCCCAATTAAGCCTTCAAGTTGCTTAGAGGCTGTTCATAAATTACGTACGTAATTCACTTTGTCACAAAGTCTTAATATGTCGCGTCAATCCTTTAATTTTTTAAAGTTTTGGACTTTTTTTTTTGATTTAGCAGTTTGTTAAGAAAAAAGGATAGAACACGTTATATTTATTATAAGCTTCATTATTACGGAAATAAAGTTGTTCTATTTTGTTTGACCAGCAATTTTATGAAAAATTTAAAAGTTTGAAGTGAAGTAATTGGCAGTAATAATAAGGCATTGGAATGGGCTAGAAATGAAAACTCGATCAAAGCAATATGAAAGTGCCGAAACTCTTGAGGGAACAATCAGTATTTCAGTTATTGAAAAATAAAAAGCGGCAGAAAAAGATAGCACATTTTTTTAATACATAATTATGTTCTGATACTCATATCGCCATATAAAATCAAAAACATATGTGTGTGGCCGCCACGCACGGTAGAAGTGAAACTTTTACCCAAAAATGGGATTTCTGAGAAGATTGATAATTTATTTTATTAACATTCCCTCATTCAGTGCAACGTTAAAAAGCAGTTTTGTTCCAACATCCAAATCGGATTTGGATTACGATTTAGAGTGCACAATCGTATCACGTGCACAATCGTCATCGTCACACCTAGATGACGTTGTGAACATATGAAGAGCTGGATTTTGTTTGTTTTGTTTTGCATGCAAATCAGAACAAGTTAATTTTTGGCACAATATTTTAGTAACATCACCTTCTTATGTCTTACTTTCGATAAAAGTACTGTAAGTTAAGATCACCCTTTATTAATATTGTAAACGATTAATGTAAACAAAATTTGCATTTCAAAGATTCAATCATGGCTTTTGTTTAAGATACTTTTTGTGGTGTCAGCCAATATTCTAGCTGATGAAATATCCAATTCTCAGATCACACTTTTTGTGGTGTCAGCAAATATTCTAGCTGATGAAATATCCAATTCTCAGATCACGCCACCCTCGGCGTTGATAAAATATTATCAATAATAAGATCACAGTTTTGTTTACATTAAAAGTATATAAATAGTTGGTATGAAGAGATGAAGAGGCAGTTCTTATTGAGTTCTTGTTAAGTTCTTATTGAGTTCAGTTTTAAGTTCGTAGTTTATCATAAGGAAATAAAATAAAAACTTTTTAAAAACACTAACACTGATGTGAAAATATTAATTGGCGCCCAACGTGGCACACTATAAGAAAAGTGATTGTGAAACAGTATTGCATGTGATAAGACCTTTCCAAAAATTTAAAAGGACATAAAAAAGCAGCAGCAATCAATTTACAAACTAAACTTTCAAGTGTGCCCAGTGAAAATCTTTAGTTAAAATAAATTATTTAAATAAATGTACCCAAAACTAAAGTTCATAAAATAATTTAAACTAAAGTAATATAAAATAAGTATCCTTAAAGAAAGGAGAAAAAATTAAAATAAAACACTAAGTGAACATAAATCTAAGCAAAAAATCATCATCAACGAAAGCACCAGCACAATCCCAAGAAGATACATTCAGGAAGAGTCATCGCTAAGGAACCGAGACTAAACACACCAAGGATATTAGTGAGAAATTTGATTTTGGGAATTTATATAGTAAATATTTTTTTTTTACTATTTTAAATGAATTTTTTCTATAAGAAAAAAGGCTATGTAAAATTATTATATTGTGATTATTGCGGGGGAAGCCATTGTGTAAAAAAGTGCCCATATATTTTTAAGAATAATAAATATTAAATAAGCTGGAAGACTTAATTACAAAATTTTCCAAATTGACTACCATTGATAATCAAAATATAAATGTTGATTTAGTTACAAGATTAATTGCAACTAACACAGCATCACTTAGAACAGAAATCTCTGAATTGAAAAAACAATTGACAACATACGTAGGCACTAATACAGTAACCGAATACGAGACGCAAAACATTGACGAAAACATACCATGCTTAGAATCATTGGACGTTATAAAGTCATTGCCCGAATTTGATGGCAAAAATAATAAATATGTGAGTTGGCTCGAAACCGCTCATAATTCAATTTGCTTGTATACAAAAGGTAGCCGAAGATACTTCGCCGCCTTAACAATTTTAAGGAACAAATTTACAGCAGACGCAAACGACGTTTTAACAAATCATGGGATTGTTCTCAATTTCGATGCTATAATAAGCAGATTAGATTTCGCTTATTCTGATAAGCGCCCATTACATATAATTGAACAGGAAATCAGCGTCTTAAGACAAGGACAAATGACAATACTAGACTATTACAATTCGGTCAGTAAAAAATTAACAATATTAATTAATAAAACAATTATGACCTATGGTTCATCAAATCCCCTTACAACTGAAATTAATAATAAACACAGACAGAATGCACTGCGAATTTTTATTACTGGTTTAAATGCACCTTTATCTAATATTTTATTTTCATTGTGTCCTTCAGACCTGCCAAATTTCGCTCTTCAATTTAATAAGAATAAAGTATCAAACGAATCCAATAACAAGTACCAAAATAACTTGAGATTTCCTCGGAAAGCTAATGAAATAATTAATTCGCGAACAAATTAGAATCGCCCTTATAATTTCTTTGGCCAAAGAGCCAATAATAACAATAATAATAATAATTTCTATCAGCCAAGGCCAGAACCCATGGATGTCGATAAATCCATTCAAGTGGTCAACAGACCTAATAATAATTATAACCAACACAATAGTAGTAACTTTAATAATAGGGGATTACAAATGCCCAATAATAACTTTTTTCAAAAAAGACATAGCACCAGTGCGCAACATAGCAACCAGCCACAAAAAAAGCAACAAAGAATTAATAATATAAAGGAAGATGATTTTTTAGAAATAGTTCGAACCTTCCCTACATCTACGCAACAAGCAGTAGATCAGGAAGAAGGTTCAAAATCCTAATAGACACAGGGGCAACGAATTGCTACTGCAAACCAAATGTTCTTTTAGATCGGGAACAATTGGTAATAAAAAAAAGAGTCCAAACAATCAATGGACATACTATAATAACACATTATTCAAATTTAACAATATTTAATATTAATGTACGATTTTATGAAATTAAAGAACTGGAAGCTGACTTGCTTTTGGGTTTTAATTCGTTAAAAAAAGCCAGCATAATACTGGATTTTGAAAAAGAAATCCTAATTTTTAATAATGAAAATTATAAAATACACCTATTAGATAATAAAAATACTTTGGGAAGCATTGAAGCTCCTAAAGCGCCAGCCGAAGAATTTACCGGCAATAAAATAACTTTGTGAAGCATAGAAGCTCCTAAAGCGCCAGCCGAAGAATTTACCGGCAATAATATAAATACAAATTCTTTGGGACATAAAGATCCTAAAACGCCAGGATCCGCTTATCCTTAACCCAAAGAAAAATACCGCTTATATAAATAAAAATAGATATTCGGGAAGGAATCTTCCTCAAACGCGATGTAACGAATTTTGTATAAAAACCCCAGAAGCTCGGGTATATGAAAATTCCAACAAAGAGCAAACTGAATTAAATTTTTTTAGGGAAAAAATCAAAAAAGAAATTGAATTAAACCATTCAAATATTAACACAAATTTACCATTCCGGATAGACATAAAAGCGGAAATCCGCACAACTGTTGGAACTCCTATTTGGAGTAAACAGTATCCGTATCCTCTGTCGGTAAATTCATTCGTCAATAAGGAAATTGAAAAACTATTAGATAAAGAAATAATAAGACCTAGCAAAAGTCCGTATAATTCGCCCATTTGGGTGGTGCCTAAAAAAAGGAACAAACGAAGACGGGTCAAATAAATTACGAATGGTTATAGATTATAAGAAACTTAATGAACACACTGTTTCGGATCGTTATCCAATACCAGACATTACCGTTATACTCTCAAATTTAAGAAATTCTAAATATTTTTCTACCATAGATCTCGAATCTGAATTTCACGAGATTTTAATGAACAAAGATCATAAAGAAAAGCAGCCTTTTCCGTTAATAACGGAAAGTATGAATATTTACGTTTGCCATTTGGACTGAAAAATGCGCCTAGTATTTTTCAACGGGCAATGGACAATATATTGCGGTAATATATTGGGAAAATATGTCACGTCTATATTGATGACATAATAGTTAATTCAAAGAACCTAGAGGATCATACAAAAGATTTAGAAACAATAATTAAAACTTTAAAAGACGCTCATATGAAAATTTCATTGGAAAAATCCAAATTTTATGAAAAACAAGTTGAGTTCTTAGGATATATAGCTGCGCAAAACGTAATTAAAACAGATCCCAGAAAAATTGAAACAATAAAGAATTTTCCAACGCCAACCACGATGAGACAACTAAGAAGTTTTCTTGGAATGACCGGTTATTACCGGAAGTTCATTAAGGATTATGCTTCCATTACAAAGCTTCTTACAAAACACCTTTCCGGTGAAAACGGGATAGTTTCACAATATATGTCAAAAAAGATAGAAATACACTTAGACGAAGAAGGAATTTTAGCTTGTGAAAATCTTAAAAATTTACTAAGTCATGATGTTGAATTGACCCAACCTGATTTTAATAAAAAATTTATCCTCACTACAGATGCTTCTAATGTCGCCATAGGCGCCGTGTTAACTCAGGAAGGTAAACCGATTACCTTTATATCAAAAACATTACACTCAACAGAACAAAATTACGCAACGATTGAAAAAGAGTTATATGCTATTGTGTGGTCATTAAAAACTCTAAGGAATTATCTGTATGGTGTTACAGATCTTGAAATTCACACGGATCACCAGCCGTTGACATTTGCTGTGTCCATCCGAAATCCCAATGCAAAAATGAAGCGGTGGCACTCTTTAATTGAGGAGTTCGCCCCGAAAATAGTTTATAAACCTGGAACTTCTAATTTAGTTGCAGACGCACTATCTAGACAATACATTAATCATTTATCTGAAAGTTCTTCCTTAACGGAAACTCAACACTCTGTGAAAAGCAGTGACAACACCCAAATTCAAGAGACTACTAAGCCCCTTAACCAATTTAAGCAAACAAATTCTCCTAGACAAAGCAGGGTTTACCATTCATGAATCAATCAGGAATTTTGGGAATGTACGGCATATAATTGAATATGATAGGGTTGAAAATTTAATCACTATTTTAAAAGAATTTTTGCAACCGAAAATAACAACAATTCATTGTACAGTTGAAAATCTGTATGAAATAAAAAATAGTTTATTACAAAACTTTAACATAAAATTTGTTTATACAAAAATTTTTCCCATAGACGTTACCAATAGAGAAGATCAGGGTAACATTACAGAACAAACTCACAACAGAGCACATAGGAATCATAGAGAAAATCTTCAGCAAATATATAAACAATATTATTGGCCTAAAATGGGTAATCAATTTACAGAATTCATAAGTAATTGTGAAATTTGCAATAAAATTAAGTATTCTAGGCATCCGAAGAAAATACCGATTGGAGAGGCTCCAATCTCAAAAAAATAGGGGGAATTATTACATGTGGATATCCAAAATTTAAAATTTATTACTTGTATAGATTCGTACTCAAAATATTTAACAGTAGTAGATGACAAAACAAAATTAGAGGAAAAAGTATTAGAAATCTTACAAAATTATCCTGAAGCAAAAATGATAACAGTCGACACTGAACCAGGTTTCACAGCTATACAATTCAAAACATTAATGAGCAGATTTGGTATTGAATTATTCTTTTGCAACCCTAAGCATAGCACAACGAACGGCCAGATTGAACGAGTGCATTCCACTCTTATTGAAATGGCCCGATGCATAAAAGAAGAACATCATTTAATTAGTTATGTAGAATCTATATTTAAAGCAGTACAACAATATAACAAATCGGTACACTCAGTTACTGATAAAAAACCTTTTGAAGTGTTATATAATAAAATTGAACACGTCGATTTGCATTTAAAATTAACGAAGGCTCAAGAAAAAATGCTGGAACAGCATAATAAAAAAAGGAAAATGAGAAAGTAGTTTATAAAAAAGTAATAGCAATAGTAATAGCTAGTAATAGTTTATGAAAAGATTACTACCGAAAGAAATAAACTTAAGCCCAAATATAAGAAAAAAAAAAAATAAAAGAAGACTTACGAAATAAGGTTAGGATATATAGTAAAAATAGGTTAGTACATAAAGATAATATAAAATCATATGTTTACATTCATTTCAGAAAATGATACTATATTTGCTAATAATAATAATTAACCTGCGCTTCATCATAGCAACCGATATAGTGGACTATACCAGGGAGAATTATGTATTAGTAGAAGGAAATGAAGTAGCTCTCTACAGCGACTTTGGAAATATTTTTCATCTGACAAATTTAACTTATTATAAACAAATTTTAACTGAAGCAAGGAACCTCATAGATACAAATAATTATATTTACTTTGAAATTCCCGACATAAAACAAAATTATAAAGAATTAAGGTTTAACGAATTAAGTCCTAACTACGACAACATTTTAGAAATAAAATTTGAATTAAACATAATTGAAACTTTACTACAGCAATTAGACGGAATAGACAAATATAAGACCAAAACAAAAAGAGGTATAGATTAACTAGGAACGGTTTGGAAATGGATCGCGGGTACTCCCGATCATGATGACTTTGTATTAATTAAAAATAAAATCAATGAATTCGTAGAAAACAATAACAAGCAATTTTTAACCAATTCAAAATTATTTAAAGCTATAACTGAAATCACAGAAACGGTTTACAGTCTCAAAGGAAATTCGCGTATATTAAAATTTATAAAGCAAAGAAATAACTTAATTATAAATGAATTGCATAATTTAATCCAAACAATAGCGTTAGCAAAAGCAAACATATTAAACCCAGTAATTTTAAATTTAAAAGAGATTAGAGAAATTATCAGGCACGAAAAAGAAGACTTGACCTTGACAGATTTACTTGACGTTTCACAATTTAAAATCATTCAGACGAGAGATGTTGTTCTATACATAAAATATCCTATTGTTCAAAAATTATGTAAAATATATGAGGCAAGAGCTATTAATCAAAATGATGGAAAACTTATGTTGGAAAAACAAATAGCATACTGTAATAATACTTATGTTAGTATTAAAAATTGTAAAACTGAAATAAAAAATGTTTTTTGCAAAATTGGAAATAATAATACATTTTTAATTGACATCTTAAATAAAGAAAATGGTAAATGTAAAAAAATTAAAGAACAAAATTTTGATTTAGAAATAATAAAAGAAGGGGCGATTTTAATTTCCGGCGAACACATAGTCGATGGTCATAATGTTAATGGAACATATTTAATTGTATTTGATAATTACACAAAAATTGATAATACTACATATGAAAATCCAACAACTAAAATTACAAATTATCTTAAAACGGCATCCATTGAAGAATTTTTAATTACAGAATATATAGAGCCAAACAAAATTGAATTAGAATTAGATAATATAAATTTAATGTCAAAATACAATGATGAAAATTCAATAAATATTGTAATTTGGACATCCATTATTTTATTCCTAATTATCATTATATTAATCATATATATTAAAACTAAAGCTTATATTAAGAAACGGAAGTCCAAACAAACTGAAAACTTGTTCCTAGAATTAAATAAAAAAATTCAAGATCTTAAGGGGTCCTCTGGTAATCCGAAAATTTTTTTTTCGATTTTTTTTTTTTTCATATTTCTATTGCTCAGATACTCAAAAACATTTTCCCAAGGATTTTTCAAAATTCGAAATAGTTTAGGAGATACAGGCATTTTTGTGTAGGTATGTTTTCGTCAAAATAACGCATCAGCAAAGTTGTTTATTTGCCTGCAGTCATTAGTCGAAAATTCTGTGGAATTCTTCCAAAATATGTATTGATATTACAAAATATACACACACAGTATGTATACATGCAGTATGTATACATGCATGTTTTGATTTAGGGGTTGAAATGATTTTGAGCCCAGGTGTTCACATGAAAGAAGCAAACGAACGAGATTCAGTTTATTTTCGAACGCTGAAAGCTACGCGTGCGCGATAACTGCTGTTGTAAAATAAAAGAAAAATCGTTTTGTGTTTTTTTTTTTTGCTATGGATAAAAAAAGCCACCCAAACGCGCCGCGTAAGTACGCGTATCGAACAAAAAAGAGGCATTTCCGTGGAAACCAGCACTCCCAAGTAGAGGACACCGACTTTGCCAGCACATCGGCCAAAAAATTGAAGAAAACGCAAGACAATGAAGTCATCATCGAAAACAACCTCCAGTTCTGTTTCTTGGAATTTTTTTCATTTTTCCAAACGCTTGCTGCTCTGGTTATCTGCGCCCAATGTAAACAAAAAATTCGATTTGGAAAAACATGTATGCGTGGAGTCGGCTTCAAAGTGAGTCTGCAGTGCCAATGTAAAGCTACACAGTATATTAATTCTTCGCCGGTGGTCGGTAAATCTTTTGTTGTAAATCGCCGGTTGATATTTGCCATGAGATTGCTTGGAATAGGGAGAGAAGGTATTAATATGTTCTGCGGATTAATGGACATATGCCAAGGATTGTGCCTTGATGCGTACTATGGCACCTTGAAAAACATGCATGTGTCTGCTAAAGCAGTTTACAAGCAGTGCCTGTTGAATGCGGTTAAAGAAGAGCAGGAACAGCAGAAAGAAAAAAATCCTGACTGTGACTCCTCATTGCTGACCGTTTCAGGGGATGGCACCTGGAAAAAACGGGGATTCTCGTCTCTTTTTGGTGTCACTACGCTCGTCGGTAAACATACCAAAAAAGTGGTTGACTCCGTTGTCAAATCAAGCCTTTGCCAGGCATGCAAAATGTGGGGAAAAAAAAATGACTCTGCAGACTTCGAAGAATGGTACGAATCGCACCAGAAAACATGCACAAACAACCACAGTGGGAGTGCGGGCAAGATGGAGGTAGATGCCGTGAAGGAAATGTTTGCCTCATCGATCGAAAAATATGGCATAAAATATGAAAAATATATTGGCGATGGCGACAGCAAAACCTTTAAGGCCATTATAGACCTTGATCCGTATAACGGCGACCCCGTTGTCACAAAAAAGGAGTGCATCGCTCACGTGCAAAAACGCATGGGCACACGGCTGCGCAAGGCCAAAAAAGAAAACAAAGGCATCGGTGGAAAAGGCACTGGCAAACTGACAGACAAAGTCATAAGCGAGCTGACTACTTACTATGGACTTGCTATTCGACGTAATAAGGACTCTGTGGAAAACATGAGAAAAGAAATATGGTCAACATATTATCACAAAAGTTCAAGTGATAGTAATCCACAACATATGTATTGCCCACCTGGTGAGTCCAGCTGGTGCGCCTATCAAAAGTCAGCAGCAGAAGGCTCATTAGCCTCATTTCACCACACGTACGCCCCACTTGATGGAAAGGTTCTGCAAGTAATGAAGCCCATATACGAGCGTTATCATCCGACGATCTACTCAACCGATGCACTGGAGGTGAAACGCAAAATTGTAACGAATCGTTCAACTCGCTTTTGTGGACCTTTGCGCCGAAACATATCCACTGTGGTGCTACCACAGTCGAAATCGCAAATTTTCTGGCAACCTGCATTTTCAACGAAGGCTTCACAAGTATTTTAAAAATAATGTCAACAATGGGTATTGTCATCGGCCCACAAGCCGAGATGTATGCTGAATCTCGCGACGGAAAACGACTTCAACGCTCAGAGCTAAAAACGTACGCATCATCGAAAGAGGGTCGCACAGCCCGCAGAGCCCAAAAAGCCATGGAAAACTCGTTTTATGAGATGGAGGAAGGCACACTTTATGGGGCTGGAATTGCCGATTAATATTCGTAAGTATTGTATTAAAAAAATATGTGTTAATGTCATTTGTGTGCCTCAAAATTGAAGTCAAAACTTTAAACGCGTTTTTCTCGAAACCATGTTTTTCAAAACTTTGCGCACGATAACTCAAACAGTTTTTGACCGATTTTGATATATGAGGCATGAAACGACGCAGAATTTACGCCGCTATAGCCCCTACCTCAAACTTGCCGAAAAAATAATGTTTACTATTTTTTTTCTACACTAGACTACAAAAAAAAAGGTCGAAATTCGATTTTTCATTTTCAAAGTGGCGGCTCCCCCCCTAAAAAAATTATCGATTTTTGTTTACGAGGTAGGGGCTATAGGGACATTCATTCTAAGTAACTGAATATTTTTTTTTTTTTTTCAGACGATGTTTACACTTGGAATCGTGCGCAATTTGGACCCACCTTTTTTCCGGAGAACCTCGTTACCAGGCCGAGAACTTTCTGAACGGTCCATAAATTCACTTTTTCAAAATTTTGTATTTTTTTCAATAAATTAAGCTACCCAAATCAAAAAACGGAACTAAAATATCTTTACTCGTTCTCTTTCCACAATATTTTGAAAAAAGGCTAAAATTTGGCATAGATTACCAGAGGACCCCCTTAATGGATATCTCTAAAGAACAGGGACGTTCTTTTTTAAGAAAGGGGGCAGTTAAGAGCACCCTTTATTAATATTGTAAACGATTAATGTAAACAAAATTTGCATTTCAAAGATTCAATCATGGCTTTTGTTTAAGATACTTTTTGTGGTGTCAGCCAATATTCTAGCTGATGAAATATCCAATTCTCAGATCACACTTTTTGTGGTGTCAGCAAATATTCTAGCTGATGAAATATCCAATTCTCAGATCACGCCACCCTCGGCGTTGATAAAATATTATCAATAATAAGATCACAGTTTTGTTTACATTAAAAGTATACAAATAGTTGGTTTGAAGAGATGAAGGGGCAATTCTTATTGAGTTCTTGTTAAGTTCTTATTGAGTTCAGTTTTAAGTTCGTAGTTTATCATAAGGAAATAAAATAAAAACTTTTTAAAAACACTAACACTGATGTGAAAATATTAATTTGTATGTAGTCTGATAGCTCAGTTGGTAATAGAAGAGCTTGTAACCAGTAAGTTCTGCGTTCAAATAACGCAGCATGCGAATTTTTTTTGATTTCGATATAAATGTGAGTTAAGAAGTTCATTTCAATTGTATGAAAGATATCGTATTTATATGGAAATTCACAGATCTAAGAATAAAACAAATTTAAGATTCAAAGTTGCATTCGTTAATATTGCAGAATGTGCTGTTTCCAAATCAGCCAATGCAATGCTTACTCCAAAAAACAATAAAAAAAAATGCACTAGAGTGATATACGGAACAAATAGTATCTCATATCACAAAAATTGATAAGTGAGTATCAACGAAATAAAACAAAGCAGGAAAAAGGAAACAGGAATATATATAAGATATTTTCTGGAATATTTCAGGCATCTAGTGGTAGACATGCTGGAAATATTTCAACGTATCGTTTTAATTAATTGGAATACTAGTTAGTTTTTGCAGCTGAACCTGCACTGTTGTTATTTCTTTTGTCGCAGCCTAATAAACAAAAAATTTCCCTTTTTTTGGTTTTTTTAAAGGTTTTTTTATGTTTGCATAGTAATTAAGTAGCACTATATTAAGTAAAAGAATTACAACAGTCGATCCTAAGAATTTAAAGATACATACTTTACAAAAAACAGAAGTAGTTTTCGACTTGAATTACAAAATATGCAAAACTCTGCGAATTGGGCAAGACTTTTTCTATAAAACCTTTTTCAGAACGTTTTGAAATAATATGAGTTTATTTTTCAAGTAATCAAGTTAAAAAATCTTTTTCCGTTTTTTTGTTATTAGGCTTAGTCATCTAGCGTGACGTTAATGGCGTTACGTTACTTAAATTTCCATTGTAGTGTAATTGGGTAATTAAGTAATTAGGTAATTAAGTAATTATATAAGTAAGTAATTAAAAACCAAATTTAATATATTCTGCCTCTCCTTGCCTCAACCATTTTTCATTATTTTTAGCCAAGGCCTTCCATTTTTACTAAAACAAAAACGTTTACGAAACATTTACAAAACATTAACTAGAAAGAAAAATTACATTTGTGAAACAGTGCAGACGATTTGATCAGCAAAGTAAATGAATTTATGTCTAAATTGCTTAAATCAATAAAATTAAAATGTTTCTCTAAGATAATATTATAAATAAGTTTTTAATAACTTTTAATTTTCGTGTCACGGTGGACTTTTTTCTGGAAATGCCCATATATTAAATTGAAATATTATTAGGTTGCAAACTTTAAAACAAACAATAAACAAATAAAAGAATTTAATCAACATTAGAATAATCATTTCACCGGCCAATTGCAAGGCATATTTTTTGCCATATTCATAAACAACCACCGTTTGTATGCTTTTTTACGTAAGCAAGAAGTAGGTAATGTTTAAATTGCTGCAAAAGAATTAGCAACAGCACCAAAAATTGAGCGTGAGTACGCAGTAATAATACTGATCATGCTTCTTTTACAGTGTCAGGATTGTCAAAACCAATGCAATTAGTTTCCGAAGCGAGAGTTGACGAAGAGCTGGCAATGCTTTTTGGTCATTCTATTGATAGCTATACATGATAAGACTCCATTCAAGCATGAAATAAAGAGAAGAAGAGCTGATTATTGATTGAACATGATTATAAGCTACCATTTCAAATATGCTTTCGTGGCCGAGTGGTTAGAACAGCAAACTGCTGAACTGATGGTTGTGAGTTCAATCCTCAATGGAATCAAATTAAAAATTAACAAATTAAAACAAATTAAAAATCTTTAATAACAGTTTTTTCGTTTTAACACAACTATCGCGGCGAATTGCTGTGTTGTTGTTTTCATAAGAACCATTTCGTTACATTGGTTTTTTACCCCCCCCCCCCCCATCTAGCTCGACGTATTGTTGTATACGCAGCTATAAAAGTTTCACTTCAAAATACATAAGTTACATTTCAAAAATTTTAAAGGAGCAGCAAAAACCTAAGCTAACTTAAGAAGCTTTTAGAAATTTGTTTATAAAACGTCGTTTTGATTTGAAAGAAGTTAAAAATTTAGCAGGAACATGTATTTTGACACTGTGCATCATTATTAATTGAAAGCTTTTTGAATTTTTTATAATATACGAGTTTTCTGATTTTATGTGACAATATGTACATATTTCGATTGTCAAATTCAATTGTTATTTGTTTTTTGAAGCGAAGCTTTTTAGGCTTCGTTCTGTGATTTGCTTGAGTGAAATCTCAAAAACGACACTTCTTAATTTCGACAGCGTTTTTCTTAGAAATAGATGTTGCTTTGTTCCTTGCGTCTATTATAAGAAGAAAATGTGTTTTCAATATATTAAAAATATTTCTTCGATCTTCCGCTGGGATTCGAACTCGCACCATTGTGATTAGGAGTTCAAAACACTATGCGCTGATTTAAATGCTTCTGTTGAGTACAGTTGTTGATTCAATATGAGGTATGTATTACTAAAGCTATGTTGCAGTAGATCATAATAATCTCTTAATAGATAGAGGATTGTGTATTGGTTATTCTACGTATAAATGCTTACTTACTTATTTAGATGGCGCCTACAACCGTAAGTCGGTTTCCGCCTGTTGTAAGAAATTGCGCCAGCCATTTCTGTTTTGTGCTGGCTGGCTCCAGTTGGAAGCTCCAAGTTTCGTCAGGTTGTCCTCCACTAGGTCCCTCCAACGGAGACGCGGTCGTCCTCTTCTACGTTGTCCGCCGCTGGGTACCGAATCGAATATTTTCTTCGCTGGAGCGTCGTATTCCATCCGCCCAACATGACCTAGCCAGCGAAGCCTCTCGATTTTTATGCGCTTTACTATGTCGATGTCGGCGTATAGCTCATACAGCTCATCGTTCCATCGTATTCGGTACTCGCCATTGACGCAGATTGGTCCGTAGATTTTACGAAGGATCTTTCTCTCGAACGCTCCTAAAATCTTTTCATCAGAGCTGCTCAACGTCCAGGTTTGTGCTGCATATAACAGGACGGGCATGATTAGTGACTTATAGAGCGTGACTTATAGAGCGTGACTTTTGTTCGTCGTGAGAGGGCTCTGCTTCTCAATTGCCTACTGAGCCCAAAGTAACACCTGTTGGCAAGAGTTATCCTTCGTTTTATCTCTCTACTGATATCGTTGGTGGAGTTAATGCTGGTATAAACGTATAAATGCATTGCACATAAAATGTTCCACTTGCTACTACTTGCTACAAGATGTCACCAGTATCGGTGTTTTAATAAAGTACTAGAACTATGTTGCAGCAGATTGAAAAATCAAAATATTAAAAGAAGTGCGTATTGGCTTTTCTATATATCCAGCATATTTAGCAGCTATCCAAATATAACAAAAAAATGTTGCTCATACTTGCTGCATACATACAAGATGTCATCAGCATCGGCAAAAATTAATAATTGCTTACAAGGTCGTTGAAATAACAATGAATGTAGCACGGAATAAAATAAATAATATATGAATGAAATAAATTAAAATTTACTGGTGTGAAAATTAACGTGTTTTTTAATTTACTTTATGTTATTTAAAATTCTTTGATTTAGAAACTATTTTATAAAAAAAAAAACAATAAATTATTTAATCTGACACTGCAAAAAAACTTCGCTCTCTCGTGTGTCCAACGACACACCTGTGTTTTTTATTTTCTTTTAAGGTAAGAATACTTAAATGAGTTAACGCTTCAAAAATTTTTCATGGACCTGGTACTGGCTTAAAATGGGTTTATAAATGGGTAAAAATTTTGTTGTAAAACAATCAGGCATTGTAATCTCTTTGAAAAGAAACTATGATTAGGGTCTGATTTCGAAAATTTTCACAAAATTTCTTAAACTTTTCAAAAATGTGCACTACACATAATTTCAGTACCTTACGATTACTCCAATAGTTTTGGCAGCAGCTTATATGAAAGTATAACACTGTGCGCCATATTATTACCAAATTAAGTTGAAGTTTAACCCTTGTGTCTGCATTTAAATACGATTGTACCATTAGGACATTTTGAATTAAGATTTTGTGTAGCAAATGATTTTTTAAAATTAAAAGAGTTATAGTATTCCTAAATTGATTTATTGCGAATCTAAACCCAAAAGTTCAATATGGGTATAAAAAAATTAAAATAAATAAAAAATTGTAATTAATCCAAACAACATAGCCTTTCCCATATAGAATGTATGGGGATGCAATCGTATCCAAGTGCAGACGCGATAGTGCCTGAAGTAAGGGCAGACAAGGGTTAAGGAAATATATATATATTAATACGCAAACAGAAAAGTTTGTGATCCCTGTTTACCTGTGTTAACTTCAACATAATCACATTAAACTTATGTCAATGGAAATATATTTTCGAGTAGATGTGCACAACATAATTTTTATTCGAATATATGGCCATTAGGATAGGTAAAACTAAGCAAATGTAAAAAACCTTTTTTCCCAATGGGACAATGAGAAAGCAACAACAAAATACATAGCGGCACACATAGGTGTAGTATACACGCTCAACAGTAGAATGCGAGAGAGTCGCAGAGACTTGAAAAGAGCTGTACATCATAATTGTTGTTGGTGATTTCTCTTAATTGCTCTCTCAACAAAATAAATTTGCCACCGCGTCAGAGCCCGAACAGAACCAAAGCGGATGGCGGATGACGGGCCTTTCTCGACGAAAACCGCTGAGAGCCCGTCCAAAATAGAAGCGGTTGTTGGATCAGCGAGAAAATTATTTCGTATTTTGTCTTGAACTTACATGAAAGCAACACAGACACACACAACAAAACGTCAGCTCATGAGAAAAACTAATAGCGTTTTCTTTTCTCGAAAAAAGTTTACACTTATTCTGCACTAAGCTAGGGCTGTCAAGATATTTTGTTCTTTTCTTAAAAGTAGGCTAAACCTTAATGGGGTATTGCGTTCTTTTGTGAAAATTGTTACACTCTGGCAGGGCAAAAGTGTTCCACTTTCTACACTCTATAAAATGACGGTGTGGCAATGCCACCCTGCGAAACAGCTGATTTTAATAGCAAGAAGTTTTTACAAATTTTGGACGCAAGAAGTTTCTATAAATTTTGGACGCAAAACAGAGGTCAAATGGAGGCAGTAATTGGAACAAGGGAATTATTAAACGAATTGATGGAGTCGTCTGCATCATCGGAAGAAGAAATTGAAACGGTGCTCTTAAAAAGATACCCTCATCCACGAGTACAAGACTTTGTGGAAAGTGTTGTTTACTCTTACACCGAGTTGGAGGAAAGTGCTCTAATTCGACTGAGGAAGCAATTTTTCATCAATTTTATTTATTTTGCAGTTCAAAAAAAACTTCCGCATTACCCGCGAAATTGCAGAATATCTCGTGGCAAAGTATTCATCCAGCAGATGGTATATAGAAAGGAGCTATAAGGGAGGTAGACCGCAATCTACAGCAGGGGCTCATATGCTGTCCTTTTTATGGTAAGATCCAAGAAATATATCGTTATATCAACGATTCTACTTCACAGCTTTTAATGATCGCACCTCTTTTAGGTTAAGCGCTAATAAGACAACATTTAGAGAAGTAGCAAACCTTTTTGGAGTGACGTTGTCGAACATTCACTCAACCTTCCATAAAGTATTGAGTTTTTTTGTGGAAGATATGGCATCGGAGACAATAAAATTTCCTAAAGAAGAGGATCATAAGAAATCGATTGCAAGGGAATTTGAAAAAGTATATGCCAAAATATATTCCGTATTAATACATTTTTAAAAAAGCTATCTTTATAACTTTTACAGATTGCTGGGTTCCCAAACGTTTTGGGTTGCATAGATGGCAGCTATATTTCCGCCAGAAAGCCTAAGGATAAAATACGTTCAACATATACAAATAGACATGACTGTGTATCAATAACAATGCAGGGGATTTGTGACGCAAAGCTTCGTTTTCTGGACGTATACACAGGCATTCCTAGCAAAATTCATGATTCTCGCATTTTAAAACTGTCTTTCATTGGAAGTGAGCTCCAAAATGCATGCGCACGTAAATATCATTTGCTGGGCGACTCTGCGTATCCTATTCGTGAATATTTACTAACACCATTTCGAGATTTTGGAAATTTGAGCGAGTCAGAAAAACTATACAATCTGAAATTTTGCAAAACGCGAGTGAAAATTGAAAACTCATTCGGTGTGCTAAAATCCCGTTTTCGCCAGGTAATGCGCCTAGATTTTCACAATGTCGAAACCATGGGATAGTTCATTATAGCTTGTTGCACTCTTCACAACATTTGTATAGAAAGAAATGATTATTGTGACATTGAGACCAATTATATCGAAACTGAGAACGTTCCTATTGACAATGGCGGTGACAGAAGAGATCACTTGCTAATGCAGTTGGGGCAACTGAAGCGAAACGAAATTAAAAACCGTTTTTACAGTATGAGAAATTAATAGCAGTTTGATTGCTTTTTTATTGCAAAAAATAGAATAAAAATATTTTTAATATTTAAATAAAATAAAATTCGATTCAGTCTTTTTTTTTTAATTCAATTCATTTCAAAACAAAACTTAAAATTCACCTTTTGGAGAAGGTTTCATTTTTTAATCAGGCCTATCGTGAGTAATTCTTCCGCCCAAAATTGGAAAAGGAAATTTCCCTTTTTAACATTGCTGTTAGGTTGGGACCATTTGGTCCAAATTTCATTTCAATTTCATATTTCAAAAGTTACAAGTTGTTCATCAATGGTCATATTTTCGTTGCACTTTGTGCAGCTATTTTTATTAACGAAAACGAAAATGTGACCGTTGATGAACAACTTGTAACTTTTGAAATATGAAATTGAAATTAAATTTGGACTAAATGGTCCCAACCTAACAGCAACGTTAAAAAGGGAAATTTTCTTTTCCGATTTTGGGCGGAAAAATTACTCACGATAGGCCTGAATAATAAATACGTAAGGTGACAGATTCCGGACTTATCCTTCTTATTTTCTATCATTTTTTCCAGTAAGTTGTGAATTTTATCCACTGAACTCATTTTTTCTCTGTGTCGTCTCTCCCGAGCTTCCTCCTTATTTTGCGCTATTTCCAGCAATGTCTCTTGGACGGTTTTTGTTATCTTTTTTTCGGACTTCACAATACTTTCTTCGCAAATATTTTTCCAAACAACTTTCTGGCTGCTTATCTGGATTTCGGGCTCGATTGAATCATCCAGCTTGCATATTTCGTCGAGTTCGCTCTCGAAGTCAATTGTTTGCCTTTTGGCACCAGATGTGTTGTTATTCTCCACAGCTGCTTTCTTTCTCCTTATGACCGTTTTGTATCGCTCCTCGCACTGTTTTGGGTTTTTTCCTTCTATTTCTGATGAAATTTTGATCCACATTTCCTTCTTGTTTTTCAACATTTTCATTGGGCCAATGTCAGGTAAGTAGTGCGCGTATCTATCGAGAAGGAGCCGAGTTTCTCCGTCTGACCACACTGCAAAAAGGATGCTCATATTCAACTTGAAAATTCTAGTTCAACTTTTTGATTGTACTTACGCTGCAATGTTTTGTATAATCGGATTTCATTTTTTGTATCTATTTTGGTTTACTGATGCAAGCACGAAAATTTTTGTTAAGTGCTCTTTATTTTTTGTTCACAGCATCAGCTGATATCCAGGGTAGCTATTGATATTCTTTTGTAGCACAAAAAATGTTGCCATTTTTTAGGGATGGGAGTAACACCATAAAAATATTACCATTCTTGAGGGTAAAATTTTTTTTTAGAAAAACAAACGCTATAAGAAAATAACACTGAACACAGATAATTCTTAGCAAAAATATGGCACACTTTCGCCACTCAGAAAGAGGTCCGCCAGCCGTCGAAGAAAAAATAAAATTGATACTATTCTGGCGTTTTTCAGTCGCGGATTTCTACGTCGATTTCATTTTTTGCGGCTGCATACATTTTCATATATTTTGTTGCACGGCGAGTCCGACAACCGCCATCCGCTTTGGTTCTGTTCGGGCTCTCAGGGTCAAAAATCTGTTAAACTGCTGCTTGCCTTATTAAACACATGCAAAGACATTTATAATTCTTTATTTTGTTCCATACTTCTGTTCAGGCTGTGGGTTGGTGCGTGTAGCAAAAAAAAAACAAAAGAAAACCGGATTTTGATATGGCCGAATTTCGGCCACAGGCGATACTACTAAAAACTAAACTACGAGTTGATAAATAAAAATTATATTAAATTAAAAAAAAGAATCGATTTGTCCACATCTCAGATATTAATATTCACACTATGAAGTGCGCTATCGTGACAGCATTAAGTTTGAGTGTTTTTTAAGGGATAGCATACAATAACATCATTTTGAAGATCCATGATCTTTTGCTGCATCTCATGGGTGCATATCTTCATGGCTTATTCAACTACAGATACATTTCCTTATAGCGCATTTCAATGCAATGATTGCTCTGTTTATTCGCACTCAGTGTGAACTTTGCGTTGGCGTTAGCGTCAAGCATCGCACAGTGTTTCGAATGGCGTAGTTAGACGAAGATAAATCTGTAACTCGGGTTTGAGGGCACGGAATCGTTCGAAATTTGGAATCAAGGCTACCGAGTGGCATATCTTCCTTCCATGAAATACCGATAGTTCATGTGGAACCGAAGTTACAAAAATTTGTATAGGAAAATAAGCCTTTTCGCTTTCACTTTCTTTCAAATGGCATAACTCCAGAACGAAGAGCTGCACAAACACCGTAGACCACTTGCTGTAAACATCAAAAAATATTGTATCCATTATTTGTACGTTTTTTTCTATATTTCAAACTTCAATATAGAAATATATTGTATTTTTGTAAATATATATTCAAACTATATTTTTATTTTTAAAGCCAAAAATTTTTTATATATAAATATTTTTAAAAAACTACCTTCGTCTCTGCCTTCAAATTTTTATATTCATAAGGTTATAATACCTACTTTTATAATATAAAAAGTATAGGCTTCTAGTGACTTCACATCATATTAATATTTCAATTTTCTTTTTCCTTCAAAACATCACTATTTCCTCACTTTCTTTAAAATGATGTAACTCCTGAACGAAGAGTTGGACAGAAAGCGTAGACCACTTGTTGTAAACGCGGTAGTATGTGTTTTAGTTTTATTGCATATTTAATCTATTAGTTATATATTTTCTGTTTATATTAAAAAAATTTATTTTCTTGTAAGCAAAAAATGTTCTATTTTTAAATATTTTGAGAAACTAGCTTTGTCGCTGCCATCAAATTTGTATATTCATAAGGTTATGATGTCTTTTTATTATAATAAAAAATGTATAGGCTTCTATATTCTATATGTATTCTCGTGACTTCACATCATATTTATTTTTATCGTTTCCGTGCGGTACTAAATTACAACCTCATGGAAATCGCATTTAATATGGTTTGTTCTGCACGACAATCGTCTGTTATGCAATTTACCACAGTCAGTAAGAGCTACTATGAGTTATATAGCGAATTTTGTCTTTATAAAAATATTTTGCATTGTTAACTGAATCATTGAGAGAGAAGAATGGTTTAAATAGTTTATATAAAAATCAATTATTGGGTGCGTGCTTGTTGTATTGGGGCTGCCACGGCCACTTTCAGGTTGCGTCTAAATTTTGGAAAGTGCACTCATATAATTGACGTCAACCTTTGATTTCGTTGACGAAGCTGTTTTCATTTAGAAGATATAGCGCAAAATGTGTTTTAGTTGTATGGGGGCTGCCACGCCCACTTGTCCGATTGCGTCTAAATTTTGAAAATTATTTAGTAGATATATAATTGGCGTCTACCTCTAATTTCGTTGTTGTGGCTTTTTTCATTTTGAAGATATAGCTCAATATGTGCTTAAGTTGTATGGGGGCTGCCACTTTCACTTGTCCAAATTTCTGAATTTTTTTTTTTCACATGCTAAACTAAAAAAAAAGTCAACAAAATAATTTTCTCCGTCTAACTTGTATGAAACGCAACACTATGCGTCGTTCGCCTTAAGCTTCTTCGTTTCATTTCCATAACTCACAAACTTAATCTTTGACACAATCGCATCGCTGAACATCGACTTTGTGCAGCTTTTGATGTCTTCGAACCTAACGTCATAGCGAGAAACAACGGTTCCCGCTGATGCTGATTGGAATGGCATTGTCAAGATCAAATTTAAATCCAAAGCCCTGAATCCGTTACGTGACCCCGAGAACTCTGAAGAATTTGAATACTTCCTAGGTTCCAACGAACGAATGCGGCTGGTAGAGTGAAGTAAATAAAAGTGTTTGTTGCAACTATTGCGACGGCTGCGACTGCAACAGAGACTCTTATGTGTGCCTTAGTTGCATCATTGCAGAACCACCGTTTTCCCCCACTCCAGAAACTTGATAGTTTTTTTCTTCCTCTTTTACAACTCCCACTGCTTAACATGGCGAAAACTAAGTGCTGCCAATGCGCAGATGCAGATGTTGTTCGACGCCCCTCTTTCAGTCTAGCTTCGCCCCATTCAGTACAATCTTTGGCCATGTATTTTGTGGAAATTGTCTGTACTTCGATGTGTAGTGACTGTTGGGATTTTTGGTGGCTTTCTGTTGCTGTTGTTGTGAATTCGTGTTGATTTGATGCATCTAAATTATAGGTTTTCTTGGGATACAGCGTTTGAAGTATAACCAACGGTAACTTTGTGTTGTTACGGTTTTTATAGTAGCCTTTATTATAATTATATTTTACTTGTTTTGAGGATTGATAAAATCAAAAAAAAAAAAAAAAAGCAAAATACTTATGTAATGAGCATGTTCAAAATGAAATCGGATTTGATTATATAGAGGTCAGCATTGAATATAAACTTTGAATAAAACCATCCTTGAATACAGAAACATAAACAGATGAATACTAATTTATTAAAACAATACAAATATAAAAAAAAAAAACGAAATGGCCATTTCAGCCCTTGAAAGGACTTTGCCCGAGCTTCTTATGACCAATTGTGCTGTGTGTGATGTGAAATGTTTGCACACAAATGATCGAGAACTGGACCTACATGTTTTACGCCGACTCCGAACGGCTCATGTTCTCAAGAAACTTTTCATGGCAGTTTTTACTCTCTGAGGCTTACCATTGTCTGCGGAGAGGTGACGGCCGAATAGGAAAATTAATTCAATTGAAAAAATTGTCTGTGTCAGATGGAGGACTCGAACCTGGGTTCTCTGGCGTAAGAGTCACACACTCTACCCGCTACGCCACGACAGCCACAACTAAAGCAAACAATACAAATATTGTGATTTCATTGCCTTTAAAGTGAGCCATCAAAATAAGTTTTATGTAAGTTAGTTTTTCTGCTAGAAACAATAACGTAAATTAAGGTCATGAAATATTAATTAACCCTGTAGCTCCTAAGAATGTGAAAATAGACCCCCCCTACTCCCATACGATTTTTTGTTCAGCTCGACATAATCTTTCTGCTCCGTAAATAATTGCATTCAATAGCGGGACACCCTGTATATTTGAGTTACAAAAACATTTTAACCCTCCTTTTGACACATGAGTTTGGTCAGACTTTTTTCGATCTAAATTTTAATTTAAGTACATTTTAAGTTGATCTTCATTGGCTGCCGATCTATGAAATATCAGAACAAAACAAAAATCGATGCAAGGATAATTTCAAGGATTTTATAGTATACACGTCGTTATTCGTACCAGGTGAGTCTGGCTAGACTCACAAATATTGTGAATTCAAAATGATGCAATTTGAGTATGTTGGCCTCGCGTTTGTTCTTAAAAAAAAAAATCTATTAGTAGATACCAGTAAAACATTAAAGGCAAGGATATGGATATCTCTTCTTTTAAGATTATCCTGGAATGTGCCTTTTAACCATAACCATTAAAGTTTATTGAATTTTTTTATAAAATCAATTTTGAGTAGTAAGGTTTAGATTTTGGCTATAATTTTTTGAGCATTGGTCTACATCAAGGTTGCCAGTCAAAATTCGGAACAATTCCCACGAAAATTACCTTTTTCCCACAGTACCATAAATTAAATACCACAAAAATTACCAGGGTCAAAATAAACAAAAAAATTCCCACCGCCATTTAAAAATACTTCAAAAAATCCAGCAATCATTAAAAATTACCACAAAAACTCCGCGCTTTTTAAAAATACCACCAAAAATCCCATATGCATAAAAAAATCCCAAAAAAAATCCCATGCGCATTAAAAAATACCACAATAAATCAAAATTTTCGGAAAATCTGGAAATGTTCAGAAAGCATTTAGCAATAAGAAATAGAAAACGTACAAACAAGGTCGTAACACTTCGTTTACTCTAACCCTTTCCAACTCAAAAACCAAAGATATAATAGTGGTATTCAAAGAACGCCGTATTTATGATGTTCATAGCATAAGAGCGATATATTTACAGAAGCGTATTTTGCAAGAACAAAAATTTAAGGAATTTTACAAAGGTAGCTTACGACATAAAATCGTGGTGTAAACATAGCGTTTAATGCTTATAATGGCAATGATAGCATATGAAGTTTTGCTTAATAAATGTGAAAAAAATCATTTGAAAAAAAAAATCCCAAATTTCCACGGCAATTAAAAAATACCACACTGAAATCCCACGCTAATTAAAAAATACCACGCTGAATTAAAAAGTACCATGGGAATTCCCAAAAAAAAATTTCCCAAAGGCAATTAAAAATTACCACGAATGGGATTTTTCCCACATAACTGGCAATCTTGGTCTACGTTATGAATTTTTAACTGTCTTTTAAAAAATATAATTGCGAAAATGAATAAAAAAAGTAAATATTTCAACCACAATATTTCACTATTACAACAATATTAGTTTTAAATGTATCATAAAGAGATTTTTTGCAGTTTATTAAAATCAAAATTAAAATAAACTTTGTAAAATTAAAATTTTTTTAATATAAGTTCACCGGTTGATGCTTAATTCGCAATTTTATGGGGCATTACACATAAACGGGACAGCAAAAAAATTATAGTCTTCAGATTTGGTTTCTTTTTGGCTATGTTACACCTCTATTGGTCCCAATCTTGTGTACAATTATTTGAACCAGTGTGAAGCCTATGTCGAGTTATCGTAAAAAGCCCAAAAATTTTATTTTTCTCGTAAACAATGTCGTCTATTTTAACTATATTCAAAAGGAAATCTTTTAAAAAATTTCAAAAAATTAAATATATCAAACTTCACGAAATTTTTCGAGATAATGAAAAAATGATTTTAAAAGTGCCGAAATTTAAAAATCGAATTGTTCTATTTTCTCATAAAAATGTGATATCATGACTGATAAATCATCCAATAACAATCACTGTATAATTCTTTTTTATAACATTTTTTCAGCAGAGGATTCGTTTCGATAAAAGTCATATATAAATTATTTTTGAAAACTAGACTTTGCAGGGAACCAATAAATGCATTAGTAAATGCCTTTTTTGAAAACTATTACTCAGCTGGATAAATTTTTTTAAAAAGATTTAAACAGTAGCTTTTTTGGATATTTCAGAATTTTTGGTGGTGAATTTAAATTTAAATTATCTGCAAAATAAAAAATATTTAAAAACTTAAATAAGATTTTTTTAACTTTGAAATAGTTAAATAAAAAAATGTAACTGCTTATTAGCTTACTGCTTATTTCTTAAAAGAAATTTGGTAACATTAATAAAAAATCATCAAACCACCCACAGAATTGCACTCCATAAAATGTTTTACAATTGTTTTTTTATTGAGTAATTTTTTTTTTTTTAAGAAAGCATATTTAGAACTGAGGTAATTTCCCGAAGCCTGTAATTTTGGAAGGACTTCGCACAGAGCAAAATGTTTGTGCCAAGTTGGAGAGTTTAGGTGTGTAACATACCAAGAAAGCAACAAAATAGATTAGGCAAACTTTTTAGTTATCCGCTTCACGTGGAATAGCCTACAATGTGTTAACCCATTTTGTCCCGGTACCGGATCCTGTTGAAATTCTTTTGTCAATTTTGCAACCCCGGCTCTTTTGGGCCTAATCAAGAAAAAGTTATTAAATTTTCCCTATCCGTAATTGTTTTCGAGTAACGGTTGGGGTAGTTTTTTACCCATTGGGTAAAAGATACTCGTACATACTCTTATTTAGACAAAAATTAATGTTTTTTAAAAATAAGTTTATTTGTAAAAATTATGAAGTTTTTTTAAACAAATGTTGTTTATTTATGCAATTAAATGAGAAATTAAAGATTTTTTTTGTTTATTTTTCATGTTAATAATATTTTTGAAAACATTTTGGGTGCAAGCTTGCACTGCACTTATCGCAAATGAACGAAGTTTTGGATGAAAAAAAAATTTGCATCCCTTGGTGGTGTGCCATCGGTGCGTTTACTCGGGAAATGATTTGATTCGTTCTGATCGGAACATTCTCTTTTACCACTTGTAACTCTGACGCTGATTGTACCGGGAGCATAGGTCACATTCTTAACAGGCTCGTCCATCAATATAAGAGCTCAAGTGGGATTTGAATTCCAACTGTGATAATTCACATGCAATAAGAATAGAGTTCAGCTACTACAGCTTTTTCGCACTTCCTTATCATTCATTGAAAAATATCAGTGTTATGGATACTAGTGACCCCAAACAAGTTAATGTGGGAAAAATTTACCCACCAATGAATGGGTTGGGCTCAGGGACAATACAAGACATAACAACTAACCATGCATTCATAAATTAATTTACACAATTATTTTTAATCTACTTTTGAGTTGACCTTTTGACAAGTTAACATCAAAAACGCTACAATTGTTAACAAAGGTACTCATGCGGTTTAAAGGAGCAGTATCCATATAGTTTGTTCTACTGAATGGTAAATACATAAGATTGTTAGCGTTTCTACTGCTTCTACGGTTAGTGTTAAAACTTATATGAGAAAGAAGTTCTGGAGAATCGAACACACCTGTTATGAGTTGGTGTAAATATACGATATCAGCAGACTTCCTTCGCTCACTTAAAGACTGCATCTTTAACAATTTTAAATGATCTTCATAAGGAGGAAGGTCTAATACAGCAGTTCCACTTAAGCCTCTTAGAGCAAACCGAACAAAACGTTTTTGGATTCATTTTATTCGATCAACATGCACATTGTAACTTGGGGACCAAACTTGACTTGCATACTCTAAGTGAGGACGCACACTTGCATAATACAACGTTTTTGTATTTTAATTATGCTATTAAATTCTTTGGTCCAGCGTTTAATAAATCCAAGCATTGAAGATGCTTTTTTACA
This sequence comes from Coremacera marginata, assembly GCA_914767935.1. Taxonomy (NCBI): domain Eukaryota; kingdom Metazoa; phylum Arthropoda; class Insecta; order Diptera; family Sciomyzidae; genus Coremacera; species Coremacera marginata. The sequence goes on along the minus strand of OU612043.1, from coordinate 136,241,336 downwards.
AATATAATCAATATGAATGTTAAACGATAGCTTAGAATTCATGCATACACCTAGGTCTTTGATGGTACCTATACGACTTAAAGCAGTATCTTTTATCTTATAATCAAAAATTAAATTATTCCTTTTACGCGAAAAGGTCATAGTTTGGCATTTATCTGGATTTAGAAACATATTATTTTTAGAACACCAAACTTCAAAACATTTCAGATCAGACTGGAGTAGATCTGAATTGTCCTTAGAATTTACCGTTCTGTATATTTTCGTATCATCGGCATAGATAAGTAGAGGAGAGTTTTCCATGATGTGAGTTACATCATTGATTGCTAAATTAAACAGAAGTGGTCCAAGGTGGCTACCCTGAGGAACACCTGATTCAGCAATAAATTCAGAAGATAAAACGCCTCGGAATCGTATTTGATAAGATCGCTCCACCAAATACGATTTAATCCAGTTCACAAAATATTGCGGAAATCCCATTAACTTGAGTTAAAATAAAATGAAGTTGGGTGGTAACTTATCAAAAGCTTTACTAAAGTCAGTGTAAACGCAGTCGACCTGGTAACCAGCGTGAATCGAATTTAAGCAAAATGTTGTAAAATCGAGAAGATTAGACACAGTGGATCTGCCATTAACAAAAACATGCTGACGAGTTGTTATGACTTCACCACAATGAATTTTAACCAGATTGTACACGATCCGCTCAAAAAGCTTAGGAATCGATGAGAGCTTAGCGATAGGCCTATAGTTACTGACATCATTCCTGCAACCGTTGTCCGCAATAATTTAGATATTACTTTGATGCAGTATGATTTAAATTTATTATTCGATTGGTGCAAACGTAACCGATTATTCTCAAATTTAAATAAATGTTTTCATGTTTCTTACGCCAAAATAAGAAATAAATTAGCTACGTCCTTTTATATTGATAATACAAAGTTGACTTGTGTTAATGAAATTATTGATCTTGGTGTTTGTTTTGATTCTAGTTTTGCATTTGCACGGCTTTTGACATGCATGCTGTCTAAATCTTATTCCATATATGCCTTCTCAAGACGAAATTGTGGGAATTTTTCTGATCCTTATACCTTGAAGAGTCTTTTTCTTTGCTTCTTAAGATCACGTTAAGAATATGCTTCTTTTATTTGGAACCCATACTATGCTGTTCATAAACTCAGGCTTGAACGCATACAGAATAAATTTTTAAAATTTGCTCTGTGATTTTTCAATTTTGTTGAATCGCTACCATCGTATAATGCTCGTTGTATTTTGTTAAATTTAAAATCGTTGGAAACAAGGCGAACTATTCAGTCGTTAATATTTCTCTATGACATTGTTTGTGGTAATATTAACTGTCCCTTCTTGTTAAGTGCAATTAATTTCAATGTTCCTGCAAGAAATTTGAGTCATTTTGATTACTTTAAAATTAGTTATTATAGAACAAACTATCTTTTATATGAACCTTTAAATAGAACTCTTAAAGAATACAATTCACTTTGTTTAAAAATTAATATTGATTTTTGTGATAAATGCTCTTCATTCATATTATTCTTAAGTTATCGTTGTATAGCTGTAACCTAACTCTTAAGAATACAATTAATTTTTATATTTTGCTTGTCTGAAAAAATTTATATATTTATAGACAATAAACGAAACTAAACTAAACTAAACTAAACCTTTTTTATAAACAGGACTTATAAATGATTTTTTTCCAAAAAAGTGGAAAATAAGTTTCGTTAATCGGTTTATACAATAATACAAAAAGTGGTTGACTCAGAATAGGACCCCATTTTGTTAACACTGCAGCAGGAATTCCGTCGGGCCCAGCGCTAAAGTCCTCCTCGATCGATCCAATATACTTTAAAATATCCTCCGAAGTGAAGGATATAGATTCCAAAGAAACTCTTGGTACGGAATTCACATATTCAAAGTACTCTTCATCAGGATTAAAAGAATCTGAACAGAACGATTCTTTTAAAAGGTTGGCAAATAGGCCACAAATTACGACGGGATCATCAGTATATCTATTAAGAGTCCTGAACGAAGAAGGAAATCCATCGGATTTTTTCTTTGTGACTATGAATCCCCAAAATTTTCTTGGATCAGACAGTATTCTCAGCCTAACATCATTTAAATATTCGTTATATAATATATAATATATATAGTGACGGCCGTGGCGTAGTGGGTAGAGTGTGTGACTCTTACGCCAGAGAACCCATGTTCGAATCCTCCATCTGACACAGAAAATTTTTCAATTATTTTAATTTTTCTGTTCGGCCTTCACCTCTCTGCAGACAATGGCAAACCTCAGAGAGTAAAAACTGTCATGAAAAGCTTCTTGAGAAAATAAGCCTTTCGGAGTCGGCGTAAAGCATGTAGGTCTAGGTCTCGATCATTTGTGTTTAAACATTTCACATCACACACAACACAATTGATCATAAGAAGCTCGGTCAAAGTCCTTTCAAGGGCTGAGATGGCCATTTTCGTTTTTTTTCGATATAATATAGCTGAGCGATTTTCAAATTCCAGAAACAAACACTTGTAAGTCTCTAGGTCATTTGAGTCTAGGCTACAGACGTATTTCTTCCATGCCCTATTCCTCTTGTTGCGAAGAGATTTTAAATCATTTGTATTCTAGGGGTACACAGAATGTTTTGCAAATTTGAGGCTATATGGAACAGACTGAGAAAACATAGCAAAAAGGTCCATGCAAAAAAAACTAATGGAATTATCAAGACTATTTTCATTTAAGTATTCTAAAATTACATTAAGCTTACTATCAATTAAATGATTCAACTTCAAAAAGTCCGCTTTTAAAAATTGAATTCATAAAGCTTATCAACTGATTTCGAATTTAATATATTTTCTCTGTCGGATTTATACCAAATACTCAATGGTGGATGGAATTCATCAACAGTAGTTAGTGCACGAAAGGCAATCTTAACAACAACATTGTTACTGTCTGTAGTTAAGACCAGGTCAAGAAGTCTCTCAAGACTATTATAAATACAACTTACTTGTTGTAAGTCAGAACATATATTATCAACAAATATATGTTCTTGGCGTGTCTTCGAATTAGATGCAGAAAACTATGTATCATAGTCTGAAAAATGCCATTTTAAGTCAGGCAGATTGAAATCGCCCAACAATAAAATGTCGTCATTTACGTTAAGTATATTCATAATATATTCTATGCAATCAGCGAGGTTTGCATAGAACTTTAACGCATATGACTTCGATATTAGCAGAGCAGGGAATATCAATAAAATAACTTGCAACAGAGTTTCTTACAGCTAATAGAACTCCACCACCGACAGAAGAGCCTCATTTTTACCTTTATAGAGGACCCCTGCCATTACAGGCTTATTCCTCTGGGTCCAAGACTTTGGAGTTATAGTTCATGAATGATCAAAAGTATTAAAAAATACACATCCAAAAAGGATATGCACCTGAAATACTCTTCACAGACCTGTAATTTACAAGTGACACTAGAAAAGCAACCACGTACTAGTTGTCACATTCACAAACACAATAGCATTACTCTGTGCCCTATTCTGTAAAAGCAGTATGCAATAATAATTCCATACTGCCCTTAATAATACCAGTTTAGCTTCCGGTAGATGGCGTACCTTCATTACCATCTACTGGTTGAGACAACGAGACCTATCCAATCTCTATCGGTCGTACTACTGCGCGACCCCGCCGGTCAATCTAGACCTGTGCAAGCGATGTGCACAAACTACAGCCAGCACGAGTCTCCCCGAAGGGCCAACCCATGATAGTCACCTGGGCAACTCGGTCCCGTCGAAAATGGGGGTCTACAACATCCCAGCAAAGAGACAAAAAATTCTTATATACGTATATAAGAATTTTTATTTTTGACTGTGCACATAGCACTGTTTCGTATATGACTGGCACTTCCATTCAAGGCATGGTTTAATCACCATACCCTAAACGAAGTGCCTACAATTTAATTTGACCTGTGCCCAGCGTCACAGGTCGCCTTTGTGCCCACATACGTGACACTCCTTGTGCCCTAAGACACCATTTTTTGCTTTTTGTTGACCATATAGGCCATGTCTCCATGCCGTGGATAGATAAGGTCACCCCATTTTTTCGACGGGTTTGACTATCCCCGTGTTAACAAGTTTCATGGACCATTGATATTCCATCGCAGGCTTTTTTCAATATAATATACATATTGACCTGCTACCAAGATGGGCGCCACCCCGAGCTCTTGGTTGGCTCTAACCTTTTACGGCATGGGACGTATCCCATAACCAACCCTCCTCCTTTATCCTTGCTTGGGACAGGCAGGCCGAAACCTGACGGAGTTTCCACCACCGACAGAAATCCACTAATTTGTGTTTTAAGAAGACCCCTGCCAGCTAAGGCTTAATTCTTTTGGGTCCACAGACGTTGGAGTTATAGTTCATGAATGAACATATAGCAGTATTAAAAATGCATATCCAAAAAGGATATGAACCTGAAATACTCTTCACAGACCTGTATTATCCAAGTGACACTAGAAAAGCAACCACGTACTAGATGTCACATTCATAAACACAATAGCATTACCCTGTGCCCTATTCTGTAAAAGCAGTATGCAATAAAAATTCCATACTGCCCTTAATAGTACCAGTTTGGCTACCGGTAGATGGCGTACCTTCATTACCATCTACTGGGTGAGACCACGAGACCTATCCAATCTCTTGCATACTAAGCAGGTATGCCAGCCCGGTCGTACAACTGTGCGACCCCGCCGGTCAATCTAGACCTGTGCAAGCGATGTGCACAAACCGCAGCCAGCACGAGTCTCCCCGAAGGGCCAACCTAGATAGTCACCTGAGCAACTCGGTCCCGTCAAAAATGAGGGTCTACAACATCCCAGCAAAAAGACAAAAAATTCTTATATACATATAAATACATATATAAGAACTTTTGTTTTTGACCGTGCACATAGCACTGTTTCGTATCTGACTGGCACTTCCATACAAGGCATGGTTTTATCACCATACCCTATATGCAGTGCCTACGATTTAATTCGACCTGTGCCCAGCGTCACAGGTCGCCTTTGTGCCTACATACGTGACACTCCTTGTGCCCTAAGACACCATTTTTTGTCTTTTTATTGACCATATAGGCCATGTCTCCATGCCGTGGATAGATAAGGTCACCTCATTTATTTCGACGGGTTTGACTATCCCCGTGCTAACAAGTTTTATGGACCATTGCTATTCCATCGCAAGCTTTTTTCAATATGCTATACATATTGACCTGCTACCAAGATGGGCGCCACCCCGAGCTCTTGGTTGGCTCTAACTTTTTACGGCATGGGACGTATCCCATGACCAACCCTCCTTCTTTATCCTGGCTTGGGACAGGCAGGCCGAAACCTGGCGGAGTTTCCACCACCGACAGTAGAAGTGTTGTCAGCGTGCCTGTCCCTTCTATAAATATGAAAACTCTTATCAAACAATTCTAAGTCAGTAATGCTTCCATTCAGCCAAGTTTCAGTTAAGGTGGGACAAGAAATTCCCGGCAGAGCAAATAGACCTTTTTTTAAAAATTCATAACTCAGTCAAAAACAAACATTTTTCCAAAATTTTTTTATTATTGTAGAGAATTGAACAAAATACAAGAAAAAAAATTCAAAAAAATATATTTTTTACTCCAAAATGGTTTTATAGAGCTCCAAGCTGGCGGCAGAGAAAAAAACGGGGCCTCGTGGTTGCAGCGCTGGGAGTTGCAAAAATTGTCCGATCTGGAAAAAAAATGTTTTTTAATCTTACCAAAATTGGTTATCGTATGACAAGAGTTTTTAAAAAATTTTTTTTTCAATTTTTGGTGATGTTTCAAATTTGAAAGTGTGTTTTTTCAAAAAAATATTGACTTTAAAAATTCATAAAAAATCGAAAAAAAATTAAAAAAAAGCTCGTGTCATACGATAGCAAATCAAGTTTAAAAAAATACAAAAAAAAATTTCGTCACAAAATGAACCCGCTAGTGCCGCAACCAGTACGAAAAACATGGTTTCGAGATAAACGCGTTCAAAGTTTGTGAACAAAGAAAAAAAAGGTGCCTGCTTCGTACTGTATGCCTTCGTTATCTTGTGTTGTGCTGTTTCTTATAGTTTTTTGCAATCGTTTAGCAATTCGGGCTTCACCCTTCAAGTAGGTACGAAATAACAACCTCCAAAAGCCAGGTAGCAAGTAAAACAAGTATATACCAGCTGCCGTACGTAGGTAGCGCAAAAATTAAAAATGTGCTCTCACTAATCCGGCTGTAACTTTTGAACCCGTAAGAATTTTTCAATGAAATTTTTTTTCTTAGAATCTTAAGAATATTTACTAAAATACAAAATTATTAAAAAAAGCTGCCAATTTCAAAAAACATATGAAAACATATGAAACATATAAATATGAAAACTCTTATCAAACAATTCTAAGTCAGTAATGCTTCCATTCAGCCAAGTTTCAGTTAAGGTGGGACAAGAAATTCCCGGCAGAGCAAATCGACCTTTTTTTAAAAATTCATAACTCAGTCAAAAACAAACATTTTTCTAAAATTTTTTTATTATTGTAGAGAATTGAACAAAATACAAAAAAAAAAATTCAAAAAAATATATTTTTTACTCCAACATGGTTTTATAGAGCTCCAAGCTGGCGGCAGAGAAAAAAACGGGGCCTCGTGGTTGCAGCGCTGGAAGTTGCAAAAATTGTCCGATCTGAAAAAAAAATGTTTTTTAATCTTACCAAAATTGGTTATCGTATGACAAGAATTTTTTTTTAAATTTTTTTTTCAATTTTTGGTGATGTTTCAAATTTGAAAGTGTGTTTTTTCAAAAAAATATTGACTTTAAAAATTCATAAAAAATCGAAAAAAATTAAAAAAAAGCTCGTGTCATACGATAGCAAATCAAGTTTAAAAAAATACAAAAAAAAATTTCGTCACAAAATTAACCCGCTAGTGCCGCAACCAGTACGAAAAACATGGTTTTGAGATAAACGCGTTCAAAGTTTGTGAACAAAGAAAAAAAAGGTGCCTGCTTCGTACTGTATGCCTTCGTTATCTTGTGTTGTGCGTTTTCTTATAGTTTTTTGCAATCGTTTAGCAATTCGGGCTTCACCCTTCAAGTAGGTACGAAATAACAACCTCCAAAAGTCAGGTAGCAAGTAATACAAGTATATACCAGCTGCCGTACATAGGTAGCGCAAAAATTAAAAATGTGCTCTCACTAATCCGGCTGTAACTTTTGAACCCGTAGGAATTTTTCAATGAAATTTTTTTTCTTAGAATCTTAAGAATATATACTAAAATACAAAATTATTAAAAAAAGCTGCCAATTTCAAAAAACTGCCAATGTCATGTAACCCCTTAACGCGATAATATCCTCAGAGAAGTTCTGAGTTGACAAAAATATGTCTCGCGTCTTTGAACGTAATTCCCTAACATTTTGATAATAAAGGGATAGCCTATTCAGTTTTCTTGGGCCTGAAAGGCGGGTTGAGTAGTCATTCGAGACCTATCCTTAGGTTTAAACTCAGCAACGAGAACATTATCGGCCCACAAATTAGAGTTAATGACAGTTGCAAGCTCATCATCAGCAACTGAGATAATAAAGGAGGCGTGTGAAGGTTTGTTACCAAATTGTTTGCATGAACAGAATGCATTTCGGCTTAATAGGTTATTTTGTTTGACAAACGTCAATACATTTTCAATCGTTGTGTCGGGCTGAAGACGTGAAATAAAAATATTTTTCTTCTCGACACTGCTCTTAAACTGAATTGGTTAGTGGGCTCAGTTGAAATCGCAATCGGCGTGCGAGTATTTGGCAATTGAGGAATAATAGAGGGTGGTGTAGAAATAACAGAATTATTTTCATCGGTTGGCATAGCAGAGGGCTGCTTAGCCTGAGAAGAGCTTGAAGACGCCTTGCGACGTTTAGTTTTCTTATTCCTATTTATGCTCTTTAATTTAAAATTTCCCTGGTCATCCTGAAATGAATTTGTTTGAGTGCCGATAGAAGTTTTCTCTGATAATGGAAGCGAAATATTTTCGGTTAAATAAATTTTGTCAAGAACGCTAGTACTGGGTGCAGCGCTAACCTCGCAAAAAAATGTAACAATTTCTCTAAAATTATTGTTTAGCGAGTTAAGACTTTCCCTGAAAAGCTTAATTTTTGAATAAAGTTGATCTGGGGAAACAGCCCTGCGCGAAGCACAGTACCAGCGGAGACCAGATCTTACAGACATTAAATCGTCAATGCACGACTTAGAAATACCGGCACAGGATGCATGAAACATCTGCTCACATGGGCCAGAACAACTGAACATGGAATTCAAAATGTTTTGACTTTTACATAGCTCGTTCAATCAACAAGCAGCAATATTTTCTGCAGAAAAATAATCCATGTTTTCAATTTGTTAAAATTAGCACATTTTAAGTAATTAAAAAGTGCGCACAGGGTTCAAATATTAGTTTTAAAACGCAGTGAGCGTGCCGTTTAAATAAAAACAACAAACACCACGCCATAAATAAAACGAAACAACGCACAAAGAAAAAAAAAACACAGCAAGCAAGAAGCAGGCAAAGCAAGCACTTCATAATTGGTCAAACAATGTTGTTTTTTACTATTAAATTAAATTGTTTAAACATAAATTATAAGTTTAACATTATTAAAAACAATCAAAGAAGCACATCACAATAACAAATAAACTCACGACTTTTTACTGACATTAATTTAAATTAAACACCAACCACAATGAAATCAGAAACACGTTTACGTTCGATAAGACAAACACAACCGACATCGACAAAAAAAGGAGATCAACAAGGATATCTGATAACAGTAGGCGCCAAAATCCAAAAAAATTTCTGTGATCCACATGCCACTAATTTTTTCTTATGGACTTTAGCCTTCTAAACACGAATATCATAATAAAAAGTTTTCTATGGATAGGTTTTTGAGCTATGATTTTTTGAACAAATTTCGACTTTTTCCAGGATGAAGTGTCATAAATAGCAACCTATCTCGAAAACGAATTAGCCAATTTAAAAAAAAAAATTAAATCAAGACAAATTACCTACAAATGCTTAGAACAAACTTTGTCATTTGGCTCAGTAAATTTGACGGAGTTAGAAGAAATTCGGGGATTTTTTTTTTTTTTTTTTGAAAAAAATCAAGTCGAATAATGTTTCAAAAATCTAAACCAAATTGAAATCTCAAAAAAAATCTCAGTTTATCATTTTTTACGTAAAGATAGTTCTTTGAAGAAAAAAACACACTGCCTTTGAGGAAAATTCATGGTAGAATAATGAAGTTATAGACCATTGAGTGAAGGTACCGAAATTCTACTTTTTTATAATTGTTTCATTTAATGCCGGTTAATTTAATATAAACACATCTGAAATTAATTTTTAATGAAGAACTTTTATTTTTAACGAAATATTAAATATCTACATAAATCCTTAAAAAGTACAGAATAAAAAGAGTACCAAAAAAAATATTGACTTAAATAGGAAAGGAAATAAGATACAGATGTTGAATTAGAAAGCGATAAAATAAGTTCAGAAAAGTATTCGAAAATTAAATTGTTTGGCAATGGTTAAAAATTATTTTGTCCCTTTTTTGTCGATTGTGGTCAGATATATAAAAAGAGGTCTTATTCGCTTCCACTCAAGCCTTTAACTCAGAGTTAGATATACGAAAAAGAGTACGCTACAAGTTTTTTGGAAGAAAACAAGCGATATTATATTTTTAAATTATAGTTTCATAGAAATACCTACTTAAATACAGGGATAGAAAACGAACTGTGACAAAATGGGTTAAGTTTCGTGGTTAATATATTTTTTGCATTCTACAGTTTTTCAAAATTTTAAAAAATCTGTTCAAACGAATGCTTCTCAAAGGTTTTGGTTCTAATAAGCCAAGAAATTGCACATAAAATGTCAACTTAATTTTTTATAATTTTTAAAATTATATTCGATCGAGATACACAGTGCTTTCGCAATAACGTGAACTAATTAAAAAAAAAGAGCGTTTACGTTTGCGAACGCCAAGACTTTAGGTCAAAAGTTATCCTTTTTTCATCATTTCGGCATACTTATGCAATATGACTTGATTAAAACTTACTTCTCTGAAGAAATCTGTGGTGAAGAGAGCAATACTCCCGCTGTTGTGTCGATTAGCTAGCATGTTTAAGGCACACGAGTCAGTTCGTCTTGTGCACTGATCGTGACAACACGTATAATAAACGAATTTAGATTAAGTAAACATTAAACGTGTTTTATTGTATATACTTTCCGTACATTACAACTTGGCGACGAGGGGAAAACAAACTCACACACACGCATAAAAAAAAATATAAATTAGCAACAAAGTCTCGACAGTGCTTTAAATGTAAGCGAACAAAAAAAAAAAAAAAAAAACACAAATCGAATAGCGGACGCATTAGCGGCATAATTCAGAGCAACGGGAAGATCTCATGATGTCGTACTTAGGGTCAGTAACGAGTTTCGATTTTAAGGAAAACGAATGGTCATTGTTTAAAATCCAACTGGACCAGTTCTTCATAGCTAACGATCTGGACGGCGCAGATGCAGGAAAGCAGTACTTCTAAGTTCCCTCAGCGAGCGCACCCTCCGATTTGTAAAACAGCTTATGAACCCGGTGTCACCCGAAGATGTCGCTACAACTTACGACAATGTGGTAAGCGCAATGAAGGCACATTTTGAACCAACATATGCAGTGTTCGCAGAGCGGTTCAAATTTTATGAATCGAAAAAGGACACGGGTGAGTCTCTACAAGAATGGGCAGCAAGGGTAAGAGCGCTTGCGGTAAATTGTCAATTCGATAGCCATCTAAACATGGCACTGCGTGATCGTTTTGTAATAGGACTACCTAAGTCACCCGAAAAAGATAAGCTCTTCCTGGAAGACGTAAGCCTCACGTTCGAGAAGGCACTGAAGATAGCCAGTACAGTCGAGTGTTTGAAGCATCAATATGAAGCGTTCGAGGTGAAGGAGGAGCCAACTAGTTGCAGTGAAGTACACAGCATAAGCAAAAAGAAACCTACAGTTAATGGAAACGCCAATGATAATCGCCCATCCAGTTCAGAAAAAAAAACGCCAAGGAGATGTCCAGTTTGCGGATTATCTAATCACAGTGAACAGCAGTGTCGTTTTAAAAATTATGTCTGTCGACTATGTCAGGAAAAAGGGCATTTGCAAAAAATGTGCCCACAAAAAGGAAATAGTAAAAATGCAGAGAAAAAAACTGTTGTAAATTATGTAGACAATGATGATGTATATTTATTTTATTTTAGTACTGATAGCAACCATAAACCGATCACTACGGAAGTCACCGTGAATAGAGTTCCTATTTGTAAGCAAATTGATAGTGGTGCCTCCATATCAGCGATTTCTGAAAACTGTTTTAGTTTTTAAAAAACATTTTTCAAACTGCTTGTTGTATCAATCTCATGACAAGCTACGTAATTACGATGGCAGTCAAATAGAGCATCTCGGTATTTGCAAGCTAAAGATTCAATATCAGAATCAAATTAAATATATTAATATTCACGTAATAAGAAATGGGGGGCCACCCTTGTTAGGTCGTAATGGGATGCATGCTTTTAACGTAGGCGTACAACAAATCAATTGCATAAGAAATGACGTTAATCTAGAGGTAGCAAGGTTACTCGAAGGTTACAAAGAGCTGTTTGATGGCACCTTAGGAGGTTTTAATAAGGGAAAAGTTACGTTAAGAATAAAAAGTGACGCTGTTCCAAAATTTTTTAGGCCTAGAAGAGTGCCATTTCATGTAAAAGACAAAGTTGAGGCTGAACTGGATAATTTAGTCAAGTTAGGAGTTCTTGAACCAGTCGATTATAGTCAATGGGGAACACCAATTGTCCCAATTTTAAAGAAGAATGGCAAGGTCAGAATCTGTTGCGACTATTAAATAACACTCAACTCTGCTCTTATCGTTGATCAATACCCTTTGCCAAAAATTGAGGAACTTTTTGCAAAATTGCATGGTGGGAAGACATTTTCAAAGTTGGATCTATCGACAGCATACCAACAACTAATTCTTGATGATGCTTCTAAAGATTTAACCACGATTTCAACCACAAAAGGATTGTTTCGCTTCACAAGATTAGTCTATGGAGTGTCTTCTGCCGCCGCAATCTTTCAAAAAGTTATAGAGCAACTCTTATTGGGTTATGAAGGCATTACCGTACTTATGGATGACGTGTTAATTACGGCACCGAATCACGTCACGCATGTGAAAAGGTTCTAAAAATATTAAGTAATGCCGGTTTAAAAGTAGCAGCAGAAAAGTGTATGTTTTTCGCCGACTCGGTCAAATATTTAGGACACATAATCGACAAAAACGGTTTGAAAAAAGACCCGGAACGTATTGAAGATATACTTCAACTGCCAGAGCCTACTTCGGTCCAAGAATTGCAATCATTTTTGGGAACTGTAAATTTTTATAGGAGTTTTATGCCCGATCTGGCGACCAAAGCCCATGGCCTATTCACGTTATTACAAAAAGATATAGAGTTTAAATGGGGTCCTCTTCAGGAAAAAGCGTTTAGGGACGTAAAAGAGCTTTTAGCGTCTGGTCAAGTATTAGCTTTATGACCCTAATGTTCAAGTTAAACTGGTTGTAGACGCAAGCCCAGTGGGGATAGCGGCGGTTTTAGTTCACGTATTCAGCAACAAATCGGAACGCCCCATTTGTTTCGCTTCTCGAAAGCTGTCCAAAGCCGAATCTAATTATTCGCAAATAGAAAGAGAAGCTTTGGCGATAGTTTATGGGGTAGAATATTTTTATCAATATCTTTTTGGGAGGAGATTTACTTTATTCTCAGACAGCAAACCGCTAGTATCAATTTTTGGGTCTACGAAAGGAATCCCGCCCCTTTCGGCAAATAGATTGCAAAAATATGCGTTGTTTTTGTCGGGATATCAATTTGATATTCAATACGTTAACACGAAGAAAAATACAGCGGATTATTTTTCACGCTCGCCTATAGATCCACCCAAAGAGTTAGCTGATACGGATATTTACGTTAATTACGTACTAGAAGAAGGAAATCTCCCAATTAAGTTTGAGGATGTAGTACGGGCCACAGAAAATGACGAGATTTTGAAAAAAGTCAGGCATTACATAATAAAAGGGTGGCCAGAACGATCATCTGATGAAGAGTTGCGCCCATATTTCGCACGACGAAATGAATTTAGCATTGAATCAGGGGGCATTTTTTGGGGGTATAAATTAGTTATTCCGGAAACACTTCGCAAAAAAATAGTGGTAGAGTTACATAGATCGCATCTAGGAATAGTTAAAATGAAAGGATTAGCACGCAGTTTTTGTTGGTGGCCAGCATGCGATAAAGATATAGAGAACATTGCCAAGTCTTGTCAATCGTGTTTAATGAACAGGGATAACCCTATTAAAAGCGAATTAATAAATTGGGAGTGGCCCACCAATTTCTGGGAACGGATTCACGTGGATTTTATGGGCCCCCTGTTTAGTAGAATGTTTTTGATCATTGTGGATGCTCATAGCAAGTGGTTGGAATGCTTGGATATGAATAAAGATATAACAAGCAAGCATACCATTGAGGAGCTATTGAAAGTTTTCAGTCGTTTCGGTTTACCTAAAACAATCGTTTCGGATAACGGGCGATCTTTCATATCGACTGAATTTCAAACCTTTTTAAGCCAAAACGGAATACAGCATATCACAAGTCCAGTAGGTCACCCCGCCACTAATGGGCAAGCCGAGAACGGCGTAAAAATAGTGAAAAACGCTTTAAAAAAAGCCATACATGAGAAAAGTGCAACTCGCAGTTTGAATCATTGTTTGCAAAATTTTTTGAATGACTACAGAGTGTCCATTCACGGTACAACCGGCCGCTCGCCAGCCGAACTGGTGTTCGGAAAAAAGATAAGAAATCGATTCGATTTGATTAATCCTGTAAACAAAAACGAAATAAAAAATTGCAAAATTGATGTTCAAAATAATGTAAACAAAATGCAATTAAACCAAAAGAAATGTTAAAGACACTTGTCCACGTAGTTTTTCTTCCGATCCGTTCTCCAGCAAATGAATAAAAAAATAAGTAGTATTGTTATCAAATAAAAAATGAATTATCAAAATTTAAAGCACATTTATTGTAAAATATAAGAATATGAACTTAACAACTAATGTATAACAAAATTATTCTCTATAAAAATATGAATTTGTAATACATTTTAAGTATAATAAGTTTGTTAAAAAAAAAAAAAAAAAAAAAAAAAAAAAAAAAATGTAAATTTAGGAAAAGTATATTCTAAAATAAAAGGGGGATGTTGTGATGAAGAGAGCAATACTCCCGCTGTTGTGTCGATTAGCTAGCATGTTTAAGGCACAAGAGTCAGTCCGTCTTGTGCACTGATCGTGACAACACGTATAATAAACGAATTTAGATTAAGTAAACATTAAACGTGTTTTATTGTATATACTTTCCGTACATTAATTTATTCCAAAGAAAAATTTATTTAAAAATATGATGCAATTCAAGCAAAAAAAAATTCCATAAAAAAACACACGAGAAAAGCGAAGTTTTTTTGCAGTTTCATAGATAATTTAGTGTTTTTTTTTAATAAAATAGCTTTTAAATTGAAAAATTTAAAATTACATAAAATAAATTAAAAAACACACGTTAATATTCACACCAGCAAATTGTTTTTTACATTTCATTTATTTATTTTATTACGTGCTACATTTGGTGTTACACTGTGGATTCAGGTTAGCAAAAGTTAGGTCGATTCTGAGAGTGAGGGGTGAAAATAGAGGCTAAATTAGAAGACCTGTATCGCGGCGTTTGTTTATGTTAGTTAGAATTTTTGTTTAATCGACCTTCGAACTTTGCAGTCAAATGGCGATTTTCAGCATATTGTTTATATGGTTTTTTGACTATAACTCGTCGACTAATTGATATTTTTTCAATCTGTAAAAGCCACATTATTGCTAGAGACCTGTGCAACAACTAAAATTTTTTAAAAAATTGATTTAGAAAATTTTTGTGCTTATGAAGCAAAATGTTGGGAAAATATTTTTTTTTCATGCTTTTTGAAAATATTTTCCACAAAACTAAGTCTTTTTTGCTTTCTGTTTGATCTATAATATGCTTCTCAGTTTCTTCAATAAATTCCATTGGAAAAGAGAATGGTCTTAGTTGATAATTTGCGTTAAAAATTCCAAAATCATTAAATAAATAGCGATATAGGTAGAAGTAATTAAAAAGGTAACTTTCAAGAATTAGGAATTAATAAAACAACTTTTTTGTTTTCAACCAATGCACAGGTAGCGATTTTTTTTTTTATTTTGTACAAGCGAACTAATTTCAAAAATAAAGATTCAGTTAAGATTCGAAACTCAGCCGAAGCTGATGTCTTTTAATTTTTGCTTGGTCATGATAATATTCGCTATTAATTTTTTTGGAACTTATTTCATTTTGTGAGTGATTTAAGTTAAGTGCATCGGTTTCATAAAAATAACAAAGAAAACATTGTATAATATATATTGAATTAAAAATGTCGGAACCACAATGTATAATGGACCATTTTTGTAATGTTTGTGGACGTTTCATAGCAAACGATGAAAAATGTGGCAATGCGAGTGATTTTTTTTTTGAAGCCTATAAACAATATTTCTCGCAAAAGTTTATCACTGACGTAAACTATGCCCCTAAAAAAGTTTGCTTTAATTGCTATTCAACTCTTATGCAATGGAAAAGTGAAAAGAAGAAGGCTATGCCTTTTGGTATACCAATGATGTGGTTAGACAGCAGCCCGCATCAAGAAGAAAATTGCTGTGGATGTATCAACTACCATAAAACTTTGAATAGAAGGAAAGAAAAGAATAAAACTTATGTAGCAGTGCCAAGTGCCCAATTACCATTACCGCACTCAGAATTCGTTCCAATACCAACATACCGAAGTATTGATCTTCAAACAGATATCAGTACTACAATATCACCGCTGCTTCATCCATGGATTTCTTCTCAGAATACGACCCTGGTGAAGGTACATCCTATGAAACATCAAAGGACCCAATCCTAGTGACACAAAGCCAATTGGATGGAATTGTTGCAAATTTGTGTTTGACTCAGAAAAAATCAGAACTAATGGCTTCATTTTTGAAAGGAAATAATTTGCTGTACCAAAGTTAAAGCATATCGGAAACGCCAAAAAGAGTTAGAAAAGTTCTTCAATATGAATGATGCAAAAAATTTCGCTTATTGCTACGTTATTGAAAAGATAATGGAGACGATAGGGTTAACCTATAAAAAAGATGATTGGCGTTTACTCATCGATAGTTCACTAATCAGCTTAAAAGTTGTGCTTTTGCACAAGACAAATGGAATGCCTTCTGTTCGTGAAAATTTTGATAATTTGAAACACATTCTGGAAGTAGTCAAATATAACAAACACCAGTAACGCATTTGCTGCGACCTCAAAATAGTTTCATTGATTACAGGCTTATCAGCATCTGGCCGCCCAAAATATCCGTGTTTTTTGTGCGATTGGGATTCACGATACGGAGAAGGTATTAAAGGAAGAAACCAGTACAAACAGCATAACTGAAATAGTTGCATTGGACAGAAATGGCCTAAAGGCAATAGGCTACACGAAAGTCTTGTTCTTGAAATGAAAATTTTGTTGCCGTTGCTCCACATTAAAATTGGCATTTCTAAAAATTTTTTGAAATGTATCGCAAAAAGACCAACAGTATTCAACCGTTTAAGAGACATTTTCCCAAGACTAAGTAACGCCAAAATTCAGGAAGGGGTTGTTAATGGTCTAGACATACGGAAACTAATGAGTCGTCAAGATTTTGACCAAGTTCTGACAGACCGAGAATTAAATGCATGGCTCGCATTGAAAGCAGTCATTAAAGGACTTTTGGGTAAAGAACGCAAAGACAACTACAGGCAATCTGTTGCAAACATGTTGGCAGCTTTCGATGAAATTGGGGTTAATATGTCGTAAAAAATTCATCTCTTGCATCAGCATCTGGATCAACTCGCTCAACAGTTGCCAACTGAATCTGATGAGCAAGGCGAACGTTATCACCAAACTGCGCTTCCATTTGAAATAAGGTAACTATAGAGTGTGCATATTTTGAATTCCTAGATTTTTCTAATATCTTTGTCAGAGTGCACAATTTAAACATGTTAACGATTGAAAACTATTTTCGTTTCAGGTACAGAGGAAAGAAATCTCCAGATGCAATACTCGCTGAAATAGATGCAATACTCGTGGTATAAAAACACCTCTGAAGAAGAGGATGACGAGGAGAAAGAGGAAGAAAGGGAAGCTCCCCATGTTGATCCACAGCCGCCTGCTAAACGGCAACTGGCCAAATCATTAATTGAATTTATTTAATTTGTTTACTTAAAACTTTTCATAACTAACATTTCAAAATTATATTTTTTCCATATTTTTATAATTTCTTTTTCAATGTTTCTTCAAAACCAACACTGAATAAAATTGGTACATAAAAAATGAGAAGTAAAATAATATTAAGCTGGAAAACGCAAGCTTTGTATTATGATTGTTTTCTTTTCAAATGAAATTTATTGAAGAAATTGAGGAGCTATTATAGATCAAACAGAAAGCAAAATAGACTTAGTTTTGTGGAAAATATTTTCTAAAAGCATGAAAAAAAAATAATTTTTCCAACATTTTGCTTCATAAGGACCACAAAAATTTTCTAAATCAATTTTTTTAAAAATTTTAATTGTTGCACAGATCTCTAGCAATAATTTGGCTTTTACAGATTGAAAAAATATCAATTAGTCGACGAGTTATAGCCAAAAAACCATATAAACAATATGTTGAAAATCGGCATTTGACTGCAAAGTTCGAAGGTCGATTAAGAAAAATAAAATCGAACTAACATAAACAAACGCCGCAATACGAGTCTTCTAATTTAGCCTCTATTTTCACCCCTCACTCTCAGAATCGACCTAACTTTTGCTAACCTGAATTTGTTCCACAGTGTTATTTGAACTCACTTGTGTGCATTTGTTAATTTTTGCGATGCTGATGATATCTGGTATGTAACAAGCAGGAGCAACATTTTTGTTATATTTGTATAGCTGCTAAATATGCTGGATATGTAGAAAAGCCAGTAAGCAATCCTTTTAATATAAAGATTTTTCAATCTGCTGCAACATAGTTCAGTTGTACTTTGTTAAAACACCGATACTGGTGACAGCTTGTAGCAACCCTGTAGGAAAATCAACTAGTTTAAAAGTAGTTGATAAAGTAGTTTTTTGTCAACCACACCTAGTTGAATTCTGCCTTTTTTTCATAGAACGAACTAACATATTTTGTATGGTGATGTCCGCTTAATAAGTCAATTGACTTTCGTCATATATTTTCAATTACTTCTTAAATTAGTTAAATATAAATTATTTTTTAACTACTATACAATAAATCACTTGAAAACGGCATATATTTTCTACTAATTGTTAAATAAGTTATATTTAAATTATTTTTTTAATAACTTTAAAATAACCAATTGAAAATTATTACTGATGGCCTAAAGTTAATAATATTTGATGAAATAAAATGGTAAAATATATATAAACTTGTAATCTAATAAAAATTTGCAATTAAAACATGTCAAAATCAGAGTAGTTGCCGCCTTAATATAATTCAAAGTAGTTTATCAATCACTTGTTTTTAAGTAGTATTTCAATTACTGCATATGTAATGCAATAAAAATTATTTAGAATTGAAGTGGATGCCGCCTTAATATAATTCAAAGTAGTTCATATACTGGTTTATTTTAAATTAGTTTTTTAATTAGTTGTTTTTAAAAACAAGTTAGTTTGTTCCTATAGAGAAGTAGTAGCAAGTGTAACATTTTATGTGCAATGCATTTATACGTAGAATAGCCAATGCACAATTCTCTATCTATTAACCCATTAATGACAACGTATGATATATCATACGAAGAAAGTGTTGACACGTAAGAAATTCTAGAGCGGGCTAGATGAGAGATTTTGCGCTAATTTTTTTTTTTTATAGTAAAGAGAAAGAATGGGTCTAAGGCTGTGTGCTATTCGGAAACGTTTCACTCGTGGTAGGAAAGAAGTTACTGAGTTGAATACAATTTCTGTCTGTTGAAATAAAATTGTCATTTTTGCTGTGCCAAAAGAATGAAATTTTGACAACTAGAAATTTTGGTGTTTTAAATTTCGTTAGTATATTAGCGCGAGAATTTAATTTATTTTGCAAAATTGTTGATATAACTGAAAAATAACAGAATTTTACGCAAATATTTTCCACTTCTGGTTGCTTTGCTGTCGGAAGCAAAACGTTTTGAACTTCCTTCCGACTTTTTTTAGAGGAAGGGGGAAGAGTAAGTACTGCTTTTGCTTTTCTACTCCGGACAACTACCTAAGACATTATTTCTTTAAGGATATTACCTATATTCGGCCAAGAGGTTTGAATGGAGACAATGCACAAACTTAAATGCATTTAAGAGTGTCTGCTAGCTCTTTTCGCAAAATTGTGGAGTTTATTCCAGCGAAGCATCATGGATGGTCAATAGAGTATGAAGTGGTTAGCTATCGAGTAGCAAGTGGCTGTATGGGATTGCGGACAGTATGCAATATAGTTCTACATATTACGTAGAACTTCCTTTGCTGTTGGGATTTCCAAAATTTTTTAATTCTTTGTGCTTTTTTAATTTACAATTAACTAAAAAGTTTAGTTTCATTAATTTCCAAGTGTTTTTTTTTTCTAATTATGCTTGTCAAAAATTCTCTAGCCGATTGTCAAAATTTATACTAGCCCCTGAGGCTACATGAATTTTTGACAATCATATTCACCTCGCAAGTGCCAAATATTCTCATTCAGATTGTTAAAATTTCATCATCTAAGTGAAAAGTTTCCGAACAGCACACAGCCTAAGCAAAAAAAAAAAAAAAAATGGAACAGTCTAATTTTCCGCGGTTTGTCTTTAGTTTGAAAAGTGAAATATCACAGGTAAAAATCGAAGTTTTTTTGTGTCGAAAATTGCGCATTTTTTCCAGATAGCCTAAGATGTCTTCTATGGGCGTAAAAAAAAACCGACAGCGATTTTTTGACATTCCTGTATATCTCACCTGCAATCTCACCCATGTCATAATTCAGGTGTGTGCTCAGGTAAGATTTTTTTATTTTTTCTATAAACTTCTATGGTCCCCCAGACAAATATTATAGAACTGCATCAAAATCGTACGAGCCGATCTATGAAACAACAACTGTACTTAACAGAGGCTTTGGGATCAGTGGATAGTGTTTTGAACTTCAAATCACAACGTTGCGTGTCCAATTCCACGCGGAGGATCGAAGAAATATTTTTAATATATTGAAACTGCAAGTTCTTGTGATAATAGACATAAAGAATAGAAAAACATCTATTTCTAAGAAAACTGCTGTCAAAATTAAAATGTGTCGTTTTTGAGATTTCACTCAAGCAAATCACAGAACGAGGCGCAAAAAGCTTCGCTCAAAAAAACAAATAAACAATTGAATTTGACAATCGAAATATCGCCGTATAATCGTACATATCGCCATATAAAATCAGAAAAGTCGTATGCTACAAAAAATTCAAAAGCTTTCAATTAATTATGATGCACCGTGTCAAAATATATGTTTCTGCTAAATTTTTAACTTCTTTCAACTCAAAACGGCATTTTTATGAACAAAATTCTAAATGCCCTAAAAGCAAGCTTTTTAGGTTAGCTTCTTAGATTTTTGCTTTTCCTTTAAAATTTTTGAAATGTAACTTTTCACATTGTTCCGCTATTCGTTTTACAGTTACTTAAATATTTGCGGAATTCTTGCCTCACATTTTAATTTTGTCAAAATGAGCCGTAGAAGTAAGTTGTGCTTCAATTGCTTAAGTACTAATAGCGAAATATTGCTGAAGTGGACAAATTTAAACTTAAAAAATACTAAATTTTTAAAATTAAAATCACTGCGGTCAATAATAAAAAAATTTTAAAAATTTATTTTTAGGGGATTTCCTTATTTCGACCGAGATGCATCAAGTAACCGAGCCCTAAAAATACATGAAGGATATGAAACTAGAATAACCTTGGAATTGAATATGTTGTCATATCATGCAAAGACCATATATTCCAAAAATCATAAAAAATTCTTTATAATTTGGCATCAGGTCTGAAAGGGCTATGAACTTTTGCATTAAAAAGGTGTTGGGGTTGATTCCACTCCGTGTAAAAGGAAATGGTTAATATACGGCAGCACTATATTTTATGACTTAGACATTAACGATCTTCAACATTGGTGTGTTAAATTTTTTTCGAGTACTTCTTAAACCATTTTTAAATGGTATGAATTTAATGTAATGCACTTTGGCTTTTTAACACAATTTGTAACTCAATTATATAAAACTCGTATTTGAAAGCGTGAATTGTTTTGGAAAGATATAAAAACTTATATTATTAATTTATTAACTTATTAAAAAATTCATACATTTTTTTATATAATATATAATAATAATATATATATAATATATAATAATATATTAATATATTTTTAAATATAATTTAACGTTTTATAGAATGAATTTAATAATATTTTTTAGCACTTTATAAATAAAAAACTTTATCAATAAAATCAACGAATTTATACACTAACGCTATATAGGCCGTAAAAACACGCTGAAAAAATCCTTCTGTTTTGCATTCAACCCATAGAAAGAGAGGTGCCTTTTCAGACGAAAGAAAAGAGAGCAGGAAAAGCGTGAGCGTGAAGAACTAGAGGTATACCAGGGCAAGAAGGATGCACAAAAAGTCAATCAACTGGTTAAGCATCTAGCCCAAAGTTTCAAGTCTGGAGCATCCAATTGTTGAGATAAAAATGGAGATCTGTTTAAAGATACGCAGTGTGCGCTGAGTTTGTGGAGACAGCATTTCTCCAATTTACTTACTGGCGACGCTTCCACCAATACCGCCCATGGAGAGCACAGTTCAGCGCCACCAATCAACGATGACGGAGTGGTACTACCACCTAGCCATGAAGAGGTTCGAGTTGCTATCCAACAACTCAAAAACAATAAAGCAGCAGGTGCTGACGGCCTGTCAGATGAATTGTTTAAGACAGGCGGCGATGAATTGATAAGGCACATGCATTAGCTCATCAGCAAAATATGGCTGGCAGAAAGCATGCCCGACAATAAGAACCTCAGCGTACTGTGCCCTATACTCATAAACTCCAGTGACCCTCAAACTGTTCGATCGTTTTTCTTTATCCGATTAGAGTGCGCTGAGCGTGATTTTGGCTCTGACTGCTCTATTAATTATAGCAGGCGAGCATGAAGTCACAGAGTGACGTGGGTGGTGTCCCTGGAAAGGGGAAAGATGAGGCTACAGGGGACAAAAGTAGGCGGGGATTGTCCGGGGGGGGGCGTGGCCGGAAATCCCCCGGGAAAGTTAAAAAAAGTGGAAAAAGTGGAAAAGGGGTGCCCGGCATTTGCCCGGGTATAAATAAGACCGGCCTTTGTCCGGGAGGTTCGGGAAGAGGTGTCTGCCCAGAAGGGATCTGTGGCAGATTCGTAATAGGTAAGGGTCCCCTAAAACACCAACTAGGGGGATCCATGGGGTCACTTCCCTCACTACCATCAAGTGATGGTGAGGATGAGGAGGGGTCGGTAGGTCGACGGGTCACTAAGGCCCAAAAGTTGGCCAGTGGAGTAGAGAGAATGGAATGTGAGGGGGGTTTTCCCTTGCTGAAAGCAAGCTCCATGGGAGATATGGTGATTAAGTCACCAAAAGCTATGGATGAAGGGAAAACTTCATCCAAGCTTTCAATCCCCAAGGGCAAGAAGGGGGGAAACAAGGGAGGAAACAAAAGTGAAGAAGTCCACTTTGAAGGGCGTGGCCAATAAGGCTGGCGTTAATATAGGCATTAAAAATGTCAAGGAGATTAAAATAATTTCAGGCGACCTCTTAAAGGTCGCCTTGGATAGCAAATTGAGCGGCGAGCAAGTTCTTCGCGTGAACGGCATTGCAAACCGCTACGAAGAAATGATGTTGGGCATCATTTTGGAAAACGAGCGGTTGCGGGAGCGACTGGAAATTCTCCAGAAGGCTTCGCCTCCTCCGGTGGTCGCTCAGAAGAGCGTAATAGTGGCTGCTAATCATGTAGCACAGGCCGTAAGTGCCGCACCGACTGCGCTCCCTGCTAAACAGCAGAAGAAGCCGGTCGAGACATGGTCATTGGTGGTGCGCAGCAAAAATGCTGCCACCAAGTCCAAGGAAGTGGTCGACGCTGTCGTAAATAAGGTTGGACCCACCCTCGGGTACGTGTTCACGAGGTTAAGCCAGTTCGTGGAGGTGGTGCAGTCATTCGCACCCCTTCAGTTGTCGAGCTGAAGAAAATCTCTGCAAATAAGAAATTTAGAGGTTTGTGCAAACAAACCTGTTAGTGGGGTTGGAAGTTTGTGCAAACAAACCTAAAGGTACAAAGGTGATGATTATGGCAGTTCATGCCGCAATCTCACCAGAAGAATTTATAAAGGATCTCGTGGTCACGTGGTCAGACAATGCAAAGCGCAGAAAGATGTTTGCAGACGCTGTGGTCAAGAGCACACGTCAGCCACATGCAGAAATTAATTGCATTGTCGCAATTGCGCGTTCCAGGGTAGACCTTCGACGCATAGAATGCTGTCGATGGACTGCCCTTATTATAGTGGCATTGTCGCACGTGCGACAGCCAGACACTAATGGGTGTAAAAATAATACAGCTGAACTGTCAGGGAGCATATTCAGTAATGTGCGACCTTGGACAGTTGTTGCTGGATAGCGGTGTGAGTTTTTCCCTCGTTCAGGAACCCTATGCAACACGCGGTTGTGTAAGGGGCTTACCAGCAGGCATGCGTGCTTTCCCTGATCTTAGGGCTAACTCTGCCGTTATCATAAATAGTGTCAACGTTGAGTGTATGCTTGTAAGCGCTACCAAATGGGGTGTTTGTGTGGAGGGAAATTTTGGAAAAATTTTCCTCGCAAGCATATACTGTAAATTCAACGAATCTCTAGAACCATATCTAGAGTATATTGATTCGGTATTGTTGCTCGCAAGAGACGTACCAATTATAATAGGAACCGACGCAAATGCTATATCCCCTATGTGGTTCAGTAAGATGTCTCAGCATTCGGCTGGATATCAGAGCTACCATAAAGGAGTTATGATGAGTGAGTGGATGCTGAGTAGATGTCTGAGTGCTCTTAACGAGCCCAGTGATTTGTACACTTTTGAGACAAACGCTGGGTGCTCAGACATCGATGTGACGTTAGCTAATGACATAGCAGTCGCTAGGTTTGGTTTTTCATGGGAAGTATTAGGTAGTTGGAAGGTAAGTGATCACAACGTAATTCAGGTTGAGTTCACTTACGAAAGGGTTTATAATAACCCCTCCGCACTCAAACGATGGCAGACTCGGGGTGTCAATTGGGAAACATATGGTGTCTTTCTTTACGAAATGGCCATGAGTGTAACGATTGACCAGTTTGCCGGTTTGAGTGTGGATAGGCAAGTTGATGTTTTACAGGGGTGGGTAACTGCCATCAATGACGCCTTGTTTTTGAGATGGCAGAAGTCAACTCGCGGCAGGGTGAAATGGTGGACGAGAGAGCTCAAGTTGAAGAGGAGGTCACTCCGGCGTTTCAGGAAGGAGTTCCAGATCGCTAAATTGGCTGATGATCCCAACTTGAGCTGGTATAAGGACCGGTACAGGATCTGCCTGGCGGAATATAAGGTAGCTATAGTTAAGGTCAAGGAGAATGAATGGAGGGGATTTGTGAATGAAAAAAGGGACGACCCATGGTGCACGGCATACAAACTATGCCGGGCGAAGAGTCGTTCTGATGTGAACTGTATTCGCCTCGGCAATACTGTCATGACTCATTAAACTCATTTTTCCCTAGGGAAGTTGGTGAAGCCTCTGCTCCTAATAGAGATGAGGTTGTACCACTACCCTTGGAGAGGGATGAGATAGAGCATGGCATTGGCGTAGTACGCTCGAGAAAGTCTCCTGGTATTGATGGTCTGACTGGAGAGATGTGTAAGATCGTCTGGAAGGTCATTCCTCAATATCTGGAGTCTTTGTAAGGAAAATGTGTGAGAGAGGGATACTTTCCATCAGTATGGAAAGAGGCAAGGGTAATTGTACTGCTAAAGTCTACCGATAGGGTCAGGAGTAATCCTAAATCCTATAGGGGCATCAGTCTCCTTCCAGTATTTGCAAAAGTGCTGGAAAGGATACTGGTGGAGCGACTTCAGAATCATGTGCAATCTTGCGAAAGACAATTTGGCTTTCGCAAGGGGAAAAGCGTGATAGACGCTTGGTTCTATGTCCAGAATAGTGTAGGAATAAGTAGCTCCAAATATGTCTTGGGGCTATTTATTGATTTCATGGGGCTTTTGATTATTTAAGATGGGAAATTGTCCTGGAAAGGATAAGGGAAATTGGAGCTCTGGAAAAGTTATTTTTCTAATAGAAGAGCTTGTGTCATTGGCGCTAATGATAGCGTTTTTATAGAGGTTGTACGTGGTTGTCCTCAGGGTTCCATCTGCGGCCCATTTATTTGGAATCTTATGATTTATCCCCTGTTGGAACAACTTTCACGAACTTGCAGAAGTTGTGCTTATGCCGATGATCTCCTTGTCATGGTGGAGGGTCAGTCTCGTACTGAGATCGAAACCAAGGCAAGTGAGATTATCGCAAGTGTGACTGAATGGGGTAGTAGGGTAGGTGTGAATGTGGCAATGGACAAGACGGTGATGATGTTGCTCAAGGGCAAATTATCATCTGGTCGACATCCATCTGTCAGTGTAAATGGGGTTGGCCTCAAGTATGTGACGGAAGTCAGGTACTTGGGAATAACCATGAATGAAAGAATGAATTTTCTTGTTCATCTTGAGAAAACAAGAGTAAAGCTGACGAATGTTGTCGGTCAAGTTCGTCGGCTTTTAAGGAGTGATTGGGGACTCAGTAGGCGGGCTGCGTGGGCCATGTACCGTGGTTTATTTTTTGCTTGCGCAACTTATGGATCACCTGTGTGGGGTCACATAGTCACGTCTGCTGTAGGTGGTCGGAAAATACTCTCTTGCCAAAGGGTGATTCTGATGGGATGTATGGCAGTATGCCGTACTGTGTCAACTGAGGCCATGCAAGTTTTGATGGGGGCACATCCTTTGGATTTGGTTGTAACACAATCCAGTGTTGCATACTTTGTCAAGAGAGGGTTGCCACCATTGCAAAACTTTTTGGTTAATGCTGAGGAATGTAGGGAAAAGGGCTTGCTCGAATGCAAGGCTATGTTGAGGGAGCGTGTCACAACTAGATGGCAATCTAGATGGGATACCAGTATTCATGGTAGGGCTACGTATGCGTTGATACGGAAAGTCACATTCGTAGAGGATCACCCAGACTTTACTTTCAAATTAAGTTTGGGCTTCCTGTTGACTGGGCATGGTTCTTTAAATGCCTTCTTGCATAAAAGAAATCTAAGCCCTTCTGCCGAGTGTGATTGTGGGGCAGTCTACGAAGATTACCTCCACGTCTTGCAAACATGTCCTTTGTATGATGACATACGGGACTTGCATGAAATGGGTATTCTAACGAATGCTGGTGAGGTGGATTTGGGTAATGCTCTCACCGGGGAGCATTTCACCAGGTTGGGGGAATATGCGAGTGAAGTATTCGTTCGTCGTCGGGCTCGAAGAACCACTTTCGAATAGTTGGTTGGGAAATATGTTACAATTGTAACAGAGGGTGGGTCCAAGGGGGTCGCCATTTTTAGAATGGACTTTTTTACGGGCAACCAGTCCGGAGCTGTGATGAGTTCAACTGGTAGCAGCATGCCTCACATGCTGCGAAGTCCGACCAAAGACTTAAAAGTTGGTACCACGGGAGTCAGAGCCCCTGGCATTTGCCAGTCTGACTATAGGGAACGGCCCTTCGGGGAGTTTCGTGGTGGCTGTGTGTTTACTACCCATATCGCGAGGAGAGCTACTAAGCTCGGTGTTGGTTTGCATTCTCAAACCGGGTGCCATACCCTTTAGTATGGAAGAGGTTATATAGGCCTCCACCCCCACCAAGGGTTGCGACATGTCATCATAACATGGAGCTATTTTGGTACCTTTGAATAATCAAAGGGGCGTTGACCGACGGAATATATCGGCCCCATGCGATGGAGCACCGTAGAATTAAGCCTTAACGGCAGGGGTCTACGTTAAACACAAAAGGTTTTC
Source organism: Coremacera marginata (assembly GCA_914767935.1). Lineage (NCBI taxonomy): Eukaryota > Metazoa > Arthropoda > Insecta > Diptera > Sciomyzidae > Coremacera > Coremacera marginata. Next base: position 136,213,999 of record OU612043.1, on the reverse strand, counting down.
TGTGCCCTATACTTAAGAAAGGAGGCCCAACAATATGCGCCAACTATCGAGGTATCAGTCTGATTTCCATCGCATATAAGGTTCTCTCAAGCGTACTGTGTGAAAGATCAAAGCCGATTACAAAAACACTTTCGACTCCCACGTTTCATCCGGCAGCTATAACTTGGAGTTTGTATACCTTGGCATCGCCATTAATAACTACAACGAAGTCAGCTTGGAGATAAAGCGATGAACAATAATTGCTAATACGTGCTAATATAGGCTCAGTAGGCAACTAAGTTGAAGAGCGCTCTCTCGATCGACAAAACTAACACTCTACAAGACGCTCGTTCTACCTGTGCTGCTTTATGGCGGTGAGGCATGGGTACTTTCGCAAACTGACGCAGCCGCTCTGGGGGTGTTCGAGAGAAAAGTTCTTCGCAAAATCTTCGGTCCTGTTCAAGTTGACGATGATTATCGCATCCGAATGAACCACGAGTTGTATGAGCTCTACGAAGACATTGACGCAGTTCAGCGTATAACTGTGAAGCGACTACGCTGGCTGGGTCATGTCCATCGTATGGACGACGAAGCTCCAGCGAAAAAGGTGCTCGAGGCGAGGGTCGTTGGTCAACGACGACGAGGAAGATCATGTATCCGATGGATGGACCAGGCCGAGGAAGCCCTAACCGCACTTGGTGTATCCGATTGAAGAAGGCGCGCGCAAAGCAGAGGCGCCTGGCGAGAGACATTTTTGCAAATTGATTCGGTTAACTTAGGGAATGGCTTTGCAAGAGAATTAAAACGAGCTAATTTAGGATCTTCCGACAAAGAAGAACTTAAAAAATGTATTTGCTATGTGAAGCATTTTTTTAAAGAAAATAAGTAACGGTTAGCCATAGCAACTTTTCAAATGTGCAATATTTCATTACAGATTTTATGGATCCAATAGTTTCTTATGATACTTATGAGAATCAATGGAACAAGCTGGCATTCGGCGATTGGAATAAACATTTTATTAAAGCATCACCAAACAATTTAATAGAATATTGGCCTGAAGTATACATGTATAAAGATGGCTCTGGAAATTGTTATTTTAAAGAGCTTGCTGAGGTAGTTGTGCGTATGTTGATTGTTCCAACAAGTTCTGCCTGTGTAGAAAGAATTTTCTCCATTATGAATATTACAGTATCAAAATATTACAAACTCAAACAAAATGGACTTTTAGAGGCACTTTTGCGCATAATTGCTTTTTTAAATGTAGTTTCTATATGCTTTCCGAATTTCCTTCGAAATAAAGACATGCTAGATCGTTTTAAATCGGCAAAAATGTACTCAAAAAATCAAGAACAGGACTTGACTGAGCAAAATTAAATTGACGTCTTTCAGGCAGTTCACAACATACTGTAAAATTATTTTTGTGTAGTTATTGAAAATCTCTATATACCGTCAGATTTTCAAGAAGAACACATTTTAATTTTTTTTTAATTGATTTTAAAATTTTATATGATAGGAAAATTTTATATGAAATTTGTAAAAGAAATTAATACTTATCAATTTCAAGTGGTATCATCCTAACTACAAAACAGTTACAAATTTTACAAATTTTGTTTACAAATTTTGAATATTTCATGCAAAACTATTTCTAGTGTTATCTTTATCAACAATCAGAATTTTGTACTTATCTTCTTTCTTTTTAATTAAAACAAATTGGTTTGCCTCTGTGTTTTGTAAAGACTTGAAAAACAAAATAATTTTTTGCTTCTCCTGCAAATTTGAGAATTTTGTGTCTACTTTGTAGTAAGGGTGCAATATATCAAAAAATATGAAAAATTACTGTATATTTTAACCGACTTCAAAAAGGCGGAGGTTCTTGACATATAATTTTTTTAATAGAAACCTCCATTCTTTGATAATTCTTTACATTTTTTTTATCTAATATTAGAAGTAAAGAAAACAGTTACATATGTGATTTTTTCTTTTGGCAACTTAAATGTTTATATTATTGTTTTAGGAGATTTTGGACCAGTGATCTCTAGTTGTAATTTTTATTATTAAAATTTGTGGATTTTTGAAAATATTTGAAGATTTTCGAAGTAGCTTGAGGATTTTGGGGATTTTAGAAATGTAAAATAGGGACGGGGGTTCAGAATATCTGCTGCTAGCTGTAAGCAATGACCGCGCCGAAGCCAATCAACAAATGGATGCTTGCAAGAAATTGATGAAACTTTTCACTAAAATATAACTTTTGCGACAAAATTATTGATCCTAGATATATGACACCTTTGACTTTTTTGTTGGAATTGCAAAGATCTTTCATTTCTCAATATAACATATCGACATATCGTTTATTGTTAAGGCAGGAAATGGCAAAAAAGACCTCAATTTGATAAAAATTCCACTTACGCCAGATTATTGGCCAAAAACTCCTCAGCTATTTAAAATATCACTACAATAAATTATTGTAAGAATAGTAAAAATTTCACTAAAATCGATGTAGCAGTTTTTGATTTTACTTGCGGCAACGGAAAAAAGCCAATTTTTCAAGTTTCATTTTTATATAATAGTAAGATAAGATATACACTTATCAATTTTTGTGATATAAGATGCTATTTGTTCCGTATATGACGCTAGTGCAGTTTTCTATCGTATTTCGAAATAAGACTTGCATTGATTGATTTGGAAACAGCACATGCTGCAATATTAAAGAATGCATCTTTGAATCTAATATTTGTTTTATTCTTAGATCTGTGAATCTCCATATAAATACGATATCTTTCATAAAACTCAAAAATAGTTTTTAACTCACATTTATATCGAAATTGAAAAAAATTCGCATGCTACGGTATTTGAGCGCGCAACTTACTGGTTACAAGTTCTTCCATTACCAACTGAGCTACCAGACTACCTACAGTACTTTGGTCGATAGTAAGACATCAGAAGGTTATGTTAGTAAAATATTAGCCGCATTATTTTCGGTCTCAAATCAAGATCTGGATCTGTTTTTATATGCAAAACAAAAACAACATATGATCCAGAAAATAGTTGGATCAATATTAAAAACCACTTTAGCTGTGTTCAGTATATGTTCATGTTATAACTCTCACATAGATGGCGTTGAGAAACTTAACGAAAAAAATAAATCTTAAATTTTTTGACATTTTCAAGAATAATTTTTCATATTTCCCATAGAAATAAAAAACAAGGAAGTGCTGTTGTGCTCACATACACATAGAAATAAAAAACACGGAAGTGCTGTTGTGCTCACATACACTGTACGTGTACTGAGGCATTTTTTTAGATGTCAGTGCTCGAAATTTGTGACATTTGCTCTTGCCGAGCAAAACAAAACAAATTTTTAAGCTATCGGATCTGTCAAAGCACAAGCTTGACTTCAGGGACGCATTCATTTTTCATGGTGTCATATATTTACAGGGCGCCTTTGTTATCACGAGTAAACAATTAATAAAACATTTTGTTTGCTTATTGCTTTTTATTGGCCTTATATATACCATATAGAATTATTCTTTAGTTGAGTTCGCTCACATTTAGGCGAAATTATTCAAAAACAAACTTAGAATTCAAACAAAATTATTAGATAAAACCAAATCTATTTTACATAAAATATATTATAATTGAATTATTTTGAACACTTTAGTGATTAAAACTTTAATTGAATTATTTTTAAGAGCAAAATATTTTTATATTACAAAAAACTTAATGATATATAAAATTAAAAAAATTAATTCGAATGTATATTAGATAGGTTTTGTTTTCCATACATTTTCTTAACATATCTCAGAACCTCCCTGCAAGGCCAGATTCTGAATGCTGCACACAAAATAACCACGATAATCGAAAAAAAGTTCAGAAAAGTCTCAAACTGGATGGGCGCCGCACAAAAACGTGATTTTTTGCGCGAATTTAATAGACATATCAAATTTAATTTTTTTTTTACATTAAGGGTGTACAAAAAATTTTTTTAATAGCGCATTTTTATGTAAAATTGTCCGCTAAATCCGAATATGCCATTAGATTTTTTATCAAATTAACCTCTGACCCAAAATTGGCATACTATGTTTAAAATTTTTAAGTTTTTTTAACAATTTTGGAATAAAATCTTTACCTTCACCAAGATGGCTGCAACTTTCTGAAAATTAATTGATGCAGAATTGTTGGCCATTTCATGTAGTTTATTTATAAAAAAAATTGTCTTAGTCGGATTATTAAAACTTTTAATAAAATTATATTTTTTTTAAACATACTTTAATTCAAAATTTTATTTGTTTTATTATATATATTTTTTCGGTTTCGAAAGAAGCATTGACGCAAATATTAAACGATTAATGGCCGCCGCGTTAAAGAAGGAAGGAAAAATTGAAAAGTGCAAGCAGCTTTAATGTGCTTTACCAACTTAGAAGATGAGACACTGTTGACTGTTTTTATATAAATCATACCATATTTGCAATAATGTCTTTCTTCGTTATGTTGTATGGAAAAAGTTTTTGGTGTTCCTCTGCGACGTGAAGAGTTAACTGTTTCTCATCTTCTAAGCTTGTAATATTTGCATTGAAGCGAGTGATTAAGTTAATTGCCCTTTCGGCACAATCGTTCACGACAACAATTTGTCTTACCATTTTTTCAGCACGTAAATAATTTTTGTTTTCGAGCCAATAACTCGGATCGATGGTAAGGAAATTTTTTGGATCTTCTTCTGTGGAACCGTTTGCAAATAAAGAGTCAAAAAACTTGTTAGTATTTGATGTTACGAAACCATTTATGCTTAGTTTTGAAACATCAAATGAGTTCAAATCTATGCTTTTTTTTTATTTTCTTTTCTTTCATATTTGGCCTCCAAACTTATGAATGAATGAAAAAGTCAAATTTTTAAAACGGTTTTTCATATTTGAGTAGTAATTAAGTAGCACTATATTAAGTAAAATTATTACAACAATCGATTCTAAGGATTTAAAGGTGTAAGCAAAACTATGCTCTGTCGTGACGTTACAAAAAACAGAAATAGTTTTCGACTTGGACTCTAAGAATTGGGCAAGACTTTTTGTATAAAACCTTTTTCAGAAGGTTTTAAAATAATATAAGATTATTTTCCAAGTAATCGAGCTTAAAAATCTTTTCCAGTTTTTTTGTTAATGGCGTGACGTTAATGGCGTATCGTTACTTAAATTTCCATTGTAGTTCAATTGGGTTATTAAGTATTTAGATAATTAAATACTTATATAATTTAGTAATTAAAAAACAAATTTAATATATTATGCCTCTCTATTCAGCCATTTTTACTAAAACAAAATCGTTTACGAAACATTTACAAAACATTAACTAAACAGAAAAATTACATTTGTGAAACAGTGCAGACAATTTGATAATTTGGTAAATGAATTTATGTTTAAATTACTTTAAACAACTAAATAAAAATGTTTCTCTAAGATAATATCATTAAATAATAAGTTTTTAATAACTTTTAGTTATCGTGTCACTGTGGACTTTTTTCTGGAAATGCCCATATCATAAACACGGAGATGCCCATCTAAAAAAATCTGCGATATTCGAGAAAGGGCGTGGCAATAATAGAAAAACACTGTTTCTCGAATAATATTGACACTGGGATACTGCAATTTAGTGTAGGGGTAGACATAAATATTACAAATTACAGTCAGGAAAATGGACGTTATTCGACAAATGAGCGTGGCAATATTAGAAAAACAGTGTATCTCGAATACTTAATATTGATACTGTGGTACTGCAATTTTTTATATGGGTAGGCATTATTATTACAAATTGCGGTCAAGGAAGTGGGCGGTATTCGACAATTGGGCGCAGAATATAAGAAAAACAGTGTATCTCGAATAAAATTGTCACTAGGGTTCTGAAATTGTGTACAGGGGTAGGCAGAATTATTAAAAATTACGGTCAATAAAGTAGGCGTTATTCGACAAATGGGCATGGCAATACTAGAAAAACACTGTATCTCAGTTAATATTGACTAAAATGAAGTACATGGGTAGGCACAATTATTACAAATAACGGTCAAGAATTGGGCGCTTATTCAACAAAGGGGCGTGGTAATATTAGAAAAACACAATCTCGAATAATATTAACACTAGGGTTATAAAATTCGTTACAAGAATGGGTATAATTATTATAAAACACGTGACATCTAATTTAAATTTTAGAGACAGATATTTGAAATAACCAACAAACTTTCAGAATTTAATTGAACAAATTTTTTAAAAACTATTGTATTTATGCAGTTTATACACATTTTTTTTTTTTTGAAAATTCATCATATTCTCTAAAAAGGAAGAAATAAAATCTTAAAAAAAACCGACTAAAAATCACTACAAAGTAAAATATAATTTAAAAATAACTTTTCAATTTAATTCCTTGGTCATATTTGATAATTTATTTAAACATATTATTACATTGAAAATCTTATTATTAAAATATACAAAGCTTTGAAGTTGGCGCTTCTGATTAAAAGTCTGATTGTATTAGTGCCGACCTTAAAAGCTTTATATTCATAAAGAACTTAAAATATTTATGATAATAAAACAAATTGGAAAAAAATTAAAATAATAAGATTTCCATTGTTATAATATGTTTAAATAAATTATCAAATATGACCAAGAAATTAAATGAAAAAGTAATTTTAAAATTATTTTTTACTTTGTAGTGATTTTGTAGTCGGTTTTTTAACCGTTTGGTTGCACTGAAGGAGGGAATACTAATAAAATAAATTATCAACCTTCCCGGAATTCCGTGCGTGGCGGCCACACACATATTTTTTCATCAGAATGTTTTCAGTAACATAAAAGATTTTTCATGAACAGCCTCTTAAAACATTCAACATAATTTATTTTGCAACTTAAAACGTTTTATCATACTTTCAATTATCCTAATACAGCTCCATTGCATACGAGTACGTTAGAGAATTATTCTGGAAATTGTAAGGCTCCCTAAACTACACATTCCTTTAATCATAATCTCCTTAAAGGTCGCACAAAGTCAATGAGATTTGCATATCACGTTGAAGAAGAAACTGCAGATACAAAGCATTGCATCTTGTAACATTTTGAATTTCCTTATACGAAAATGTTCTGTAAGATGCACACAAATAACACACACACACACACATACTAGAACCTAAATACGGTAAAAAGAAAAAAAAAAATTAAAAGGATCGGATCGAACTTGACGAACTGATCGAAGTTGTTGACTGACAAGCAGACACACTGACTGCTTGTTGCCAATTTCAGTCAGGTTTAAAGAATTCCTTAAGACTTCACGACGAGGCCTTATTAAGTTCATTTTCTGCCTTAAGGTTGAGCTTGGGACTGAGATTTTTTTTAAGGTTTGAGTCTCGATTGGCATTGGATTTTATTTACACGGTTAAAAATTGTGTATGTAGAATGGTGTATTATCTTAATTGAGGTAGTTAAAGACGTTATTTCATTTTAAATTTTCTTAAAATAGTTTAGATAACGGATAAATATTTGAAGTTATTCATACTCAACTTGAAAAGGCCTTGTATAAAAGTAATTATTCATGCTTTTATTGAAAGAGCCTTGTGAAATCCTTGAACATTTAAATATCTTGCAATATTTCCCAGCGTTGTTCAAGCGTATACACAACCATATTCGTTCAGCGGAAGGATAAAACTAATTATCTGTCAAATCAGACATGTGCTAAGTGTTACCATTCACGAAATAAGCACTAGTTGAAAAAAAAACGTTAGATGGCGGACCCTTTATAATCTATCTTCTATATATATAAAAAAATGGATGTATGCTTGTGGGTATGTGTGTATATCATATATAGACTCCAAAACCGCCGAACCAATCTTTATGAAATATTTAGGGATACTGAAGCAAGATTCTGAGAGTGTTCCTGTGAAGTTTGTTGTTGATTGGACAAGGGGGCGTGGTACCTCCTATACAACCCAAATTGGCTCTATCGCCCACAAACCAAAAAAAAAATGCTATATATCAGACGGTTTCAATCATATAAAACTAAAATTTGGTAATTTTGTTCAGATAGCCACTTTCGGTGACTGTACAAAAAATGGGCGTGTGAACACAATATCTACGCCCACTTTTAAGAAATAATTCCTGAGATGTTCAAGTTTTGATAGTGAATCTTGGTATGCAGGTGCTATGGATCCAAGTGACAGTCACTATGTAAATATAAATGTTGCCACGCCCACTTTTACCGCCCACAAATAAGTAAAAATGCTATATATCAGACGGCTTTTGCCGTAGAAGACTAAGATTTGGTAACTTAGTTCATATGATTACTGTCGGCCAATGTACAAAAATGGGCATGGCCCCACAATATCTACGCCTATTTTATCGAAATAATGCTTATTCTTGAGTTGTACATACATTATGTATGTTGTTGTATGCATACATTAATGTTGTCACGCCCACATTTACCGCCGAAAATCAGTAAAAATATTTTTTATCAGACTACTTTTATCGTAGAAGACTAAGATTTGGTAATTTAGTTCAAATGGCCACTGTAGGCAACTGTTAAAAAATGGGTGTGGTCTCACCATATCTACGCCCACTTTTTCGAAATCATGCTTATTCCTGAGTTGTACACGTTTTGATAGTAACACTTCATATGCAGGTGCTCAAAGTGACAGTCAATATATATATATATATATATATATATATATAGAATAGAAATTGTCACGCCCACTTATACCACCCACAAATAAAAAAATAAACAAAACGAAATGGCCAATTTCTGCAGATGAAAGGACTTTGACCGAGCTTCTTATGATCAATTGTGTTGAGCGTGTTGTGAAATGTTTGAACACAAATGATCGAGAACTGGACTGACAAGTTGTATGCCGACTCCGAACGGCTTATGTTCTCAAGAAGCTTTTCATGCCAGTTTTTACTCCCTGAGGCTTACCATTGTGTGCATAGAGGTGATGGCCGAACAAAAAAATTAATTCAATTGAAAAACTTTCTTTGACAGATGGAATTCGAACCTGGGTTCTCGCCTTTTTTCATCGCATAGACCTTTTATAAAACTTGCTCCAAAGATTTTTCAAGGAAGTTTAAATTCTCCTTCCTTTCTCATATTCTTAGATGAAATTGTTATCTGGGTAAAGTTCAGAAAAAATTCATTCATATAAGCTAAAGGTAAATTTATGCATATCTTTTATAAAGGGTGTCCAGCAATTGAGTGCAATTATTTATGGAGGTGAAGGTTCCGTCGAGCTGAGCAAAAAATCGTAGAGGAGGGAGGAGGTCTATTTTCACATTCTTAGTATATACAGGGTTAATTAACATTTCACGACTTTGATTCACGTTATTGAATCATAAAAACTAACTTACAGAAAACTTATTTTGATAAGCAATGAAAAAACAAAATCAATAAAATCACCTTTCCAACAGTATATCAACAAACCCCACCAACTTAGCCGTTACCGAGCAGTGCTCGTGTGAACATGAAATCAATCGGTTGAAACTACCAAATTTTAGCTTTGAGTGCAAATTTCTCAGAATTTTGCGTATAAATGAAATTTTTCATGCAATAGAGCCAGTAACAAAACACAATTTACTGTAAATGCCCTTTTTTTTTTTAATTTGAAGAAATTTGCAGCTGATGTACATCAATAAAAGAAGCGATTTGGACGGCAGTGAAAAAGAAAGCGAAGGGAGGCCAGCAAAGTTTAAAGACGCTGATATAGAGGCGTTATTGGACCAAGATCCATGCCAAATTCAAGAGGAGCTTGCTGATGCCTTAAGAGTGACTCAACAAGCGATTTCAAACCATTTCAAGGTCACGGATATGGTGCACGTTTCACAACACAAAGCGAAAAATATCATGGCTAAGCTCGGTCATGCAGCAACTCTTTGCATCTGTTGGTTGGGATAAGATTCCAGGTTTTTGTTCATTATATGACCATTGTTTTAAAAAAAAACTTTAATATTTTATAATAATGTAAATGCTTGAGTGGAAGAATCTCAAGACTCTTGAAAAGGGCAAAGCTGAGTACAATTCTACTTTTTCTGCAGATAATGTGAATAATATGTTTTTGAGAGATGAGCAATGGGTCAATCTTATTTGAATGTGCCCTACCCCAACAAGCTAGCCCATATTCCAGTTTTGAATGTAGGATTCCATAATAAATACATGCAGGGCCGTAGCTAGAGAAATTTTGGCTTCTCGAACTAACAAATTTTTTTCAAAATTAGAAAACGATATAATAATAATAAAAATAAAAACTAAAAATAAAACAAGGGGAGGGGGCTTTTGAGTTAAATTTTTTTCTAAAATTATTTTAAGAGGTGAATTTAAGTAATTTTAAGAATATAAAAAAAAATATTTTTATAAATAATTTCGACAATACGTTTTGCTTCAAATAGACAAATTATTGATAAATATGCTATCCCGAACATCGACAAAATTTTCTTATGATTTTACGATGAGTTTAATAGACATATTTTAAAAAAAAAAAATTAGTTCAAGAGACCCCCTGAAGTTTCCATTTTTATTATTATTATAGTGTTTTCTAATTTTGGAAAAAATTTGTTAGTCCTGCGACCAATATTTCGCTAGCGACGGCCCTGAATACATGCTAATAATTTTTGTGAGCAGAAGGTTTTTAAAAGATAAATTTGTCTTAAAGCTGACATCGCATATCGTTTCAGTGCGGTGGTGAGTTCTGACCAAGTCATCTTCGAGACTACTAAATTCCCTAAGTATTTAAAAAATGTTACGCATTCAATCTTAAAGCAACCAGAACAAGATATATGGTCGTTATAGGTTAACACGTGATATGAAGTGTAACATGTGAACTTATCGAATAAGAACTTTTCGGAGTTGAAGTGATGATATAATAAAAATTGATCGCACTGGATTTCTTTACCAGCAACATAGAAAAACATAATTTTGTTTTTATCACTATGTACCAGTTTATGTATTGCAAGCCAATGTCTCAAAAGACCAAGATCATGACTAATGTTCGCTGACAGATCCAGAATAGAACAACATGAGCATATGCAAGCCATATCATCAGCAAAGGCAACTGTTTCAAACTGTCTCAAAAACTCTATACTATAAACTGAGTTAATATATATTAGAAAAAGGACTGGTCCCAAAACTGAACCTTGCGGTACGCCTGCATCAATTTTAGAAAGAAAGCCGAAGTTCGCATTTATTTTTACTCGCTGCATCCTGTTCTGTAAATAAGAGCATAGCCATTTATAAATACAACCTCAAAGTCCACATTTGTAAAGTTTCTGTAAAAGAATCTTGTGATTATCTGTATCGGAAGCTTTGGTTATATTAAGAGTTATTTATTGTTGAATACAAATACAAAAATGTATTTTATTTTACGAAATCTTAGAATGTCGGCTGAGTATACTCCCATTGGTACACTCCCATTATATCTTATTCTGATCTTGTAAATAGCAAGTTGGACTCACGGTCCCAGCTTAAAGTGCAAATCGCTTTTAATCATGCTACACGTTATGTCTATGGATTACTTAGGATCGATCGTTTAGCTGAATTAAAAACATGTATACTTGGATGCGACATAACAACTTACTCTAATATCAGAAAATGCATATTCTTACATAAGTTTATACACTCCAAAACTCCCCATTACTTATTTAATAAACAACAATTTAGTAGATCACTTAGAAGACAAGCACTAATTTTGTCAACTTTTAAGGAAGTTGAAACTCCACAAGACTATTTTTTATTATCGCCGTTCGAATTTGGAATTCATTACCTGGTCAATTAAAATCGATTCAGTCAAAAACGCTTTTCAAACTTTCAATAAAAAGGCATTTTTCATCGTCTAATTCTTAAGAAAAGGTCAGTTCTCTTTCATCTCTTTCTCATGCTCTATCTCAATCTCTTTCTCCTCATCCTGCTTCTTGTATTATTTTTTTCTTACTTTTTCTTTTGTATAGTAAATTGTTTAAAGTTTGTTATATTTTTAAGCCATATATTTATTAATTTTAAGTTTAGTTTAAGTTTAAATTCTAAATTATTTATTAATTATTGTAATCAAAACTATTTGTCATTGATCTTTGTACTTTAGAAGAACTATGATTTCGTGTACTAATACATTAAAGGCAAACAATTTAATAATAAATATAGAGAAGAGCAACGGGGGTCTAGAGCTGACCACTGGGGTACACCACACATTGAGTGGTACACCACACCAATGATATGAGTTAAAGGGCTAATAATGTGAGCCAATAATGTGAGCAAGAATAATCTTTATTAATTTTATATTAACCCATCAGTGACGAGCGTTCAACAATATGATATTTTTAATATATTTCGCACCCTCGCAGAGTCGAGCTCCTGTTAATTGAACAGACTCGCACTAAGCCAAAAAAGTCGCAACGATACGTTTGCAACTTACCGAATGTCTGCATTCGCTACGCCTGTTTTGACATTTAACCCAAAATGAGACAAGTTCTTTAACTCGTCAACTTGAGGGAAAGGATTTATTGTTTGTAAGAAGAATTATAAGAAATTTCTTTATCTTTGTCATCAAATAAAAAAAAAAATATGATTTCCAAAATGATATCACTTAAGATATTTCATGTCTTGATCCAAAACAGTTTACAGAAACAAATATTTCCAGATTTGTTATTCTTCTAAATAACTTTACGAATTTATTTTAAGAAAATCAAAAAGAAAGATTTTCGTGGTAGCAGTCCCTTAAAAAATGCGTTACAATAAATCTTTACAAAAAACTTTAACATTTTTATGATGAATACAATAAGTCTACTTTGCGGCTTAACTGCCGTTGAACCTATTTTTTCAGATTTGAAACTTACCAAAAATTATGGAAAACGATGGACCATTTCATTGGAAATGGTGAAAAATATGTCACAAATGAATAATTTTAAGCATTGTATTTCCTTTAAACTAAATGGTGTTTAAATTAAGTAATTTAATTTACTCAAATTCTAGTAATTTTTGTCTTTATAAACAATACTGAATGAACCTTCCTAAGTTTATGTTCTTAATTCAATATACAATTTTTTGTTTCTTTACTCACATTTTTAAATAACATTTGTTTGCAAAACTTTTAGGTAAGTCTTCAATTGAAATAAATGCATATGTAATTAAGACTTTAAAAAATTTTTTAATTTTTCTTTTATTATCTTGATTCTATAAAATTATATTTGTTACAAAATACTCTGCTAGTGTTATTTCGAATTTGGATACATTTTTGCCCTTTTTCGTGGATACTTTTTTTATTATCGCCGCGGCAACACTGTAACGATGGATAATATATTGAATATTCCGAATACAGTATAAAAAATAAAAATAAAAAAACCCTCAGAACTTATATGTACACCAATATTTAAAGTAAAACTTTTTTTTAGAATTGATATTTATTCATTTTTTTTCTGTGTAAGAAAATAACAATAAAGGCATGAGTTCATTTTAAAGAACTGCAACGAAAGCGTAAAATGCAGAAATAATCGCGCTTAGAGCAGTTATAGCAGGCATCGGCAATTTGGTGGTTAGATTCTTAAAGCTAAAATCCCAAAGAAGCATCTTTTGCATTCCTTGGCGGAAGGTAGAGATAAAAATTGGCATGTTACAGTGCATATACGCGATAAGATTCGCAGCCTTTATTGGACCTTGGTGCGCTTGTAGTTGAGTGCATTTCGTGCACTACGGTCTAACGTACTCCTTGTTTCCTTCTTGGTTCTGCCAGGGTATCTGCTGCTGAGTATTATTACCAATTTCTTCCATAATCGGTGTTTGTACAGATATCGTGGTTTTTTTTTTATTTTTGTTCTGGTGTTTTTTGTGATTTTGTGCAATTTTCCTATGAGTTGCAAGCGAATAAAGTAATGAAAAATAATGACCATCCAACGTAGATGTGGATTTGTTTTTTGTTTCTCTTTTTTTTTTTTGTGTGTGTTTCTATTTTTTGTTTTGTTACTTGAGGTGAATGCTTTGAAGCTAGTGACTGGCAGATGTGGTATTGATGAAAATACGAGTTGTTGAAGATTATTATATCGCCAAAACCCAACGAGCAATTTTCTTCGTTTCTATGGAACAGAGAAGTTTCCACTTCGTTGTTTAGTTGTTTTTGTAATACAGCTATTGAAAAATAAGGAAATAGAAATAACTTCTAAGCAATTATATTTGAAAACTATTAAAAATAAAGACTTACATGAAATAAAAAACCACAGCGGGTAGAGTGTGTGGCCCATACGCCAGAGAACCCTGATTCGAATCCTACCTGACACAGGAAGCATTTTATGATCTTGGGTTGAAAATGCTATCTGACACAGAAAACTATTTCAATTGAAATGGATTTTTTTTGGTCATCGGTGATTTCTCTGCAAACAATAAAAAACTTCAGGGATTAAAAAATCCCACTTCTTGAGAACATGAACATCAGTCGACTGGACTTCTGTGAATTTAGCCCAAAATCTTCAGTCCAACTTTTTGTTCAATTCGCCGCAAAATATATATGAATTTTGGATTCGCCGCAGTTACAAAATTAGATTTTATATAAAATGTTAACGTAAAAAATTAAATTTGCTACCAACCGAGGTTTCAGACAAAGTGATTCCTTATCGTGCGACTGTTTTCACCTAATTATGAAGAACTCTCGAGCTGCTGATCTGAGACAAAGCGGCACAATATTCTATAAGAGTGTTATGCTGCTAGCGTATGCTGATGATATTGATATCATTGGCTATAACACACGCGAAATCAGTGCAGCATTCTCCAAATTAGAAAAAGAGTCGAAATGTGTACATTCATAAAAGGATTTTTAATAAAATTTTTAATGAATTATTGATATCATAAAGAATCAGCGCGGCAGGCGAAAATTTTTTTATTAAAAATCACCGCGATTTATGAATGTACAAATTTTGTCATAATTGAACTTCAACCTATGAGAGTTACAGCTGATGTATTTTTAACGATAATTTTAAACTGTTTTTCCTTGTAAATTTGATCATGTCGAAATTTTGTGAAATTAGCTTTTACGTACTTACTCGCTTCCACCCTACTTACAGCGTACTTGCAGCGCCGCAATGTTTAAATTCAAGCTCACTGATTATTTGTCTTCTCTCTAAATTCAGTACTTTTTCGTTCCTCTTCTTATTTTATTCATTCTAAAATTAATTTCTTAACTTGCTTCATTTTCTTTTTTTCTTCTGCTCCTTAAATTTATGTATATTTTTTTCTCTTCTTTTTTTCTTTATTTTTCTTTTTTAATTTTTGTCTTACGTTAAGCCATCTTCGTTATACACGCAGAGAAAAAATAGGCTTATATATGTTTGGTTTCAAAAACAAAATATTCAGAGGGAACCACCTAATGATTAAGAACTTTCCTTCAATAGCATTATTTTTCGATATAAGAAGATATTAGTTGTGTCCAACATTAATACAATTGCCTTAGCTAAAAAACTAACATCTACATTAATATGCTTGTGACAAAATAGAATTGTATGTTTCTACCCAATAAAAATATATTTGCATGACTCAAATATTCAAAATACATGATATTCAAAAAGAACACAACTCTGCAAATTTAAAACAAACAGAACTCCTTTCTTTTATGTGTTTCGCCTAGACATACATATATCTGTTTCTTTTGCACTTGCACGAAAAATAGTGGAAAATAGTGGAAATAGTTGCTTTATGCGCTTGCTTTTAACAGTTGCCAAGTCTTGGCGTCATTTTAGGTTTCAAGCAGCCACGACAAACGTGTTGAAAAGTTTAGCTCTTGTCAAAAGTGTTTCTAAAAATGTTTGTTTAAATTAAAAGTGTATGTGTTTTCAAATTAATAAAATAAAAAACAAAATAAAAGAAAAACTAGTAAGGGTGGAGCTTCGGCAGGATACCGAAGCTAAAATACCCCCCCGCGACCATATTGAAGTATTTTCGAAGTCTTAAGCCACGCATACACAATGACATTCAGTTTTATATATTAACGAAAGTTTTCCTATTTTGATGCCCTCACTTTGTATGGGAAGTAGGCGTGGTTTTGATCCGGTTTTGCCATATATCATAGAGATGGTTCATATATTATATCAAAGATAAAGTGCAAAATTTCAAGACATTTCCTTAATTTTTGTGGATTTTTAAGAGATTTAACGTTTAAATAAAGTCAATTTGTATGGAATTGCCAAATATCATAGTGGTGGTCTACGTTATATATCAAAGCCTATATCCAAAACTTCAAGACATTTCTTTAATTTGAGCAGATTTTTAAGAGATTTTACTTTTAAAATAAAACCACTTTGTATGGGAGGTTCATCCGATTTTTCCAAATTTCATAGCCAGGATTAAAACTGAAGAGCAAAGCTCACCTGCCAAATTTCAAGACATTTCTTTAATTTTTGTGGATTTTAAAGACATTTTACGGTTAATATAAAGTCACTTTGTATGGGAGGTAGGCGTGGTTTTCATCCGATTTCGCCCATTTTCGAACTTGATCTTTCTTTTTTAAAAATAAACTTATATTTTGAATTTCATCGCGATAGCTTTAAAATTGCGGCTGTAATCGTGTCGACAGACGGACAGACAGATGGAGAAACGGAAATCGACTCAGGAGATGATGCTGATCAAAAATATATATATTTTTCCATACCTGCCACGCCCCTTCTTGGCGTTACAAACGGAATGACAAAGTTAATATACCCCTTACGCAGTACGCGTTGGGATATAATAAGGCGGTTCAGCAGTAAAAATAGTTGAGTTTTGAAGCAACTTTGCTGATAAAGCGGGTGCTTCGCTGACAAAGTGGGTGCTCCAACCATATTATATTTTATCCAACTAGAAAATGTGTGCTTATAAAAATTATTGTAATGTCGAATAAACATAATATGGTTACTTTTCAACATAATTATATCAGAGAAAAACTTATTTACTGTTTTCTACATATATGTTGTTTGCTTCAAACCAACAATTACTTCTAAGCAAATATTTTGTAATCACAGTGAAAAACTTTTGGCATTTCTTTTGCTTAAATATGTATGTAAATATAGTGTAATCATCGGTTATGAAAATAATCATCGTGAAAATAATTGCTTACTGCAATTAAATTATGCAATCAATCTCCATGTGTACAATCTCCAATTAATATGTATTTGTCCGTGAATATTTAATGTTATTCTTGACTAAATTGTATTTCCAAGCAAACAAATAGTAATAGATTAAAAATTTTCTCAGTCCATTTATAATTACAATATATATACATATATGAAAACAAATTTTCTTTAAAACAAATTTTATTGTTTTTAAATTCAAACAACAAGTGCTAAGGTACAATTAAATAATGTTAAGATGCAAATATATATATTTATAAAGAAAAATTGCATTAACTAATCATATTATATGTGGAACCAATAATGATTTCTTGTTTCCAAGAAACATGCAGAAACATATAATACTTCCAGAAAATTATGTTTGGGAAGGCCTTTATTTTTCAGCGTGTAGTTTTTTCTTAATTTAATTTAATTTAACAAATTTTTTAAAACTCATTTTGATTATTATCCTTGTAATTGATTACTGTTTAAAATTAATGTGTTTTTAAAATATAACACTCAGTTGATTTATATATCCACATTTGTAATCGGTGCTTTACTATAAGTTTATTCTTGCTACACCCAGAGAAAAAAATCATAAAACCAAAGAAAATGCACTTTGCCACAAAGACTTTTATTGGTTAGATTGTGCCCAAAGACAAAACTTTGTTACAGCAAAGACACAAAGATTGTTAGATTGCCAAGAACAATATACTTTGAATCAAAAAGTTAAATTCTTGTGGCAAAGATGTACGTCTTTAAAAAAGCATGGAAAAGTCGTAAAAGTAAAGAAAATGTACTTTGACACAAAGACTTTTATTCGTTACGGCAAAGACGCAGAATGTTAGATCCTTGATTTTAACTACATGGCTTCATGAAATTAATGGCTTCTCTCGGCTTCTCTCTGCTGCTTGCGTTTATTATAACAAGAACATTAAATTAAATTAAATATTAAATTAAAAATCTTACCTTCGTCTGCCGTGGGGATTTAAACACACACCCACCGATTCCACCGGTTGAGAGTCACTACACTACGCATTGATCCAAACTCCTTCGATACGAAGAGTAATTGATTCAATTTTATTTACAACTGAAGCTATGCTGCAGTATAACACATTAATCTAGTAATAGATTTTTGTTATATAGCTATCAACAGAATACTGTGACATACTGTATCTGTTAATACAGCATCTGTTAACATAGCTGCAGTTATGTCAGCAAACAGTAGCAAAGCTGTTTGGATCAGTGGGTAGTGCGATGGACTGGCACCAAAAATTCCAAGTTCAATTCCGCACGGCGGGCAAAGACATTTTTGAAGCGAAGCTTTCTACTCCCCGTTCTGAGATTTGCTTAGAGTGAAATCTAAAAAATTTTCGACAGATTTTTTCTTGGAATTTTGATGGTTTCTTTGTTGCTAGCGCTTATTACAACAAGAAAACTTAATACTTTAATATTAAATACTAAAAATATGTTTAGATTCCCGTAGGGATCGAACCCGTGTCCTCTTAAATGACAGCCTAGCACACTACCCACTAGGCCACAAGGACTTGTGGGAAACAGTTGTTAATTTAATCTTAGCTATAACAGAAGCTATGCTGCAGTAGATCGTCACCATCTATCAATAGATAGAGGATTGTGTATTTGCTATGCTACAAAAATTTGCTTTTATTTGCCACAAGGTGTCTCCAGCATCGATGTGTTTGTATTGTGAATGCGTTTGTGGTGTTGTTGGCATAGAGTATAAATTATTATCTATATCTAGAGATTGCATCAACTCTGCTAAATCTCTGGCATGTGTTAACAGAGTTTTTTTTCTTCATGTTTTTAAGTGAAATAACTCTGTTAACACTGTTAGCAGAGTTGATACAATCTCTAGATAATAATTTACACTATTTGTTTTAACTGTCAAAAAAATAGATGATATCAATAAATATGAAATTAACAAACGCATGCATTAAATCGGCAAGGTATCTAAAATGTTTGTTAAATTTTGTTTCGTGTGCGTTCTTTAATATATATTTTTGAAGCGAAGTTTTTTACTCCTCGTTCTGTGATTTGCTTGGAGTGAAATCTAAAAAATTGTCGACAGATTTTTCGCTACGCAGTACGCTGTTGAAGGAAAACACAGGTGCGTCGTTGGACACACGAGAGAAGCGAAGCTTTTTCGCAGTTACACAGATTTGGTAGCTTAATAATTTTTTCTTTTTAATAAATTAACTTTTAAAGTCAAAAATTTAAAATAACATAAAATAAATAACATATATACAGAAAACATATTTACTGTTTATTTTATTGTTGAATGTCAAATTTCCACGCCAATTACATACACGGGCATATAATGCCAGCGACTCTCCATTTTGACTCTTCACACATGGTTGTGAACTTGGCTGCACTGACTCATGCATGCGTTTGTTAATTCCATATTTATTGATATCTAATTTTTGACACTTAAAAAAGCACTGGTCAACGCACTTGTCATAGAGTGTACATTATTATCTGGCATGTGTTAACAGTTATTTCACTTAAAAACAAAGAAAAAAAACTCTGTTAACCTCTGTTAACACATGCCAGAGATTTAGCAGAGTTGATGCAATCTCTAGATAATAATTTATAGTCTATGTCAACAGCACCACAAACGCATTCACAATACAAACACACCGATGCTGGAGACACCTTGTGGCAAATAAAAGCAAATTTTTGATAGTTGTAGCAAATACACAATCCTCTATCTATTGATAGATGGTGACGATCTACTGCAGCATAGCTTCTGTTATAATTAGCATTAAATTAACAACTAATTCAAACAAGTCTTTGTGGCCTAGTGGATTGTGCGTTAGACTCTCGTATAAAAGGACGTGGGTTCGATCCCACGGGCCGGCCGAAAATATTTTTAGTATTTAATATTAAAGTATTAAATTTTCTTGTTTTAGTAAGCACTAGCAACAAAGAAACCATCAAATTTCCAAGAAAAAATCTGTCGAAAATTTTTCAGATTTCACTCCAAGCAAATCACAGAACGAGGAGTAAAAAGCTTCGCTTCAAAAATTTGTTCAGTGCAGCCAAGTTCACAACCATGTGTGGACAGTTAAAATGGAGAGTCGCTGGCATTATATGCCCGTTTATGTAATTGGCGTGAAAATTTGACATTCAACAATAAAAAATAAGCAGTAAATATGTTTTCTGTATGTATGTAATTAATTTTATGTTATTTTAAATTTTTGAATTTAAAAGTTAATTTATAAAAAAGAAAAAAATTATTATGCTATCAAATCTATGTAACTGCGAAAAAGCTTCGCTTCCGTCGTGTGTCCAACGACGCACCTGTGTTTTTTTTTCTTATTTTCTTTTCTTTTTGTTGATGAAATGTAATAAAATTTACTGGTGTGAATATAAACGTGTGTTTTTTACAATTACAATGCAATTTTGGCACTTGCACACGTTTTCCTTTTTCTTCGTATACAGATATGATTTTGCAGAAAACATTCTTTAAAGTAACAGACTTTGTCTTTGAAAAATGATGCTTATTCTCAAAAAAACAAAGAAAATTTGTTGATTTTACATCCTTTTTTCAATTCCTTGTTAACAAAGAACTAAATCGTTATAGTAAATATTTTATCTGCACGGCAAAGATTGTTTCATTGATTTAGTATTTTGTTTCGATGATGCAGCACTTGCATAGTTAAAGAATACATCATTATTGCAACGATTTTTTCATTGTGGTAAAGATATTTTGGTTACAGTTTTACAAGAACTTTTTTTCTTTGATTTTCAGGCGTTCAATTTGCGCGGTGGAGCAATTCAGCAACTTAATTCAGCAACAATTCAGCAACTTAATCAACAAACAAACAAATTTGCACTGAATTTTCAAACTTTCACGATTTTTATCTCCTAAACCATTCGAGACCAACAAAATGTTATTGCACCAATAGGTTTATAAATACAAATAAATAAAGAATAAAAATAAGAAAAAAAATATTAAGGCGTGGACCCTAAAATAAAAGTATGCCTTCGTCTGAAGTTTTTTCATTTCCGTTAGGTTTTAAGGTTTTTTTTTTAAAAAACTTCGTATTTCACAAGCTGCGTTCCTCTTCATAATTGTTTATTTATTTAGATAAATTTGTTCCTTGCATATACTTAGAAGGCATGCATGCATCAAAGCATCTGATGTTTCTGTTAAAAACACATGATCCCATAAGTTCACGTTTGTTTAACAGGAACGTCAGATACTTTGATGCATGCATGCTGTCTGTGTATTATAGACTTAAAAAGTGAAAGCTTTTCAAAGAGCCTCCACACATTTTCTTACGTGTTTTCCGTACTAAAGGGTGATCCAATACGAGGTCCCTTTTCAACTGGGTTGTTTTAAAAGCTGTTATGTGTCAAATGGCTTGTCCATATGACGTTTGTGTTCAGTATTCAATACGACTCAATATTGAATAGACTTACTCCTGAACAACGTTTATTAATTGTAAAAACTTACTACCAAAATCAGTCACAACCGAGAAACAATCGCTTTATTGAGGGAAACTTTCGATGAAAACATCATCTCAAGAAATGATCCTGTTATTTTTTCCCCAAGATCATATGATTTGACGCCATTGGATTACTTTGTTTGGGGATATGTTAAATCACTTCTTTATGGTATGTCGACAAACCCGAAACTATTGACGCTTTGGAAAACAACATAACTCGTATTATTCAAGGAATACCGGCCGATATGCTCGAAAGTTTTCGAAAATTGGACCCACAGAACGGACTATGTAAAAGTTAGTCATGGGCAACATTTGAAGGAAGTCATTTTTAAACATTGAGTTGAAGAACCGAACTATCATCTTAAATAAAGATTTGCATCAATACATTGATTTTTATTTATATTATTAAAAAAACAAAGTTCTTATTGGATCACCCTTTATTTTAGTTTAGATTGCTATAGACATTAAATGTTTGAATTTGTTTATCGAACTTTAAAAAATTATTGCTGCGACTGTATTTATCAGTTTTGCAGCCCAAAGGGGGGACTGAAACAGCTTTTAAGGGAGAGGGGCTAAAACGCTTTCAGCCCGTATGTAGATTCATCACTGGTTGGTGAAAGCATTTTTTCTAGATATATAAGAAAAGCATCCTTGAAAAAAATCGCTTGTGGTTTACAAAACAAAGAAAAACTAAAGAAATATCTGTGTATTGCCTCATCTTTTAAACTAATACTTCTCCAAATTTAAGAAATCATTGCTGTACAGTGTTGCAAGTAGTGGACTTGATAAAAAGATAGTTTTTTTCAAATTACTTCTGCTTTTATACGATTTCTGCAAATATTATCACTTATCATAGCCATGGTGACAGGAACGAGGCCCGAAAATTCTTCGAAAATATAATATGCCTGGCCGATGGTTTGAAAACCGGGGCCTCTTCCTGCAAGGATGAAAACGGAAATCTAGTGGCAGATATCCAGAGTACACTGACGTTATGGAGGGAATACTTCTCTAGTCTTCTGAATGGCGATGATGACAACAATCCCGCCAACAGAGATGATATTCCAGAAACCCCAATTATGGATGACAGCGTTGAAGTTTCACTGCTCGACTATATTGAAGTCTTGACAGCCATAATACGGCTTAAGAACAAAAAAGCCGCGTGAACCGATGTCTTTCCCGGTGAGCTATTTAAGGACGGAGGCGAAGCTCTATTTAAATGCATTCACAAGCTTCTATGCAGAATATGGTCGGAAGAATACACTCCAATCGATTGGAACCTCAGTGTACTCTGGCCAATCCACAAGAATGGCGATCCCACTATTTGTGTCAACTACCTTGGGTTAAGACTTCTAAATATTGCATATAAGGTCCTGTCGAGCGTATTATGAGAAAGACTGAAGCCCATTGTAAACTAACTGATTGGGCCTTATCAGTGTGGCTTCAGACCTGGAAAAATCTATCACCGACCAGATGTTCACGCTAAGACAAATTTGGAAAAAGACCCTAGAGAAACAAATGGACACCCACCATTCATGGACATCAGTTGAAAGTACTGATTCTGAGAAATTCGCTCTCAAAGTCAAAACTTAGTACTTTCAACTGATTGATTTCATCTTCACACGAGCACAGCTCGGGAACGAGTAAGCCTATAATGTTGGTTGATATATTGTTAAAAAGGTGATTTTATTACCTTTCCAATGAGTTCTTTAAATACGTATTATGTGTGCTTGTTTTTCTGCTAGAAACAATAGCATGAATCAACATCGTGAAATACTTCTTAGCCCCTTAGCTCCCAAAAAGGAGCAGCGCCGACTTAAATTTCAACATATTATTGATCGTAAGAAAATTACAAATCAAGCCTCATTTTTAGTTTTTGTTGTCATTTTCATGAAACCTATCGATCCTTTAGGAGCAGTGTGATAAGTAGAGAGATAAGACGAAGGATAACTTCTTACAACAGGCATTACTTTGGGCTCAGTAGGCAATTGAGAAGCAGAGCCCTCTCTCGACGAACAAAAGTCACACTCTATAAGTCACTAACCATGCCCGTCCTGTTATATGCAGCACAAACCTGGGCGTTGAGCAGCTGAAAATACTTTGGGAGCTTTCGAGAGAAAGATCCCACGCGAGATCTACGGACCCATCTGCGTCCATTTTCGAGACTTTAGTTACATCGACCGCCAAAATCGTATTTTTCAAAATTTTTAAGATTCGTTTGAAATTTTTAGCTATTGAACTCAACTTTCAAAGGAAACCACGAGCACCGCGAAATTTTGTTTCGCCTCAAGACCTTACAGTGCCAGTAAGTGGGCACTCTCCCCTATATATTACAAAATATTATTTAACAGAGATCGCATTGGATTTTTAGATATAAAAAAAAAATCTAAATTGTGAATAATATTGAACATATAAAGGGCTTTCATTCAGACCAGAGTCAAGTCCCAGTTTCATTTTTTTTAGAAAAATTTTCGAATCTTTTTTTTTTATTTTATTGTTTTGAAAAACATCTTAAGAATGTGTAAAAAATTTCAAAATAAATTTCGAAGCCATTTAAGAGATATTTAAGTTTTTATGAGTAGTAAACGCTCATAAAGTAAGGTAAACAAAAACTTTAAACGAGTTTTTCTCGAAATGACATTTTTTGATACGGCTCGCACTCTAATTCGAAAAGTTCTTGTCCGATTAACTCAAATCTTGTTTAACTATTTTTAAAAATTCAATACGCTGTGAGTGAACCGACAAAACCAAGTAAAAACATTTTTTATGCTCTTTATTTAATTTATAAGGTCAGATTTCGTGCACGAAAAATGGGTTTGTTTTTATTTATGCGGCATTTTTTTGTTTTTTTATTTTAAACTTTTTGTCGGTTCACTCACGAGGTAAAACTGTTCTAAAAACAACCTTTTTGATATTTTTGTTTTTCGCTCCCTGGTGAGGAGATATCATGCAAGCCACAAGAGAGCTTTTGTTCGCGACCTCAACTTTTACACACAGTATAACAATAACTATTAATGCAAAAAAAAAAAATTAATATCGTTAAATGTAGACTTAACTAAAAATGAAAAAAAAGATATTTCGATATTTAATAAGATAAAAAAATACAGTCATTCAAAAAAGCTCGCTATTTTACTCAAAAAATTGAAACTGGGCCTTAAAAATAGGAGCATTACCAGCGTAGTTAGTGCAACACATTACTAAATAAAAAGGATCCTGATTTCTGAGAATCCTATTAGGAGCATTAAAATTAATCATTTCTAAAAGTTTAGGGCTGTCAACCAGACCAGAAATAATATCTTGTATGAAATATTAATTTTATATATCTCTGGTGCTTGGTATGTCCATATGTATTCATGGTTGGCTTTAGTTGATTTCCATGTTTGGGTAAAGAGAAAAAATTAAGTTTTTTTTTTATGACGTTAGTAAGAAAAAAAGAAGTGAAAAGAGATACAATTGAGAAATTTGAGCGGTCCGTTTGGGTAGAAGCAGGGCACGGACTTTACCACTGTTGTGGAAGATCTACCACATTTTTTAAAAATTTTAATATCTACCACTTTTACCACCGAAATCTTAAAACTGACCACTACTTGCACTATCATAAAATTTTTTTAATGAATATGTTCTCTATGAAATACTTTAAATAAACACATCACAGGAAAGTTTAATTGTGAACATCATTAGATTTTTACATATACTTGCCATTGTGAATGACATGATATTCTGACGTTAACTTTCAGCAGTAAATATTAAATCTGCAAAATGAAACTGTTTGCAAAATGTTAGTGTTGCAAACACAACTTTTCAAACAAAGAATTTCGTGATGAAAAAATCTTATTCGAGCCTCCGGCAAAATAAATAAGATTTTATACATCTCTTAAGTTTGTTGATGGAAAGTTTTTTGCTCCCTATAGCAGGTTTGTTTTTTTTTATGTATATTTATATATTTTAGGCATAAATCTAACTTATAGGCAGTAGCCCAATTTTTTTATTAGTTTCAAAATATGTACTTTTACTTTTTTCCAACTTTGGTGAATCTTATCACGAAAAGCATAAGTAAGCGATATTTTTAGTGGACGCTTCTTAGGCACAATTTCTTCACAGTCCGATAAAAGTTATCGTCCCAGTAAACTCACAACTTGCTAGAAAATCCTACCTCCATTTCCGGCGAGTTGTAAGTTTACCGGGACGGTAACTTTTACCGGAATGTGAATAAATTGGCCTAAAGGGGGTATAAACACATATTTGAAATAAAACTAGGCTGCTGCCCCCAAACTAGATTTGATATCATATTGTTTTATTTTTTGTTTTATTGACTGTAAAATTGTTTTTAATATATTTTTGTTTAAAAAAAATATTGAATATATACTATTTTTGTTATTGTAAACTGTGTTATGTAAATTTTTTTTTAATAAAATACATGTATAGCTCTTATATGAAATATTAAATCTGCCACATTTTATTTAAGGTAAGGATTTTTCTCTGCCACCATACGTATTTAAGCACATGTAACCTAGTCGGAAAGATCGTAAGGTGCTTACTAAAGAATTCATGTTTTCCTTTAGCTTATGGTGGTGAAAACAGGATCATGCGAAAGTAAGCACGTTGTTTGTTGCATTTCGAGCACCTTACGCCTTCGCTTACGATTGCAACTACAAAAGGAATGCACGGATAAGCCGATCATGTCTTCGTGTGATAATTTCCATATGAACTTTGTTTCGTAAAGTAAGAGACATACAGTGGCATGAAGGCAACAGTTTTTGACTAATATTACGAAGATATGAAGTGTAGCAAAAACCCAACGAAAAACGAGTAAAGTAAATATCCCGTTTTGGATTTTAATTTCAGGTTTTTAATGTCAAAACGTAACTGGTACAGAAAAAAGCAATAAAAACGTATGCAAATGGAAGGGATTGTGACATTTTATTGATTTGTGGGTAATTATCAAGAAATTATCATGTTTGATAACACAAAAAGCTGACGTTAACAATTATAATGCATGAACTCTTGCGTGCAAGTTTAGTAGCCTGAACACATTGGACGTTACAGCAACATTACGACACGTGGTCGAAATAGTGCATTATTGTTGAGAAAATTTACACAAATGCTTGTCAAAAATTTTTTAGTTTTCGGTCTGATTTTACGAAATATTTTTCCAAAATGTCCAATCTATCGAAAAAAATATAAAATTTGAAAATATTATTTGGAAGCTATCGCCACGCACTCATTAATCACAATTTTTCCAACTTTTTGGAGTTTACTCCTTTAGAATCGATTTCATATATTGCCCGCGGTATGAAAATTTATACCGAGTGAAATCGAGTGTTGTCTAAAAATTCAAGCGTTACGCAATCAGCGTTGCACAGCAAAATACCAACAAAGAAGAAATACCAACAATATACATACTCACAGCAGAGAGAGTTTCAATAAACTCGATGTTGCTCTCTACTCTTCTCTTTTTATGTTCAGCTAGCCACAGCACAAAAAAAAATTGTGTGTGTTTGAATATTTGTGCAATTGCAACGTAACCGTTGCTCATACGAGTAGTTTATATTAAAGTGCGCTTTTATGATAAATTGATAATAATATAAAAGCTTGGTTAATTATAAATCCATCAAGTTTTATTTCATTGAAATAAGTAATAAATTCATTGAAATAAATAACAAATTTTTAGAGTTTGTATTAATTTTTTTTTAAAAACAGCACAAAATCGTTGCTTTGCATGCTGCTTTGCATAAAAGTTTTCATTTCCAAATTAGTAAAAAATAAAACAAAAAGAAATTATTATTTTTTTCTAATTTAAACTTTATTTATTTGAGTTTCGATTCTCTCGAAGGTAAATTATTAACTGCCCTAATAACTATTCTTAGGTGGTATTTATATTAAATTAATTGCTCCTCTTGCAGTTTTCGTCGATAGGGCGTTTGTTTGTATAATTCCAAAGAATTATTAGCCAAACATTGTTGAAAACATTTTTTCAGAATTGCACTTTCGTTTCCAGACAATATTGCCCGTGCGAACGGAAATGCAATTTATTATTTGTCAATGATTATTAAAGACGAAAGTGCAATGTAAGCTTTTCTATATTGATTTAAATTTATTTAACGATATTTTCGTTTCCACGGAATTAGTTTGTGTGAACGGAAATGCAATTTTGTGAGAAGTGAAATGTTGCACTTTTGTCTTTGTCTTTAAATTAATTAAATTATATTTTCGTTTCGACGGAATTTGTCTGTGAGATCGGAAATATAATTTTATGGGAATGAATGTGATGTGTTTGTGGGAACCGAAAAGAATATATGTATATTTATATTATATGTAGGGGTTTAATTATAACACCCCCACCGTTGAGGCTCCGACAAAATTTGCAAGGTTGACATATTCTTAAAATATTTTACTAATAAAATTGTAGTTAAAATAATTGATAGAATTATATTTACATTTGTGCTTATGTTGGCAACGGTGTTTTTCTTACTAGTCGTAGATATTATGTTCAGATCGTTTTCATAATTTAGCTGTTTTAAAAATAGCCTTTCTAATTTCATCTATTCAATAGTTAAATTTATATCTTTTATTTTTGTCATATAATGGGGCAATATAAATTTATCGTATGTTTTTATGTTAAAATTAAAATATGTTTCATTTTGAGCTTTGATCTCACAATATTCAAATCTTATGATAAAGTTTCTTTTGGTTTTAATGGTATATTATTACAATTTTGTTTTACTTCTAAATTAAAGTTCTTTAAGATTAATATACCTGTTGTTATTTCTCTTACTTCTATTTCGTTAAAATTATCTAATTTACAATTGGCTTCTTGAAGATTAATTATGTGTTCGATACATTTGTGATTTAACTTAACTAGTTTTTTTTTTTTTTAAATTATCTTCTAGATTTAGCTTAAATGGCTTATTGTTTTCATTTAACAAAGTTTTTCTGTTTGTTAGTTATAGGGATCTATTATTGGCGTTAGCAATTGGTTCGCAAACTATATGTGAATAGGTTTCTTTTGAAAAAATTGGAAATTTAAGTATGATAATTATGATATTATCTTGGAATACAATAGTTATTTTGGTATTCGCGTAACTGTCTATGTCATTTATTAGGTCTAGTTCGGTTTCGGAAAATATGTTTGACGGTATGATGTCCATTTTTCCGGAAAAAAGTATATGTCCGATGTCTTCGATATGGTATTGTAACAATGATATGTCGTTATCTATTCTGTAAATAAATTGCAAAAACTCAATCTCGTCTTCGAGACTAGCTATCTTTTTGGTAATGAAGTTTCTCGTGGTGTTTAAAGAAATTTCTATAACTTTTTGTTGTGAGTTTATATGGTTTTTTATATTTTGAATTTGTGAAGCTAATGATTTATTAATGAGGATGTTCATATCTATTTTTGAATTGAGGTTTCTATCGTTATCTTTTAATTCGGTCAATAAGCTGTCAATTTTTATTTCATCGTCCGAGTCCATTGTTCCAGTTATGTACTTAAGTCCCTTTCCAACGAAATTAATAAGTCCTTGTTTTTGTTTCGATTGTGGTATCAGTCCATGTATTTTTCTTTTAATAGTAAAACCTTTTTCATAATTGTTTCTAACGTTGTTCGTGCATTTCGTGAGGATGTTTAGAACATCTAAACATGTGTCTAAATTGTGTGTGTCTAAATTTTTATTTATTATGTCAGTCGTTTCTTCATATTTAGTCATGTTTACTAAGTGTAGTATTTTTTTATATTGTTCTACTAGTTTTTGTTCTCCGGTTTTTATAGTTATATAGCCATTGTTGTTCGTTAGGTCTTATATGTCTAACTGTTGTCCTTTTACGAGAGTTATTATAGTGAGTATTACCAATGTCGTTTCGTATGCTGCCATTTTGGGTCTGTAAGAGAATAAAGTTTTGGCTTTTATTGTAGAGTTTGTGTTGTCTTGAAATTTTTTCTTGGGTTTTTCATGAGATGTATAATATTTGAGGCCTGTTTTGTTATCAATGACATGGTCAGTATCAATTTTATTTGCAACGATCTTCATGTACTTTGAGTGGTTTTTTCCACCTCGTGTTTCTTTAATAAAATTCGCACCAGGTTCTATAACTTGATCTACTCTGTCTTTATTAATTCTATTTATTACTTGTTCCTTCTTTTGTTGAATTTTGGTTTAAATTTCGGGATATTTGTCTATTGTAATTTTCCGGTTGACAAAGTCGATTGGTCTTTAATTGGTTGTACTGTGGATGGAATTGTTATAGAAGCTAATTATTCGAAGAATTTTTTCTTCTACTGTCCGTGCTATTCCTATCGTCATGTTTCAAAAGTCGAATATGTTCTTTGATTGTGTTATGTAATCTTTCTATGTCCGCATTAGATGTGTGATTACTGTTAGATGTAAAATGAATTTGAATCCCTTCGTTGTCTGAGAACTCTCTCATTGG
This sequence comes from Coremacera marginata, assembly GCA_914767935.1. NCBI lineage: Eukaryota > Metazoa > Arthropoda > Insecta > Diptera > Sciomyzidae > Coremacera > Coremacera marginata. The sequence goes on along the minus strand of OU612043.1, from coordinate 136,184,058 downwards.
GATGGCCTTAAATCCTAACTCGTTATCTGTTACTTACTATCTTAGTCATTTTGCCTTGAGTACTGATGCATTGTAAAATTTTTGACTTGTATTCTGTCCAGGATCTGTGCATAATTCTATAAGCTTGGGCGTGTTTTGAAAATTTGTTGATAAATGTAAGGAATAGTTGTTTTTCAAGTGTATGAAAAACATCTACATGAAATATTTTTAGAGGTATTTTTAATAATCTAGTATATTTCTCGGTGTTACATATTTCGCAGTTATTTATGAATATGGTGATTCGTGTCTTCAGATTTGGGTGATAAATTTCATTTACTAATTCCTTGAATACCTGATCTATTCCCCTGTGTTTATTTCTTCTATGTTCTTCTTCTATTAATAAGCTAGTTAATAGAATAATATTAATAAGCTAGTTGTTCTTCATCTGTCGTATCTCTAAGTATTTTCTTACATCTAATCACCTTAAGTGTAGGGAATATCTCGCTGTGGACTGCTTGGAAGATTGGGAAAAATTCGTCGTTTATTAATATGGCTTTAGTCCTTTTGGGTTAAAGTGGTTTTTTAAAAATGCTATTGTTGTATCTCTGTCTAAATCTTTAGTATATACAATTTTTCTCTTATTATTATATATATTTATATTCCTTATTTTAAATGATCCTGATGAGGATTCATTTACTACTAATTGATTTTTAAATAGGTTCAATGGGGATGAAGTTTTTTTATCATTGTAGGACTGGCTTCTAGGGTATTTATATTGATGAATTCGGGTTCAATTGTAGATAGCGCGTCTGCATTTCTGTTTTTGGTTTCTTTCTTGTATTTTATTTCGAAGTCAAATTCGGATAACTTTAGTCTCCATCTTACTAATATTAAATTCGGTTCTTTGATAGAGAAAAGCCATGTTAGGGGTTTATGGTATGTTTCGATCAAAAATTTACATCCAAAGAGGTAGGGTCTGAAGTATTTAATAGCCCAAACGATTCCTAATAGCTCCTTTTCGATCGTGCTATAGTTGATTTCATGTTAATTGAGGGTACGACTAGCGTAACATAATGGGTGATCGTCCTGTGAGAGGACTGCGCCAAAAGCGTAATTGCTAGCGTCTGTGGTAAGAGTAAATTTTTTCGTGAAGTCTGGGTAATGTAGGATTGGGTCGTTTATTAAGAGTCTTTTGAGAGTGTTAAAACTTTCTTGATATTTAGGATCGGATATATTAATTTTAGCGTTCTTCTTTAAATAGGTAGTCATCGGTTTTGCTATAAGGGAGTAGTCTTTTATGAACTTTCTGTAGTAGCCAGTAAGTCCTAGAAATTGTTTGATTTGTTTGGGGGTTTTGGGGATTGAGAAGTTCTGGTCGCATTCTATTTTTTTGGGGTTGCCTTTATTCCTTCTGGTGTTACTATATGTCCTAAGAATTCGGTTTCTTTTTTTAAGTATTCAGACTTATCTTGTTGGACCTTAAGGCTGGCTTCTTTTAAGCAGTTAAAAATTAATTTTATTGAATTAAGATGCTCTTGAAGAGAGGTAGAAAAAATTATTATATCGTCTAGGTAGACGAGGCGGATTTTATTTATGTAGTCTTTAAGAATGTTATTTATCAAGCTTTGGAATGTCGCTGGAGCTGTCTTCAGTTCAAACGGCATTCGTTCAAATTCATAATGACCTCCTTCAACGCTTAAGGCAGTCTTATGAATATCGTCTTCCTTGATCTGTATTTGATGAAATCCTTTTGCCAGGTCTAATGTGGTAAAATACTGGTATCTTTCCAGCTTGTCTAAGATTTCATCTATGTTGGGGATCGAGAGTTTCTCATCTACCGTTACCTCATTGAGTTTTCGGTAGTCAATGACAAATCTCCATTTGGATTTTCCGCTGGCATCGGCCTTCTTAGGCACAATCCAAATTGGGGCTGAATATGGAGAATTACTTGCCTTATTATGTTATTATCAATCATTTCTTGAATTTGTGTTTGTACTTCGTCTTTATGGATGTAAGGATACCTATATGATTTAGTGTTTATTGGAATATTGTCGCTGGTTCTAATTTGATGTTTAATGGCTGAAGTAAAAGTTAAATTTGTGTTTTCTTGATAGAAAATGTCTGATTATTTATTTATTACTGCCATAAGTTGTGTCCTTTCTTCTAAATTTAGGTGCTTTGTTCGAATTTGTTCATGGATTAAAATACTTCCTCTATAATGTTGAAGTTTTTGTTATTGATGATAGTAGTTTTTATGGGCTCTATTTGAATTTTTTTATTATTCCTAATATTTCGTATACTGGTATTTCTATTTTGTAATTATTTGTTTCGTAGATTCCTTCTTCAATTCTTATGTTATTTATTGTGGTTTGTTTTGCGTATGTAAGCCCTTCCTTTTGGCTTACTGAGATGCTCATGGTTTGGCCAAAGATAATGGGAATTTTCTTATTGTTAAATTATATTTGGTTGTTTTTGTAGTGATTTGTGGCATCAGTTCTCTTAAGAATATCGTTACCTATTATGCCGTCATATATGTCGTGAAATTTGCAGACTATGAATTCAGCTTCCTCGTTAAGGTTACCAGGTTCAGAGAACAATGGGATTCTTACTTTACTTGTGGTATTAATCGTATTTTGAAGTGTTTTGATGTTTACTTGTTTTGGTGGTAAATACCGTTTGGGATGGCATATTCCAGCATTAATTATGGAATGGTTTGCTCCACTATTTATTATGAACTTTAGAGTTCCTAGTTTTGTTACGATGTTTGTATGTGGTAATTCGCTTCGGAGGCTGCTAAATGAAAATTTTGTTCTATCTCTAACTTACCAATCTCCATTGGTTCTGCGAGAGGGAATTGGAGGTTTTGGGTATGGTTTCTATGAGGTTGAAAATTTGGTCCATTCTGAAAAGAATGTTGTATGAAATTTTGATTTCTATTCTGATGAGGATTTAATCTATTCTGGAAAGAATGTTGTGTGTTCTGTTGTGTGAAATTTTAGTTTTTATTCTGTTGGGGATTTAATCAATTTGGTTTGAAGTGTTGTCTGTTTTGATGAGGGACGTTTTGTCCAGTTGACGGTACATATTGTCTATATTGTGGTGGATAATTTTGTCTAGTTTGTTGAAAATCTCGTTTACGTGGTTGTACATTTTGTGGGTTGTTATAAGCATATCTTGCTTCGAACAGAATGTTCATCGCTTTTTCCAACGAATCCGGGTTTCTACAGGCCAGGATTGTCTTCATGGGTTCTGGGATTTCGGACTTAAAAATGTTCAGGGCGGCACGTATGTTGTTCTGGGTAACGGTGCTTGGACCACCTTTTCTCCTAGGATGAATTGGGTTTTAGTATCAAGTCTTCTAAGTTTATTTTTTAATTCATTAAAGAATTCTACGCTATTTGTTTTAAAGGTAGTAGCTCTGAGTTCGTCAAATAATTCGTCTATACTTAGTCTGTCCCCGAAATTATTTTGAAGGACCTGTTTCAATGATTTCCCTAGCTTTTCCTTTGAGTTTGTTTTTTATTAAATCTGAAAAAATTCCCTGTCCAGTTTCATCAAAAGTCTTTAGTAAAGGGTGTACTCTTTCTATAAGGTTTATAAAATTTGGAAGATCTCTTGGATCTCCATAAAATTCTGGTAAGCTACCTAGATATTTAAGAGGGTTGAAAGTTACTTGATTTATTACAATTTTGTTATGTTATTTTCTTAAGGATAATATAAAAATAACTTATTAGTTTTAACCTTTATTAGATCTTTGTAGAAGATTCGTCTGTATAAAGCCTTTTTCCTGTATTCGTCGTAGTTGGGGCCCTCTGATATAATACGTAGTTCTATTGGTTTGGCTCCGTCTTTGAATGGAAGTGCAGTAAACGATGAGATGGGTAGGTAACTTTTGGAGTGTTTGGTGGTGTCTTCAGGTAGCATTTAGTATCAGTATTTTTTGATGAGTGCGACTGTTTCGCTTATGACTGTTAGATCGTTGTCGTAATCTGCTTCCATTGGTGTTCCAGCTTTATTGATAGCTTTCCACACTAGTTGCATGCACTTTATTTTGGATGCAGCGCTAGGAATTAAGGACTTGGCATTTGTAGATTAGTGGCACGATCTTTTAGTGCTGATTTTGTGAGTAGTAGTTTTCAGTTTACTTTTGCTTAATTTTTTTAGCAAAATTAGCTTACACAATTTATGTTCGAAATTAGTTTATATAGTTTGCATAATCTTTTATGCGAAATTAGTTTACACAGTCTTATATGCAAAAAATTTTCTCACAATTTAGTTCACTTTTGCATAATCTTTTGTGCAAAATAAATTTGTATAATCTTTTATATAAAAAAAATTAAAGTAATCTTTTTGCACAATCTTTTATGCGAAATTAATTTGTATAATCTTTTAAGCAAAAAAAAATTATAGTTCACTTTTTGCACAATCTTTTATGCGAAATTAATTTGTATAATCTTTTATAAAAAAAAGGACACTCACGTTTAATCGTAAAAACGAAAATATTTTTTCTTTATTTGAAAAGGGATACATGCAAGTATCCTACCGACTGCGCCGGTTTTCGTTTCTAAATTAGTAAAAAATAAAACAAACTAATTTTTTCTTTTTTTTCTAATTTAAACTTTATTTATTTGAGTTTCGATTCTCTCGAAGGTAAATTATTAACTGCCTTAATAAGTATTCTTAGGTGGTATTTATATTAAATTAATTGCTCCTCTTGTAGTTTTCGTCGATAGGGCGTTTGTTTGTATAATTCCAAAGAATTATTAGCCAATCATTGTTGAAAACATTTTTTCAGAATTGCATTTTCGTTTCCAGACAATATTGCCCGTGCGAACGGAAATGCAATTTATTATTTGTCAATGATTATTGAAGACGAAAGTGCAATGTAAGCGTTTCTATATTTATTTAAATTTATTTAACTATATTTTCGTTTACACGGAATTAGTTTGTGTGAACGGAAATGCAATTTTGTGAGAAGTGCAATGTTGCACGTCTATCTTTGTCTTTAAATTAATTAAATTATGTTTTCGTTTCCACGGAATTTGTCTGTGTGATCGGAAATATAATTTTATGAGAATAAATGTGATGTGTTTTTGGGAACGGAAAAGAATATACGTATATGTATTTATATTATATGTAGGGGTTTAATTATAACACCTAAACTGAGTTTTTCGCAAATAAGATCTAGCAAAAAATAGTTATTTTAGTGATTTTGTAGTGAAGTAGAAATACTTCAAATTGAATAAGTTGACAAATTTTCAACCGATTTCAATTAAATAAAACTTGCTGGATTTAGAATTAGCTAGAATTTTTATTGCTATGACATAATGGAACATTTAATACAGAATATGTCCACAAATTTATCTTAAATAGAAAAAATATGAAAAATTTAAGGAAATTTTTAACTGTTTCATCGTACAGATGAAAGATTGCGCTTAATACAATTTTTGAAAGAAGTTAATTTGGATTTAGTTTCTGGAAGAACAATGGGAACGACTAGATATGGTACAACCATTGACGCTATATTTTCTCGATTACCACGAACCTAATATTACAGTATTTAATAATAACGTTACTAATAATGAAATTCATCAATTTACCTCATAACGAATTTATGTAATAAATATATTTTAAAATTTAAAAAGTATACAATTCTTTAACTAATATAAGAGATGCCTTTATTCACCCCCTTTACCTTTAATATACATCTCAAATTCCAAGGTAATCGATCTAGAGGAGTAAACTCCAGGCGCGCATACGAGCTGACACGCACACTTCCTTTTTTTTCATAATCTTCAGATGTCAGACACTTTCGCTTATTCCATTGAAATTACCGGTTACCTTCTAAAGTTTCTGAAAAGTTTTTTCAAATCAACGAATGAGTTCAAAAATTATTTCATCAACTCCCGAGTAACGCCGGGTATTCAGCCAGTTTGAATATATAATAAATTGAACTAAATGAAACATTTTGTATTTTACCTAAATACAATTTTATATAAATATATTTCTCCTTGATTTTATTTTGTTTCCTCCTCTATGAAAATTTTTTTCATTAAAATATGTTGACAATATTTATATAAAATATGAACATTTATTTGATTAAAAAATTATAAAAATATTTTATATATCTGCAAAATCAAGCAAATTTTCATAGCACATTTTGTAAAAGATAATTTTTAAAAAATGTTTAAAATTTTCCACATATATTCCAATACTTTTGAAAAAATAATAAATTGAATAAAAGAAACATTTCTTTTTGACCTAAAAGAAATTTATATACATAATAGAAATATAAAAAGACCATTAAATATTTTTATACAAATACCTGCAAGTTTATTCAAAACCTTTGAAACTTGGAAATATCTAATGACTTTTTAAAAAATGCTTCAAATATTTTGGATTTGAATTTTTCAGATTTATTCCAATTTATTCGAAAATTGTAATAAATGAAACTTTTTCTATTTGACGAAAAAAAATAAACGCAATGGCCATTTCAGCCCTTGAAAGGACTTTGACCGAGCTTCTTATGATCAATTGTGTTGTGTGTGTGTTGTGAAATGTTTGAACACAAATAATCGAGAACTGGACCTACCAGCTTTATACCGACTCCGACGGTTTATGTTCTCAGGAAGCTTTTCATGGCAGTTTTTTACTCTCTGAGGTACTTGAATTTTAAAAAATTTTTGATCTTGTGTATTTAGAACTTTTTCTTTACAAAACACTTTCATTTTATTATAGAATTAAAGTAAAATCGTCATTGGCATCAATTTTAATCAAACAGTACTAATTTTAGAACACTGTATGAACATTGGAATCGTGCACTGATCCAATTTAAATACTTCGTAGTTTTTAAAGGATGCGATGGAATATTGAATTTCATCGATCATAGTTTACTCTTGCAGTTTGTATATACTATTTGTTGACTTGGATATATCCTTTATCAAATAAAGTTGGGTGAAAAAATAAAGATAAACTTGTCTAAATTGAACTTAAATTTTTTTCTTCTTGCTGTCTAAATCGATACGGCTTCTTGCCGTCTTGAGAGTTACAGTAATAATCATCTCTTAACTAAAGCCAAGTCATTGCTTTCTTCAGTAAATAACAAAAAATATGTTTATAGGAAAGAAATTCCAAATATGTATATATATTTGAATGGAATAAAAAAAAAGTTAATCATGGTTGAACTGTGTTCAACAAACTCCAAGCGAAAAGATGGCATGTAGAATCTCTGCAGACGTAGAAATCACCTCATTTCAAAGTATATGTGGCAAATCGGCCAAATTGATATTAAGATTTTGACTGCGAATTCAGCGCTTTCGGCCTATGCGGATCGTTGAATGCAAGTTTCTCTAAATGGTGCGAGGTGCACCAATATCGTTGATGGCCATCACCCAAGCATTCAAGACAATTGTTTTAAAATTTATTTTAAATTACTAAACGTTGCAACTCAACATTCCATTTCTTGAACTCCTGCACTCAAAAAATTTATTAGTAAAATGGCTACGAATGATATTCGTGGCAAAAATATTCGTGCATTGTTCGAATATTCGTACAATAAACGAAGTATTCGTATCGCATAATTCATTCGTGAAATATTACTAATGGTAATATTCACGAATTTATTCGTAGTATATACTAATTATATTCGTAAAAAAAATAGAACAATTCGTATGAGTGCATTGTACGAATTATTGTGTACATATAAATAATAGCATTCGTAAATTTCTCATACGAATAACTTGGTAAATTCTTTCATTTTATTCGTAGTATGTACCAATGAATTCGTACTATTTACGAAGTAAAACTAATATTAGTATAAACTAGTAAGGATGGAGCTTCGGCAGGGTACCGAAGCTAAAATACCCCCCGCGGCCATATTGAAGTATATTCGAAGTCTTTAGCCACGACATACACGATGATATCCAGTTTTATATATTAACGAAAGTTTTCCTATTTTGATGACGTCGCTTTGTATGGGAGGTAGGCGTGGTTTTGCTCCGATTTTGCCATATATTATAGGGATGATTCATATTATGTATCAAAGCTAATGTGCAAAATTTCAAGACATTTCATTAATTTTTGTGTTCTTAAGAGATTTTACGTTTAAAATAATGCCACTTTGTAACGGGAATGGCCGTGGTTTTCATCCCATTTTGCCATATATCATAGTGATGGCCTATATTATATATCAAAGCCTATATGCAAAATTTCAAGACATTTCTTTAATTTGAGCAGATTTTTAAGAGATTTTACTTTTAAAATACAGCCACTTTTTATGGGAACTAGGTGTGGTTTCCATCCGATTATTCGAAATTTTATAGACAGGATTAAGATTGAAGAGCAAAGCTTGCATGCCAAATTTCAAGGCATTTCTTTAATTTTTGTGGATTTTAAAGACATTTTACGGTTAATATAAAGTCACTTTGTATGGGAGGTAGGCGTGGTTTTCATCCGATTTGGCCCATTCTCGAACTTGATCTTTCTTTTTTAAAAATAAACTTATGTATTGAATTTCATTGCGATAGCTTTAAAATTGCGGCTGTAATCGTGTCGACAGACGGACACACGGAAATCGACTCAGGAGATGATGCTGATCAAAAATATATATATTTTTCTATACCTGCCACGCCTCCTTCTTGGCGTTACAAACGGAATGACAAAGTAAATAAAGCAGTACGTGTTGGGGTATAAAAATGCATTCCTAGGTTGACCGTACGCATTATTCGTAGAATGTACGAAGTATTAGTAGAGTTGAAAATAAATTGACAACCAAAACAAAAAAACAAAAACAACATTTCTCTTCGACTCGGACGGACGTAATATTAATGCTTTAATAATTTATAGTGCCAATTTTTAATATAAATTGCGTAATGTTTTGTGTCGCGCATAAAGTGATGAAGTGGCAGGATTGACATTAAATGATTAAGTGATAAAGTGAAGCGACAGGATTGCCATGAAATGTTACGCCATTTAAAAGAGTTTAAGTTAAAAGGACCTGCCTAAAGGTAAGATAAAACGATATCTTCCGAGTCAAGCTCATATCGGGTAACTCTAACCAACTAGTTATCGCCCAAGTCTTACTCTTCCTTCGATCGAAATCGTGCTCTGAAAGCTTTTGGTGACTATCGAAGGTGAATGAAAAGAGCAATTAACCTCAGAGATACTGGACTGGACTCTGATAACATTGTGTACTTGCACGAGAGCCTCTCTATCAGCGTGAGAAAACTTCTACAAGCAGCGATCGTATGCAAGCGTAGAAAAAATATTTTCAATGCTTTTACAATTTGTGGGTCTGTTTATATCAGGCTTTCTAGGAATGGTGATTGCATTAAAATCAACAATAAAGCTGAACTCTCTAAAAATCTCATCGGCCCCTAATGACGTCATCGAAAATGAATAGAGTAGCTGATCTACGTATGTATAAGTTTGTACTATTTTACCATTTCCATAACTTGTCCCACTGCATCTTTAAACTTTACCTATTCTTTCCGCTGCACTCCTATTTTGTGCATTCTTTGTGCTTTCAAGGTAAGTTTAATTTTAATTTGTTCTAATTAATGTTATAATAACGCAGTTATTAGTAAAATTTACACACAAAACTTTTTGAGTGATGTCACTTTGAAATAATAAGCAATCAATTCCGTTGCCGGTATGTCGTAAGTGGTAAGTGCAATGAAATATGAAATAAGCAGTTAAATCGATATTTTTAGCAGCAATTCTTTATTAAGATTTTTTTTTAGACTAAACCAACACTCAGTGGATGCCGCTATATTATTGAAAGCATTAAACGAAATGTACCGTATAATGAACGAATGAATAGCAAGAGCATTGGTAAATATTACATTAGTATTCGTACAATATACTAATCGCACCGTAAAATGTACGAATTAATACCAAGAACATTGGCAAATATTACAATAATTTTCGTACAATATACGAATTAATTTGTATAATGCACGAATGAACAAAAAGAGTATTAGTAAATATTACAATAATATTCGTACAATATACGAATTGCACTGTACAATAAACGAATGATATTAGGAGCATGCGTAAATGCAAAGTAATTATTCGTAGAATATACGAATGTTTCCTTACGAATACGAATAAAATATTAAATTAAAAATTAATTTAATATTTTTAAAATTTGTGGTGAAAAAACGCCGTTGAGTTTTAAAAAAAAAGTTATTCAAGATTGTTACTGAAATAGATTTGAGTGAGAACAAGCTTGCAGTGCATATACGCAGAGAAAAAATATGTTTACATATGTTTGGTTTCAAAAACAACATATGCAGAGATATTAATATAATTGCCTTAGCTGAAAAACTTACGTCTACATTAATATGCTTGTGACAAAATAGAATTGTGTGTTTCTACCCAATAAAAATATATTTGCATCACTGTTCCTTTCTTTTATGTGTTTCGCCTAGACATACATATATCTGTTTCTTTTGCACTTGCACGAAAAATTGCGGAAACCTTGTAGCTTTATGCACTTGCTTTTAACAGTTGCCACTTCATGGCGTCATTTTAAGTTTCAAGCAGCCGCTCCAAACGTGCTGAAAAGTTTAGCTCTTGTGAAAAGTGTTTCTGAAAATGTTTGTTTAAATAAAAAGTATTTGTGTTTTCAAATTAATAAACTAAAAAACAAAATAAAAGAAAAATAAAGCGGTTCAGCAGTGAAAATAGGTGAGTTTTGAAGCAACTTTGCTGATAAAGCGGGTGCTTCGCTGGCAAAGTGGGTGCTCCAACCATATTATGTTTTCTCCAACTAGAAAATGTGTGCTTATAAAAATTATTGTATTGTCGGATAAACATAATATTTTTACTTCTCTACACAATTAAATCCGAAAAAAACTTATTTACTGTTTTCTAAATATATTTTGTTTGCTTCAAACCAACAATTACTTCTAAGCAAATATTTTGTAATCACAGTGAAAAACTTTTGGCATTTCTTTTGCTAAAATATGTTTCCAAGTAAATATAGTGTAATCATCGGTAAATATATCATGTTGTCCCTCATTATTGTTTTGAAAATAATTGCTTGACTGCAATTAAATTATGTATTCTCCAATTAATATATATTTGTCCGTGAATATTTAATGTTATTCTTGACTAAATTATATTTCCAAGCAAACAATAGTAATAGACTAAAAGTGTTCTCAGTCAATTTATAATTACAATATATTTATATGGAAACATATTTTCTTTAAAACAAATTAAATTGTTTTTAAATTCAAACAAAAAGTGCTAAGGTACAATTAAATAATGTTAAGATGCGAATATATATATAAAGAAAAATTGCATTAAATAATCATATTATATGTGGAACCAATTATGATTACTTGTTTCCAAGCATCATGCAGAAACATAATATACGTCCTGCAGCGTGTATGAATCATCTGCTTTTTGGAGAGTATTGCCTGGTAACACATGGGTGCATGCAAATGAAAAGATAGGAAAATTACTCAAATGCTGCAGGAACACATAAATTGCCTCTTTAGCTAATTGGTTAATTTGTTAAGCCAAGAGCTTCAAAAGTGCCAAAATGTTATTGCTATAAAAAGCAACTAAAAAGGAATGGATATCAACGGCACTTTTCTTTGATTTGTTCGAAACTACGAAACTACACCCACCTCCTATACAAACATTTTTTTTTTATGTGCATTACATTGGTTGGGACGTGGGCGTAGTTGCAGTCCGATCACGCCCATTTTATACACAACATACAAAAACTATAAGCAAAACATACAAGCAAAATTTCAAAAAGGAGAAATGAGAAAAACCTTTCACTTACAACATATACAAAACCCTCACTTTATGTATATAATAGTAATTATATATCCCACTAAATGTATGTTCTTTTTGTTTTTGAATAAATATATGTAAAACTAGAGAATAAATTTGCCCTTTATTTAGTCAATATTGTTTTAAAAATTTTTACTTCCATAGTCCGGACAACCTCGCTAATCTGGACGAGCGTAAAACTATATGTGTCCGGTTTATCGAAGTTGTACTGTATTTAAATCGCTGATTTTCGCATTGGTGACATTGTCGTCGTTTTTCCATCTATAAAGGAACCAGAAAAAAAACAAAAGAAAGAACTATACTACGCGCGATCGAGATCTCTTTTCTTTCTCTCTTTATAAATTTAGTGGATTATGTTGTGCGTTCTTGCTTTGACTGCAACCGTTGCTGGGCAATACGCAGATTTTTATTATCGGACGTAAGATGGTACCGTTTTGGGTAAATATTTCAGCAACTCGTACCTTATTATCCTTGTCATTGATTATGCTGGTGACGCGTCCAAGGTGCCATTCGGTGGGTGGTAAAAGTTAATCTTTAACTATAACAATGGGCGCATTCAGCGTAGTCAACAGTTGGCAACAGTTGCGTAAAAGTTCGCTGAATGGTACAATTATTTGAGCGCTCACTTAAACTGATCAGGTAGCGGACGCCATTTAATTGAGCGAAAAATTCTATGCTACCTGAACTCAACTGTTGAGTGCTTTAACCTTTAACTGGTACACCTCAAAAAATGTAGTTACAAGTTTATGTTTTTTTCAAAGAACGCCTTGAATAAAAACACGTCTGATCAATGCGAAAGCATTCACTCACCTGAAAGCTTGAAATGTACTGAGCGTTAGAGAATGAATGGTAAAGTAATGAGATAAATATGATCTTTTCTTTTTTTAAGGAAAGTTAGCGTTAAACTTTGACTCTAAATTCTAAACTTTGACAACTTTTCTGACGCTTAGAGTAACAACACATTCATACAAGAACATCACTCACTAAAGTATCGCTACCATTATAATTCACAACAGTTGACTGCGCTGAATGCGCCCAATATCATTTTTCTTTAAGTTTTTTCGTTTCTTTTCCCATTTATATCGATGTTGAAGCTCGGTTATATATTCTTTTAAGCCCTCCCAACGTTTCAAAAAAGGCACTTCTTCAATAGTGAGTTCCATAGGAGCTTCAGGTAAAGCTATGATCGGAGCGCCTCGAAGCAGATGACCCCGTGTCAAAGGTAATATTTCATTCGGTTTTTCGGTTATAGTAGACAGTGGTCTTGAATTTAACACGGCTTCTATTCACACTAAGAGTGTAGTGAACTCTTCGAATGTAAAGGATAAGTTATTGGGCACCTTCTTCAGATGCGATTTCAAACTTTTTACAGCTGCCTCTTAGAGGCCACCCATGTGCGGTACATATGGTGGTATGAATGACCAATTAAAATTTAATGTACTGTATTTTCCAATTAAAGCCTTTTCCGATAATTTAAGGAAAGCATTGTAAGCCTTAAATAGTGCGTAACTAGCGCCAAGAAAGTTTCGACTATTGTCAGAAAACATGATCTTAGGAAAGCCGCTACGCCCTGTAAATCTCCCCAAACAAGCTTAAAAAGCATCGGTGGAGAGGTCCGAACATACTTCTAAATGCACGGCTCTTGTTTAATAACTTTATCATTTCTCAGAGTAGACGATTTTATGTTGAATGTGCCAGCAAAGTCGACTCCATATTCGTGTAGGGTTAGGAGAAATTAACTGGTTCCGGTGGGAGGGCGGACATTATTTGATGTTGGAACTTATGTTTATAAATCGTACATGCTTTGCTTTCACGTACGAGGTTTTTCAATCTAGGTATGTATGTAGAATCTTTGTCTAATCGGTCGCAACATAATATGATGCTCGGAGTGAAGAAGGATGCGGTGCGTAAAGTTCACAAATAATTTTGCAAATTGAGACCCGTGTGGAATTATTGTAGGATGACGTCCATCATAACTCAAACACGAATCGCTAAGTCTGCCACCGACTCGTAGAAGATCGCATTTATCGATGGAAGGGTCCAAATTAAGCAATCTGCTCTTCCTACTTAATGATTTCTTTTCCTTTAGACATTCGTACTCCCCATAATAGATAGATTTGAGTCGATTTTTGATAAAGCTTATCTCTTGAGCAGCTATGAACTTGTCGATGCAAAATGGCTTTTGGAGGACATGCTGAATAAATTGAAATCTGTAGCAGAGAACTCGTAATGCGCGCTCAAAGGAAAAAAATTCTTCCAGCCCATCCACACAATCTGATTGCAAGTGAAAGTTTAACGATATTTTAGTTTCCAGATCAATAGGATCAAAATAAAGTGATATGGGCCAAAGAGATGTTGCTTGTCTTAGCCATTTGGGCCCGTGCGACCAGAGTGCACTTTCATTAACGCCGGCAATACATTTAGAGGAGAGTATAAATGAGTGATATTGAGGTTTGATGGATTGATGGTTTTTATTAGAAGAAATTTGTTTAGAGTTTTAAATTTTTCAAATTTGGTAATATATACATTTATGTTTAAAAAATTGTTTTTTTTCTAAAAACAAAGATGGCGCTGGCTACAACGATTGCTGTAAAATACCTCTTTTCGCACTGCAGAAAAGCAATTTTTAAATTTTAAAAAGTAATGAAAACATCTCCTATCTGAATGAGGCAGAATTTTAAAAAAAGTCTTTTTTAAAAATTTATGCGTACTTGGAGAAAAAAATGCATTTTTTACTAATTTTTTTGTTTTAAATCTTGAATAAAACGATTTACGAAGGGCTATTTTAAAAATGGATTACAGTTTCATTCAGATTAGTTAAAATGTTATTAAAAAATGTCCTTCCAAATATTGTAAGAATCGGCCAAGTAGTTTTTGAGCTAGGTTATCCGCAGTTTTAAAAAACGTAGTTTTGAGAAAAGCGACTTTAAAGTTATACGAAACAAATAATATGAAGACGTTAGTGCTCACCACTTAATTAACTCACTATATATACGTACAAAATAATTGTTGCTTACATTCTATAGAACGTTCCCCTTCTCAAATATACCGGTTTTAGCAGATAAAATAAATTATATAATAAAATATCAGCTGCAGTGACTTGATTTTTAAATTATATCGAATTCACGCTCGTGTCTCTTTTCAACCTTATAACTTTCTTAATATACAAGATATCTTTATAAATTTTTTTGTGTGCATATTTTTGAGATGATTTTATGTTATTTAAAATAAAAAAGAAATTAAAATCTGGGATGCCTCTAAATATATTGCCGGCCTTAAGTTTCTGCGGCGAACATCCACGCGTACCCATACCGGCAGGATAATCTTCGGTATTCACGTGTTTCCAATGATTAGCACTGGCAACACTGATAATTTGAGTTACACGATTTGAAACAAAGTTTTTTAGTGTATTCGGGGGTTTCTGTAACCAGCCAAATACAATCGAGGAGTAAGTCTACAAGTATAAATCGTAGGTGAACTCGCAGTTCGCTTCTAGGTTTCGTACTAACTTTGCAAGCAGTAAAGCTCCACACAATTCGAGCTTCGGAATGGTAGTCTTTCTGATTGGTACCACCTTCGTTTTTGCAACTAGTAAATGACTATTTATATTACTTTCTAAACCTTCTGTTCTGATATAAATAGCTCCACAATATGCCTTTCCTGAGGCGTCGCAAAACCCGTGCATTTGTGTATGGTACTGGGGAGAGAAGTCCACCCATCTTGGTATTTAAATATTAGAAATGTATGGAAAGTTATCAACAAAGTTATTCCAGTTTTTCAATAAGAGTGGAGATATTCCTTCATCCCAATCAGTTTTTTATTCCTATAAATCTTGCATCAAAACCTTCGCAACTATTACGAAGTGGCCTAACCAACATAGTGGGTCAAACAACATTGCGATCACTGACAAAATTCGTCTTTTTGTAATAAAATGTGTAATTTTATTTGGCTCAACAACATAATAAAAATAATCTTATATAATATTCCAGCGGACTCCCAAAGTTTATATACTGTTTGCATTATTAACCTTCAAGTCCTCCCGTGGCAAATCTTCAAGTAGAAATCGATCATTTGCTATAAATTTTTTTAGGAGAAATCCCGCAGATTTTAAAACCTTGATAAGCTCGTTTTGCTAGAGCCTTGTTTCCTCAAGAGTATGTCCACCAGACAATACATCATCTACGTAGAATTCTGTTTTCAAAATCATAGCCGCCTTTGTAAATTGATCCTTACAGTCTTTACTCAATTCTTGTAGAGTCCTAATCGCCAAAAAGGATGCGCAATTCACTCCAAACGTCAAAGGTTTTAGTTGAAATGAATTTACATGTCCGAAAGCTTTATTGCGGAATAAAATCTGTTGGTAAGGACTGTCTGCCTCATGCACCAAAATATGTCGATACATTTTTTGGATGTCTCCATTGAAAACATACTTATAGGTCCGCCAACGCAGCAAAATCTGCATCAGATCTGTTTGAAGAGATGAACACTGGTGCAGCACATCATTCATAAAAGTCCACTTCCAGTCCTTTGTGAAGCGTTAAATACATTTCGTACCTTTGTAGATGTACTCTCCGGCTTTATAATTGCGTGATGTTGGAGAAAACACGAAAAAAGTTTTTCGGTTCGCAGTGCGTTGCAGGTTCCATGTGCTGCAAGTTTAAATATTCTTGTAGAACCTTAGTATATTGCGATTTCAAATTGAGGGTCTTATTTAGCGTTCTCTCCAATCTGTGGTATTGCGCTAGAGCCATATTTCTAGAAGGACCCATGAAAATATCGTTCGGAAATTGGTTTTTAAAGGGAAGTCGCACCATATAACGTCCATCTGGTTGTCGCTTTGGTGTGCGCTGAAAAAGATCTTCACAAACAAGAAGCTTTCGATAGGAAATCCGCTTTTTCAGTCTCTTTTAACTCCCAAAATTTGTTGAATTGTTCGTGTAGTTTACAATAATCAACAGTAAAAACTATGGTTGAGAAGGAGTTGACCTCACTCGTAGGCTCGGGCCCAGACAAGTACCATCCAAAATGAGATTCTCGAGCTTCAAAGCAATTTTCTATGTTAGATATCACCCCAGGTAAATTTATAAACGACAAGTAGTCACAACCAATAACCATGTCAATAGAAGCTGGGTTGTAGAGGTAGGGGTTGGCAAGATTTAATTCATTAATCTCATTGACATTGAAAATCTTAACTGCTATGGATGGCAAAAAATGCGTTAATTTCGACATCACTTTCGCGTTGATTTTAATTTCAAAATCTGATTCTCTTGATTTAATAGCTATGCAGCACATTCCTTGGGATTTTCCGACTATCCGCCAAGTCCAGATATTTGGGGATGGTGAGCTTGGAAAGAAAGGGAGAGATTTTATTGAAGACGTCGAGACACAAAGCTTTTTTCTGACCCATCGACAAAATAATCGCCTTAATGTTCCACATTAACCAGAGCTGTAGGCAACATATTAGTTCCCTTATGTTGAGCCAAATATGTCTGAAAGCCATCTACTGCGATCGCATTGGAACTGGTGGATCGATCTAACTGAATGGTTGACGCATTTGTTTCATATTGGATGCTGGACACCGCTGACATCTCATTATCATGCAGCTGAGGTCGAGACGTGCTTATTGTTGCTTGACTCTTTCTTTTCATTTCATTGGTTTCAAGATGTAACATCGTATGATGCCTTTTATTGCATCGGGTACAACAATTTGCACTTTGACATTTTGATTTAAAATGACTAAGCGATAGACAATTCACACAGTACTTATTGGAAAATACGAATTTCATTCTGTCGTTTTCTGACAAAAACTTACAATATCTGCAAATCCATAACGGGTGATTCTCTTTACATTTCTTGTAGCTAAAGTTGATCTTATCATTTTCTGTTTGAGAGTAAAAACATGACGATTTTACTGCATGATTGTCCCTCCGGATGGCTTTATCAAATGCTGAACGTTTCCAAAATTTCGATTCTCATAGAGGGAAAATTTCCTGCGTAAATCGTAAAGGATACTGGTAAAGATTTTTCAAAGTTCAAGCAAAATACGGGCAGTTGTTTAATATCATAGCTACATTTCCTTTTCGTTGTCGTTTTTAACTGAAAACATTTTTACTTTGCAAGCCATATAAACTAAAACCTTAAATTCTACCAAAGTTTCTAAAACTTTTCCCAAAAGCCACTTACTTTGCTAAGCCGATTCCATCAAATATCTCGCAATTTTGAACTTAAATTATAAGTTTGACGGACAACTCACCGTGGTAATAAGCAGTTTCGTCTCCAATGTATTTTATATAGATAATCACAGCTTCTGATGAGAGCTGATGAGGTCGGTCGAAATCCGGACACGGGTTGTTACGGCCACCTAAGTAAGTAAGTAAGTAAGTAATCACAGCTTCTGTGCTAGCTTTGATGATTTTTCTTCTCAATAGATTTGGAGGTTATTTTTAGTGATATGCGCTGCTGATTATCGTTTTTAGCTGGTAGCACATATCACTTTGTAAACTTAGTTCATCACTTTTCCCATTCACACCGCCGAAGACATTACTTACTTACTTAGATGGCGTCTACAAACGTAAGTCGGTTTCCGCCTGTTGTAAGAAATTGCGCCAGCCATTTCTGTTTTGCGCTTGCTGGCGCCAGTTGGGTTTCGTCAGGTTGTCCTCCACTTGGTCCCTCCAACGGAGATGCGGTCCGCTGGGTACCGAATCGAATATTTTCTTCGCTGAAGCGTCGTCTTCCATTCGCTCAACATGACCTAGCCAGCGAAGTCGCTAGATTTTTATGTGCTTTAATATGTCGATGTCGGTGTATAGCTCATACAGCTCATCGTTCTTTCGTATTCGGTACTCGCCATTGACGCAGATTGGTCCGTAGATTTTACGAAGGATCTTTCTCTCGAACGCTCCCAAAATCTTTTCATCAGAGCTGCTCAACGTCCAGGTTTGTGCTGCATATAACAGTACGGGCATGATTAGTGACTTATAGAGATTGACTTTTGTTCGTCGAGAGCGGGCTCTGCTTCTCAATTGCCTACTGAGCCCAAAGTAACACTCTACTGGAACCGTTGGTGGAGTTAATGCTGGAACCGAGGCAGACGAAGTCCTTCACAACCTCGAAGGAGGTGTTGTCAACAGTGACGTGGGTGCCAATTTGCTGGGACTGTTTGTCTGCTGACAGCAGATATTTTGTCTTATCTGCTCTTACTGCAAGATCCATGCGACTCGACTCTTTGCATGACTCTCTAATTTGGAGAAAGCTGCACTGACTTCGCGTGTGCTATGACCAGCGTTACCATATGGGCAGTTAATCCTGTTTTGGGCAGTATTTTGAGCAGGTAGACAGGATCATATTTCTCCCAGGATTTGGGCAGGTTTTTTTTTAATCCAGTTTTTTAATTTTCGTTGAAGAAAAATATAGAAATTTTATGTTTATAAATTATATGTAAGTACTTATATAAAAGTAGCAAATAAAGTTGCTACTACTTTTTACATCCTTACAAAAATTTGATCATGTGGCAATGCTTTTCCTGTCATTGTTGCTGTCATCGTTTTTGTTAATTTCTTTTCGCTAGTCTTTAGCAAATTACAAATGGACAAATACTTAACAAAACCTGGTAAGATAAGGAATATTAAAAATGTTATAATAAAAAAATTTAAAAATATTTGTTTTTAGTCCTTTTATAAGAGCAGTATTTTCTCTAAAAATACAGGATTTTTTTTTGAAAATTACAGGATTTACAAAAAAACATATGGCAACGCTGGCTATGACCAATGATATCACTATCATCGGCATACGCTAGCAGCATAACGCTCTTATAGAATATTATGCCGCTTTGTCTCACATCAGCAGCTCGAATGATCTTCTCCATAATTAGATTAAAAAAGTCGCACGATAAAGAATCACCTTGTCTGAAACTTCGTTTGGTAACAAATGTTGAGGAGAGGTCCTTCCCGATTTTAACTGCGCTGCTGGTGTTGCTCAGTGTCATCCTGCATAGAGGCATTAATTTTGCAGGTATACCAAATTCAGACATGGTGGCATATAGATGATTCGTTATTGGACTGTTGAAAGCGGCTTTGAAGTCGACAAAAAGATGGTGGGTGTCGATTTGCTTCTCTATGGTCTTTTCCAAGATTTGTCGTAGCGTGAATATATCTGGTCGGTGGTAGATTTTCCAGGTCTGAAGCCACACTGATAAGGCCCAATCAGTTGGTTTACAATGGGCTTCAGTCTTTCACATAATACGGTCGACAGGACCTTATATGCAATATTTAGAAGTCTTATCCCAAGGTAGTTGACACAAATAGTGGGATCGCCTTTCTTGTGGATTGTCCAGAGTACACTGAGGTTCCAATCGATTGGAGTGTATTCTTCCGACCATATTCTGCAAAGAAGCTTGTGAATGAATTTAAATAGAGCTTCGCCTCCGCCCTTAAACAGCTCACCGGGTAAGCCATCGGTTCACGCGGCTTTTTTGTTCTTAAGCCGTATTATGACTGTCAAGACTTCATTATAGTCGAGCAGTGAATCTTCAACGCTATCATCCATAATTGGGGTTTCCGGGATATCATCTCTATTGGCGGGATTGTTGTCATCATCGCCATTCAGAAGACTAGAGAAATGTTCCCTTCATAACATCAGTGTACTCTCGATATCTGTCACTAGATTCCCGTTTTCATCCTTGCAGAAAGAGGCCCTGGTTTTAGAGCCATCGGCCAGGCTTCTTATCTTTTCGAAAAATTTTCGGGCCTCGTTCCTGTCATCATACATCTCAATTTTCTCACACTCGCGTTTTTCTGCCTCTCTTTTTTCCGTCTGAAAAGACGTCTCTCGTCCCTCCTCTTCTCTCTGTATCGCTCCTTAGTATCACGCGTTACAACCGACTGCAGGGTGGCTTTGTAGGCGGCATTTTTATCTGCAGTGGCATCGCGACACTCTTGGTCATGCCACTGGTTTCGGCGGGGACGGTGGTAGCTAATTACCTCTTCGGCATCCGTACGCATAGAGAGGGAGATGTGTGCCCACTGCGCGCATATATCATCAATCGGAGGAGTGCTTTCCTGAAACAGGAGTGAGAGTCGAGTGGCGAAGGCTTCGGCTGTCCGTTTTAACTGCAGCTTGTCGACGTCTAGCTTTCTCTGTGAAAGATTACGCGCATTTTTTGCAGCGCACAGACGTGTACGGATCTTAGCAGCAACAAGAGAATGATCCAAGTCTATGTTAGTACCACGGATCGTGCGTACATCTAACAAAATGGAAGAGTGCCCTCCATCAATCAAAACGTGATCAATTTGGTTGCGCGTTTTTTGGTCAGGGGACAACCAGGTGGCCTTATGAATATTGAGATGCTTGAATCAAGTGCTACTTATAACCATGTTTCGTGCTGCGGTGAAATCAATCAGCCTCATTCCGTTATCGGATGTGCTGTCGTGGAGGCTGAACTTTCCGACTATTGGACCAAAGATGTTCCATGCCCATCTTAGCGTTGAAGTCACCAAGCACAATTTTTGTGTCGTGACGGGGACAGCGCTCGTAAGCGTCTTCAAGGCGCTCGTAGAAATTATCTTTGATCTCATCGTCCTTTTCCTCTGTCGGAGCAAGCGCATATATTAGGCTTATTTAAAAGAATTTAGCCTTGATTCGGACTATTGCAAGTCGTTCGTTCACAGGAGTGAATCGCAGGACGTGACGCCGTAATCTCTTGCCAACTACAAATCCGCACCCAAGCTCGTGCTTCTCCGCATGGCCGCTGTAGTAGATATCACGGGATGCTTGCCGAGAGCAACCCTGTCCCTTTTATAGCATTTCTTGGATTAAAGTGATATCAGCTGTGTATCTTTCCTAGATATCAATCAGTTGAATATTGGCACCTTCCCAATTAAGAGTTCGGACATTCCAGGTGCATATCCGTAATTTTTCTCATATTTCTTATAACTTTTCATTGAAATGGTTTTTTTACGTGGTGGGCTTTAAATTCGACGCACAACCTATTTAAGGCTAGGAGTCCCACCGCTCAAATTAGCAGTGGACTGACATGCCAGCTTGCCGTCGCCCAGGGAATACCACGTGGAGGTTTGAGTCGACTTGGGACGATTTCGACATGGATAATGCTGGCCTCGCCAGGTTGAGGCAGTCAGACACGTTGCCATGTGAATGTTCGCCCCCTGTTCCGCCAAAGACATTACTAGTGTTAATATATTTATTATTTTCATTTGTTCAGAAGATCATAAAACCTCCTTAAAAATGTTCTTAGACTTTAAATGTTGGTATTTCTTTGATATTCTTCTTTGATTTAGATATTTTTGACATTCTTCACACAATTGCTTTGCCTTACGTATCTGTCTTACAATTGGTGTGGTCACGAGCTAGATAACAAACAAAAGCTAAATCTGCTAAAATAAAAGCCAAAAAAGGGTAAATGGCTTGAAAAACAAAGTTAAAAAAGCTTTTTTCATGCAATTTTAAGTTTTGATTTCATTTTTAACATAAAATTTGTTTTAAATATAAAGGTACAAAATTGCGAAAAAGTGAAAAAATTCATATATTCTTATAAAAATAAAAGGTTGAACAAAGTTCTCATTCTTTCACTAGCAACTTATATTATTCCAACATGGATTAATTATATTTCAGATATATTTAATTCTTCTTCATCAGATGAAACGGATGAACTGCAGCTTACATAAGCACTACGTGAATCTAACAAACATATGAGACCATCAGTAACTTCGAAGTCATGACAAAATTTTTGTAATCTTTTTGGTGAACATCGAAAATTAAGCAACGAGTTAAGGATGTAATTGTTAGATAATTTTCATTGCACTTACATAATTATTAACGTACATAAATGCCAATATTATTAAATACCTGGTTCCTTTGCTAAAGCTTGCATTTCACTGCCTATATTTTTACAAGCCGAGCTTTCGTTGCAGTTTTCATTTAAATTCACTCCTCTGTCACGTTTTAGTTAGCTGGCTGTGCGAATGATCACCCAAAACCCTTACGAACAAAAACAAAAAATCAACTATCGCCCAGTAAAATGTTTGGGGGAGTGAAAGTTTGAAAATTTACGAAAACATTAAATTTTTGTGACAGCCGTGGCGCAGTGGATATAGTGTGTGGCGCATACGCCAGAGAACTCTGGTTTGAATCCCATCTGACACCGAAAGTTTTTTCAATTGAATTAATTTTTCTGTTCGGCCGTCACCTCTATGCAGACAATGGCAAACTTCAGACAGTAAAAACTGCCATGAAAAGTTTCTTGAGAACATTTCAGCTGTTCGGAGTCGGCATTAAACTTGTAGGTCCAGTTCTCGATCATTTGTGTTCAAACATTTCACAACACGCACAACACAATTGATCATAATGAGCTCCGTCCTTTCAAGGGCTGAAATGGCCATTTCCTTCTTGTGTGCATTTTGTAACAATAAAGTATCCAGAAATAAGATGCGGTTGATACCACAAAAGTCTTAGAACCAAAACAGGCAAAATTGATCGGGTATGTACAGTCTATAATCGCGCCGGACGTTCCAGCAACCATACTTTTTATATTTGTGGCTAGTGAAAGGGGGTGTGGCAAACATTAATTTTCAGTAAGCCATCTCGTGCTCGGAAACAATCTACTTCCAAAATTTCAGCGCAATCGGCTCAGAAGTTTTGGAGTCTTAATGATTTCTTAAAAGTGGGCGTAATTATATAGGCACCACATCCATTTTTAGTACAGTTACCG
The DNA here is from genome assembly GCA_914767935.1 of Coremacera marginata. Classification (NCBI taxonomy): domain Eukaryota; kingdom Metazoa; phylum Arthropoda; class Insecta; order Diptera; family Sciomyzidae; genus Coremacera; species Coremacera marginata. Next base: position 136,160,546 of record OU612043.1, on the reverse strand, counting down.
ACGATAAGCATACAAACTTAACTACCAAATTTCAGTCTTATACGACCAAAACCGTCTGAAATATAGCATTATCATTGATTTGGGTTGCTGATTCGATTGCCGAAAGTACAAACTAAATTACCAAATTTTAGTATCATACAATCGAAACAGTCGGAAATACTGCATTTTAATGGATTTGTGGGCGGTAAACGGGGTGTGGTTAAAACTAAGTACGCAGTAACCTAATCTAGGACGGAAGTAATACACGCTTTAAATTTGAGTGAAATCCGTTCAGTCGATTAGATTTGTATGAAAATCAAACAAACAAACAAACAAACAGAAAATAATTCTTATTAATAGAGATGTGTATAAGTTTTAAGTGTGTAAATTAAGTAGCTAATATTTTCTAAGAAAATATCGTCATAAGTTAAAAAAACTGATTCATCAGGAGAAACATTTCAAGATTTAAACATGCATGGGGAAATGTTCCACCTCTTTCAAAGTATCGAAATATACCACTAATTTTGAAATAGTTGTATCGTAACACGGCGACATCGAAAAAACTTGAAATCTTGTAAAACTTATTGAGATGAAGTTATAAAATTATTAATTATTTAATTATATTATTAAAATTTTGATTTTAAGCTTTAGTAAATTTTAGCGTATATAAAAGAGTTCTAGTAAAACCCTGTGTATTACTGTTGTTTATTAAATGTTTCACATTAATAAAAATTTTAAGACAGCAAGCTGCAACTTTTTGCAAAAAGAATATAAGATATAGTACAAAAGCTCGTCCTACGACGGGTTGGAAGCAGTGGCGGATTTAGGACTCGCCAGATAGCTGAAGATAGCAAAAAAAAAAACCAAAATAAAAATAAATATAAAATTGCATATGTATATCGGTGATTCCATGTCAAATCGGACGTTTTTCACATATTTGTAAAAATTTGATACTTTGCACGTCGATAGTACTTGCAAATTTTAAAAACCTTTTTTTGCAATTTTTTTAAAAACTGTCAACACAATTGTTACTTACAAAATACTTTTATGTTTTTAAAATTTATTGAAAATATGGTTAAATTTGTGGTTTTTAGAATTTTTTGTACTTCTTACGATATTTTATAATTTTTTAGCTGATAATATACCTGTTTATATAAAAACAAAGTTCTTTAGAATCAAACTACTAAGAGAATGTGTATGACTACAAGGCTCAAACGCCAACTTGTAAGTCAATGAGATCCAGAACCAAGCGGAACCATTAAACAAATACTATTTTGTTCTTTAGCTGGCGATAGGTAATGAAATGGGGATTGGGAATAATTTTAGTAGGGCCCACGCCCTTCTCTTTTTTTTTCTAACGTGTATTTGGACCCTCGAAATTTTATGCTGCAAAAAAAAAGGCCATCTCAAATGGCTTAGGAGATATAAATTCTGAAATTTTGAAAAAGTTATCTTTTTCGTATACGAAATATCCATATTTTTTACACAGAAGAGTAGTTCTAAGAATAGTATATGTATACAAACTAAAAGGCTAAACTATGATCGATTAAATTCAATACTAACTGCAAAATTCCATCGCATCCTTTAAAAACTTCGAAGCATTAAAACTAGATCAGTGAACGATTCCAATGATCATACAAGAGTTCTAAAATTAGGACTGTTTGATAAAAGTTGGTGCCAATGACGATTTTACTTTGACTCTTTAATAAAATGAAAGTGCTTTGTAACGAAGAAGTTCAAAATGCGCCAAGAGCAAAAATTTTTAAAATTCAAGTGTTTGCGATTTAAAAAAAGGCAAATATACAAAGATTTACTAATAAGGGATATTTATAAATCGTTTTAGATAAATTTGTAAATTTTTCAAAAGTTATGAAAATAATAAAAAGATGAACGCCGCAGGTAAAAAGAAATTGTATTGAAAATTGTTGCGATTTTTAATAAAAATTTGTAATGAATTGTTGATATTATAAAGAATGAGCTCCGCAGGCGAAAAATGTTTATTAAAAATCAACGCGATTTATGAATGTACAAATTTTTGTCATAATTGAACTTAAGCCTATGAGAGTCACAGCTGATGTATTTTTAACGATAATTTTAAACTGTTTTTCCTTGTAAATTTGATCATGTCAAAATTTTGTGAATCTAGCTTTCAAGTACATAAAAATGTTCACTGAATTTTCAAACTTTCGCGATTTTTATCTCCTAAGCCATTCGAGACCAACAAAATGTTATTGCACCAATAGGTTTATAAATACAAATAAATAAAAGTAATAAATAAATTACAACTGCAGTGGCGCAGTGGGTAGAGTGTGTGACCCATACGCCAGAGAACCCGGGTTCGAATCCCACCTGACACAGAAAGTTTTTTCAATTGAAATAATTTTTCTGTTCGGCCGTCACCTCTCTGCAGACAATGGCAAACCTCAGAGAGTAAAAACTGCCATGAAAAGCTTCTTGAGAACATAAGCCGTTCGGAGTCGGCATAAAACATGTAGGTCCAGTTCTCGATCATTTGTGTTCAAACATTTCACAACACACACAACACAATTGATCATAAGAAGCTCGGTCAAAGTGCTTTCAAGGGCTGAAATGGCCATTTCGTTTTTCTTTTAAATAAAAATAAAGTTATAAGTAAAATTAGGCCTTCGTCTGAAGGTTTTTCATTTCCATTAGGTTTCAAGGTTTTTTTAAAAACCTTGGGATGTCACAAACTGCATTCCTCTTCATAATTTTTTTTTGTTTATTTACATGCTTAGTAGTTTTAAACGAAGTTTCTTGCTAGTTTGTTCAAGTCACAAGCCATAGAAGGCATGCATGCATCAAAGCATCTGACGTTTCTGTTAAACACACTTTAGATGATGGGATATCTCACATACAAAAAAGTGTGAATCATAGACGCATTAAGCATGATTCCATAAGCTTACGTATGTTTAACATAAACGTCAGATGCTTTGATGTATGCATGCCTTCTGTGTTATGGACATAAAAGGTTAAGCTTTACGTGCTTTTCGTACTATTTCAGCTGCGACTGAATTTATCAGTTTTGTATCCTAAGGGGAGGGCTGAAACGGTTTTTAAGACTTATTTTCATTATTTTCCAATACAAAAAATTCTCCAAGGGGGAGGGATAAATATTATATTTGTGCTACAGCCAGCAAACATGAATTTTCGTTTCGAAGTTTTAATAATAAATATATTTAAGTAAAATGAAAAGTTTTTTACGAAATCATCCCCGATGCCAAGCATTGCTTGATCGTCTTGTTTTTAAGCTTGCGTTCATGCAAAGCAAAAATTTCATAGAAATTTGCAATGCCTTCCTGCGACATTCAGTTATATAACACATTACCTACGTAGACACGATAAAGATAATTTTTTAATGTCTTTAGATACCTATTATATGTAATGCAAAAGGTAATGCGGTCATAGATTCCATATTTCATATAACATTTTTATTCTTAGCTGAAGTGGCGAAACATTCTTTATATTTTCTTTTTGTTTTGTGCTTTGTTTGCCCGTTATTTTTCATTAAACACCACACTTCTTTTTTCTTGTATATTTTCAAACTAAAAAACTTGTGAAATCAATACTTACAGAAAAAGTAAGAAAGATTTGAACATAATAAATAAATAACATAATAACAAGCATATTAAAATCAAAAGAAAAAAATTTAAGGTGGATGAAGATAATGAGGAAAACAGCGAAGTGCAAATAAACGAAGAAGTTTATGTTATTGAAGAAACATTTAAAGATGGAAGCGTTAATGATGATAATCCCGTAAATATAATCAACAAAGAAAACTCCCTTAAAGATCTGAGCTGAACTGAGATCTTGGTTTTTAACTTACAGTCCATCAGTACACTGTTAAAGAAAGCTTTTAAGTATATTGTTAAAACAAAACATATCCGTGCCAAAAAATGTCGGTGGATTACAAGGGAGAAATTGAAATTATTGCATTTGCACCGTTTCACCTGGTCAATATGTACATATTGGCATAATAACCCAACTAAATAAAATAACAGGAGAAATTCAGCTCGAAAGCATAGATGGAATTGCTCTTGATATTGGTATAGATGGATTACCGCTATTCCAAAGTTCAACTGCAGGTTTGTGGCCAATTTTAGATCGTGTCACCAACATGAAAAAAAAAAAATATGTATTTCTTATTGGTACTTACGTAGGTAAACAAAAGCCACACGTTGTGGAGACGTATTTACACGAGGTTTCAAATTTAAAACAGTTTGGTTTTGTTTATGATCACATAAAAATTGATTTTAAAATTAGAGCTTTTATTTGCGATGCACCTGCTCGATCATTTATTTGTTGTATAAAAGCGCACACATCATTTACAGGCTGCAGTAAATGCCAACAAGTTGGTACAAGAATAGAAAGAGTTACCACGTTTGGATCTGAAGTTGGACCTCTTCGCAGGGACTTATCTTTTACTAGAAGAACTTATCAAAACTTTCATCAGGCATCTCATATAAGTATGGTTCACTGCCTTGAAGAAATTGGAATAAAAATGATTACCCAGTTTCCATTAGATGCTATGCATGTTATAGATTTGGGTGTGATGAAAAAGATGTTAGTGTTTTTGTTAAATGGAAAATCAATTGTTAAACTGAACAAAAAAAAAATAGAGTTTTCAACATGTTTAACTTCATTAGCACCTTGTATTCCAAAAGACTTTACTAGAAAACCTAGATCTTGCGATGAAATTTTCCGATGGAAAGCAATAGAATTTAGAGAATTTCTATTATACACAGGTCTTATTGTCCTGAAAGATTTTGTACCAGACGAAGTATATTTCTGGTACATTTTCTCCTTTTGCATTGCTCCTATAGGATACTTCTTAGCCCAACACATTTTAATTTGTTCATGTCTTCGGCCAATGAAATGCTAAATTATTTTGTATAGCTTACTGCACTTAGCTGACTGTGTTCAAAGTTTTTGTCCCCTTGATTCGTTTACTGCTTATGATTTCGAAAATTTCTTAAAGACTCTAAAAAAAAACTGTTAAAAGCCGCAATTCATTGCACAACAGATTTACAACAAATTCGTAAAAGCACCGATTTTTACATTAAAGCAACTTCGTAGATTTAAAAAAAATAAAAATGGGTCAGTTAAATTGTATACAAATATGGCTTTTTTTTTGGTCCAATTTTTCCCAATAACCACTGCTCTATAACGCCTTATCATTCAGTTATGATAACCGACATACTTGAAAACGACCTCTTTAAAGGCAAACAAATTTTAAGCTGCAACAATTTTTTTGTATAACCGGTCCAGTCTTTAGAGTTAGGAATCGCTGTGTTCGGTCCCAACATATGTGGTGCTGAAGAAGTTTTTGAAGTGAAATCAATTTCTTCAAAGTTAGTTTTTTTTCCATACAAAAATAAAGGTATCCTCATTCCACTTTTACATAGTTGGGAATAATTTAAATATAAATAATAATAATTAAAACAATAACAATAAAAAGTCAAACGTATTGCAATATTACACAATATTACATAGCCTTTCAACAAAATTAATTTATATAACACATTACCTTCATACGTAGATTTCAAACTTGATACACCATGAAATACTTTTTATATAACATGTAACGCAGAAGGTAATGCAATCATAGCTTCCACCTTTCATATACATATCATTCTTTAATAACTGAAGTGCCGAAACACGCTGTATATTTTCTTTTTGTTTCTTGTTTCGTTGTCCCGTTATTTGTCTTTGAACACTTTTTTCCAATACATTGCAATCAGGGTTTCCAACTTAGGGGTTTCCCCCTATTTTTAGGGGGTAAATAAGTGCAATAGGATTTTTTAGGGGTTTTATATTTTTAGGGGTATTTTTAGAGACTTTTTGATAAGCTTACGCATTAGATAATCATATTTACTACGACTTCTTAAATTTACTCCAATTTTTCTTTGAATTTATTCCGCAATTTTTTCCCCTGTTTCACTCTCTGCCTCGTTTCTAAAAACTCTGTGGTGACTGTGCATAATTTGTGTATTCTTATTGGAAATAGCTTGCGTGTAGTTAGTTAAATTGAATTATGCCTAAAGATACAAAAAAATATATTCATAAGTACACGAAAACTTGTGAAAACTATCCTGAATTAAAAAGTAAAGTTATGTTTTTATTAAGTGTGTGTCTAATTTAAAGACCGCCGTTGTTAACAATTTATATTTTGACTGCAGATTAGCTTGCACCTAATGCTGTGAACGACACATTGGCAAATTGCAAATATTGCCATGTTGTTTTAAAAGCCCACAGAAAAGATTTGATTAGCCACGCTAAAACTGAAAAACATAAAAAAGCGACGGAGTAGGAAAAATCAGCAAAGTCTTGTAAGTCTATATCCGAAATATATAAACCAATCTTCTCGGAACAAACGAAAATCGCTGAGTTGAAAATTGCTGCCTTTATCGATGAAGCAAACGTTATGGTTTGTAGACATAATTCGGTAACCGCTTTGTTAAAAAGAGAACTGCCCAATTTGATTGTTGTCAAATGTGTTAGCCACTCTTTGCATTTATGTGCAGAAAAGTCGGCTGAATTATTACCACGTCAATTAGGATTTCTTGTTAGAGAAGTCCATATTTGGTTTTCATACAGCCCAAAACGTTGTGAACACTATAAAACATTATTCAATATCATGAATGCTTACAAGGATCCAAAACAAATTCAAGGACTTAGCGGTACCCGCTGGCTTGCTAGCTATCAAGCAATAAACACAATATTGGAGCAATGGGAAGAATAAAAATTGCTATTTTCAATTGCTAAATCTGACGATAAATGTTTTATGGCAGATCAACTTTACGACATCATGAGGAGACCACCTTTCAAAGCTTTTTTGATTTTTCTGAAAAATGAATTAAAAACTGTGACTCAATTAAATTTACTTTTTCAAAGTGACGATGTCGAGCCCACTAAATTATTTGAAGATTTATTTTTTTTATATAAAAACTAGCTTACAAGACTTGTGGTATCGTCACACTTGGAGAAATTGGGGACAGTGAACTGATTGAATATAATTTCCGGGAGCATCTTATGCACACAGCATTTATGCATTTCGGTTTTGATTCTTAAAACATGTCGCATGAACTTGAGGCAAATGACTTCTTAGAAGTCAAAGAAAGATGCAAGAACTTTTTATATTGCCTGACAGAGCAGTTTCAAAAAAGGCTTCCGGAAAATTTGTCAATGCTTAAAATAATTTCTGATATGCACCCAAAGGGTGCTACATTCCAAGTTAAACCCGACATAAAGCCAATACTAAATGACATTCAAAGAGCACATATATATGGCAACAAAAGTGATATTGAGTATGAGTGGAACCAATTAGGTAATAAAAAATGGTCAAACACTTCAACGTCAGCAAATTTTTATTTTTAAGTTTATAATGATTGCGACGCAGCAAGCTGCAAACGTTTTGAAAATGTTTCAAAATTTGGACGAGCATTTGTCACGGTTCCAATTTCAAACGCAAGTGTAGAACGCGCGTTTTCTATCTACAACATTGTTAAAAATAAGTTGCGGAATAGGGTTTCTATTGATATGCTACAAAGCATAATGATGGTCCGATTTACATTGCAATAAAATGGTTCTTGTACAAAATTTAGTCCTTCCACTAAAATATTAAGGTTATTTAATACCCAAATGTCTGATTTAAAAAATATAAAAATCAAGGCAAACAAAATTTTTTTTGAAACTCTAAATATTTTATATATAAAAAATATAACAAAATGTATATAGCCTTTTTTTAGGGGGATTTTGAAGTAATTGTAGCGATTTTAGGGGATCTTGACTGCATCTTTAGGGATAAATATTTTTCAGAGTTGGTAACTCAAATTGCAATTAGTGCGATTTGAATATTTGTGCCATGCGGTTCGTTGGCTTAGGGAAATAAAGAAATTAAGAAGAAACGAAAGTAAATTTAATAAAAATAAAACAATATAATATCACAAAAAAATGGAATTTAAATACAACCCAAAGAAAAAGAAATACGAAGCATCAAAAGAAAATGATCCATTAGAGCTGCAACACAGTAATCACTACTTAAAAGTCTTCACAGGTAAGAAGCTTAAAAAAGGTTTGAAAGGTTTACAAATCAAAACAATAAAATTATGAATGAATTTGAAGCAATTCGCAAGGAAAATAAAGAACTTAAGGACAAATTAATGGAAATAAAAGTTATGTCTGTCTTTATTTCGTTTTTTATATGCTTTATATTTCTATCTTTCCTGTATTTTCATGTTATGTAATTTATTTCTCATAGGCACTTTCCACGGTTAAATGGAAGAAATAACAAATTTAATATCAAAAATTTGTTTTCTACACCGAAATTTTACTCTCAGTTACCTATTCAAACCCAAACTGACTTAGATGCTTTAGAGGAGATGTTGAATGTTGAAAATAAAAATGATATGGTGAGAAATGTAATTGATTCTTTGTCTTTCGAATTGTCAATGCATTTTTTTATTGTAAAAGTACTGTTTGGTTTCGAGTTCTATATGTTTTTAATTGTTATTTCTACCCAGCAAACCAAAGAATATCGTTTCTATATTGAAAAATTATGGATTTCGATACAAATCGACCTATTGTTAACGATATCGAAATTGAAGAAAAGTTCGTTACGATCTCGAGCCAAAGCGATATTTCGGTATTATAATGATAATAAATTGTTTCGCTAAACTTAATTATCGTTATCTGGTTGGCTGGGTATTCTTAATGATGTTTTTGATAGTGTTTGTATTCTTATAACCCATTTTATATCTATTTTTTTTTCAGATTGCAACCATTGAAGGACTTATTCGAAAAGGTGGCCTAGTAAAGAATGTAAACAGTATTTTTTCGACAAGCCTTGTTCTGGACTACAACGTTGACGGGAAGCAAAATAAAAAAAAAATTGCAGAACTATACCATACTAATGGGAGTTTTATATGGTAAGATACATATATATTTTTATTCTAGGAACAACCCTCAGGATGTAGGGATGAGTCAAACAGTTTTGAGGTCATTTTCTTACCATAGGATTGCCACCTAAATTTTTAAATTTTGGATTTAAATTTAAAAATTGGTCACTAGATCCAAATCCGTTATCAGAATTTCAAAATTATTTCATTTTCTTACTAGGTTTTACTATTACTATTTATGTATTACTTTTTTTTAATGTTTACTAATTTGTTGCTGGCGAACACTAGGTACAAATTAGTCGCTGAATCCGAACTCGTTCAAATTTAAAAATGATGTAGTTCTCTTACCATAGGACTGCCAGCTGAATTGTTTTGCTTATTATTATGATAATATATTTTAAAATATACATTATTATATTTATATAATATATTATATTAAAATGCTTATATTTTAAAATGTTTTCTTTTAAACATTTTTTTTTTTTACTTTCTGTTTGCAGGAGCAACACTGAAGGAGGGATCAAACGAAAAGATGTGTCTGGATAGTCTAAGAAAAGGATTCAAAAATGTCAAAAATCGCCATTTTAAAAATATATCCATCAACAAAAAAAAAATGTTGAAAATCGCTGATTTTTTCTTAGATTTTTGTTTTACTTCTGTTAATTTCTCTTTTTTTTTATATTTGTTTGTGGGTATGTCAATTTTTATGAATTCTGTTCGATTAATTTTATTTTTATTAAGTTAAATTAAGTTCTTTTTAATAAACTTTAGCTAAAAAAAAATCATGGCTTCTTATTATTTAATTATAGAAGAGATCAAAAGAAACAACTTACATTGTTAAAAAAATGTAAGGTCTTATAAGAGCACTGGTAAAGTTATTGGTTCAAAAATTACTTTTCGGTTTGCTGTTAAAAAATGTATTATTTAGAAGTTGTTATAAAACACATTGCAGTAAGTTATCATAAAGCAAATAATTGTAGACCATTACGTCACGCATTATTGGAAGTAGTTGCATAAGAACTTCTATGTCGATAGAAAGGGTATTCGATTACCGCCAATGACATGCTTATGTTAAAGTAATGCGTTCCGTAAGTTAGAACGTAATTAATGGTTACAGATTTCTAGATTATTTTTTCGATTTCATGTAAGCGAAGTTTTTGCTGGGTGTTAGTGTTGCGAGAGTTTCAATAAACTTCTCTTTCTTCTTCTCTCTTCTCTTCTCTTTTTGTGCTCAGCCACGTAGAAATTTCGTTAAGCTCATTTGTTACTTTTATTTGTGTTTTTGTTTTAAATCATGCGTAAGTTAATTATTGCTGTATTGCAATTAAGTTTTAAGAAATGGAAACTGCAACAAATGTTGCACACAGATTTAGAAAATTAAGTTAATAAGTTAATAATAATAATAAAGCTGTATAACTTGATCTAACATTTACTATTGACATTTGTTTATTGTTCTTGTTATTTATTTACTATTAACTTTTATTAACATTATAGAGAGAGAATAGGGACATCACATGTGCAGCGTCTAAAAGACGAAATTATTATTTTTGGACGAAAGCGAAAATATATTGAAACTCATCAGAGTGCTTCTATAAAATAGTCAATTAATACATATTTTTTTTAAAAAATTTAAATGCAACTTTTTGATTTGATTTGATCATTCGTTGAAATAAATAAAGATCAACTTTTATTTCGAATTACATACAGGTTGAAGAAAAAGCGTAACGAACTTCATTCCTGACCGGGGTCCCCCGACCGCAGTACTTTTTTGCCATTATTACACTGCTTTTACAACATACTAATCTGAAAAATGTTTAGCCTGAAAGCATGCACATACATAAAAGGCAATCATCTCACTGATATCAAATGAATTTTCTGTGCATTCCTTCAGACTGATCCCAAAAAATTATTACAGTTTAATTGATGTCGATATTTAAATATATTTTGCGAATCTCTTTTCTAAAGATACTTAAAAAAAGTGTATGGGCATGATATAATGACCAGGTAGTATTAATCGCTACTTTTACTCGTTACATTGGGCATATAGTGTCAAATAGTAGTATTGCAATCACAGCAAGAAGTAAAAGGGAATTTTTGTTTTTACTTTTGTCTTGATGTCTACATTTGCATATGAGACGTTGGGGATTTTTCTGCTAAAAGTTATTTCTGTTGAGTTTTATGCAATAGCCTACATGTAATTCTTGATAAGTTTAATATGTAAGCATCTTCATTTTGTGTGTAACTATTTAATTAACTAATTTATGTTGTAACGGAAAATATCAGTAAATGTTATCACGTGTTCGCAATATGTGGCCCTAATATAAAAGAAGGAAGAAATTAATGTTTTTAGAAGAGGTTGGGACTTTTGTGAATTTTTCACAAAAAAAATCTTTTAAATATTTTTATTATAGAAATACTTTTATTTTCTAAATACTAAATTTTTATAATGAAAAAATTATTATTTACGATTAAAAGTAAAAGTTATTAAATAAGAGTTATTATTAACTTTTAATTTTAACTCTTATTGGTTTACTCTTTTTAATAATAGTTATTTTTTAAACTTTATGAATAAAAGTTGAGCGAAGCCGAAGAGTTTACAAAGAATTTTATTCTTAAAATATTTAATAAGGGTCTTTGAAGACTTTTACTAAGAAAAGTCAGTCATAAGAGTGTTTTAAGACTTTTATATTTTGAAAGTCTTCATTCATCTTGAATTTTTTTAATTTTATTTAAATTTCTCACAGTTTTTTTTCCATACTTTATTGAGACTTTTAAATATAAAAGTCCAAATAACTCTTATTACCGATTTTTTTAAATAAAATTCTTTTGAACAAAAAGTCTTTAAAGACTTTTATATAAGTTATTAAAGAATAAAAGCCTCAGAAGACTTACGTTTTAATTTTTTTGAATAAAAGTCAAAAAATGAGGAATAACTTTTGTACTTACAAATAAATGCCAACAGTTAACTTAAAGTTTTATATATATAAGCTAAAAGTAAATTTAAACATTTTTAATTAAAAGTACCTTTATGTAATATAAGCAATTCTGAAAGCGTTTTTGAAAAAATACTACAAAAAAATGGTCAGAGATATTGATATAAATTATTTTTGTTCAAGCACATAAAAAAATGTTTGACCTTATTTGCATGTACGTGGACGTTGTCACGAAGCGATGCGTGAAGAGTAGGACCATTTGGCTTGCGGAATACCATGATCTGTAATCATCTGAAAAAAATATATATTTGTAAAATAAACACTTACGCCAAGGTAGTGACTTCGCCCTTTTTTAAAAATGAGCCTGAAAATAAATTTACAGCTCTTTGTGTACTCAAATTTACACCCATTTTTTAAGCAATCAACTTTAGAGATGCGTTATTTTCTACACAAACAAAAATTTTTTAAAAAATCGAAGTCACTACCTCGGCGTAAGTGTTTACTTTACAAGTATATATTGTCGCCTGTGTATATATAACATACGACAATAATTTATCCAGACGAAATTTTTTTATGTACTTGTTGAAATAAAAAAAAAAACTTTATATCTTTGACCATTTATTTGTAGTATTCTTTCAAAAAACTCATTTAGAATTGCTTATATTACATAAAAATACCCTTAAAAGAAAAAGTTAACAGTCAGACTTAACTTAAAAAAATATTTCTTAAGAGTTATTTTTCAAGTCCTGATTTTCAAACCACCTCAAAATCTAAAAAAAGTTAACTATTCCAGGATTTGTGAGAAATATTTCCTCACAATGGACTTTATTCACGCTAAGCGAACAAGACTTATGCTAATTTTATTTAACGACTACAGTTAAATGATTTGAATTTATATTTCCAAACAAAAATACACATAAAAATCAGAAGATTATAAAAATACAATTTAGAAATATTTATTGAAGGTTCATTCACAATAACGTGCAAATATTGTATATTTTGTAAAAATTTATAGCAAATATATCACATCGTGAATACCCCTATTGTTTACTGATTTCTAATTTCAAATAATACAAGAGGCAACATTGTTTGCACCTACTCGATACATTTTTATACTTTATGCCCATAGTGACAGTTTTTCCACAGCTGATTTTCATCGAATAATACTGCCTGGTGATTATATCATGGTGTATAGGCATTTCCATATGTCGAACGTGACGTAAATCACACATTTAAAGTAAAAAAAAGGCAAAGTAAAACATATTTGCATTTCCTTTTCAGTTTAGATAAAATCTCTTAGGTAGAACTTTAATAAGTGCAAAAGTGTATAGCATAAAAAATTAAAAAAAAAAACAACGTGCGGTGCATTTCCCGCACGCACCGTAATTATTAGCGGCGTATGCGGAAAGTGTCCAATTACAAAACGATAATTCGTTAATGCAGTGGTTAGAAAAAAACTGGTTATTCGGTGTAAAACGGCTTCGGTTTCAGCAAGTTAGATTTTTTTTAATAGAAAACAGTTTTCTGAGGAATAAAATATTGAAAAATTTAAAAAAAAACACGAATTTTTATTTTCTTTCAAATATTGCCGTACGATATTGTGGACAAAATTAAACAAGTTTGATTATTAAAAAATGCGTGCGTTACGACGTCCCCGCATCGCACGCATTTATCGCAAAATCGCTCCTACGTTGGACATCTACATTTACCAACATATGTTTGATTGTGAAATCAGCCCGCATTAAACGCACGCAACGCACGCAAAGCATTTCTTGTGTCTACGCTGGACACGACGTAATGGAATAATAGGTCTGTTCCCGTACTCTTGTAGCAAAAACTTGCAAGTTACAAAATTTGAAAAAGTAAGCAAAAAAATTGTCTCTGAGCAATAAAAGTTGCAAAAAGTACTGGAACGCTTTTTAGCAAAAACTTGCAACTTTTAATCAAACGTCAAAAACATATGTTGTAAATTCGACGGAAAATGTGTTGAAGATTTCAAAAATGTGTAAAAAAGTAGCTGCATTAATTGATTTAATTGTTTCTAGTGAATCTAAAAGTGTAGTGATGAGGAAATGTTTGACATTATTAATAAATATGACTATAAAAACTTAAAGGAGATACATCTCACTATGTTCCAGAAAAAATGGAACTGCATTAGAAACTACTTCAGTGAAGTTGTTCCCTCATATTGAAGGGAAGAAAAAGAAGAATAATATTCCGAAGAAGAATTTTCCTTTTGTCTTTTGCGTTTTTATGGTCTAAGCGCAACTTTTGACATTTCTGTCAACACATGACAACTTGCAATTTCTTACTACACGAAATATGTGTAGCAGAATCTTGCAACTTTTCTCAAGGAGTTGAAATAATTCACTCTCTCATTATCACTCTCTTTTGCAAGTATTTCATGTACGGGAACAGGAATTAGTACAAAGTAGTGAAAGTTTTCGAAAATTTTTACAAACTTGCAATTACGGGAACAGACCTAATGTTATGTACTTTATAATGCATTTTGTTTGATACAAATATCTTCAGTACATTTCTTTTAAGGGAGTATTCCTGTTTGGAAGGCTCTTTTTGGACCCTCTTTGAAAAACTTCTCATTTGAAAACGCAAAGAGTTACTTAAATTTTGTTTTTTTTTATTTTCTTAAGAACTTGTTAATTAAATAAAAAAATGTTTTTTCTTTGTACGAGGGCTGTTCAAAAAGTTGTCGGCGTTCAAAGTTGGGCGTCGAAAAAAAAGGTATGCTGCTTGCGGCCCGGATAACTCGACTTCGGATCATCTGAAATGGAAAAAGTAAACGGCGTTAGACTCAGTACAGATGTAATTCTGATCCCTATCTAAATTATAATTTTTCGAGTATTTTATACAAAATGGCGGTCATTGAAAACTTAAAAACCGATTTTGGGTTTTTTTTTTTTGTAGCTTACTGTAAAAAAATAGTAAGAAATTTTTTGAAATTGTGAGGAACCAGAATGGTGATAATTTTGCGTCGATTGCACTTTGTTTCATCAAAATCGGTTCAGAACTACGGGCGCAATCTGGGCCGCAAGCTCAAAAAACGTGGTTTCGAGATAAACTCGTTTAAGTTCGAAGTTATTTTTTTGCATCAAAAAAAAAACAAACTGAAATGAAAACTTTGTTTTGGAAATTCGACAATTCTGCGTCGATTGCACTTGGTCTCATCAAAATCGGTTCAGTAGAACCGGAGAAAAGTGCCTTCGAAGTTCAAAACCGTGATTTTGAAAAAACTCAAAGAAAATTTTAGGCAATAAAACATTATTTTTTTTTTTTTTGTGAAATACTTACATATATCAATCTGCAATGCCAGCCCCATAAAGAACTCTTTCCTCTTCTTCATAAAGTGAGGACTCAGCGGTTCTTTGCACTCTTCGGCAGTTTTACCTTCTTTTGATGCGGCCAGAGCTCTGGCTTCGGACCTTTTCAAATGTTCTTCGTTCCAAGACATGGCCAAATCATATGTGACGTTGCCAATCGGGATGCCCATTGGCAAAAACCCTTCTTTAAATATGACAGTTGCAATATAATTGGCAATCTCAATAGTCTGCACCCTGTGAAGTGCAACTTGATCCACCACAGTCCAAACAGTCGAAGATCTTTTAGCTTAATTTGCATTTCAAGTCACGTACTGCTAAAAGAGCTTCGATTGAAAACAAACAAAATATTATAAGCAAGCATTGAAGATAAATAAAGTTAGTCGTAATTTGGACAAGAAACAGAAAAGAAGTGTTTTTATTCAAAAGTTCGTATAAGGCGCAGTCGAAATCGAACCGTTCTTTTTATTGTCTTAAGTATTAATAAAGTGGGAAACGAAGTGACTTTAAGTAAAATTTACAAAGTTGCGAAGAAACTACACTGAGTAATTAAACATTAAATAAAAAGAGACCTTAAATAAATAAAAAAGAATCCTTAAGTAAAATAAACAGAGATCTTAAGTGAAAAATTAAGAGACCTTAAATGAAAAATTAAGAAACCTAAAGAAAAATTGAGAGAAAAACAATCCGGAAAAACGTTTATGATCAACAAAGAAAAATGGCAGAAAATCAACAGATTGCAGAATGCTTAGTTGCAATAACGCAGCTACTTATGCAAAACAATCAAGATAGCTGGAGAACGAGAATCGAAAAAGAAATCCGATTTATGCATACATTCAGCGGTGAAGAAGGAACTTTAGCAGCATACATAGACGCAGTGACAAGAACGTTAGCAGATCACAGTGAGGAAAGGGATGAAGTTTTTAAAGTTATCTACTGTAATAAAATCCAAGAGAATGCGAGAAATGTGCTGAATATCAATCCACCAGCAAGCTGGGAAGAGTGCAAACGCCAATTAATTAAACATTATAAAGCAACGAAGGATCAAATGATGATTACTAAAGAGATTGGAGCACTTAAAGTAAGGAATATTCGAGAATTAGATATTAAGTTAAGAAACATTGTAGAAAGTATTGCGGAATTCGCTGTATTTGAGGACAATGGCAGAGTTATGGTAGACATTTTAAGTGGCATGTTAGTACAAAAAACTATAGAGATAGCTACAGGATCTTTAGCTTATGCGATAATGAATAAAACAAATTTAACGGAGATTAGGGAAATAGTTCATTCCTTTATCGGACAAGACTGGGGGAATTTAAATAATTATATAACTAACACTGAAAGTAACGAGCAAACAAGACACACAACTTATCAAGCATCAACTAGTAGAAATAGCAACTGGCAAGCGAGACAAAATAATAGTTTACAAAAACGATAATAATTTTCAAAGACTAAATAACAGTTTTCAAGAACGGGCAATTAACTGGTAGGTAAGAGAAAGCAATAATCAAACCCGTAGTTGGCAGCCATAAACAGAATAAAAAAAGCAGACAAAGTAGTATGGACGTAGACGCTGATATCAATAATATTGAATCAGATTTTTTTATAAACTAGCCTCGGACGTTACAAAAATATTTCTCAAATTAACACTATTAGAAAATCAATTTTATGCACTTGTAGATACAGGATCAACTATCAGTATTTTGAAGAAAACAAGTTTTTCAAATTTTAACCTACCAGTATTAAATGAAATCCACAATACTAGGTTAAAAACTATTACTGGGGAGGTCTGTATACAAAGTGAAAATGTAGTAACGCCATGTCCAATTGAATTTGATTTTCCACCAAATGCAAAAATGCGTTCGACTATGATAGATTTTGATAAACCTTTCGACATTATATTAGGAATGGATTGGATTAAAAGCAACGTTCATAAGATAAATATTAAAAGTATGGAGATAATAATGAGCAATGGAGTGAGCCTCCCTTTTCTAACTAAAACTGTTCAGGAAGATATAGAAGTTTTGGAAGCAAGTGAAGTACAAAACATTCAGTTGAATCATTTAAATAGCCAAGAAAAAGAAATTATTAGTAAACATTTGAAAAAGTATAATAAATTGATATATAAAGAAGGAGAAAATTTAACGAATACCACGTCTGTTGTTCATGAAATAAGAACAATAACGGACCATCAAATTAATTCTAGAATGTACCGATTGCCTCCGAAACATGAAGAAGGAGTAAGGGTACAAATTGATGATATGGAAAAGCAAGGAATTATAAGGAAAAATAGAAGCAAATATAGCTCACCAATAATAGTGATTCCAAAAAAGAAAGATGATTCAGGTATTCTAAAATTTAGAATAGTAGTAGATTATAGACAGCTGAACCAATTGACTATCGATGACAAGTATCCGTTGCCAAATATTGAAGGAATTCTGGACAATCTTGGTAAAGCACAATATTTTAGTACTATTGACCTGGCTAAAGGTTATCATCAAATTTTGATGGCAGCAAAAGACAGAAAAAACAGCATCTGTGACTCCGTTAGGACTATACGAATATGTGAGAATGCCTTTCGGGCTTAAAAATGCTCCGGCCACGTTTCAAAGGTTGATAAATGAAATACTTCCAGAATATATTAACAAGATATGCGTTGTTTATCTTGATGATATTCTCATTTTTTCTACTACATTAGAGGAACATGCTGCATAATTAGAAAAAATTTTCTCAAAATTACAAGCAAATAATCTTAAAATTCAAGCTGTCAAGTGCAGTTTTCTTAAAAAAGAAACTAATTTTTTGGGACATATTCTTACAAAAGAAGGAATTAAACCCAATCCGGACAAAACATCAACTATTCAAGAGTTAGAAATTCCAAAAACTGAAAAGAAATTAAAAGGTTTTTTTGAGTGTTACTGGCTACTATAGAAAGTTCATAAGGGACTATTCGAAAATAGCTTACCCCATGATAAAATATCTAAAAAAAGGTACTAAAATAAATACAAACGATCCATAATACATAGCCAGTTTTGAAAATCTGAAATCATTAATATCGTCACATCCAATTCTCAAATATCCAGAATTTGACAAAGAATTAACCATCACTACTGATGCTAGTGATTATGCAATTGGCGCTGTCCTTTCTCAATGTGGGCATCCAGTTTGCTATATATCACGAACGCGTAATAATCACGAGCGGAATTATGCGACAACAGATAAAGAATTTCTCGCAATTATTTACGATGTTACTTATTTTAGACCATATATATATTGAAAAAAGTTCAAAATTGTGACAGACCACTGTCCAATTACATATTTAAATACAAAATACAAAGGCAAAGAATTTTCTCAACGACATCAAAGAGGGCTACTAAAATTGGAAGAATATAATTATGAATTAGAATACATCAAAGGAAAAGAAAATATGATAGCAGATTTTTTAAGTCGTTTAGAAAATTCCCCGAAAATTAATGAATCTAATGATTGCGAGTCCACCTTAGAGATCTCAAAAACCATTCATTCAGCTAATGAAGAGTTATTAGACCATATTATTATAAAAGAGGAAATTGTAAATATGTACAAAACTCAAATCATTTTAACTTATAGTCCAGGAACTAAAATGCAAACCATACATAGGAGAAAAATAGTAGAATTAAATACGTTAGAGAAAGAGATAATTATTAAAGAAATTTTACTAAGGCATGTTAAAAATGGTCATATAGGTATTTTTACTGAAGTATCCGATAGAGATTACCAAAAAATTCAACTATTGCTTATTGCAATGTTTTCAAGTAATAAAAAAATAAAATTTATACGATGCACAAAAAGAGCAACTGAGATTATGTCAGAAGAAAAGTTACATAAACAACTATCGTTATACCATATTAAAGAATCAATGCATAGTGGTATCAATGAATGTTACTACGCATTAAAAGATAAAATCTATTTTCCAAAACTTCAGGAACATATTTAATTAATAATAAATAACTGCCAAAAATGTAGTCAAATAAAGTATGACAGAAAACCAATTCAACCAAAATTTTTATTAACAGAAAATCCAAAAGGAAAAAATGAGATAATACACTTAGATATTTTTCATTTTAAAAAAATGGCTTTTGTTACTATTAACTAACTTTGTACTAACTTACAAAATTTGCAGCTATATACGGCATTACGGACCGAAACTGGAGATCAAAAAAAGCAATAGTTATGGAACATTTCGGTAAATTTGGTAAACCAAAAAAAATAATAATGGATAATGAAATTAGGGCAGAACAGATGATACAGTTTCTAAGGGAAGAAAATGTAGAAGTTCATTTAACGAAACCAAATAACCATACGGGAAATGCCGATATAGAGAGACTGCACTCAACCCTGTTAGAAAAAATAACAGGCATTGAGGGCAGTGAACTTTCAACAGAAATGAAGATGCAGATGTAGGCTTGCCATACGTCAGGATTTAGTCCGGATTGTTCGGACTTTTCAACCCTGTCCGGACTTTGTCCGGACTTGCGATTTTGTCCGGACTTGCGCCAAACAAATTAAAAAAAAATTAATTATAACTTTCGTTGGAAAAAAGCTCTCGTGTGAACACAAAAACTAAATTGTTCATTTAGAATGTTTCTGAAACACCCTATTTAAGAAACTAATGAACTGTCAAATTATCCGTTGTTATCTTGTCGCTTGGTGTTTGCAAGAAGTTTTCATTTGCTTTTGTCCTTTTTGTTTTGTAAATTGCTGTGAATTGGAGGTTTGGTTAAGTTTGTATTTTGTATTGGAATAAATATATTTTATTTTGTTCTACTCCGATATTAGATTTTCAGTAAGTTTGAGGATAATAATGCCCAGGAGGAAGTGTCATTTTACTGCCAAACTGAAGGAAGAGTTCCAATTCATTAGAAATGATACAAATACAAGCGACAAAGTTATTTGTACAATTTGCAAAGGTATTTTTAGCATTGAGCATAAAGGGCGAGCTGATATTATTCATCATATAAAATCGGACAAACACACATGTGCTCAACAGGCACAACAAACTGTTTCTGTTTCGAATTTCTTCAAGAAACTGGAGCCGACTTCGGAAGATCTTCTTTGTGTGGCCAAAGAAATTGTTTTTGCTTATCACTGCGTAAAACATGATCTTAGTTTCAATTCTTCAGTTTGCACCTCGAAACTAATACAAAAACTCTATGATACGAAGTTTAAAGCAGGTAAAACGAAATTGGAGGCTTTGGCTGTAGGTGTGATTGGGCCCTTCGTTTTTTCCGAAGTTTTAGAAGAACTTAAGACGGCGCATTTTATATCGATTACAATCGACAGCTCCAATAGGAATGATATTAAATTAATACCAATCCTAGTTCGATATTATAATCCCACTTACGGAGTCAGGGTTAAACTTCTTTATTTTGATGAAGTACCTGGAGAAACATCTGAGATTGTTAAAGACCATGTCTTAAAGGCCCTGAAAAAACATGAAGTCGAAACAAAAGTCGTTGCTTTATCAGCCGATAATACAAATACAAATTTCGGTGGTGCAGCTAGACGCGGCCAAACTAATGTATACAGAAAGCTGGAAATGGAACTGGGCCGGCCAATTGTTGGTGTAGGTTGCTCAGCACACATTTTGCACAATACTGTGCAGACAGCAGCTGATAGTTTACCTCTTGATATTGAGCTTATTACAGTAAAAATATATAAACATTTTTATATATATACAGTGAGGAATTCTGCTTTGAAAGAAATTTGCGAAATCGCTGAAATTGAATACAAAAAACTACTGTCTCACGGCAACACGCGTTTTTTAAGTTTGCAACCGGCAGTTAATCGCATATTGGAAATGTACAATGCGCTTAAAATTTACTTCGAAAGTCTCGACAATTGCCCTCAAATAATTAAAACGTATTTTACTGACCCTATGAACGAGATATACACCCTTTTCTTACATGGAAATCTCTCTGTTTTTCAAAATGCAATTCTTAATATTGAATCAGATACGATAAGCGCAACTGAAACAGCTAGTATTTACAATAACTTAATCAAGAAACTTGAGAACCGCAGGTTAGAAGCGTTTATCCCGTTTGCTGCAAAACAACGTTGGCTTCAATTCATGCGTGAACATTCCAACGCAAATGAGGTAGTTTTCAAAGAAAACATCTTGCGTTTTTATGATGTTGCCTTGAAGTATCTAGCTAAATGGCAAGACAATTTTAAAGAAGTTTTGCAATTCCAGTGGGTGACTATTGAAAAAAGTATTATTTG
The DNA here is from genome assembly GCA_914767935.1 of Coremacera marginata. Taxonomy (NCBI): domain Eukaryota; kingdom Metazoa; phylum Arthropoda; class Insecta; order Diptera; family Sciomyzidae; genus Coremacera; species Coremacera marginata. The sequence continues at coordinate 136,139,123 of OU612043.1, read as the reverse complement.
GGAAGATATTGAAAAAAGTATTTTATTTATTAAACACCACTCGCATATAACAGCATATGAAATAGATGCAGATGAAATTTTTGATGAGATCAGTTTAGTAAACCAAATAATAAATATTGAAAAGCTCACTGAAAATTGGGTAAGAGTGTCATGCGAAAATAAATGGATGAGAATTACTAAAATTGCACGAGAAACAAATATCAGCATAAAAAATTTAATAATGGTTGTTGAGTTTGTATTGTGCATCCCAGGAACTTCTGTCATCGTGGAAAGAACATTTTCACTTATGAAACATCTATGGACGTCGGATCGTGGTAGATTAAGAATATCTGTTGTTGCAGCTCTTTTAAATATAAAAATTAATAGTTGCGAAGACTGTTCTGCCTTCTTCGATAAAATAAAATCAGATGCGCAGTTCTTAAAGAAGGCAATTTCATCAGAAAAATACGAGTAATTTTCCTCGTATTTTTCTGACCAAAAGAAAGGAAAAGCTTTAGAATAGATGTGGGCGGCAACTTAGTAGCCCCACATTTGACACCTACTTAGTGCAAAAATAATTTTAGTTTTTTTTTGTTTTTTAAATTATTTATTTATTGTTTGAATTGTTTCTTTTTTACAATAATTTCATTAATATATTCTTTTGAAATTGTTATTTATTATTGAATAAATCAATAATTATTGAAATATATATATCAATATTTGAAATATATAAATTTTTGTATTCTTTTTAATTTGAAAGCAGATTTCGTATTCACGGTTATAAGAAGAGAAATACCCGTTGCTTCTGAAACGAGTGCAACAAAATAAAAAATTTAAAAAAATTAAAAATTAAAAAAAAAAATGTGTGAGAAAAAAACACTCACTACAACGCCCCCCCCCCCCTCCCCAAAAAAAACATAAACAAAAAAATGTCCGGACTTATTTTCCAAAAATTATGGCAAGCCTATGCAGATGGCTATAGCAAACTATAACGATCGATATCAATCTACTATTAAATGTACCCCTAGAGAAGCAAAAGAAACTAATAAAATTGAGGAATTGATAGAAAAAATAGACAAAATCTAAAAATGTAATAGTTAACAAAAGAAATAGTAACAGAGAAGACTACATTGAGAACAGATTAGAAGGCCCAATTAGAAATTATATTTCAACTGATCTTAAGTTGATTACACCATTACCCAATAAAAATTATAAGGAAAAGGATGAAATAAATGAATATGTTATTCAAATAAAGGATGAAATATTAACTTATAAGGAAAACACGAAAATAAAGAATCTAAAAGAAAGTAAAGATTGTATTTTTCAAAATAAATGTAAGTTTAAGCAAAATAATGAAACAAAAATTTAATGTATTGATGACGAAACTATATTAGTGAAAAATGCTGTAAACGAAAAAATTTACCAGAATTGTGATGATCGCAATATAACTATTGATAAAAATAATTTTATTTCATTTTGTAATTGCGAAATAAAACTATATGATGAAATTTTCTACAATAACAAAAAAGTAGTTAAAGAAAAATATTTGTATGAAAACAATCCAGTTAATCACACAAAAATAGAAAAATTAACTTTTGAAAATATTGTAACCAATAATGTTGAAATCTTGAAGGAAATTCAAGAATTAAAATTCCATTCAAAACTAGCGAATGGTATTAATGTAACATTAAGTATAATAGTAATTGGTTTAGTAATTATATTTGTTATTTTTTGGTTAAGATGAAGAAATCAAATTAATGTAAATATTGAAAACAAAGAAAACTTTACTTTAGAAAAAATTCAGGACAATTTTAAAAATAAACTCTGGTGGTGGAGGAGTTATGTCTGCACCCTGTGAAGTGCAACTTGATCCACCACAGTCCAAACAGTCGAAGATCTTTTAGCTTAATTTGCATTTTAAGTCGCGTACTGCTAAAAGAGCTTCGATTGAAAACAAACAAAATATTATAAGCAAGCATTGAAGATAAATAAAGTCAGTCGTAATTTGGACAAGAAACAGAAAAGAAGTGTTTTTATTCAAAAGTACGTATTTCGCGCGTCCGGTTTATAACTCAATTCAAAGTGAACTAAACGCTGCCAACATTAGAATACCTAATGCCGTGGTTATGCTAGCCAAAAATGATTGCCGAACATTTGGTGTTCATTTTCGTTTATTTACTCTCTTCGCTGAAATGTTTGTTTGGTGGTTATGCTTCTGTTTGCTTCACATTTGCATCAATGTTATAATATTCCAAAACACAAATTAAACAACCCTAACTTTTATGTATACACTTTTTAATACACTTTTTTACACTTCAGTCAAACTGCGACTCCAGGTAAATGCCTTTCCTACATAAAATATATTAAATTTAATACAACACAACAACACGAATTGATGGAAATTAATCTGCAATTTGATTTAAGACTTTTTTTTGTTGTAAACTTTTGAAGGCACAAAGACTTTTTCTTAATGTCTGTTCTTCGTTTTTAAGGTTGCTTGTTATTTAAAATAAATTGCTTTATAACTTATTTAAATTTTTACTACTTTTTGCTACTCTTTTGACGCTTTTTTGGAAAATGACTGCAGGCAACACCGGAATATTCGGCATGTCAAAAATGTCAAAAATGTTCGGACTGAGAGCGAGAGAATGAATTTGAGAAAAAGCACACTGAAGGTGATCAGTGAATCCTAAACACGCTGAAGGTATTAAAGACAAACATTTCAAACGAAATAAAAACATTTCCTCTTTTGTTTTATTTTGTTTTGTTTTACAGACCTACACGGCATGATATGTGCTAGGTGTGCACGAAAAGAGAAGAGTGATAGCATCATGGACTTTATTAAAACTCTCCCAACAAAAACATATGAAAAGAAAACGATCAAGCAATGCGCTGCATCGGGGATGCCTTGCAATTAAATATAGTTGTTATAAAAATTTCGAAAGGAAAATACCTCTTTACTGTGTTGTATCATAAATATGGCATTTGAACTATTATTTGCATTTTAACTATTAGCACGAAGGCATTTTAAAACTTATTTCATTAGAATCGGCCCAATACTTTTGAAGATAACATGGAAATAAGAATTTGTACTTCAATTTTATAAAATAGAAGATATAGATAAAAGCATGGATATAGATGAAATGCATTTAAAAATATTTTCTTTCGACGACTTTTTAAAAATTTTTTTTGCTTGCCACGTTTTCGTAATAATGTGCGACTTTCCACTTTAACAAAAAAAAAAACTAAAAATCCATGCGCAACCACCTAAACGCATTAGCCGCGTTTTTTCCAACATCCAAATCTAGATAACTAGCTGAGAACCAGTTGGCGTTGTCAAAACATAAAAGGGAAACAAAAAACATATGATCGTAAAAATTCAATCCAAAATTAAATTAAAAATATTGTGTTTTTATATGTTTATTCTAACAAGAAACAAACAAAAAATCGAAGATTTCGTTCAGGGTATAAAAAATAATAAACTTTAATCTTAATAAATTTAATATATTAATTAATGCTCTTCATATTTATTTTTCTCCGGTTTTTCTGCTAGTTTTATAATTTTCTCATAGTAGGATTTCAAAATATTTAATTTTCCTTTATAATAGGACTCCTTTCGCATGGTTTTTGGAGCAACATTTTCTTTTCCTGTATTCTCTTCAAACTCCAGCTCATCCACGTCAATATGCTCGATTTCAGTGTCAAAGGAGACATCTTCTGGACAAGGAGTGGCAATGAGAACTGGATATTATTGGCCTTTTATCAAACAATTCATTCAATTCATTTTGGAATGGCACATGAATGCTTCCAGCTCCTATTTTGTTGCTACTGTCCTTAGCTGACTTGTATGCCTGCATAAAGTTTTTAAATTTGGTTTTCAACATCTCCTCGTTTGTTGGTTGAGTCTGAGAATATTAAAAAAAAGTTTAAAACTAACCAAAGTATTTTGGCTAAGCAAGTCTTCCAAAACATTCGCCATGCAGTCTTCCGTTTTTTCGGATAACTAAACTACTCGGCTCTTGCAGCATATGCTCTAAGAATGCCCTGGTTTCGGCTTCTTGCCAGATTCATTTTCTGTTGTAAAAATAATTTTTTATGTAAATAAACATTACAATAAAATTTCTTTATTTCTACTTACTTTCCTGTTGATTCCATTTCTTTTATTATTCAGCTGTGCTTTGTTTACTTGACGTACTATTTTGTAGTTTCTTTCCACTGAACATGTTGCAAACTAAACATAATGCGATCGCAGCATCATCTAGCTGTGATTTGTTGAACTTTAAATAAATGCAAATCTTGTTCAAAAGTAGGATTTTGATTTGTATGCAAATCGGATTTGGATGTTGGAAAAAACTCTATTATGTCCAAACTATAGATTTGCAACCCTGAAATGTCGTTACCGTGTAACTGTTTTTTCACTGGCATCATGGGACATCCTGTATAATGGAAACGATTTTTATGTATTAACTTGTTAAATTGTTTCTTCAAATAAAGGAGTGTACCTTCTGAAACATTCCTAAATGTTAACTTGTTAATATTTTATCTATATTCATTCATATTAATATTACTACTACTAGCATAACCAAGTTGTCCGCGGCTTCGCCACGGACGTTCCAGCAATTAAACTTTTTATATTTGTGGGCGGTGAAAGGGTATGGCAAACATTTTTCCTGTAAACTATCTCGTGCTCGGAAACAATCTACTGCCAAAATTTCAGCGCAATCGGCCCAGAAGTTTTGAATCTTAATGATTTATAAAAAGTGGGTGCAATTATAGTGTACTGCACCAATTTTTACTACAGTTGCCGACGATAAGCATACAAACTTAACTACCAAATTCCAGTATTATACGACCAAAACTTTCCGAAATATAACACTTCATTGATTTAGGGGCGGTTAAAGAGGGCGTGGAAGCCCATTTTGGTACAATTGCCGAAACGACAAAACAAAATTTAGTATCATACAATCGAAACGGTCGGAAATATTGCAAAAACCATCGAAAATAGCTTATATCGGCCGTAGCTAAGCTCCTAGAGGGGTCAAATATATAAATTGGTTCTATTCTTTTTGTCCTTCAACATTTCTTCTGAACACACCTACCCCTTATCTACCACCCTTCTTTGGGTCCCCATACAAAAAACACAAAAACTGTTGTAAATAGTTTATATCGGCCGTACCTGGACTCCTAGAAGGGTCAAATATATAAGCTGGTCCTATTATTATTTGCTCTCAACATTTCTTCTGAACACACCTACCCCGTATCTGCTGCCCTTCTTTGGGTCCCCATACAAAAAACACAAAAGCTGTCGAAAATAGTTTTAATTGGCCGTAGCTGAGCTCCTAGAGGGGTCAAATATATGAGCGGGTCCTTTTATTTTTTTCCATTCAACATTTCTTTTGAACACACCTACCCCCTATCTGCCACCCTTTTTTGGGTTCCCATACAAAAAACATTAAAACTGTCGAAAATAGTTTACATCGGCCGTAGCTGAACTCCCAGAGGGATCAAATATATGAGCTGGTTCAAATATATGAACACATCCCTATCTGCTGCCCTTCTTCGGAGCCCCATACAAAAAACACAAATACTGTCGAAAATAGTTTATATCGGTCGTAGCTGGACTCCAAGAGGGGTAAAATATATGAGCAGGTCCTATTATTTTTTGCCGTTCAACATTTCTTCTGAACACACCTACCTCCAATCTGCCACCCTTCTTTGGGTCCCCATACCGGCCGTAGTCTACGAACAAATTAACGAACATCTATTTTCTACGAACAAACGAACGAACATCTATTTTCCACGAACGAACGAACAAAATATTTATTTTATTTCTCTACGAGCGAACAAACGAACAAAATATTTATTTTATTTCTCTACGAACGAACAAACGAACAAAATATTTTTATTTTTTTCAACGAACAAACGAACGAACGTTCGTGCAAGGCTCTGGCAATAAGCACAAAAAGTAGCTGAATTTAAGACCAAAAACCAATTATTTTAAAATTAATTATGTTTTTCGTTAAAACTTAAAATTTTTTTCGATGGTTTTATAAAAAGGGCGGTATTTTTGCATTAAAAAATGTGGTAACATTGGTACCGCACACAGTTCATGTTGCTGTCTCTATTTTTGTGAAATTTGTTGACTTTTTCTAATCTTGCTGAAAAAGAGCTTTAAAAAAGCTTTTGTCTCGAGCTCACAAAGATAGAGCTTTTTTCTAGTGAGGCTAAAAATGAAGAAATTGTATGCTTATGCTCTTTGAATTTTAGTTAATTATTTAAATAATAATTGGCAAATGTATATAGCCTATATCATAATTTTGGATCATAGCTATCCAAGAGAAAAAATTATTCAAAAAGCGCCTGACGTTTTCCACTTCTGCGCGACCGCACGTACGTGAATCTCCTTTTATCATATATAATAGTATAGAAAGATATAGATTTCGTGTTCCTCAGGGTAGCCATCACGGTCCTCTTCTGCTTCTTGAATTAAAAATTATTGAACTCTCTTATTTACTTATTTATGCCGATGATATGAAAATATTGTGGCAGCCGAGGCATAGTGGTTGAGGTGCGTAGCTTGTATGCGATTGAACCTATGTTCAAATCCCATCTAACACAGAATGCTTTTTCAATTGAATTAATTTTTCTGTTCGACCATCACTTCTCTGTAGACAATGGCAAACCTCAGAGAGTAAAAACTGCCATGAAAAGCTTCTCGAGAAGATAAGCCGTTTAGAGTCGGCATAAAACTTGTAGGTCCAGTTCTCGATCATTTTGTGTTCAAACATTTAACAACACGCACAACACAATTGATCATAAGAAGCTCGGTCAAAATCCTTTCAAGGGCTGAAAGGACCATTTCGTTTTTTCTTGATATGAAAATATACAGAACGATTAATTCTAGAGACAGTTCTGATCTACCTTGATCTGATATCCTTTGCAGTTTGGTGTATTTAAAATAATATATTTCTTAATCCAGATAAATGCCAAATTTTGCCAAACCCTTTCGCAAAAACGGAATAATTTATTATATGATAAAAAAAATAGCTTTATATCGTGTAGATACAATCAAAGATCTATCTAAATACATAGATTTTTAGCTATTATTTTACATTCATTTTGTTTTTATTTGTAAGAACGCATCTACGATGCTTGGATTTATTAAAGAATTGGTCCAATAATTTTACTACAACGTTGTATTATTCAATTGTGTCCTCACTTAGAGTACACAAGTCAATTTGGTTCCCAATTTCTCATGTTCATGTTGATTGAATGGAGAAAATATATCCAAAAAAGTTTTGTTTGGTTTGCTCTACTTTCAAAGGCTTTCAAGTAAGTGGCTTAAGTAGAACTGACATTTGCCTATCTTGAAGGTTCCTTTTGTTAAAAAAAAATCAAGTTTTTCACATGCAACTTTTTATTTTCCACAGAACGCCTACCCATATTAGATAAAAACAAAATAAATATATTATTTATACTATATTATATATTATATTATATTATATTATATTATATAATATTATATTATATTATATTATATTATATTATATTATATTATATTATATTATATTATATTATATTATATTATATTACATTATATTATATTATATTATATTTTATTATATTATATTATATTATATTATATTATATTATATTATATTATATTATATTATATTATATTATATTATATTATATTATATTATATTATATTATATTATATTATATTATATTATATTATATTATATTATATTACATTATATTATATTATATTATATTATATTTTATTATATTATATTATATTATATTATATTATATTATATTATATTATATTATATTATATTATATTATATTATATTATATTATATTATATTATATTATATTATATTATATTATATTACATTATATTATATTATATTATATTTTATTATATTATATTATATTATATTATATTATATTATATTATATTATATTATATTATATTATATTATATTATATTATATTATATTATATTATATTATATTATATTATATTATATTATATTATATTATATTATATTATATTATATTATATTATATTATATTATATTATATCATATATATATATATAATATTATATTATTATATATATTATATATATATTATATTATATTATATTATATTATATTATATTATATTATATTATATTATATTATATTATATTATATTATATTATATTTTATATTATATTATATTATATTATATTATATTATATTATATTATATTATATTATATTATATTATATTATATTATATTATATTATATTATATTATATTATATTATATTATATTATATTATATTATATTATATTATATTATATTATATTATATTATATTATATTATATAATATTATATATCATTTGTGCAAATTTTTTGGCAATAAAAAATTATAAAATTTTTTGCAAGCATTATTATAATTACTTTTATCGACCCCCACAAATTTAATTTTAGAGCATAATTTTTTAAACAACACTAAAAGGTGCATTCCTCATAGGATTTTTATGAACTTGGTCTTATTGGATAGATATTGAGCTCTTCATTATTTCGATGTACTGTTTTGTTAAAAACTTAGTACAAATATCTTTAGCACCTCCGTGCAAGAGTGTGCAAAAGCTGAAAATTTATCAAAATTCAATCTGAATTCAAAAAAAATCTCGAACGATATTTGTGTTCATAAAAAAGTTTAAATTGGATATTCGAAAATGTTCGGTTACAAATTGTCGCTAGATGGCTTTAAGGCGGTCTTCTCATTCAAAACCCGTTTTTTTGACCCTTTTTAAAAAAATTCTTATTTGAAAACGCAAAGAATAATTGAAAACTTTTTTATTTATTGTATTACAAAAGGTTCAAAGTAAATAAAAAATTGTTTTTGCCTCGATACGTGGGCTGTTCAAAAAGTAATGAGTAATGAAAAAAAAAGGTGTCGTCACGGCGGCCACGATTCCGGGTCTCCGGAGCGTCTGAAATGAAAAAAAAAACGGGGTTATAATCAGTATAGATGTAATTCTTGGGTGAACCTCAAGCTTAATTTTGTGATTTTTTTGACAAAATGGCGGCCATTCAAAAAAAAATTTCAATTTCGGGTTTTTTTTTTTGTAGTTTAGTGTAAAAAAAAATAGTAAAAAATTTTTTAAAATTATGGTCGAGGTTCACCCGAGAATGGTGAGAATTCTGCGTCGATTCCATTTTGTTTCATGAAAATCGGTTCAGTTGAACTGGAGATATCATGGCCGCCAGTTCGAAAAACGTGGGTTCGAGATAAACGCGTTTAAAGTTTGAAGTAATTTTTTGGGAAAAAAAAAAAAAAAATCAAAAATGTTTAAATGCAGTTTTAAAGAGCTGACAATTTTTACTTACAAATATTAGTCCGCGATGCCAGCTCCATACAGGCCACCTTCCTCTTTTTCGTAGAAACTGCTTTCTGCTGCCCTCTCTGCTCTGCGAGCCGTTCTGCCAGCTTTTGATGATGCCGCAGCTCGAGTCTCTGATCGGTTCAATCTGTCTTAATTGCGAGATAGTGCGTATTCGTATGCGTTTTTGCCAATCGCAATACCCATCAAACCCATAATTTTAAGTATGGGTATAAAACCGTCGTTGAAGAGGCACGTTGCAATGAAATTGGCCACTTCGATGGTGCGTGCGCCTGAGTTGATGTGTTTGGGCGAATGTGACCAAAGAACAGAATTGTAGGACTCATTGGAATTCTGAGTTTCAGATCCAAGGCATCTTTCAAGCAAACTATCTGCCGACAGCGCTTCGTAAGCTGGTTTTATTACCTCCATCACCTTCTTGTCCATCAGACCTTGCTTCACAAAAAAGGCTGTATCTTCTAAAGTATTTCGAATTTCTAAAAATCCTTTTAGGGGCATATTCACAACTACCCAAGCTATAAATAAATGCAAAAAAAAAAGTTGAAAAAAAAGTTGCTCAATGAGAAGACCCCCTTAAAATATAATATCTCTGGAAATGTTAATTGCATCTGGAAATACTATAGCTTATTAAAATACATTATTAAGATCGCAATGTTCTGTGAAAAGTTATCTCAGTTTAAAAATAAATGAAAATTCGGAACACTATCGTCATATTGCTTTTCTATTAAAGAAAAGATAAGAAAGCGTTGCAGGCTGCTGAAAAATTTGTGAAGCTTACAGCAGCGCAGTGGTTTGTTCGTTTTCGATCTGATAATTTTTATGTAAATGATGTGCCTTGCTCTGATCAACCAATCACTGAAATAGTCGATGAAATCATGAAAAAAATTGAGCCAGACCTGCACATAAGCAGCGTGGACGTTGCTAGGGAGAGAATGCATTCATCACCAAACAGTTATCAACTATTTGAAGAATGCTGGATACACAAAGAAGCTCGATGTTTGGGTGCCATATGAATTAAGAGCGAAAAATTTAATTGACCGAATAACCATTTGCGAATTATTGCTAAAACGGAACGAAAACGAACCATTTCTGAAACGAATGATTGCGGGCGATGAAAAGTTGATCTTACTTACTTACTTAGGGGGTCGTAACACCTCGTGTCCGGGTTTCAGGCGACCTCATCAGCTCTCACCAGGCGCCTCTGCTTTGCGCGCGCCGTCTCCAATCGGATACACCAAGTCCATCCATCGGAGGCATGGTCTCCCTCGTCGTCGTTGACCAGCGACCCTCGCCTCGAGCACCTTTTTCGCTGGAGCTTCGTCGTTCATACGATGGACATGACCCAGCCAGCCAGTAGTCGCTGCACAGTTATACACCGAACTACGTCAATGTCATCGTAGAGCTCGTACAACTCGTGGTTCATTCGGATGCGATAGTCATCGCCGACTCGAACAGGACCGAAGATTTTGCGAAGAACTTTTCTTTCGAATACCCCCAGAGCGGCTGCGTCAGTTTGCGAAACTACCCATACCTCAGCGCCATAAAGCAGCACAGGTAAAACGAGCGTCTTGTAGAGTGTTAGTTTTGTCGATCGAGAGAGGGCTCTGGAACTTAGTTGCTTACTGAGCCCGTAGTAGCACCTATTAGCAATTATTGTTCTTCGCTTTATCTCCAGGCTGATTTCGTTTTTGGTATTAATGGCGGTGCCAAGGTAAACGAACTCCTTGACTACTTCAAAGTTATAGCTGCCGGATGAAACGTGGAAGTCTAAACACCACGCTCCCTTGTTTGTAGACAGCATATACTTTGTTTTGCCCTCATTTATCGTCAAACCCACATTGGCTGATTTGTTTTCGATAGCGGCGAAAGCAGCGGTAACATCTCTCTTGGTTCTGCCGACAATATCAATATCATCAGCGTACGCAAGGAGCTGGACACACCGGTCTTTCGTACGAAAGTGATCCCCTCCATGAAGATGTTGAAGAGATCGCAAGACAGTGGATCGCCTTGCCTGAAACCTCTTTCGGTTTTGAAGGTTTCGGAGAGGTCATTTCCTACCTTGACGGAGCTGCGTGTGTTGCTCAACGTCATTCTGCAAAGTCTAATCAACTTTGCAGGAATACCGAACTCAGACATTGTGGCGTATAGGCAATCCCTTCTCGGGCTATCGAACGCAGCTTTAAAATCGACAAAGAGATGGTGTGTGTTAATTTGATTTTCGTGGGTTTTCTCCAGGATTTGTCGTAGCGTGAAAATCTGGTCTATGGTGGACTTACCAGGTCGAAAGCCACACTGATAAGGTCCAATCAGTGTTTTTGTAATCGGCTTTAATCTTTCACACAGTACGCTTGAGAGAACCTTATATGCGATGGAAATAAGACTGATACCTCTATAACTTGCGCAGATTGTTGGGTCTCCTTTCTTAAGTATAGGGCACAGTACGCTGAGGTTCCAATCGTCGGGCATGCTTTCTTCTAGCCATATTTTGCTGATGAGCTGATGCTGAAAAGTAGATCACGTACGACAATAATGTGCGGGAAAAATCATGGACGAAGCAAGGTGAAGCTTCACAAAGGGTGGCAATGCCAGGATTGACACCACGAAAGTTGATGCTGTACATCTGGTGGGATTGGAAAAGAAATTATTCATTATGAGCTTCTACAACCTGGTCAAACGATTGATTCTGTTCTCTATTGTCAACAATTAACAAGATTGAAGCAAGTAATTTAATTAAAACGGTCAGAATTTGTAAACAAAAAATGTGTTGTGTTCTATCATGACAACGCCAGACCACACACATCTTTGATGCCCTGAGAGAGAACCTTCTAGCAGAAACTGAGAGAGATTGGCTGGGAAGTTTTGATGCATCCACCATATAGCTCGAACCTTGCACCTTCAGATTACTATTTGTTTCGATCTCTGAAGAACTCTTTTAATGGTGTGAATTTAAATTCTGTAGAGGTCTTGGATCAGTTTTTCGCTCAGAAAACTCAGAAGTTCTACACAGATTGCTTTAGCCCAAAAATGGCAAAGGGTTACACTGTACAACACGAAAAAAACCGTGGGTGGAGTTTCATGATTTTTTTTATGTTTAGGAGGTCGCTGAAACCGAATATGAATTCAGTTTTTTCGGGTCACGTAAGCTTCTTCCTGGAGTCGGGTCCAGGGTAAGCCCTTAGCCTCTACAATGAATGAAATCAATATTTCCCCGTTTTGGAAGGACAGGAGAGGGTTAAAATGTATGACAGATCTCTATTATTTTTTCAAGAGGAACGTTTTTTCCTCAGAACCTATCCTCTTTGACCCCTCCTGAGGAGGGCTCCCAGTAAATGAAATCCATATTTACCTCTTTGGGGAGGGTAGGAAAGTGTTAATATGTACGACCGACCTCCAGTACTTTTTCAAAGTGTAACATTTTTTGCTTGGAACCTATCCCCTCCGTTTCCTCCTTAGGAGGGCTCCCATACAATGCACCCTACTGTTAATGAAATTAATATTTCCCCTCTTGGGAAGGGTAGGAGAGAGTTAATATGTGCGACCAACATCCATTTCTTTTTCAAAAGCAACATTTTTTGTTTTCAGACCTTTCCCCTCCGGCCCCTCCTTGGGAGGGCTCCCATACAATGCACCCTACTGTTAATAAAATCAATATTTCCCCTCTTGGGAAGGGTAGGAGAGGGTTAATATATACGACCAACCTCCACTACATTTCAAATGTGAAATTTTTCCCTTTGAGACCTATCGCCTCCGACCCATCCCTTGGAGGGCTCCCATACAAAGTACCCTACTGTTAATGAAATAACATTGTATGGGAGCCCCCACCCCTAAGAAGGGGTCGGAGGGGATAGGTCCCAAGGGAAAAAATGTTGCACTTGAAAAAATACTGGAGGTCGGTCATACATATTAACCCTAGCCTACTTTCCCCAAATAGGTAAATATCGATTTCATTTACTGTAGGGGGTTAGGGTACATTGCTTGGGAACCCCCCTCAAGAGGGGTCAAAAAGGATAGGTTCCTCTCAAAGGAAAAAATGTTCCTCTTGGAAAAATAATGGAGGACAGTGATACATTTTAACACTTTCCTGCCCTTCCTAAAAGGGGAAATATTGATTTATTAATTGTAGAGGCTTAGGGCTTACCCTAAAAAAATCTGAATTCATATTTGGTTTCAGCGACCTCGAAGATATTAAAAAAAGTCATGAAACCCCATGGGTTTTTTTTTTTTGAACATTGTTGCACAGTGTTATCGATCAAAACGGATGATATTTGGTTAAGTAAAGCTCGTTTCAAATATAAGAAAAAAGTATTTAATTTTTGATTAAATTTGTAACCGAACTTTTTGAATATCCTATATCTATACTATTAATAAATCTGTAGCTACTTTTTATGTTCACTCATCACGTTTAAACGACAACTCAGATTTTTATAAAATTTTGTACACATATTTATAGGTCAGCAGAGAGTGCAATAGGATACTTTATTTTAACCCATTAACAACCAATGTTACTATATGGAAACATATGCGTCTCGAATTTTCAAGTCTAAAAATGTCTGTTTTTTATGGTTTTCTTTCGGCCCTAATGGATTAAATTGCACTTCGGTTAAACGAGAACAAAATCAATAAACGCTTTTAAATTTCCTTCAATTTGATACCAAAATCATGTATGTAGTTTGAAAACTGTGAAAAATTTTAGTACCAGATCTTTTTAGTATTAATTATAAGCTGAGAATGAGAGAAAAACGACTTGAAATTCACACTTTTAGCTTTGAAGGCAAATATTTCAGTCAGTTTGCAATGGATTTCAATAATTTTTTTTGAAAAATGTTGTTTGTTAAAATATCCTTCAAACATAAGTTGAAATTTTTACTAAACCAAAGTATTAATATTTTTAAAAATTTTTTTAAAAAATGTTTAAAAATTTTTAGTTTCAGCCAAAAAATTGGATAAAAGTTGTTTTTGTTGTAAAAAAAATTAAATCCAAAATTTAGGTTTTCGATTTCCTATCAGATGATATAACAATCTTAAGGTTAATAATTTGTAGTATTACTTAAACAACAAAAAATCGTTTTGGTAGCGAAAAATCTATCTATATCACTATCTATTTTTGAATGAAAACTTTTTGAAAACCCGGCAAAGCGGCGGGTTCAAGCTAGTATTAAATAAAAAAAGCAAATATTGATATCTGTTTCAAAGTATCTCATATTTTGTTTTGACCTGTATTTCAATGGAAAAAATATATCGATATTTTTCCAACAAGACCAAGTCAAAAAAAAAAAAAATTTAATGAGAAACTCACCTTTTAGATCGGTTTGAAAATAATGTATTTTTAAGATTGCCAAATAAATTGCATATTTAGATGTCAATACGAGTTACGTAAGCTGCTGCATATATTTCGGTATCCATAATTCTAATATAATTCCAATCCAACTGATGTTTCCATTAGAAAGTTTGACATTTTTTAGCATTTTTCGTACTCACAATGTTTTGTTGTACGTACGCTTATTGTGTTGTTTACAGTGCTTTTTAAATTGTATTTAAAAAAAAAAATCCAAAAATGTGAACGAATAAATGTGAAAAAATAACACGTGAACGATTAATTTATTACAACTTTCTACTACGAATTTCGTGAAAGGCTTCCAAAATTTGCTGTTGTGCGATAAAAAATTGACTGCATTCCATCCGAAAGAGCGCTCAGGTAGCGAAGTAACATAAAGTGATACTTTCAGCTGAATGGGTTTTTTTTTCCGAAACGTCAGAGGGCAAACAGCTGTTCATCAACAAATGATTTTTGTTTAAATTTACTTTTTTTATTTTAATTAAGTAGTTCTAATTAAAAGCAGTATTAAGCATTTTAAAAATTATTAAATTTAATATTTGGCATTGTGATCTGTCAAAACAAAGTGACCGTAAACCGCTCAACTGAAGTACCACAAAATATTTTCGCTACCTAAGACGGCGACCGCTCAGGGAACATGTTGTGTGAACGCTTTATGTTACATACCATTCAGACCGAAAGTTGTGCAACAGCTACGTAGCAAATTTTCAGCTTAATGCAGACATTGATTCTGTGCGCGAACTGATAATGCTTGATCGTCTTTTTATATATTGTTGAAATATTTCCGTGACTTCTAGGTCGTGGCTTTGAATGGGATAATGCTGAGAATGTGCAAAAAATCTAAAGTAGCTGACCCATATAGTTCTTAATTTGAGTTGTCCGATTAAACCCTACCATTCTTGATTTTTAGTTTTGAGGTGATCACTTTTGAAGCAAAATCTCTGAAATTTAACTTGTTGCTGAAAGAATGCACTTTCAAACGATATATCACAATTGGATAACGAAAATGTCTTTGTGTCCTTTTTTTTTTTGCCAAAGCACCAAACTGTTCAGATTAGTCCTAGCCTCTTCTACAGCCTAACATAATTTACAAAAACGGTTTCATCAGTTATTTCTAAGAATATTTTAAGATGAAATTGCAAAAATAATTTCTACAAATTATTTTTTAAGTAATTTTTTTTAAATATTAAATCAAAAATTTAAGTTTTTCTTCAAAAATGTATATTCTTGAAAATTCGAAGATATTTAAACAACAATATCATGATGTTCTAAAAAATTACTAATTACACTAGAGTTCTTGTTTTGTGCAAATATTTATTTAATCATGTGTTTAAAGTGCTGTAGCAAAGTGTATTTTGTAAAATGTTAAAAAGTGCTCGACGGCGTGCGCTATATACGCTTATAAAAACATTTGTTTCAAATTTTTAAATTTTTTTTTTACAAATTCTTTAAACATAAATGAAGATTTTATAAAAAAAAACTTTTTTCGCAAAAAATTTTGTTTTTTGGATAAAGGTACCCTTAACACAATTGATCTGGGGCTGAAATAGCCAATTCGTTTTTTTTTTGTGCTTGACACAAAAAGTTTATTATTTTATAGAAAAAAAGAATACAATTTTCGGACCCCAAAGTTGCGAAATTAGAAAAGTACAACCAGACAAAATCCTTACTTGCATTCCATGAATTCGCATATTTTTAAAATACAAGAATTTGCAATTCGCTGGGTCTTTTACTCGGTCTACTGGGTTCGCTGACGCTAACTTCATGTTTAACCATTTAAGAGCAAGTAAAGGCCGCGCCCTACACATTGTAGGATCTAAGCTCAACCTCATCGAGCTTGGCTGATCTGAGCATTCATTTGCGTGAATTATTCTTAGTTAATAGGCAATTAAACTGAAAGAACATCGAACAACGTACGGGCGATCGTTGTAATTTACGACTTTCTCAACTCTGTGTTTGGCAAGGACAAGCTGGAGCACCATACAATACAAGAGTTGAAATAAATAAAATTTTCAATGTTGGCTACATGGTTTTAGCTTGGTGTTGCAGTATGTATCTTGGAATCATCTTGCAGAATTCTATCTTGTCCATCACTACAACTTATCAACTTTTACAGTATTAGCCCTTTGCCCCATCGAAGAGCTCTCTAAGTTTCAGATTTCAATGATTGACAGTCTTTATTTATATATCTGATGGTTAAGATGCGCAAACTAGCAACGCTGCGTGAAGTCTTGTTAGCATTGAATTTTTTCAAGTCAATCATATGAGAGAAAAAAGAAAATTAGTATCTCTCGCACGCCTGAATGTGATCATCATCGACTATGTAGTAATTTAACTTTATAAAATCTATTAAAGAGAAAATGCGCACTCTTATCTATCCCTTCCTCTCGTACACGATATGGAACTGAAGGAATTCAGCGCACAGTGGGTGAAATGTCTAATTTAACGGTATTCAATTAATAACTCCAAAATAAATAAAGATATCGAAATGAAACTCGGCATGGGAGTTAATATAAATGTGAAATACAAATTTGTGAAGTTATACATATCTAGAATTTTTGTTGTGCGACTTTTTCTACTTGTCTATACAACCAAGAAACAAGGTATGACAATTGTACAATTTTTTCAAAATTATGAGATATTGTAAAAAGATCATGGTAGAAGAAACAAAAAAAAAAAAAAATTACACGTGTATCAGCGTTTTAAAAGTTGAAATCTAAATAAGTTTTTAATATTTGTTTGAAATTGACACTTTTTAGACCCTAACCTAAACAAGTCAGGGTACATTAGCAGGAGAAGGAGTATAGATAAGTGGATAAAAGTTGGTACTGATGTTTGTGTACACCCAAGGATGTGAAGTATTGAATATTTTTGGAATTCGAACAGGAACACGTCCACCTCCTATACAACTCACTATTGTAAAAACCATTAAAAGGCTCTAAATGGCTTATATTTATTTGAGCTACAAAAATAAAATTTGGTATGTGTGTATGTGTTGGCAAATTTAAGCCTACCCTATAGGAACAAACTAACTTGTTTTTAAAAACAACTAATTAAAAAACT
Organism: Coremacera marginata; assembly: GCA_914767935.1. NCBI lineage: Eukaryota > Metazoa > Arthropoda > Insecta > Diptera > Sciomyzidae > Coremacera > Coremacera marginata. The sequence continues at coordinate 136,121,340 of OU612043.1, read as the reverse complement.
AATTTAAAATAAACCAGTATATGAACTACTTTGAATTATATTAAGGCGGCAATTACTCTGATTTTGACATGTTTTAATTGCAAATTTTTATTAGATTACAAGTTTATATATATTTAGCCATGTTATTTCATAAAATAATATTAACTTTAGGCCATTAGTAATAGTTTTCAATTGGTTATTTCAAAGTCATTAAAAAATAATTTAAATATAACTAATTTAACAAGTAGTTGAAAATATATGCAGACGAAAGTCAATTGACTTATTTAGCGGACATCACCATACAAAATATGTTAGTTCGTTCTATGGAAAAAAGTCAGAATTTCAACTAGTTGTGGTTGACAAAAAACTACTTTATCAACTACTTTTAAATTAGTTGATTTTCCTACAGGGTACAAACACGTCAACCTCCCATACAAGTCAACATGTTTATACCCCAACGCGTACTGCGTAAGGGGTATATTAACTTTGTCATTCCGTTTGTAACGCTAAGAAGGAGGCGTGGCAGGTATAGAAAAATATATATATTTTTGATCAGCATCATCTCCTGAGTCGATTTCCGTGTGTCCGTCTGTCTGTCCGTCTGTCGACACGATAACAGCCGCAATTTGAAAGCTATCGCAATTAAATTCAAAACATAAGATTATTTTTAAAAAAGGAAGATCAAGCTCGAAAATGGGCCAAATCAGATGAAAACCACGCCTACCTCCCATACAAAGTAACTCTATATTAACCGTACAATGTCTATAAAATCCACAAAAATTAAAGAAGTGGCTTGAAATTTGGTGAGCTTTGCTCTTCAGTCCTAATCCTGGCTATGATTTAAAGGAGGAGGGATTTAAAGTTGCACATTTCAATGCCAGAAGCCTCAACGGTTCTAAGCTTGACTATGTAAGGCATGTTTTTGAAAGTTCGCTTGTAGATATTTTATGTGTTTCTGAAACATGGCTTATCAATGATGTGAATGATTCATATTATAAACTAAAAAAATACGAACTGCTGAGAAACGATAGGTTGAATTATAGAGGTGGGGGACTTTACTTAATTGTAAAGTCATTAGTAAATCTGTTGATGTTGGTGTTGACTTCCTAAATATACAAATTTGTGATCGTAATAGTTCAAAAGTCTGTCTGTCTTGTGTCTATAACTCCAATCGCAGTAATAATATGAATCCTTATTTTGATTCGTTATCAACATGCTTAATAGATAATGATTTCTTTGGTGTATGTGGGGACTTCAATGTTAATTTGCTTGTTAATGACAACGTTACTACAAAGTTTTATGAAGAATTGACTCGTGCTGGGTTATCGATTGTTAATAGTAGTATGCCTACTAGGTTTGCTAATAACGCTAACCCTAGTTTACTGGACCTTTTCATAACTTCTGACGCATCTTCAGTGTTATTTTTTGAACAAATATCATTTGTTAGTGACCATGGTCTAATTTTTTGTACTTTTAATATTAATCTTTGTTGTATTGTTTTACCAATTTCAATAACATATCGCGACTTTAAGTCAATTGACAGCGAATCCCTGTTTTCTGACTTAATGTCAATTCCTTGGAATGATTGTTGGTATCTTAATACAGTTGATGATAAACTCACGTTTTTTGTAAGTAAAATTAATGCATTATTTGATCTACATGTTCCACTTGGTACTGCTCGTTCTGTTAACAATTTATGGCCGTGGTTCACTCAACATGTTAAGATGGCCATAACAAAATGAAACCAGGCCTACACTAAATGGAAAAGGTTTCCGATTGTTCTGTACTGGGATGCATATAAGACAGCTCGAAATGAGGCCAATTCGGTTGTTAAGGCTGCCAAGAAAAATTTTTACAAGTCAAAACTTGATGTGACACTTTCCTCTAAGCAACTTTGGAAAAATTTAAAACAAATTGGAGTGTGCAACAAACAGTTGCCAAAGTGTCAAATTGATCCAGATGCTCTTAATAACTTTTTTGTCTCTGACACACTGCCCGTTGTAAACTGTAATCAAATCAGAACGAGTCCTGTCAATAATATAAGCGATTTGGAGTTTTCTAACGTATCGGAATATGAAGTAGCCAGGTCTATATTAAGAATTGAATCCAGTGCTCTTGGAGAAGATGGTATAAATATTTGGTTTCTTAAAATAATTTTGCCTTACATTTTAAGCCCGTTAACGCACATCATTAACCACTGCTTTACCAGCTCATGCTATCCTAAAATGTGGAAAGTAGCAACAATTATTCTCATTGCAAAAAAAGCTAGAGCATCTGAACCGTCTGACTTTCGGCCTATAAGCTTGTTATCATCTATTTCTAAAGTCTGTGAGTCACTAATGTCAGATCAGATCTCGCATTACCTTTGCGTTAATAAGCTCCTGTCTCCCTTTCAGTCTGGTTTTCGTTCTGGACATAGTTGCTCAACTGCAGTTGCTAAACTCTTAGACGACATTCGAATATCCTTTGATAAAGAACATCTTACCTTACTCTGCCTTTTGGATTTTACCAAAGCATTTGATACTGTAGATCATTATCTTTTATGTTCAAAGCTTGAGTCATTCTGTAGCTTTTCTTCGACTGCAGTCAAACTTATTAAAAATAATCTAAATGGGAGATCCCAAAGAGTGAAGATTGACAGTAGTTACTCGAATTATAAATACCTTAACAGCGGAGTGCCACAGGGCTCAGTTCTTGGGCCACTTCTCAAAAATGTAATAATGCATGCATATGCGGATGATCTCCAGCTTTATATGTCTCGTCCTATTGGTCTCAGCGAAGATCTTTGCTTCAGAGTTAATGAAGACCTAGATTCGCTAGGTCTTCGTTACTCAGATGAAGATATCCCAGCTGTATATATTAGTACTACACCACTGAAGTCTGTTGAAAAAATAACCAACCTTGGGTATCGGATTAACATATCACTTTCATGTGTAGACCATATTAACTATGTTGTAAGTAAAATCTACTTTGTCTTAAGAAATCTGCGAATGACTGCTAGATCACACCAACAGAAACTCGCCGTAAACTAGTAATACAGTTGATTATGCCTTTTATAAATTATTTTGAAGTGGTTTTTAGTAATCTAGATTCACATTCGTTACATAAACTGCAAGTAGCGTTAACCTATGCGGCCCGTTATGTGTATGGACTCAGAAGATTTAGCCATGTTACTGGTCTAAGCAACCGTATACTAGGATGCAGTATAGAAAATTATTTAAAAGCAAGAAATTGTATATTTCTGCATAAGCTGATACACTCAAGAACTCCAAACTATCTATATTCTAAACTTCAGTTTTGTTTATCATCTAGAAGCTTAAATCTTGTAGTTCATCTGAACTCCTCAAGACTTTTTTTCGTAAGCACCATTAGACTGTGGAACTCCTTGCCGAGGTATCTTAAATCTATTTCAAATACACAATACTTCAAGCAATTAATATCTGCACATTTTTCTTAAATTCTCGTTTCTCTTTTAATTTCTCGCTTTTTTTTTTCTTTTCTACGTTTCACATTTTTTCTTTAATTCTTCACTTCAGTATATATTAGTTCGTGTTGATTTCATTATTTTAATTAATTTAAATTGATTTTAGAATTAAACTTAAGTAATTTTTAAATATAAATGTAATATCTTTGTTTCTTTCTCATTATGATTTTATGCTTGTTCGAGATATATAGTATACTATTTTATGTACACATATACAGATAGATATATAGATATATCTATAGTACAGATATATAGTATACTCTTTCTTATGTACTAATTATATAATAAATGCAAATTACATGATATTTGGAAAAATCGAATGAAAACCACGCCTACCTCCCATACAAAGTGGCTTAATTTTAATCGTTAAATCTCTTAAAAATCCACAAAAATTAATGAAATGTCTTAAAATTTTGCACTTTAGCTTTGATATATAATATGAACCATCTCTATGAAATATGTCAAAATCGGATCAAAACCACGCCTACTTCCCATACAAAGTGACGTCATCAAAATGGGAAAACTTTCATTAATATATAAAACTGAATGTCATCGTGTATGTCGTGGCTAAAGACTTCTAATATACTTCAATATGGCCGCGGGGGGGTATTTTAGCTTCGGTACCCTGCCGAAGCTCCACCCTTAATAGTTTATATATCCTCTTATATATGTATCTACTTGTGGAGTATTGAACAAATCGGACCAATATGTAGGGTGCATGCGGATTGAACTAAATTGCTACTTTAAGCTACTTGAACTAACCTATTGCTAGGTTAAGAAATTTCATTATTCTCTTCTCTTAAGAAACGTTATTAATTTAGCAAGCATTTAGGTAACTCGAAATTTTCCTAAATTAATTTAGGAAACACTGCTTTATCGACACAATTTAGTTTAGGTAGCAATTTAGTTCAATTCGCACCCACCCATAGTAGGCCCGTATCCAGGATTTACCATAGGGGGGGAGGGGGGGTGGTGGTCAGATTTGATAAAAAATCTATAAGTAGATACCAACAATAACTGAAAAAAAGGATATGAATATTTTTAAGCAAATCCGTTTTTTTAAGACTATTTGTGAATATGCCTGTATTTAAATGACCATATGAGAGATGAAGAGTGAAGACCATGAAGAGTTTATTTAATTTTTTTTTACGAATCAATTTTGAGTACTAAGTTTTTGATTTTTGCCTATGGTTTGTTGAAAAAGGGTCCAAATTGAAAATGTTTAATTTCTTTTAAAAAGTATTATTCCGAAAATTAGCACAAAAAGTAAAAATGTCTGTGACAAAATTTTACGAATTCAACAATATTAATGTGAACGATAAAAATAGGTTAGATTTCTTGCAGTATATTAAAATCAAAATTAAAATCAGCTATGAAAAATGCAAACACTTTTTAATAAGTTCAGCTGGTGGAGCTGTATTCACAACTTTTATGGACATTTTATATCAACGGGAGAAAAAAAAATTTTTGTCTTTAGATTTGGTTTTTTTTTTTGCTATCTTACGCTTTTATTGATCCCCAGCTTGTGAACAACTATTTGAACCTGTGTGAACCCTAGTTCGAGTTATCGTTAAAGGCTAAAATATTACTGTTCGAGAAAACGAGTTTGACAATTTAAATAAATATAAAAGAAAATATTTAAGATCTTAAAAAATTTAACAGTTTCATTTTCTCATGATTCATTTACAATAACAATTACCATATATATTTTTTTTTTAATAAAATTTTTTGAGCAGAGGAATCGACTCCGATAAAGTCATAAACATTTCAGACTATTTTTCAAACACCGTGATAAGAAAACTGGTTTTTGCACAGCACCAGTATCTTATACCCAATTTATTATATAAGAGATCACATTACTAGATAAATTTCAAGCTAGATAAATTTTTATAAAAAGAAAAAAACAGTAACTTTTTTTGGATAAACGGTCGTGGATTTATATTTAAATTATTTGCAAATTAAAAACACTAAAAACAACATTTTTTTAACTTCCAAATTGGTTTTTAATTTTTTAATATAATAAAAATAATTTTCAAAATGCTGAAGCGTAAAAAACTGTAATTGTTCATTTTTTTATGAAAATTTGGTAACATGATTAAAAAATCATCAAATCTCTATAGAATTGTATAAAATGCTTTACAAAAATTTTTTCTATTGAGAATTTTTTTTTTCGATAAAAGGGATTTAAGGTGATTTTCCGAAACCTGTTATTTGGAAAAGGCTTCGCACAGGTCTAAATTTGTGTACAAAGTTGGAAATTTTAGATGTCTTATATACCACAAAATAAAATAGTCAAACGTTTTAGTCATTCGATTAACTTGGAATACCCCATAATGTGTTAACTATCGTGGTTCATGTTCACCCACTCTAATGAATGCTTTTTCAAAAGTTTTGGGTCTAATAAGCTTACCCAGCAATCCATAGTTGACGACTTTGTCGAAATTCTGACGAATTCATAACTATTCCGAACTGTCTTAAAGAAATCGTTACAATTTCGTTACGCAAATATCGAAACAGTTTCACTTTTTATACGAATTTATAAAGAGTTTCGTTATGCGACTGTTTGTAAGACATATTCAAATGCAAACAGAATACATTTTCCTTTCATTCGAACTGTCTGAACGAAATCGTAATTTTTTCGTAACATTTCGTTACGAAGTCGTGTCAACCGCTTCATACTATATTCTTTACGATTTCGTAACGAAATCGGATTCCGAAATCGAAAAGATTGCGTAATGTTTGTTACGATTTCGTTAAGAATATTTCGAAATCTTTCCGATTTCGAAATTCGATTTCGTTGCGAAATCGAAACGAAAATCGTATGAAGGGGTTGACACGACTTCGTAACGAAATATCATAACAATTTTGTAACGAGTCCTAACGAAAATGTTACGATTTCGTTCAGTCAGTTCGAAAGAAAGGAAATTTTACTCTGTTAGCATTTTAACATGTCGTACTAACAGTCGCATAACGAAATTTTATATAAAATCGTATAAAAAGTGAAACTGTTCCGATATTTGCGTAACGAAATTGTAATGATTTCTTTAATAGAGCTCGAAATAGTTACGAATTAGTCGGAGTTTCGACATAGTCGTCAACTATGGTTTGCTGGGTAGATATGGCATAAAAAATGTCAAGCTAATTTTCTTATATTCGTTCTAGGTATAATTTCATAAATATATTTTACTGGGTATCAGGGACTTTTTGAGCATTGAAAATGATTTTTAATATACAAACTCCTTGGAGATGAATTCCAATATGATTATGTCTCTTATAAGATGAATTTCATTTAAAAATCTAGATAAAACTGAAATTTTGAACCCGACCACCTCAGATATCAATGAAATTTTGTTCATAGCTAAATTTGATCAATACAAACAAACTCTCATTTTTAGAAATGACTGTTTTGCGATTTTTTGGGCGTGGCACAGTGGGAAATTTTTCGAAAAAACGCGAAAATGGTCGAAAAGAGCTCCATTTAAACTACAATAACTCAGAGTCGGCTGAACCGATTTCCCCGATCTTGGTATCATTAAAAAGATATTTTACAGGCTTTATGACACGTTTAAAAAATAAAAAAATTACACTGTAAAAAATTTTATAACAAAAAGAAAATTTTAACTAACGAAAAAACCAAAAAGATCAAGGGTTTTTTTACAGTGTATTACTTTTTTAGAAAGGTTTATCCTTCACCTATAACATATCAAAAAATAAAAATGGGTTCTTTTTTAGTTTTTTTTATATAATTTTTTAAGTAGTGGCACTTCTAGTAACTGCCCATATATTTTTATATTGAAGCCGCGAAAAATAGCCAAACATCTGTTATATTACTGAGAAGTGTTCAAATTTCAGTTATATTCAAAATATACTTATAATGTGCAAAGGTTATTGATATAATATGCATAAAAGAAAATTATGTATGTATACAGGTAAAATAAATGAACATTGTCCCAGGAAAATTATGAATATGTTTTAACCCCAAAAAGTTCTTGCGGCCGTACCAGCCCAAACCAATAAGTATACAGGTAAGCGCATAAAATGCTTACTGTAACTGTGTTTCTAGGATTAGCAAAATAAACACACTGCAGGTAACCCTAATTAAAGAATTGATTTTAAAATTGCCTTAAAAATTGCTATATAAATGCACCTGATGAACGTACCGAAAGTTTTCGAAATAATTCGAATAACAACGAAAATATCAGGTCACATTCTTACACATTTACAAAATAGTTCAACAATTCTTACATTTTTAAATGTTTACAAATAAAAAACCATCAACAATTGTATATATTATTTGCCATGTTTTTATTAATTTGTGTTTTATTTTATTTAAATTTTTTTTAAGTTAATTATTTGTAAGAAATTTTGCGCTGCTCAAATTTGGCACAGTCAGAATATCTGCGCACATGTACAGTCGTTTCATTTATCGGAATGAATGAATGAAAGCCTTGAGTTCCTGTTATAGTTTGAGCTTCTTTATATCTTGAAAATAGCTTTTCTTTAACGTTGTTGTATTCGTCAGCATCTGCGTAAGCAACTTGTACGGTGGTCTTATATGTTTCTGATGCCCAGTGATAGAGTTGCCTCGTTGTCTGGATTTCATTTTTATTTGCAATACTATAATTTCGAGCACCTCTCTTCAATGTTCCTCCGATTCCATCACATGCAGATTTTCCGTGACTGGTAGCATAAAAGTGCCATTCAGCGTCAATACCAAAATCAGATTTGTGATGGCATAAATTAATGAAGTTATATTTATTTTTATATTGTGCTCCTGCACCATCTGATACGTAAATGATTTTATTAATATTGTTGGTTATATTGGCCTTCACGAACTGTATCATTTTTTAAATATATAGATGAACTGCTATACTATCATGGGTATTCCAATCAGATATTATGGCGAAGCTTTTATGAGTTAATTTATCGTTATCTGAAAATAAACAAACTAAGAAAAAAAACAAATAAATAAAAAATATTAAATATTTTGATGAGTGTGGATGGATGTGTTTACTAATACCAAAATATTAAAATAATTACCTTTGTAATAAATAACGAACGGATGTATTGTAGCCTGATCATTATTCCAATGGTATCCTTGCACGGCATCTTGTACAAGAAATGCATAATTTTCAGCAAAGTCCATTTGAATTAACATTTCTCCTGATAACAGCGCCGCTCTTTTATTGCTGATAAATTCAGATTGTCGCTTTGCTATGAAATGATGCGGAATCAGAACTTTGATGTGTTTAGTAAAATCGCTGACAAATGATTCTGGGTTGGTGGTTAACGTTTCCTTATTTTACGAAGCGAAGCGCAACACTTATTAGATATTTTTATGCATCTGTACTTATTGTTTGAATTCATATTCACTCAAAATTTTAAAATATACGCGTAAAAATTTTAATGGCATATCTTGGCTTCTCGAAACTGTTTATAATTATGAATTTCGGTATGTTCATCAGGTGCATTTATATAGCAATTTTTAAGGCAATTTTAAAATCAATTCTTTAATTAGGGGTACCTGCAGTGTGTTTATTTTGCTAATCCTAGAAACACAGTTACAGTAAGCATTTTATGCGCTTACCTGTATACTTATTGGTTTGGGCTGGTACGGCCGCAAGAACTTTTTGGGGTTAAAACATATTCATAATATTCCTGGGACAATGTTCATTTATTTTACCTGTATACATACATAATTTTCTTTTATGCATATTATATCAATAACCTTTGCACATTATAAGTATATTTTGAATATAACTGAAATTTGAACACTTCTCAGTAATATAACAGATGTTTGGCTATTTTTCGCGGCTTCAATATAAAAATATATGGGCAATTACTAGAAGTGCCACTACTTAAAAAATTATATAAAAAAAACTAAAAAATAACCAATTTTTATTTTTTGATATGTTATAGGTGAAGGATAAACCTTTCTAAAAAAGAAATACACTGTAAAAAAACCCTTGATCTTTTTGGTTTTTTCGTTAGTTAAGATTTTCTTTTTGTTATAAAATTTTTTACAGTGTAATTTTTTTTATTTTTTAAACGTGTCATAAAGCCTATCAAAATATCTTTTTAATGATACCAAGATCGGGGAAATCGGTTCAGCCGACTCTGAGTTATTGTAGTTTAAATGGAGCTCTTTTCGACCATTTTCGCGTTTTTTCGACAAATTTCCCACTGTGCCACGCCCAAAAAATCGCAAAACAGTCATTTCTAAAAATGAGGTTTTTGTTGTATTGATGAAATTTAGCTATGAACAAAATTTCATCGATATCTGAGGTGGTCGGGTTCAATGCATCTCGATTTTTACATGATATTCATCATAAGCAAAATTAATGTTTCACTTGGCTAAAAAAATTTTTCAATAATTAAATGAAGTTTTCAAGAAAATTAACATCATTATCACAGTTTATCTAAAAAAAAAAAATCACATTTTGAATTTAATGGTCTTATTTGTGTAATTTCTTTATACTTTCTGGACCCTAAGGGGAAGGGGGTTTGAACACCTAAAACTCCCCTTTGTCTATGGGCCTGACCCATAGCATAGGATTTGTTTTCATACGATTTCAATTGAAATTGTTTATACTCTTATTTAAATACAATTTCATATTTTATTTGTATTTTTGTAATTTTAAGTATTTTTTTATGTATTTAATAATAAAAAATGTTTAAAAAAATTATTCGGAATTTGAGCTATCCATGTATGAACCTCAAGGCTGCAGTTCAGCATCTGAAAGTAGATTTTTAACTTCTGACATCGTATCTACATCGTATCTAAAGTGACGGAAGATTGTGACTATTTTGCATCCATAGTGAATAGTACAAGCAAAATAAATAAGATTTAGACTGGACACTTGAGGATATCACAAGATCTGCTCTACGAAAGTTCACGACATGACATACGATAGAAGACACCGCGAAAGCTAATTTCAACCGATATTTGTAACAACAACATGGAAAACACAAGCCATAGACACTGTTTTTAATAAAATATATATTCCAAACTTTAACAAAATTCCCTTTACTTGGCAACTATAAAAATGAATTTATTCTTTACAAAGCTGGTACGGCACTATGTGAAATGGCGGAAAAATTTATTGATGTACCTGTTCTACCTGTTGTACCTGTCCAAACATATGCTATGTTTGAATGCTCACAGCTGTTTGAATCTGTAAGTGAAAACAAAACAAAAATTATAGATAAGCTCAATAAGATATTCGTAAGCGAAAAAAACAAAAAAAAATTACTCAATTCAAAACATCAAAAATTGAATTAAACGCCGCTAGATTGGCCGTTTCGCCATCTGTGCAGCGCCGTGATTTGTTTTGTTATTTGTATAACTTTTCATTCCTTATGCTTTGTGTTTCGCTGAATTGTTCTATGAACCTCTATTGTATCCTAAACTAAAATTTGATTATCATCCTAGCTCATCCAGACTTACAGTTATATTATCTCCGAACGATGTTAAGTACAAAATCATGTTCCTCCATTTTCATCCATTACCTCCATTATCTGTGCAACGTACATATTGCATAATAATTCAAGGTTAAGGAACTCTTAGTAAACGTTGTAAAAATTTCATGAGTTCATTGGAGGGGCATTCATTTAATCGACCGAATCCATGTTGAATTATTATCGGCTTTGCTTTGTTAAGCCAATTGATGATAAAAATGAAGTTGATGGAGTTGCATTTGCATAAGGATGATGGTATGATTGTTTCGATTTCATAGCCATAGTGATTTGCTTAAGAGCCCAACTTGATTAAATTTATAATCTTTATTAGCTTTTTGGGAGTTAATTGATCAATGGTGGAATAAATGTATTGATTTCAGGAATAAAAGGAACTACAAAATTGAGACCCCTTTTTGAACAATGTTCGTATAAAGTATGTATATATATTACCAATTTTTCAAAATAGTTTTGGATTGACTGAAGATATCAGATTTAATGTGCTTTTATTAAAGAACATTTTATTATATCCAAAAATATAAAAAAAAATATCATATATAAAAGATCAATAAAGTAGACTATAAGAAATCAATTTTTAATCCTTGTAATAAGTAATTAAGCAAACTGCTTTTTTCTGCTTAGTTTTTTCAATGATTTATCTATTTGTAACGGACTACCACTGCAGGGATTTACTTTGGTCTCCTTAGTTGGTATATCTCAAATACGTTTTTAAAATTTATGAAATTTATTGTTACTTTTTTCTTATTTGTAGTAGCATTTAAATGTAAAGGAACAAAGGTAACAGTACCCAAACATAATCTCTATTAAAAAAGGGTTAGGGATAATAAAAAAACTCGCACTTGAAAACAAGTTTAGTGATCTCACCACTCGATGCGACGATCTAGCTAATCTCGTCAAAAATACCAGCATCAACAACAACAAACTGTTGATTATAAATCTGACGTTTTATTGCTTGGAGTGCCGTTCTCTCAAGGAGAAACCTCAAGAGCACGTTTAATCTTGTTTGCACATCCATCGATTTTCATTCGCCTCAGGTTAAAGATATCTTTCTCGTCAAGGCTAAGTCGAATATCTCAAAACCTTTGGTGATAGTGAAGTTCTACACCCCTTTTGACAGACATCGCACTCTTAAGGCCTTTGGTAATTATCGCAGTCGAACGAAACAAGCTTTCAACCTTCGAAATGCAGGACTCGAATCAGGCAACAATATTTTCATACATGAAAGCCTCTATGTGGAGCCCAGAAAACTACTTCCAGCTGCGATCGCCTGCAAGCGCAGAAAAAAAATCTTCAATGCCTAGAGAATGCAGTAAGATGGCGACACACACACATGCACAACTTTGCAAGTGATGTCGTTGGAGAAGTATCACTTAACTAAGTTTGATCTATATTATACATTTTTGTCTTTTATTAATTTATTTGCTTATAATTCTTACGATCTAGATGTAGCTTCCGCTCCTCTTTCCTTAATCTTGCTTATCTCTTTCTACCTTTTTCTTTTCTTTTGTTTTTCTTTTTTAAATTGAATGCTTGTAGTGTTTATGGTCTTTTAGCTTTCTATGTCTGCATTGAATAACGCAATCCTTAGCACTGACGAAAATCATAAAGCAATGAAATAAGTTTTGTGCAAGCCACGCTCTGGCCTAAAGATCGTACATTTAAACGCAAGAAGTTTTAATGAATCTAAGATGGACAGTGCTAAATTTGTATTTGAAAATTCTTCCGTTGATATAATTTGAGAGTCTGAAACCTGGTTTCAGAAGGATATAAATGATTCCTTATTAAATATAAAAAATTTTAATCTTTTTCGTCATGACAGATCAAATAAAAAAGGCGTCGGCGTTGCAATATATTACAACAAATATTTAAATGTAAGAGTTCTTCGTGCATCAAGTGGTTCTGATGTTGAATTTCTGAACGTTGAAGTCTATAACAACAGAACTAAAGTTTTTCTCAGTTGTTTGTTCAACCCAAATCGTAACTGTAGCTTAGATCCCCTACTCACATCGTTACATATCTATGTAACTGTGCCATTGACTTTCAGAATTTTTTCTTGTGTGATGATTTTAACGTTAATATTCTTGTTAACGATAACCTCTGCAGCAATTTTATCGACAATTTGGCTCAAGTGGGTCTCAATGTAGATAATAGAACTACTCCAACAAGGTCTGCCAACAATGCTAGTCCAAGCTTATCATCAGTATTGCTTTTTGACAAATTGTCGTTCGTCTCAGATTATGATCTTATATTTTGTACATTAGACATTGATTTGTCATCAGCTGTAGAAGCTACCACTTTTTCTCTTCGAAATTTTAAGTCTATTGATCATGTATCCCTCTTTGAGGATTTGTCTCGTATAGAGCTAAGAATCCAGCAATCAGCCCAATTAGATTCCTAGGGTCTTAGCTCGGCTGATGACAAATTACATTTTTTTACAGATAAAATAATTGATCTCTTTAATAATCATGTCCTGCTTTGCACTCGTCGAGTCATCAACACGTCTTGCCTCTGGTTCACGTCCTCTGTGAAAGCGGCTTTAAAAAAGTACAACAAAACTTATTGCAGGTGGAAGCGGAATCCAATTGTACTGAATTCCAATAGAGACGTTAAATCATGCCAAATTGATCCCAATCTCCTTAGTGACTTCTTCATTTCAAGCACGGAGTATGATAAAACTTGCGAATCCATTATCTTCAACAGTTCTGCCTCTGACTTTTCTACTCATACGTTCGATTTTAAAGCGATTAATGAATTAGATGTCGCATGCTGTATGGGCAAAATAAAGTCGAATGCTTCCGATGAAGATGGAATTTCCATCAAGTTTGTTAAAATTACATTGCCGTACGTGCTCAACCCGCTTGTGCACATAATTAACCACTGCTTCACAACCTCGTGCTACTCTGCAACCTGGAAAGTAGCAACTATCCCTCCAATTCCTAAAAAATCGAATGCCCGCGAGCCAGCTGACTTTAGACCAATTAGCTTTCTTTCCTCAATTTCAAAAGTATATGAGTCTTTAGTGACAGAGCAGATCTCCAGCCACATAAATATATTCGGCCTTATGTCTCAACTCCAGTCTGGTTTTCGACCTGGACATAGATGGTCTACAGCTGTTGTTAAAATAATGGATGATATCAGAATGCCTTTTGATAAGGGACAAGTGACTATGCAATTTTTACTAGACTTTTCAAAAGCATTTGATACCGTGAACCACTACATATTGTGCAAGGAACTTAAACTCAGCTTTGGATTCTCTGAAGCTTCAGTTCGTTTTTTAAACAGCTACTTAGCCGATAGGACACAGAGAGTTATAAGGTCCGAATCATATTTATAAGGTCACATGATATTTTTAAAAATATGAAGTGTTTGAATATTTTTTTGCACTACTGTTTTACTAAAATGTTCTCTGAGAGTGTTGAAATAAAACAAAGTACACTTATGTATTTATAAGCTAACGGTATTCCCGTTATCTTAATAAACAATAAACGCACTTGTTTCATATATATAAGATCAGTTGCAATAAATACGCGATATTGATAACAACGTGATAGTTTAGATTTAATTTTGAATTTTTCTTTTTTAAATTGAATAAAATTCGGCACAATGCCACGTGGAAAAACACTGAGCGAGCAAGAAAAAGGTTACATCAATGCACTTCATGCAGAAAACTATGGGTTAAGAGAAGTTTGTGTGTTGTCCAAAATTATTTGAAATCTCCAGATTCTTACGGCACACAAAAACGATCTGGAAGAAAAAGGAAGCTAGACCAAGCCGCACAAAGAAGAATTGCCCGAGCATCTTCCAATGAATCTATCTCTCTTAATCAGCTTAGGGCTATGGTAGACAATAAAATATCGCGTTCTACAGTTTGGAGAACCTTAAAACGCACGGGTTACATTCAATACACCACTAAAAAGATAACGACGAAATTGACTGCCAAACATAAAGAGGCTAGGGTAAAATTTGCTAGGAATAATTTCAATACAAATTGGAATCGGGTAAGTAAAAGCATCAATTTTAAAAACTGAAATGAGTTTGAAATCTTTTATCTTAAGGTCGTGTTCTCAGACGAGAAAAAGTGGAACTTAGATGGCCCTGATGGCTCTCGAGGATATTATCATGATATCCGACAACAGCCTTTAATGTTCACAAAAAGGAACTTTGGTGGTGGTAATGTGATGACATGGGCCGCGTTCTCTGCTGAAGGATGTTTGGAAATGCAGATCGTTTCTTCACGAATGAAGAGTTCAAATTATATTGAAGTTTTAGAGAAGTCTTTAGTGCCATTCTTAAACGAACAGGATTCAGAAGACTGGATATTTCAGCAGGATAACGCAAGAATTCATGTTAGCCGTGAGACAAAAAGTTGGTTTACCGCAAAAGGAGTTCAAGTTTTGGAATGGCCTGCCTGCTCACCAGACTTGAATCCTATTGAAAATTTATGGGGCATCTTATCGCAAAGGGTTTACGCAAATAACCGCCAATTTATGACGATTCCAGAGCTAATTCGTGCAATACAAGCGGAATGGCGTAAAATCGAGCCTGGAATTATTACTTATCTTATTGGCAGCATGGAAAAAAGGATGAATGATATTTTGTTGAAGGACGGCAACTTCATTGGTTGATTTTATGATATTTTTGTTTTCGTTTATGTTTAAAAAAATTATGTAGAAATAAAAAGTTAATTTTGACCTTATAAGTATGAAACAAGTACCTTTATTGTTTATTAAGATAACAGGAATACCGTTAGCTAAAAAATATACATTTGTACTCTGTTTTATTTGAACACTCGCAGAGAACATTTTAGTAAAACAGTAGTGCAAAATAATATTCAAGCACTTCATATTTTTAAAAATATCTTGTGACCTTATAAATATGACACGGACCTTAGTAGGTGAAAACTATTCAACATATAAAAAAACTTCTAGTGGAGTCCCACAAGGCTTGTTTCTTGGCCCACTTCTTTTTTCCATGTTTATTAATCACATTTTCAATAATGCCATAATGCATGCCTATGCCGATGATCTTCAATTATACTTGTCCTGACTGGTTGGGCTCATTGAAGATCTTTGCGTAAAAGTAAATGAATATTTGAATTTAATTGCAGAATGAGCCAATGCTAGAAAGCTTAAGCTAAACACACTAAAATCGTATGTTTCACCTGTCTCTAAGACACCCTTTTCAAATCTTGATCTTCATCCAATTCTCCTCAACGATGTTGAATTGAAAGTTGTTACTAAGGCTTCTAGTCTTGGATTTCTGATAAATAGTTGGATGTCCTGTGAGGATCACATAAACTCTTGCGTGATTAGAGTCTATTATGTATTAAGAAATCTGAAAATGAATGCAGCATTTGTTCCCGTCGATACGAGACGAAACTAGTCTTGCAACTGCTGCTGCAAATTTTTATATACTCGGAATTCATTTATAGTTATCTGGATTCACGGTCATCTCACAAGTTGATAGTTGTTCTGAATAATGCTACCTGCTATGTTTATGGCTTGAAGAAGTTTGACCATATATCATTCTTCCATACAAAATAACTGGGGCGTTGCCTATTTTGTCATCTTGAAGCGATTATTACTGCATACAATTATATACTTGCGTTGTCCACACTACCTCTATGAAAAAACTTCAGTTCTGTAGGTCAAGCAAAAGCATCAACTTCTTGATTCCGAACTTCTACTATAAAAATTCTAGCCGGCTGTTTTTCGTCAATGCAATCCGATTGTGGAATTCTTTGCCATATCACATTAAAATTGTTTCCAATCAAAGAGCCTTCAAGCGATTAGTTTTCAAATATTTTTCATAACTCTAATCTATTTATGTTTTCTATTACTTTTAACTCTATTGTAAATTCGATCTAATTTATTTATTGACTAATTCATACTACTTCATAAGTTAAAATTAATTGTCTCTGATTATGTTTATCAGCGATATCTTATATCACCTAAAATTGTTGTATCCCTCTAAGAAAAACGGCACGTAAGCGTAGCGCAGGCAAAATAATGTTCTTATATAAGACTATGAAAACGAACCGATTTTGCGATACGAAAGCGTGCCGTATATGTAAAGTTTGGAATAAGAGAATTAGACAAAAAAAATAGTCACTTGAATGTATTGGTACTACAACGCCAAGGCGTTGCAAAAGCGAAACGTTTACGAAAAGTTTTACGTTGAATTAAATTCGTCTTATTTTTATATGAAAAACAATGCAAGTGTTAGTGAAATGGAGGTTCGTATACGGTACGGTTTCGTTTCGCAAAATGCGTTACGTTTATTTTTCTTAGAGGGATATTATTCTATAACATTCAAACTTTAAATTAATTTTACAAATTTCTTGTTGTTATTTAATTTAATTTAATTGCGGCATTCAAAAGAAATTAATTCTTTTATGCTTACTTATTTACACAATAAATAAAGGGTGGTTAAATTTTAAGGGCCAATGTTGAATGTGAACCACACCTAAACTTCAAATTGTTTTTTGCATTTCATTTAACATTTCTCAATTTCAGACTAACTCAATTTGAACCATGGATAGATACACAATCGAGCAACGCGTTAAAGTTATTCAGGCTTATTATGAAAATGGGTGTTCAAATCAAAATGCATATCGTGCACTTCGTGATATTTTCGGTCAATTTAATCGTCCAAATGTGCGTACAATCGGAAAAATCGTGCAAAAATTTGAGCAAACCGGGTATGTAGGAGATGTGAAAAAACCAGTGCATGCTCGTACAGCTCGTACTGCAGAAAATATTGCTGCTGTTCGCGATAGTGTGGCTGAAGAGCCGTCCACCTCAACTCGTCGTCGTGCCCAACAATTGCACCTCTCACGCTCGTCGTTGATACAAAGTGCAATTGACTCAAGAACTAAAACCTCTTGACCATTTCAAGCGTCGTCAATGGTCAGAATGGTGGCAAGAAATGGCAACAGTGGATGATCAATTTTCGAAGAAAATCATCTTCAGTGATGAGGCACATTTTCACCTCAGTGTATTCGTCAATAAGCAGAAATGCCACATTTGGGCGAATGATAATCCAAGAGTGATTGTTGAAAAACCAATGCACCCACAAAGAGTGACTATTTGGTGCGGTTTATGGGCTGGCGGCATCATCGGACCGTATTTTTTCCAAAACGAGGCCGGTCAGGCAGTTACTGTGAATGGTGTTCGCTATCATGAGATGCTACCGAACTTTTTATGGCCCGAATTGGAAGATATAAATGTGGACGATATGTGGTTTCAACAGGATGGTGTCACTTACCACACAGCTAACGAAACAGTGGCCCTTTTGTGCGACAAATTCAATGGCCGTGTTATCGCACGTGGTGGCGATGTCAATTGGCCGCCAAGATCATGTGATTTGACACCGTTGGACTTCTTTCTTTGGGGTTATTTGAAAGAAAAGGTGTACGTCGATAAGCCAGCAACAATTCAAGAGCTAAAGAATGAGATAATTGGGCACATTAACGGCATAGAACCTCACTTATGCTTCAGCGTCATCGAAAATTTGGACCATCAGATGGAGGTGTGCCGCCGCGGTCGCGGCTGCCATTTGGCCGATATTTTATGAGAGTGTTATGCTGCTAACGTATGCTGATGATATTGATATCATTACCCATAACACACCCGAAGTCAGTGCAGCATTCTCCAAATTAGTAAAAGCCGAGTTGAATCGCATGGGTCTTGCAGTGAACGCAGATAAGACAAAATTTCTGGTGTCAACAAAACAAACAGTCCCAGCATATTGACCCACGTCATTGTTGAAAATACCTCCTTCGAGGTTGTGAAGGACTTCGTCTACCTGTGATCCAGCATTAACTCCACAAATGATATCAGTAGAGAGATAAAACGAAGGATAACTCTTGCCAACAGGTGTTACTTTGGGCTCAGTAGGCAATTGAGAAGCAGAGCCCTCTCTCGACAAACAAAATTCACGCTCTATAAGTCACTTATCATGCCAGTCCTGTTAAATGCAGCATAAACCTGGACATTGATCAGTTCTGATGAAAAGACTTTGGGAGCTTTCGAGAGAAAGATCCATCGTAAAATCAACGGACCAATCTGCGTCAATGGCGAGTACCGAAAACGATGGAACGGTGAGCTGTATGAGCTATACACCGACATCGACAAAATAAAACGCATAAAAATCGAGCGGCATCGCTGGCTAGGTCATGTTAAGCGAATGGAAGACCACGCTCCAGCGAAGAAGATACCCAGCGGCTGTCAACGCAGAAGAGAAAGACCGCATTTCCGTTGGAAGGACCAAGTAGAGGACAACCTGACAGAACTTGGAGCTTCCAACTGGAGCCTGCAAGCGCAAAACAGAAATGGCTGGCGCAATTTCTTACACCAGGTGGAAACCGACCTACGGTTGTAAGCGCCACCTAAGTAGTAAGTAGCAGTCCTTGTCCTTATCCTTATTCTATTCTTTTTAATCTTCTATTAATATTCTGGCCGAACGAAAAAAATTAGCGGCCTTTATCTTTTTTTTTTCTCTTAGAATATAAATCACATTAAGTTGTAAATTTCAGGATTAGTTATCTATATATTTATTCCGGTAAGGGTCCCCTTATTCCAGCAAATCTACAAACGCTACAGCAACACTTATATATATATATACCATTAGAAAGGGCATGACCTGTAGGTATGCAGGAAATTATTAGATTTTTGATAAGTAGTAGCGTTGAGCAGATATGAGCGTTTAAAGTTGCAAAAATGGCAAAAAGATTGAAGACACGAACTCGCCTAATGTGATTGAGAAGTATGGTATACAAAGCGAATATTTAAGCCATTTCGTGATCAAGTGTTTTCATTTGTTTTTTGTATTTTACTTTGGTACTAGTTCTTAAAAATTATTAATGAAGTTTTTCAATAGACTTTGAATAAATATTTAAAATATTTAAATGAGTGATACCAATAGCGATATCAATAGCGATAAGTGATACCAAAATGATGGAAATTTGAAAGTGAATATAGCTTTTTTTTAATTCTATTTCATTGATAGCAGAGAGAACCAGTCTTTAAAACACACGTAAATGCATAATCATGGCAGAGTGCAAGAGTGTGCGCTTTCACTGAATAATTCGGAGGGAACTATAGGTAGAAGCTCGCAAGAGAAAGCATTCAACGTTTCTTTGTTCTATCAATCCGCACAAATTTTCATAACTGCTCTGCTTTTCAAGATTTTCTCTTGCTTCTATTGGAACCGTTGCTTTCATCGGCCTACTTAGAATAGAGTTAAAATCTTTAAGAACAGTCTTCTATATATTTATTCCTTTAAGGGTCCCCTTATTCTAGCGAATCTACAAATGCTACAGCAACACATATCATTAGAAAGGTCTTGAGGTGTAGGTAGGCAGAAAATTATTAGATTTTTGAGAAGTGATAGCTTTTAGAAGATATGAGCGTTTAAAAATGAAAAAATGGTAACCAGACTTAAGACACGAACTCGCTGCAATGTGAATGAGAAAGTGTGATTTCCAAAGCGAAGTAGGGAAGTACACCCGATTTTCGGGGCATTATCACTAGTTATATATTAAAAGAATAAAACACAAATATTTTTGTTAAATTTTGTCCTTATTAGACGCAGTTATTAAATATCTTTTAGAACTCGTTTTTACAGCTGTGTAAAATATCCTAGCCATAATTTTAATCTGAAAAAAGAAAAAAAACTATTTTTTTTTATTTCTTTAGTTCTCATGTGTATGAACCTCAAAAATTAAAAACAAGTATTGGAAATTGGCACAATAAAAACTGCCTTCTACCAGAAAATGTAGCTTTCTTTGATTGGAATATAAAAGTAATTTTTAGTGTTCCTTTTAAATTTTTACGTTCATAAATAAGCATACCAACTTTGAGTTTAAAAAATAAGTACATTTGCTTGAAATTAAAGTAGTTGAAAATAAGCGCAAATAAGTAAAATTCCGTGCTACGGTTTTTAAGTCGAAATATCTTTATTGGATTGTATTTCACAGTCCAACATTTTTGAACACATAATTTTAGGACTCAATTCTGACAATTGCACGTGAAAGTAGGCCCAAAATGAAGAACTTGTGCATCATTCGTTTTGTCTTCTTGCCTGCGAAAACATTTTTAATATCGATTTGAAGTTAGTAACTATCGTATAGGGGGATTTTTCACGTTTTAGGCTCTTTTGTTTGACATAACTCGAGAACCACTAGTCCGATTTAGCTGAAACAAATTTAAAAAAATTAAAAATTGCAATTCCTCTAATCTGTTCTTATACCGTTTTCCTATGTGTGCAACACTTTCGA
This sequence comes from Coremacera marginata, assembly GCA_914767935.1. NCBI lineage: Eukaryota > Metazoa > Arthropoda > Insecta > Diptera > Sciomyzidae > Coremacera > Coremacera marginata. The sequence continues at coordinate 136,100,122 of OU612043.1, read as the reverse complement.
AGTTAAAAATGAATGTATGAAGGGAAAAAAGTATTTTTTGCCTAAAAATTTAAATTTTTTTTTTTTTAATTCATAAAAAATCCAAAATGGAAAAAGTGTCAAATCTAATTACTTTCACGTAAAGTCACATAACCTATGAGCAAAATAAGGCAAAGATCATGAAAATCGATGCTTGCGTTTAGATTTTATTCACAATTAAGTAAATGTATAAATAAAGCCACGTAACCTGTGAGTAAAGTGAGACATTTTTTGAGAAAATCGATGAATAAATTTATTTCAATTCCAATAATGTTATGAATGAATATACACAAAACTTAAAATAAAAATTCCGATTTGTATTGCAGCTATTCTTACACAGAAAATATGGAATTTATGGAATCTATGCATAAAAAAAAATTTGACACTCTCGTTGAAGTTGACGCTTGTGGTTCTGATGATCTTCTTTTCTTCGTAGGTTGTTGATATTCGTGGTCGGAGTTTGCGTCGTCATCCGAGCTAAATCGGACTAGTGGTTCTCGAGTTATGTCAAACAAAAGAGCCTAAAACGTGAAAAATTCCCCTATACGATAGTTACTAACTTCAAATCGATATTAAAAATATTTTGGCAGGCAAGAAGACAAAACGAATGATGCACAAGTTCTTCATTTTGGGCCTACTTTCACGTGCAATTGTCAGAATTGAGTCCTAAAATTATGTGTTGAACTGTGTTTGTCAACAATTAATGTAAATAGAAAAACGAAATAATGAAAACATGTTCAAAATAATTAAAGCTAAAACTCTGTGTACTATCAACCGACATTTTGTTGAATGAGTCAGCCTCAGCGATAGCATTTATGGCGTGCTGTTGCTCTATGAAATTGTATTTTTCTTGCCTCGAAATTTGTCGTTTTAGCTGTAGATTTCAAAATTTGGCAAAAATCCATGTCTGTTAGAAATGGTGAAGTCTCGCCAAAACGGTGATTTTTTTTTTTTAAACAGATGGTATGGAAATGTTTTTTTACATTGTATGAGGAATCTTCTGTATTTCCTGGATCTACACACAACTTAAATATTTCTTAGTCAACATCATAAAAAGTGAAACATATCTTAATTTATCCATGAAGACAATGGAGGATCTACACCCGACTTAAACATTTTTTAGTCAACATCATAAACAGTGAAACATATCTAAAGTTTTTCAAGAAGTCGATTTTAGGTAATAAGCTCCAAAATAATCAAAAAAGCTCATATTATATATATCTAGTAGTGGGATTTTTTCTTTATAAGTTTATTTAAATAAATTTATTTTAAATAATGCAAATTAAATGGAAAGCTTTTGAAGTATTTTTTGTTGCGAAAATACTTTAAATTTATTGAAAATTAATAAAAAATACTAGCATTGTATCAAGTACTGTTGCTTTTGTAATAAGAACTAAGCCTTACGAACATTCTACGTGGTGTAGTTTTTGTAACCGCCAGTGTAGGTTTGACATTTTTAAAACTAAGAGCTGCGGTGCCAAACTTCAATTTAGTAGTGCCACATTGCTATTTTTTACAAATTTGTGAAAAAAATACTATATAGAGGAATTTTTGTCACAACTATTTCACAACTGACGGATCATCGCAAATGATCTTTATACTGATGTTTTATATATTTGAAAAACAAAATAAGTACAATAGAAGTACACTTTAAAAAATGAGTACGGCAAACTGTAAATAAGTACTGTACTTACTAAATATGGACAGTTAGTACGCTTATTCATATACATGAAAATTATATTGACTTAAAAATTAGATACTGATCATGATTATTATTTCAAAAAATATTACATAATTTTACTCTGTGTGGGCTGTGTGTACTGCTTGAGTAAAAAATATAAAATATTATAACAAACTATTTATTACATTCGATTTCGAGTAGTAATCTTAACTCATTGTTTATTTTATTGTTGCGGCTGTATCATACTGGTTGAGGTGCGTGGCTTGTTTGTGATAGAACCCAGGTTCGAATCCCACCTGACACAGAACGTTTTTTCAATTGAATCAATTTTTCTGTTCGGCCGTCACCTCTCGAGTAAAAACTGCAATGAAAAGCTTCTTGGTAACATAAGCCGTTCGGAGTCGGCAGAAAGCTTGTAGGTCCAGTTCTCGACCATATGTGTTCGATGATTTTACAAAACGCACAACACAATTGATCATAAGAAGCTCGGTCAAAGTCCTTTCAAGGGCTGAAATGGCCATTTTCGTTCGTTCGTTCAATTATTTTATTTTATTATTTCGAGTAAAAAACAGTCAATTTTGTGCAATGGACCAAAACCTTAAAAAATTATTAAAGAATCAGGTTAAATATAAATCGGTTAAACATATTTTTTGTTATTTGTTTTCGTAAAACTAGTTTCTATAGAGAGAAATGAATGGAAAGGTCCCCACGTGTCACTCGCCGATATGAATGATTTCCGAATATGTGATAGAGGACAAAAACCTAAGGTTGACGTATTTTTTATACGTGCTCAAACGATGGCTTTGAGTAGAGTTTGGAAAAATCAGCACTTTGGCACTGTTCGACCGAGCTGGCACTGAATGCATGCTAAGCGTGCTAGATGAGGGGCGTTTCCATTGCACGGGTAAAAGAGAGAAAAATTGAGCGCGTGCCAAGCTTGCACTATGAGTTGGCTTGATATAGCACGAGTAAAGGAGAGAAAAATTGAGAGCGTGCTCGACGTTCTTCATATGAAGAGCGGGAGATATAAGAGAGAGAGAGAGAGTGCCGCAGAAGCAACTTTCACACATGCCCTTGAGGAAAATGTGTGAGTAATTGCAGAATCACAGTGTAAGGACCGTACGAATAACCGAGTAATTAATTTTTCAGATTTTAGATTTTATGAATTTAAAACCAGTAAATAACAAACTTTAAGAACAATACAAAAAGTTTTTCGCACTTAACATATTTGATTAATCATAGTCCTGAATAATCGAATAATTACTCAAAGAATTAATCATAACTCCTTTTAATCAACATCAACATGTATTTAATAATGCTGTGAGGTACGTTTATGGCCTAAGAAAGTTTGATCGCATCAGCCACTTGAGCAATAAAGTTCTGGGTTGTAACATTTTTAATTATTTGGATGCAAGAAACTGCATTTTTTTACATCACCTAATATATTCACAGACACCTCATTACTTATTTCATAAACATCGATTTTGTAGATCTAATAGAAATTTGAATTTGTAGATCTAATAGAACTTATAATTATCTTAATTCTAGCAGACTTTTTTTTTGTGAACGCCGTCAGATTGTGGAGCTACATAGATAGCATAACCTATGAGAATTAAAGCTATTACTTACAAACATATCTTTAATTATGCAGTTTTTCATTACTTTTCTTAATACTGTCTTTCCTTACTTCTATACTTTAATTAATTTTATTTATATTAATTAAATTTACTTAAAATTTATTGTTTTTGGCTAGTCGCTTTAACAGCTACTTTATAATAATTTTAATAAATCATTACACTGTTAGCTTTAAGTCGCATTTATTTCTATTGATGGTTAAATCCTGTTGTTATTCTGTTATACTTAATACATTTAAAAGACTGAGTCTTACATGTAAACATTTTACTTAAATAAATAAATAAAAAAATAATCGACCCATCATTAGTTGGATTAATCCGAAAAAACTGGTTAATCGATGAATCACTTAATTTGGAATCTGATTAATCAACAAAAGAATAACTCAATTAATCGCACGGCCTAGTAATAACGCAATATATCAACAAATTTCTTCTATTGTCATTACACTTAGAGAAATTTTGATGGCTATTTTTAAGAATATTTAACTTACACAATTTCCTTACTCTCCACTACAAAGGTACTAAGGTCTTTGCAGTGTTTCAGAAATTTGTTCTGATGAAAAAAATATGGTCTCATTATAAAAGCTTGTTTTAAAATGCTTTTTGAAAAAAATGCAATTTTATATTGAGTTACAGCACTTAACCATCGTACAATGTAGCTATATTGTAAGTAATTTTTTCTACTAGGCTATTGAACAATATCATCTTGTTCCTCTCTTGAATGCTGGTGAGTGATAATTAACTCTATGCTTCTAATGAAGATTAAAGTAAGCTCACGCCGTTTAGTGTAGTAAATAAATTATGTTTAGTGTAGTAAAGGTGTTGATAAATAATTTTGAAAACATTTTTATTACATCCTTAATATGCTATGCACTGCACACATAACACCTGTATTTGTTGTAATATAAATACATTTGCTACTTGTAGGTTTCAAAATATTGCAGTAATTGATTAAATTTTCCTCTTTCCTCTTAGCTTGTAGACAAGAGGTACTTAAAGAAGCTTTGCACGCGCAGCTGCGAAAGTGCACCGCTGCTGCCCGTCCCTAGTTTAAAGCAGCGTTCTTCAAACTTCCATCATCAGCTGAACCTTTTTCTATATTAAGTTTGCGACGGAACCCTATAATGTTGACAACTTTATAAAAGATATACATAAATTTGAATTTTTTCAGTAAAAAACTATTTTATTTTGCAGTGCTGTGAAAGATTTCAATCATTTTACGTTTCAAGTCTTTTGATTTTGTTCAAATTCATTACAATACATAATTCCTATTTGGTATTTCTGACTTCAATATGTGAGATTAGCAATCATTTGTCATAATTTGATTCAGTCTTCCATTCAAATATGTGGCAATTGATTGTGACTTCAAATCCCTCGATTGAATTGTTTTTTTAATTCATTGTTCATAATGTTTTATGTTTTTTTTTTTTATAATTTTATAAATTCAATATAATACAATAAATTTATGCAATAAACTTACAGGTTTCTTAAGTATGGAACTCATTTACAATTGACTGGGAATGGTGACAATGAAATCAATTCATGTTTCCACAAAATGATTAAGAATTCAAAAACATTCAAAATGTTTGGTGACTTAATTTTTCTGAAGTCTTATTCACGAAATTAAATAAACACTCGATCAAAAATTTTACTAATTGATTGTGACTTAAAAGAATGCAGCTACAAATGATTGAAATCTTTCACAGATCTGATATTATGTCTCATAAAAAACACACAAACAAAAATATATATTAAAAACGCTAATAACTTTGGTGTGCTTGTATATTAGATCACAATTTACCAATATCAGTATGTATTGTTGTTAGTTGGAGACTTATTTAATTTTCTGATCAAGTCGTTTTCTGTATTTTATTTTTGTAGCGACGTATATAAAAAAGATTTATGACATTGGCAGGTTGTAACAAAAGGCATCAATTCTCTTACTATGCGTTTTTAAAATTTACGGATACTCTTCCATTATTTTGATCTAAAATGGAGCAATTTCAATATGGCCAAATGTAAATTTTAATGCAGTGTCGGTATATAATGCCCGTATGATACTTAATTTTTTTTGTCCAATTTTAAAATCTGAAAACAAGTGTCGCGTGAGCAGGACGGACATATATTGTAAGAAAAGGATAAACGTTGTTACTTCTGGTGTTTTGAAGAGCAGCTGCATTAAATAAATTAATATTAGCTACACACATCACTTCCCATTCAGCATACATTTATATTAAATAGTTTTGTTTACTCTAAAAATGTCAAATTTATTACTAACAGCATAGTTAATATTTGAACGAAACTCAACGAAGCACGAATTGAAAGAAACGGCAAAAAAAATGCAGAGAAAATACAGTCCGTCCTACAAATTTTTCTCCAATTCGTACTATATGTGTACTCACTCACACCAATTGAATCCATGCATTCGTACTATTTGAACTGCTCTAGTTTTAATTTTCAATGAAAAAAGTTGTAAAAAAAAATTAAGTAACATACGGGCATAAGTATAAGTAGAAGAAAAATATTCCAAAAATATCTTTTTTAAACTAGTTAAATGTGTCAAAATATTATTTCGACATTCTGGTGGAATACTGCTGCCAAATAATCATTTAATTTGACAAAAAACTGTGTATTATTTGTATTTATACATTCCCCGTAAATCTCTTACTTAAATTGAGTTGACTTTACTTCTGAACTTTAAAGTTGTAGTATTTGGCCCTTGAAGTGAAATATTTTCATTGTTTAGGTACGAAAATAAATCGAAAAGGTAGGCTAAATTCATTTAGGTACAAAAATCGTGTAGGTTTCATTGTTATAGATTGTTATAGGTTCATCGTATAGGTTATAGATTCATAAAGATCTTCTTGAAGTGCTTGTGGTATTTGTTTAATAGTAAGAGCATAAAGATGAAGACAACAATTTTTGATGTCTGGAACTCTTTGCGTGCTGTTACGCCCTCTGTAACTCCAACCATGGACTTAGCTCCATCAGTGTATATAGCTATGATGGCATAAATTCCAAGAAATCGAACGATTTTGAAAATAAGCACCAAGTAAATTAAATACTTCTTGACCTGCTTTCAAATTTTTCCATGATTTTGTTTACTCAAAATTTTTAAAAACCATTTTTTTTTTTAATAATATTTTAAATTTCATAGCCATCTCCTTCACTTCCTACATTTTCGAACGGAACCCTTGAGGCATCTCGCGGACCCTAGGGTATCGCGGAACACAATTTGAAGAACGCTGGCTTAGAGCATAGGTTCTCAAACTTTTTAGGACTACCGCCCCTTTTTGGGCTAAAATTTTTTTCAGCGCCCACCTCGGAAAAATACCTAATTTATTTTGTAAAAACTATGAAAATAGAAAATTAGAGTTGTTTATTTTATTATTTACTAGCTGGAATGTCCGGCTCAGCCCGGGGTGTGTAGTATTCAGGGTGTGTAATATGTGTTGAACGTGATACAACTAACAATGCGCAAGAATCAATAGATCCAATCTCGGCTATATATTTATTGCTTCAATCTTCAATCTTTATAAAATAGAGGATTTTTATCAGATTCACACTATCAAATAAACCTTTATTACTTAGATATCAGCGTCACCTGCCACTTTGTCTGCGATTTCATTTTTATTAGATTTACAAACGATGTTGAAAACGTTAAAAGCATAGTCGAATGATGAATTTTAAGTCTGATATAGTTTGGGCATACGCCCACTTTTTTGTGGGCGAATGCCTTTCATGCCTTTTGGCAGAGAACCTGTACTACTTGAATCCCAATGCTACTTATCTAATCATGCTCACTTTTCTAGACTACGGACCAAAAGCATATATATGCTTATTATAACAAAGCATATATGTGCAAAATATGGTTGAGGTCAGACCAACGGTGTGAACGGAGATTGATTTAAATTAAAATGCCAAGCCCTCTGTCTTATGTCCCTCACTTTTATAAGCTACTGACTGCTCATTATAATAAAGAATATATGTGCAAAATTTGGTTGTAGTCGGATAAACAGTGTAAAAAGAGTGCAATTACAATTAAAGCGATATGAGTTGCGAATAAATGTGCAAAAGTCGGACAAACAATGCATAGTGGTCCAGAGCAAATCAAAAAGCGCGCATAGTTTATGTATACAGAGTTGTACAGGGTTGCCCATATTCGACGGACCCATGTTTTTGTTAAAAAAATCAAAGAAAAAAATAAAAATTTGGCGGTTGGCAATCTTAATCATTTAATTTGTTCCAAGTAGATTTGTTTACATCAATTTTTGAATATGATATCTCTCAAATGGCCGCCTCTTGCGTTGATGGCGTATTGTGCCCTTTTTGCAGCATTTTCCATCGTTTTCGCCAACATTTCGGCCGGAATAGCGGCTATTTCTTCACGAATGTTGTCCTTGAGCTATTCTACGGTCCTTGGCTTGTTAACGTAAACCTTTGACTTCAAATATCCCCACAAGAAGAAGTCAGGCGGCGTCAAATCGGGCGAACGCTGTGGCCAGTCCAAATCACCACTTTTCGACATCAAACGGCCCGGAAACAAATTCTTCAGAAAATCGATTGTTATGCGACTTGTGTGCGGTGGAGCGCCGTCTTGTTGAAACCAGAACTGCCTCATACGCTTTCGACGAATAATTGGCATCACAAAATTGGTCATCATGTCGCGATAACGCTCCTGGTTGATGGTAACAGCATGGCCATTTTCATTTTGGAAGAAAAACGGCCCAATGACCGTTTTCGCACTAACGCCGCACCAAACTGTGACTTTTTCGTCATGAAGAGGCACTTCTTGAATCTCCTGAGGATTTTCAGTGGCGTAAATACGGCAATTTTGCTTATTTACGGTCCCATTCAATGTGCACTTCTCACATTTTTTAATATTTTAAAAGCACGTTGAGTTTTCACAATTGACTTCTTCTGTTGAATGTAAATTTCAACTATTTCAGAGCGCTCGCGTGGCGTGTATTGTTCCATGGTAAAAATCTGCTTGGACTGACGCTTCAAACGCGGTATGTCATTAAGCGATCTGACATCTCTGTCAAAAGTTATGGCCTTGCCAGATGGGTCCGTCGAATATGGGCAACCCTGTATATAAAATCTAGTCGACTAGTTTCTGTTTTTGGAGTCATTATAGTTCATTTACGCTCTATTCAATGTGAATAAAAATTATTAGTTGTCAGCTGTTGAAATAATTGTAAACAAATTTTATGATAAATTATGAAAAATTTAGTAACAACTTCAAAATTTGTCAGAGTTGAATAATGTGATTTTAATGTTGAATAGATCTTTTTAGGCTCTACCTAAAATTTTTCGTAATAAAATTCAAATATTAATCAACAATTAATTAAAATAATAATTGTTTTCATAATTTACATAATTATTTAACAAATTGAGTATTTATAAATTATCCGAATAATTAAGCAAATTACTTCAAAATTGAAAGTAAAACAATATATTTGAAATAAACCTTATGATAAATGAAAAACAAGTGAGAAAACGATAAAAACTAAAAAATTTTAACGATATTTTTGTTCGAAATTGGGACAAAACTTTAATTTCCTTCTCACTCTATGGGCTTTCATTAGTAAAATGTGTTGAAATTGAAAATTTTATGTTAGTTTAAATAGCCGCCAAGGCTATAGTAGCAGGTATTAGCATCGCGAATTTGCAGAGTATATTCTATGATAAAAGAGTTTTAATTTGCGGGACTCAAGACTTCTGCTTTATTAAAGATGGTGAAAAATTACTATGTATTTTATATGGGACTAAAAAAACCTTAAAATTTGGCTTTTTATCTGCTTTGCTGAAGGCGTATCGATAATAAAAAAAGTTCTAAGGCGCCAGCTAGGTTCGTCATATATCTAGGTAACGAAAAATTCTCGAAAATGTACAAAAAATCGACTTTTAATTTTTGCTATGCGCGCTTTTGGATTGGTTCTGGTCCATTGTGCGGTGTAGGAGTTTGATTAAATTAGTGTGCCACACCTCCTGCCTAATACATACTTTTTTCTATACTACAGGCAGCATTGTCATTACAAGTGACATATCATTTTACTCTGTGTGAATTTCTGAGATAAGAAATTCACACAAGTAAAAATCCGAAGTCAGCAGTTTCTAGCGCTGCATTAGCAATGCAACACTAAAACAACAATAACATAATTGTAGTTTTAAGTAAAGCTTTCAGCAGTCTTTAGCATTGCACTAACACTAAAACAATAACATAACTGTAGTTTAAGTAAAGCTTTTGTTGGTACACCAAAAGCTTTCATATTGTACTCTATTAGAATCTTAAGAAACCAAAAGCAATCAGAATAAAATATAACTCCGAACAACGAAGTTCAACCTTGTTTTAATAATTATATACAATTGGCGCAGTCGGTAGGATATCGCGAAAAGATATCCGTAAACGAATCTTAAATATATTTAAAGTTTTATTTTCAATAAAAATAAAAGAAACATCAATTAAAGATAAATAAATTAATGTCAGTTCAAAACAACAGTGAAGATACTTATCTAATTAAGCAGTTTTCATCATTGCAACTGACAAACAACAACATGGACAAAAATTTTACAATGGAAAATTTTAAATTAATTCGAAAATTCGATGGCAACAAGGCGATGCTAGCATGCTTCATCAGTGATGTAGAAGCAGTCATCAAAACAATAAAACTACAAACCGAAGACATTATAAGAAGGGAGCAACCGGAAGACTGGACCTCGTTAAAGAAGGTACTCATCGATAACTTTGGTGAGTGCACACCGGTTTCGACGCTTATTTTAGAGCTCAACACTATTAAATTTAAGAATAATGTGAAAAAGCTTTGTGATGATATAAATTATTTGTTGTGTAGAATCAAAGATAGTATTAAATTATGTTCAGAACTTCCGACAAAGAAAAATTTTTTAAATAGTGAAGCAGATACAACAAGCCTTAGTGTTTTAAAAAAAGAATTACCTAACCATTTAACAGCGCTCCCAAATGCAAATTTAGTGTCAAGTTTTCAATCAGCAATAAAAATATTACGGGAAAATAATGAATACGAAAAAGTTAGTTCTGATGCCTGTCCGAAAAATCATTTAAATTCAAGAAGTAATTCATTTTTAAAATATGAACCTCAAGCAAATCAATATTATCAACCTCAATTTCGGCCAAGTTATTACAATCCTTATTTTAACCAAAATCAGGCTTAATATCAACAAAACTCAAATAACTTCCCGCCCTTTAAAAGACAAAGAGAAAATGACTCCAACCAGTCTCGCATTAGGCGATATGGAGCACCCCAACCAATGCAAGTTGATGAAAATTTTCGTTTAAATGCTTCGGATCCAAATTACCAGCCATTAAATTAATAATTAAAAACAAAAAAATTACCTTCCTTGTAGACACAGGATCGTCAATCAGTTTAATAAATCCCAATATTTTAGAATCGTCTATCCAAATAGTAGAACCAATTCAAGTTAAAACGATTAAAGGAAATGTAATTCTGAACAACGCTCAGTACCTTAACGAACCCACCCTCATAAAAGGATATTTAAAATTTTACGTTTATAAATTTTCGACAAATTTTGAAGGATTGATCGGACATGATATACTCAAGGTTTTAAGAGCAAGAATTGATTATGAAGACAATTTTATCGAATTAAACCATACATTTTTTAATTTCAAGCTGACAAACGAAGAGGAAGACTATAAATTAAAATTGAATCAAGCTAACCTATTAATTGAGGATAACAGTAAAACATTTCGGACTGACCACTTAAACAAAGAAGAAAAACTAGAACTAGACAAAATTTTAAAAAACTATGAAAATCTTTTTCACATGGATGAAAACAAATTGACATTAACAAGCGCTATAAAGCATAAAATAGTAACTAAACATTAAGACCCAATTTTTTCAAAATCTTATCGTTATCCTCAGGTTCATAAAACTGAAGTAAACCGACAGATAAGAGAAATGCTAGATCAGGGAATTATACGCCACAGCCAATCTCCATACTCTGCTCCGTTATGGGTTGTACCCAAGAAAATGGATGCTTCCCATAAACAGAAGTGGCGAATCGTGATCGACTATCGAAAGCTAAATGACATCACAATCGATGATAGATTCCCTATCCCGAATATCGACGATATTCTAGAGAAACTTGGGCGTTCGCAATATTTCACAACCTTGGACCTTGCAAAAGGATTCCACCAGGTTGAAGTTGATGAAAAAAGTCGCTCAAAAACAGCTTTCTCCACACAAGATGGGCACTACGAATTCACAAGAATGCCGTTTGGGCTTAAAAATGCCCCAGCAACCTTTCAAAGGTTAATGAATTCGGTTTTAGGTGACTTAGTAGGAAAGGACTGCATGGTATATCTTGACGATGTTATCATATTTAGCACATCACTTCAGGAACATATGATATCTCTTAACAAAGTTTTCCAAAGACTTAGTAGTGCCAATCTTAAGATTCAGGTAGACAAGTGTGAGTTTTTGAAAAGAGAGACTTCATTTTTAGGACACATTGTTACACCGAGTGGCATTAAGCCCAATCCTGAAAAGATTGAAGCAATTCAAAAGTTTCCCACTCCAAAGACAGAAAAGGAAATCAAACAGTTTTTAGGACTGGCAGGTTTTTATAGAAAATTTATTAAAAATTTTGCTTTTATAACTAAACCTTTGACCAAATGTCTAAAAAAGGGTGAAAAAGTTAACTACTTTGACAGCGAATATGTTAAAGCAGTAGAAACGATTAAAACTTTGATAATAAATGATCCGATCTTGAAGTATCCCGATTATAATAAGAAATTTGTGCTCACAACTTGTGCTCCATTTCCATTTCGCAATGGGAGCAGTTTTAAGCCAGGACGGACACCCTATTTGTTTTGCCAGTCGTACATGTAATGAGCATGAAATTAATTATTCGACCACAGAAAAGGAATTATTAGCCATTGTGTGGGCAACGAAATATTTTCGGCCTTACTTATACGGAAGAAAGTTTCTGATCAATAGCGATCATAGGCCTTTACAGTGGCTTCATAATTTAAAAGAGCCCAACGCAAAACTTGAACGTTGGAAAATTAAATTAAATGAGTATGATTTTGATATTAAATACATTCCGGGAAAAGAGAATCATGTGGCAGATGCACTGTCAAGAGTAAAAATAGAATGTTGTCATAATAATGAAATAGCATCTGACCAAGCAACAATTCATTCTGCGGATGAAGATAATGCAGATTTTATTGAAATTTCTGAAAGACCTTTAAATACATTTAGAAGGCAATTTGTTTTCAAAAAATCTGAGAACAATATTGAGGATATTCAAAAAATATTTAAAAACACGCGAATAACAATAAATTATTCTGCAATGACCGTAGAATTTGCAAAAAATATTATTTTAGAAAAGTTAGCAGGGAGAACTGCTTGTGTTTACTTTGAATGCGATGAAGATTTTATTAAATTCCAAGACGTTTATTCAAGATTAGTCAGACAAACTCGCGCAAATAGAATCTATAGAGCAACAAAAATTTTAGAAGATGTAGTTTCTTATGACAATTTTAAAGAAATTATTTTGAATATTCATTTACAAGGCCTTCATCAAGGCATTGATAAAATACAATATGAATTCAGAAAAAAATACTATTACCCAAATTATGTTTCTGAAATATCGGGTATAATTAACAATTGTAATATTTGCAATGAATGCAAAAACGATCACGTCAAAGCAAAAATGCCTTTTAAAATAACCCCACCGTGTTACGAAACAAGGGAAAAATTTGTAATAGATATATGGAAATGGGACAAGAGTTCATATCTCACGTGCATCGACATATTTTCAAAGTTTGCTATGGTGGAAAAAATAGATCAATCAAATTGGTAAGAAGCTAAGAGAGCATTGTTAAGAATATTTAATTCAATGGGTCCTCCCAAAAAAATCAAAACAGATCAGGATAGTGGACTAATAAATATTAGTTTACAGGAATGGTTAAAGAGCCTTAACATAGAAATTGAAATCACAACAGGAAAAACTGGTATAGCTGATATCGAAAGATTGCACAAAACATTAAATGAAAAATTGCGTGTCATTAATACCGCGCAAGATAAAGAACTTCAACACCATGCAATCGAACAAACTATTTTCACTTACAACCACGTAATAACCCATTCAGTAACAGGTCAAACTCCATATAATATATTTTTTAATAAAAATCAGCCAACAAAAGATACCCAAGCAGACAAGGAACGTAGGATAGGAAACATTAACAAAAACCGAAAAGAATACGATATTGACACTAATTTCGTTCACGCAGAAAACTCAAGGAAGAGATTAGATAAAAAAGCAAATCCATTTAGGCCAGTTCATGTAATGCCGACAGATGCAGATGAAGATCACTATGTAGTTAAGTTTAAGAACAGGCTTTCCAAAAAATATAAAACCCATTTTAAGCGTAAAAAGAAAATTAATACTGCTCATAATTCTAGGAACGAAGGAGAAACCGAGGAAAACCATCAAGATTCCAATTCACATAATAGCAATATTTCTATTACTAATCCAAATACCACAGTCGATCAACCAATCTATTCAAGTGAGCAAAATTGAAAGTGACCACGGATATCTTATAACTGAACAAGGCAGATTTAATCAAGCAACTAATTTTACTAATAAAATATTAGTTATTTACAAAACAGAATTAGAAGAAGCTTTCCAAAAACTTTATCGAGAATATAATGCAAATAAATATCTACAAACTAATTTAATTAAAAGATATATGAATTTAGCGAATAAGGAAAAAGAAATGTTTCATATTAGACATAGAAGAGCTCGTTTTAATGCAATAGGAAGTGGTTTAAAATTTTTGTTTGGCACTCTTGACGAAAGCGACAAAGAAAGCATACAAGCCACGTTGGAGGAGATTAAAAAAAAATCAAATAAGCACAGAGGAAATAAACTCAATTATACAACATGTAAACGAAGAAAACAAAATTCTCAACGAACTTAAAAATGCAACAAACGTACTTCAGAACAAACTAACAATGAAACTAATTACAGATTCTTTTTTAAATAACATTAAAAGCTTTTTAGAACATGTACAGGATTTACAATTAGGATTACAATTAGCTAGAGTAGGTATAATCAACCCTAAATTGATTGATTTAGAAACAATAAGTAAAATCAGTTCCGATCAATTCGAAGAAATTAAAACTTCTATTTGGAAGCAGGAAGAAATTTTATATTTTGTAATGTCCATACCCCAAAAAATCAAAACATTTCCAATAATTAAGATTTTCCCAGTTCCTAACAACCAAGGTTTTGAATTGAAATTTGATCCATATCAAGAATTTGTTTTAACTAATGAAATATTATATAATATTCGAAATAAAAAACTAATTGTCGAAGAAAATGAATGTATTAAAAATTTACTTAACAACTTAAAAACCAAATGTGAATACCAGTCCAATACCAGTGAATACCAAATGTGAAAACCAATCAAACATTCAATATTTTCCACCAAATATTATTATTACAAAAAATATAATTGAAACAAATTTAAAACAAAATTGTAAAAATATTAAATTCCATGTTAAAGGAAACAATATTATAACATTTGCTAATTGTCAAATTGAGATAGGCAACATTAACATTAATATAAAGAATATTGAAAATCCATTATCCATAATACCATATGTAAAGGAAGTTAAAAATATTGAATTTGAAAATGTTACATTAACCGAACTTAAGTTACATGTCGACAACATAAAATCCAAAAATAAAGTACACTCGGTAATTTTTTACTTATCTTTGATTTTTATTTCACTTGTAATAGTATTGACGATATATTATGTTTATGTTAAGTCAAAAAATTATAATTATAATTTAAATGAGAAAAATGTTAAATATGAAAGCAATGAAATTAGTACATTAAATATTTAACGAAAAAAAAAAAAAATAATATATAACAAAATTTCTATCATAGTTTCAATGTTGTTGTTTTAGCTACATAAATATTCTTATCAAGTTGTTCAATAAATCCGCGAGGTCGCGAATTCTTTTATGCGCGGAGGAGTGACATATCATGTTACTCTGTGTGAATTTCTGAGATAAGAAATTCACACAAGTAAAAATCCGAAGTCAGCAGTTTCTAGCGCTGCATTAGCAATGCAGCACTAAAACAACAATAACATAATTGTAGTTTTAAGTAAAGCTTTCAGCAGTCTTTAGCATTGCACTAACACTAAAACAATAACATAACTGTAGTTTAAGTAAAGCTTTTGTTGGTACACCAAAAGCTTTCATATTGTACTCTATTAGAATCTTAAGAAACCAAAAGCAATCAGAATAAAATATAACTGCGAACAACGAAGTTCAACCTTGTTTTAATAATTATATACAATTTACATGCATACATATAATGAGGTTTTAATTTGTTCAACAAACTTACATGTTGTTTATTTTTGATGAACAAAACAAAACAAAATTTTATTGAATCGTGACACAAATAGGCACTGAAACAGAAATTGCAATGGCTGTATTCCGCCAAGGCTATTGTAGCGATGGATCATTTTACGCTGGATTTCTCTGAATGCGTTGCTACGTCGAACGTCAGATCTGTTGACAACTGACGTTTGACGTAGTTTGTTCGCTAGTTTTGCTTTGTTGAATTTAAAACCTAATTTCTTTCTGCTAAGAGGTTTACTTAATGCAAAATGTAGTGCTAGAGATGCTAATGGATGATGATCTTGATATGGCTATTAAGGAGCACATTTCGGACCTCATTCAACCATTGCAAGGAGCAAAGGATAGTTTAAAACATTAAAAATAGCACAAGCCACGAAAATTTGCATTTATTTTAAGGGTTTCATTTGAGTGTTTGCAAATTCATGCAAATTGGAGCGCAAACAGCTGTTAAATGACATAACTTGCAACTGTTGAGTAGAAGTAGCGTAATTTATTTCGCTACGTAAAATGCACATCGCTCGAGCATAGACAGCTGCCAGCGCTGTCAAAAGTGTAGCCATTCAACCGAATTATCTTGAGCGCTCGCCTTGGCGGAATGCAGCCAATATCAAAACAACGCCAATCTAGAACTCAAGTGACTTGGGAGATCAGGTATTCTGACATGCGAAAAAAATACAGTTTAGTATAAATTGTTATAAACAAGAAAAGAAAAAAGCCATCAGTTCTCGCGCTTTGCTACGCCTGATTGTATCTTGTACTATAGCGCCCTCTGTTGTTCAAGATATAGCGAAACAGATAGCGCAAAACCCACAAACAACTTATAGAAATCGTGCTAATCGGATGAGAGGCTTAGAGCTTTTTGCGATATTTCGAGAATGAGTTAAGAGATAGTGTTAAAACAATTGCTGTACTCAAAAATAACGATTCACAAATTTTCATCCCAATCAGATGAGCGGTTTTGGAGCTTTTCACGATTTCTTTGAATGAAAGAGATTTGAACTACAGCGCCCTCTGATGTTCGCTATACAATAGACAAGTCCAAAACATAGAGCAGATAAGTCCAAAGCACTCACCGTATCCAAAAAGCCTTATATACAAATTGATTTGACAATGCGGCAACTAGAAGGTGACACTCTTGGCGTCAAAACGACATTAAGAAACAACTGGAACAACTGGAATTTGGCAGTGGCGCTGTGGGTAGTGTGTGGCTCATACGCCAAAGAACCCTGGTTCGAATCCCACCTGACGCAGAAAGTTTTTTCAATTTTATTAATTTTTCTGTTCAGTCGTCACCTCTCTGCAGACTATGGCAAACCTCAGACAGTAAAAACTGCCATGAAAAAGCTTCTTGAGAGCATTAGCCGTTCGGATTCGGCATAAAGCATGTAGGTCTAGTTCTCAATCATTTGTGTTCAAACATTTCACAACACACACAATACAAATGATCATAAGAAGCTCGGTCGAAGTCCTTTCAAGGGCTGTAATGGCCACTTCGTTTTATTTTTACCGACAAACTGTGTTCAAGGTTCGAAGTTGAAAACAATTCGGACAACTGGCAGAAAACAGGTTTTGAACAGAAAACTGAAGAAAGAATGTTGGCTTCAGTCTTGCCAAACAGAAAACTATTTGTGGACAAAACAATGAGTGAGGGGAAAAAATATGGCGAAACTTCCAAAATTTGACAGGCAAGTATCCAAAGTGAGACATGCGGCTATGTGGCGGAAATTGAAAATATTGTATCTCTAAAATTTGAAAATATTGTATATGCAACATGTTTTACTTAGTTTTTTTTTTGCTGTTTTGTTTTTAAAACAGCCCTTTCATTTGGGATTTTTTTAGATTTACACGAACCGGTTTCAACTTTTCAAATTTGTCAACCGATTGCAGCACTATCAGAAGGGGTAGCGTTCAATGTTCAGGGTGTCGAACATTTATTCATTTCGATTCAAACTTGTATTCGCTTTACAATTCCAAAGCATCTAATAGAAAAGGTAGATTTATCAATCCCTTGTTTTTCTCTCATTATTTAGAGTGATAAGCCACTGAGGAAAATATTACATTAGAAAGTAATTGATATTCAAAAAATTGATTATTGTATGAATAGTGTACCCTTCTTAATTTAACTTTTACCGAAACTATTAATTAAATTAAAAAGTTGTTCCATCTTCCTGCCACACACTAGCAGTGTCTCAGCGTCGCCTAATTTTCCGTAAGCTCAATATCGCCCCCAGGGAACCTTCAGCGCCCACAGGGGGAGCTATAATGCCCACTTTGAGAGCCGATGGCTTAGAGTTTCAAAATCTGAGGAAATTTCGTTTTTGGTTTCAAATGAAATGTATTTAAGGGGCACACATGATGGCATCTAATTTTTAGAAAAAAATTTTGTTGTTATTTTGTTGAAATATTCAACAGTATTTAGTCGATAACATGAGGAGCCCTTACTCAAAATTATTTACTTTTCAGTTATGTTTAATTTAACGTAGTTTTAAAAATTATCTTTTTTTTTTTATATTTTAGATTTTGTATTAACATTTTCTTTATTAAAAAATGCACTTACTTTCTTAAAAATTAAATTTGTGTTATAGATAAAGACGACATTATGGGTATCAAAAATTTTGTTTTTTCCCAAACTTTCCGTATGTGTAGGTATTTGATCGGAGCATTTGGTACGCATATCCGGAAATCATTCAAATTGGCGAGCAACACCTAACTTTCCCTTGTTAGTTTAGTGAAAGTACTAAAAAAAAAATTTTTCAAATGATTTTAGAGAAAAAAATTTTCAATAAGTTGGATGTATTTGAAATTTACATGTGTTCTATTTTACTAAATTTTTTGAATAAACAGTGAGACCACTATGGAAAAAATAAGTACTCCCGAAACTGTAAAACAGGTTGCACCAACGGCTATTTTTATAAAATTCCTAAATATAAAAGTCCAAAATACAGCAATTGATGGCAAGGGTAGGATTCAAAGTTAAAAAAAAAAATCTAAGTTTGATATGTTAAAAGAGTCTTTAACTGAAAAATGTTGAATATGAAATATAAAAAATGTATGGTTAAGGTTTTCAATAAACATTTTTTTAACCAGACAAATGTGCTGTAAGCACGCAACACTTTAAGAATTTTTTAAAATATTATTTTATTGTTTTAATTAGTCTGACTCCCAGAGGTGTAACTACCCTTTCTCCCGCGCTACTCCCATGCCCCTATAGAAAGAAATGAGCTGTTCTCTTTATTTTTGCCTACAATCCTGTTTTTATTGTTTTGCAAAAATTGGAACAATTTTTCAGTTATGGGCCAAAAATTGTAAAAAGAGTGAAACTTTGTCGGCATTCGTTTTATCGGATCAGTTAATTGTACATTTTCTTGAAACTTCGCTGAAGACATCTGCAACTTTGCTGAAAATAGCAAAACAAAATTCCAAACGGTTTATAATAATGGATGCGATAATGTCCTATTAATAGCCAAACTACAAAAAATCAGGAAGGGTTTTGTGCCTATTACGTCATTCAACAGAAATTGTCAGAAATGGAAGGGTATCAGAAAAAGCCGCTATATTCCCAATGGATTTTCACCAACAACTTTTTGCAGTTTTACGGTTTCAAAAATATGCAACTCCTTTAATTGGAGTTAATTCTTCCAGTTCAGGCTCCCGCAACTAGATTTTTGTCTATCAATTAGATTGCATTTTTTTTTTTTGCAATTTGCTTAGTTTTTACGTTTTTAAATTATGACGATCTTCATATCTGAGTTATGATGAAAATGAACAAAATCTCCCTGGGAATTGAAAAAAGAATTTTCGTATTTTTTGCAATGTTCACAGAATTTTTGAAAAATTTTAATGCAAATATTTGCATTCATAGTCAATTTTTAAGATTACAAGAAAACAAATCTTTAAAAGCATTATCTCCTGTCTAAAAAATTAAAACTCCCTTTTTCAATTATCCGGGGAAATTTCATTAAAAATTGAGCTGTATATGTTCACGTATACGAAATACATGAATTTTCTTTTTGCTTCATTAGTTGTGGACATTTTCAGTACTGAACAATTGCAAAAAGTAACAAAAGGAAAAACAAAATAAATGCAATTTGGTTGGCGCGCATTATCTAATACTACTTATATTAAAAAAAAACCAACAAAATCAAAGAGTTATGCGTGTCGCACATTTAAATGTAAATTAATGTAAATTTAAGTCGAGTTTCGCACATTGGAACGGTGGGCCTAAAAGACTGAGACTTAGTTAAAATATAGCATGAACCGCTTCAAGATGATCAAAATTCTTTCTTGACAGTTTAAAAGCTACCAATTGTTATCAAATTTTAAAAATGTTTCCAAATTAATTCAGTATTTCAGTTATAATCACATAAAAAAATATACCACTTAACATTTTTTATAAACATTACATTATTCATTTGGTAAATATTTAAAGATCAAATTATTAACATTTAACATTATTATTTTAAGCATAACTATAATATTAAACATTTATTTCAAAGTCTTTTTTAAGCTTTACTATTTTACGACACTTGTTTGTAATCTAAAAGAGAGTATTTTTCATATTTTGCCAAACATTTTATTTTATCTTATTTAAATATTCAATCTAAGCAACGGTTAACTTCACTCTAGCTCAATGTACCAACTCACGAAATTGACTTTAACTTCATAAATACTTTATTGTTATTAGCTTTGGCGGCTTGATGAGGAAGCTGCGGGATCTAAACATTAGGGTGGGGTCATCTTGTATGGAAAAAAAAAATTTAACATTTTTCGGGGCACGCAACTGAATACGTTAAAAGCAGTCTCAAAATAAGACTTTGAAAATGTTCATGTACAAATACTAACATTTCGAGGTTGGAGCTTGGAAAATTCCAAATCAATGTTGAAAAATTCGCATTTTTGATTTTTTTACAATTTTTTTCATGAAATCTCTACAAAACAACTTTTTTTGAAAAGAAGGCATATATGCATTAAAAGAAAAGATATCATAACACTCGTATTTATACGAGTTTATTTATATTAAAAAAAAAGTATCTAATGCCCTAAAAAACGATAAAAAATTCTCTAAAAACGACATTAAAATGTCATAAAAACTAAAATTACTGATATATTTTAATTGTTTTTAATTAAAATATTTGCAACTGCATTACGTTGCAATAAATTATGATGTACATTTGTAGATTATCCAAATAAAACATCTATTGTCGGTACTGTCTTGTATATCGAAATACTTCTTTCCACGTCAGAACTGACGAAAGACGCATATTTAAAAAATTAATTGAATAATTGAAAAAAATTTTTCACTTGCTATTTCACATTTATACCCGGAATTTTTAATCAATACTTAATGAATCTTTCTAAATACATTCTCCTCAGCCTTGGTGCTCACAACGCAGTAACAAAGTTATTTTATTTTATGAAGTCAATGGTGCTATACTGCAAAGTTTCTATGGCCCGTGGTATGGATGGAATATTACTTTTCTTTTTAAAAAATTTTGAAAATTATGCTTATTATTATTATTTCATTGATGAAAAATATGTTCGACCCTCTTAAACTGCTTTCATATAAAGTTTCAACGATTTCAATGTATTATTCTTTTTTGTTTTTTTTTTTTCAACATATTTCATATGTTCATATTTTAAATGTTAATATTTTTGCATAAAATTTTTCATAACATTTTTTGAAACTTCAATGAACCACCCACCCTACTTATTATGTCACTGTATTCGCAAGAGTGTGCGTATTAAAACTTAAGTGGACTGCATGAACAATTCTGCTGACGTCACTTAAGCCTAATACAAACCAAGACCAAGCCTCTTTTTCACTATTGCTCCCATTCAGAGCTAATGTAAAAGAGTAGTTTTTCTAATAGACATTGGTTATTATTCTTGGGGCTTAGTAATTTTTTAACTTGCTACGTCACAAAGTGCGCATTTTAAATTGATTTTGAAGTTTCTTCGATTTTCTGATAAAACTTAAGCCTTACTCTCCTATATAAGTTATTACAGCTCGTTATAGTACTCGTTCATGAGCGTGTTTCGATTAGAACACAAACACATTCATTACTTAGTTAATACTTAAATGGCACACTTCACCAAATTTACATTATATGACACACTTCTGTCAATTTACACCAATGCCTTTGATTGCAACAACAAAATTAAAAACTAAGTTGGACTACACGGCAAAAAGTTTTAGGATAAAGTATAAACTTATGCATACAAATTTTTGTTATAAAGCTTTTCCAAACCAAAAATAGTTACAATTCATACGAAATTTCGTATTAATATGAATTGTATACAAAATTGTTATACATTTTATGCAAATAATATTATATAAATGCAATAATTTATTCCAAAAAAGTATTAAGTTTATCAAAACCATAAATTAAAACAGATATATACAAAAATATTATAAATTTCATATTAAAAGCCTATTAAATTATGCAATAATTTGTTGAAGCAATATGGCAACTCAGTGTATTGAAACAAAGCGGCAACTGTGTTAGTTGAAAAAAAAGAAGCTGAAAATGTGTAAAAGTGTGGACAAAAAGTGCAGTGAACTTTAAAAATTATTTAATACATAAGTCTATATTACTTTATTTAATATTAGCTATTGAAAAATAAGTCACTAAAGCAATAGTTTAAGTGATAACAAGCAAAAAGAACGAATTTATTAGTGTTTGGCGCTTTTGCAGTTCTGGAGGTGCAGTTGCAGTCGCAATTGCAACTTGCTTAGCATAACCTTAAAAAGTAAGAACAAAATGTAAATTTCAATACTTAAAGTTAAAGAATCAGATAACTGGAAACCACTCATAGTGCGATGGATTTTGATTTATGGAAATCACTAATAGTACGACGGACTAGTCACCTGTACATTTGTGAAGCGACACTATTGAAGCGTTCATAAAAAAGTTTCGCTCGCCGCGTCGCGGGCTGATAAGTGTTTTCTTTTTTTACGTGACATGTTTGCCGCAATATATTTCATCCTTAGTAGTTGTACTTACTAAGTGGTATTCTGAAGCATATAAACCTTAAAAACCATTTCATTTGATGATAACTCACAAACAACGCATATCAAGGTGTGTTGCTTAAGAATCTAAATTCCCGGAAAAAAGTTCTTTGAACATCTCAGAAATCCGAAAAGGATGAAAACTGTCCTCATTGCTTAAAAAATTTTCTTTTAAATATTTATAATGAAATATTTAAACTCCTTTAGTGGAACTTCAAAACTCTCATTCACTGCTTGCCTCAATTATTATACCAATGGAATATGATGGAAAACATTCCAAATGTGTCAAAATCAAAATATATAATGAAGGCTTGGAAGGATTCGAATATTCTGACTTCGTATTATCTGGTAATAAATTTCTGTATAAAACATAAATAGGTTTTGTTGAATCTTATATTGTGTTCTTTTGTGAATTTAGCGTTAGAAAATACAGACATCCCTTTAGATGATTTCGATTTTTTTGCTAATATCAACAATGTTGAAATTGGAGAAGACGTGTTCTTAGAATTTGTAGCTCAACAACATACCCATCCAAGGTTTATACTTAAGCTTAACCGAAAAAGTTATAGAAATAATGATATTAATTAAAATAAAATTTTGGAAACACCTCAGCTAAATAAGACAAGGCAGCACTCCGGTTACGAAATAAGTTCAGAGGCAAAATCTATTATTTTTTTTCATAAATCCTAATTTCAAAATTACAGAATTTTGAATCATATACAAAGCGACACAACGGAGGGGACAAATTGCTGGATACTTACAATTAAACTCAAAATTTAACACCAAAAAATCGTAGGCAGGTAATGCTGTAAAATACATTGAAGAGAGATTTGGACATTCTCCTACATCTGTTGATTTGAAATCAGTTGCTAGAGCATGCGTGGTTATATTTCCAAGCCTTAGATCTGAAACTGAAGAAGGATTGGTAAGACGCTTGCTCCAGGCACATTATACAAATCTAAAACAATTTGTAATTTTTTGAAACAGGACGTGCTTTTTAATAAAGCGAATACTGGGTTCCTTCAGGCTAAAGTAAAAAACGACAGGGTAAAGAAAAGGAAAATAGATGTTAGATCTGGAAGACTTTGGACTATCGAAAATATATTTGAAAATGTTTCTTTTACTGTCCCGACCTAGTAAGAGTTGCAATATTTTTTATATACATGAGTAATTACTGAGCTTTCAAATTATATTTCGTTATTTAGATTATTTATGACTTCAATCTTTCATATAGTCCGGAGAACATTTGTTTTGGTAAACGTTGGCCAGAATTTCAAATAAAAATTTCTCCATAGTAAAGGCGGCAGGTAAATCAATACTTTATACAGAATCAGAGAGAGAAAATCTAATCCAACAATTCTTTTCTCTCATAGATTTCGATACATGTACTTATCACAATAAATTTTAGAAAAATTTATTTTTTACTATTTAAATAGTATTTTTATTTAAAATTTAGATAAATTTATTTTTAGGTTTTAAATTTAATCAGCCTTTTACCACCTGCACCAAACGGTAAAAAGAAATAAAGCCGCTTAACTGTGGAACAAGCTACTGAAAATCTTATTGCATTTCAAAAGGTTTAATTATATTTCAATGTAGAGAAGCTTTATTTTGACCAGTATCTTAAATACAATCATTTCAGGAAGGACTTACCATTTCCGAGTACTTAAAAAATTTAAATCAAAAGGCGCCCTTCATCATAGCAGCTGGAAAACAAAAATCAAATATTGGTCAATATTTTGTTGTCTTCGATAGTCACTTAATGGCATAACCAAGTAATTACAAATTGACTTAGTATTTAAAATACATTTTATTTTCAATATTAAGTTTGACTCAAACTTACGTCTTTTTTGGAGTTTATTCAAAAATACATTTTCAATATTGACTGTGAAACAAGCAATACTGTAAAGTAGACCTCCAACTTAAGCACGTGTTTCGAACTACACATGTACACGGAAGTTCGAACTCCGTGAAGTTCGTTTTTGAAAACATGTACTCGAACTACACGTGAATGTTAAACACGTACTACTCGTGCTGTTTCAAAAGTACACGTGTACACGTGAACACGGGTTCACTCTTTCACGTTTTAAGGTATTTACGTTTTCACGATTTAGACGCATCCAAGCCAATTCCCATAAGTTCTTATTGTCATTGGCAAGAAATTATAGTACAATAGGTTTGATCAGCTCCATATAGCTTTATTGGGACTTGTTGGCGCTTCATAGGCTTCAATGGCTAGATATAAGGTGAGCTTATCCTCGTTACGAGGCTTTTGTGGCTTCTATGGAATCTTTTATATGATATTCATAAGTAGATGATATTACGGCCAATCGGATGTTCTGGGACTTCCAGCCCAAGGATGGCCAAGCCCAAAAAGGCCTCAATAAAACATTCTGGAACCAGACACCTATCAAAATTCATGTCGAAAAGTTTTTTATTTATCCTTTAGAAGTATTAATAGGTCAAAAACAGTTTCAATGGCACTAAAAATATATTGGAGTTAACTTAGATGTTTGAAAGTTGTAAAAACGTAAATACTTACAAACGTGAACACGTACTTTTGCAACTACACGTGTAGTACGTGTTCAACATTCACATGTAGTTCGAATACGTGATTTTTTAAAATACTTTTAAGAGTACTTGTATTCGTACTACACGTGTTTACGTAAATAAACGTTTAAAATTTAAAAATAAGTAACTTTAAAAATTAAATTAAAATGAACTACTTTTGCTTTCTTTGCAACAAAAAGAGTGAGAATATTTCACTTATATTCCTGCATTTAAAGTTAGAACATTTTTTGTTGCCAAACTCACAATTTTTAAAACTTTCTTGCCTTGCAAAAAAAAGTTGTCCTTTTACGTATTCAACCTATTCTAAGTTTAAAAAAGTTGTTTAAAATGAAAAATTCATCCAGAAAATGTTGTATAAAGTGAGAAGCCCATTTCTTGTTACGATGTAAGCAAAGATACACCTTATAAGGAGCCATTACAAAATAAACAAGTAGTTTTCATTTCAAATTACAGTGAAACCCACTTTAGTACCGAAAATTTTCGGGCATTAAGCATTTTTCATGAAAATTGATGTATGTTTAGCCTCTTAAGTACCTCCCCGCTTAACTAACCAACCCGCTTGAGTACCACAAATCTTCATACTATAATTATAATGTTACCTATTATTTTCCCCTCATAAGTACCTCTCAAAATGATTTTTTAACACAATGGCAATGCTCCACAATATATATTTTTTATATCAGTACGGGCTTTCAGACGAACATACGTATCAACCGACATTGTAAGACGACAAACCTACGGCAATATTTTGCTGAGTTTTTAAGCAATCGGATATGTACGACGACATTGTTTCTTTGCAAATTCTCATGCAGAAAACATCGGCGTAATGGCTAAACAATTTTTGGATGCTGTTATAATTGACCAATATTTTTACTCAATATTTCCATCTTTCAGGAAAACTCTTCTAAAAATTCAGTGTTTGGAGGAACGCTTGCCATATTTATTTTCTTTTTTATTTTTTTCCGCTTTGTTGTTGTTTAAAAAAGTTAATTAAAAGATAAAGCTTAAAAACATTCATCAAAAGAAAATTACTGACTTTTTTATTTCCTAAAATCTCGAACAAAATCCCTTATAAACTTATTACTGTTTATGTTCTTAAATATAAAAGTTTATTTTTAAAAAAGCCATTTTGCAATACACAAAGAAGTATTTACCTTTTTATAACATAAGTTATATAGGACCATAAGTTCCTTTTTAAAAGAATTGAGTTCTTAAATAAAATTATCTCATATTTCCACATTTACGAAATGTATTGTTTTGAATAATTTTTTTTTTTTATGTTAAAACAATAATTTAAACACGAAAGTTTTTCGTTTAACATATTATAAACAAAAATATGTATGTAATAGTATATGTTAAGTACACAGAGTTACTCAAGCGGGTTCGCTTAAGTACCCAGCTCGAGGTACTTAAGCTGGTTTTTTTAAAATCTGGATTTTTTTAAGTACCCAACCCGCTCAAGTACCTTATAATGTTGACATTTTTGGGTGAGGTACTTAAGCGGGTTTTACATTATATCAATAATCTTAATTCATTAGGCCTGCCAGATGGAACCATAACTAAGATAGCTTCTTTTGGTATGGAATTAATTGAAAATTTTACGAATAGCTTTGTACATATCTTATAACCGAAATCAACACAGAAAATAATGTATTTAAGATATCAATATATTGATTTATTTAAGAAACTATCTTCCAAAAATAGACGTAATACACATTTTTCTGAATCTCCATTTTACGTAAAGCCTGTAAAAGTTGTTATTAAAACAAGTTGGGAAAGAACATTTTCTTTTAAAACGCAACAATATAAAAAACATATAATACAAAACACTCTCAATACATACCAATTCATAAAACTATTGAATCTCTTTTCAAAAACAAAAGCTTTCGTGAAGTATTTTTTGAAAAAGATCACAAATGTACTACGGAAATGCTCAATAGTTTTTGTTGTGGCCAAATAAGTAATCGCACCGATTTTTTCAAAAATAGCAAAAATATTCAGCTGCAACTATTTTACGACGATTTTGAACTCACAAATCCTTTGGACAAATATTCATTTTGTAGCTTTATTTCATGCTGGTGACGTGGTTTCAGAAGAATATATTAAAATATTGGACTCAATAGTAAATGATTTAAATACTTTAGAAAATGTTGGGATAACACTTGAGAATAACGAGATAATTTACGGTTCACTCACAAGTATAATACATAATAATTTAGGTGCAAATAGCTTGCTTGGATTTTCAGCAGGATTCAATGCCAATTTTTTTTTTGTCGAATTTGTGAGGTTCATAAAAAAGATATTCAAAATATTTTCTTTGAAAATCAGGTTACTATCCGCTCAGTAACAAAACATGTGAGTTTTGCAAAAGGTGTTAAGTTTTGTTGCATCTTAAATGATCTGAAATACTATAAGATATATATGAAAACGGAACAGTCGACCCAATGCATGATTTACTTGAAGGCATTGTTCCTTTTGCTCTTAAACTTTTTTTTAACTTCTTGGTAAAAGAAGGAATATATAATATTAATGAAATTAATGAAAGAATTCGATCTTTTAACTATGGGTTTCTTTATAGAAAATCGTTACCAGTATGTCTTCATAAATAACTAAAGACAATACAGGTCTTTCTGCTTGTCAAACTTGGTGCCTTGCTATTTATATACCATTTATTTTTGGTGACTTATTGAATGACACTTCCTTTTTACCCAAATTTGACGTAATTTCTTCAGTTTTGCATATTTTGGGAATTGTCATCTCTACTTCTTTAAAATCAATTGATGTTGAAAAACTGACTCAGTATATAGCTAATCAATAAAAAAATGCATGCGTTGAGTCGGCTACTTCCAAAACATCACTTTTTAATACATTACCCTAGAATAATAAAGCAAATAGGACCAGTTAGTCCATTTTCAACATTGAGATATGAGTCTAAGCATCAGTACTTTCAGCAAATAATGACGAAATTAAAAAATTTTAAAAATGTATGTAAAACTTTATAAAATCGATATTAACAAAAATCTGTTCATTTTTGGGAAAACTATGATTTTCAACGGCAACCTAAGATGGGAAGACTATATGAATTAGAAAGTGGTACACACAGAGAATTATATCCACTGTCGCAACTGAATTGGTGCCCTACTGACTTAGTCGATTGTTGATAACTTTTAAAATTTTTTTTATCCTTTCAACTTCCATTCAGTTAAATGAATGATCTTGTAAATTGCTTTGACCTAAACTCAATTGTGTGAACGGAGAACTAAGTCATTTTAACCTACATTCGATTCTATGAATGGACCTGTTATCGTTTTGACTCCCACTCGGTTGTATGAACCGCGGTTATTGACTAGGTCATTTTGTAGATTAAACAACCTACAATATGTTCACAATAAACGTTTTTCTAAAAATAAAATCTCACAAGATAAAACTGACATTTTTTTAATTTATAAAAAATTAAATATAATCAAAAACAATACAGTACATGAGTTCAACATTACAAATATAAAATAATATAGAAAAAAAAGAACATTTCATTACATGGGCTGACTTCATGAACGCATTTATCATTGCATCAGTGTGTTTTTTTTTTTAATTGGTCCAAAGTTTATGTTTATAAATTAAGACTGCACAACTTAGGTGATATTTTTTCCATCCATCTCCGCCATCTCAAGTAGTTTAAAAGTTATATACGTCAAAAGTTAGGAAAATTGGCCTAAAAACTTGTGTTTTTTTTTTGTTAGTTTTACTACAAAAGTAAGCATTATGAGTATCAAAATAAAGGTCTATCTATTACCTATTCAACGAGATATTAACCATAAAAGCCATGCATTACTTCTGAAGATATAACTGTTTTCCCACTCACAAATCGCAAATTTTTTTATAAAAATTTTTCATTCAAGTGTACTTTATACGTAAATGCATAGTGTGCGAAATAAAAATCGCGCGGTTTTTAATAAAAAATTATTCCTGTTTTGGTTATTTCGTAAAAGCGTGAACCGTCAAGAGTGCCTAATATGTAATATGTTGAGGTTGATAAAACAAACACTTTCACATCGCGGCGTCCAGGAAATTGTAATCGTGCCGAGTTCCTAAAAACATTTATGCAAAGCATCAGTGACCTTTTTCTTTGAATTGGTGCTAAACAGATTCATCGAAAGTGCATAACTGAAACGTGTTTAAAAATAATTACCTAGTTGCGCAGTTTTGGTGAATCAACTAAGCACCAATTAATAGAAAGTCACTGATGCCTTGCATAAATGCATTTAGGAACTCAGCCTTTCTTTATGCATACATAGATAGGAAGCAATTTTAATGAACTTACCTTATGATTGTTCCTCTAACAAACTATTCAACAAAACGACAAACACTACAAAAATTCCATCCGGACACGTTGAACAACTTTGAGAAATGAAATTCGAGCGTCTTTCGATCAAGGTCGGCTTACGCAACTTCGTGTTTGTGAACGTTTGTCTGTTTCACTTGATAAGTCGGATGGTTTGACAAACTTGCAGTTGCAAGGTTGGCTGTTGAGATTGTCGCAACTAAAGGGAGCGATTGATTTAATAAAATTTAAAACTCGATTGCAGCGTAAAAAATAATGCTATTGACATAACTTACAATGTGGTTGTTACAATGACTAGTATTGTTCGCTTGTCTGCAATAGGTTCAGTAAGTTATTTCAGAAGTTGAAATAAATACAATTACGCGGTTCAAGAAACTAACATATCATAATTGTGTTTATTTTATTCCAGTTACATTAACTAAATATCAGTTGTTGCAATTTTCTTTCGATTTCCGCAAATAATATTCATTTCCCGCAACCTTATGCCTATAAATGAATTTTCTGAGTGTATAGACTTTTCGAAGTTCGCAAATTTCACACCTTCTATGAGCACAAAAAAAAACCCATTGGATCGAATATTTTGCTTATGGTTTATTAGTTTTGGCTCCTAATAAGAATGAAATTATTGAAAATGAAAAAATGTATGTGATAGAACACATTATTTGTAATAAGAATGAAATTTTATTTTTTGTGCAAAGTTTTTAAATTATTCTGTTTTAGTATTTTCCATAATTCATTCAAAACTGTTTCAACTAATAAACCTATATGTTTTGAACTTAAACAATTTAGTTATTTTAAGTCGTATGAAATCTTAATTTCTCGTAAGGACAGCAAAAAATATATATGTACTTACAAGCAATATTGAATATGTTCATAATTTGTAACCAATTATTGGAATAAAACATAAATTAATATAAAATACGAGCAAATAATTTAATGATTTAAAACTCATACAACGTAAGTATAAACATAATTTATAACATTACCCATTTTATTCTGAAATATTGTTAAAGTGGATTATACGCTGTTATTATAAAATTTATAAAAAAATGGTTTAAAAAAACTTTTATTAAATCTTTCTATACAATTTATACTAAAATGGCTTAAGTTGTTTATATAAGTATATTTAGTATTAAATGTATACGAATTGGCATAAACCGATTCATAAAAAGAAAAGAAAAGAATTTAAACTAAATTTGGTGTGGATCTGTATGAATATTATTTTGGTTTACTTTTTACACCAAAACTTTTTAGAGTGTAGAAAATCTATTTAACATAAAATAAAGAATAAGAACGCGATTTATATTTTTCAATAGATTTCTTAGCTTTTGTTATAAACTTGTGCATGTTGCGACAGAAGACAGCCAACAGTAACCAAAAAACGCTGGTCTACGTAGAGTTGACGTAGATAACCTCTTAACTTATTTAATAATAATTCAAAATAATAATTCATTTATTATTCTGCAGCGTTAAAGTTTGTGTACTTAAACATAAACAAACACTACACAACGAAAGCATAAAAACTTGCATAGACATTATCATTCCAAAGAAAACAAAGAACAAAAAAAATCATAGTGCAGTCGTCAGGACCAGTGTTGCCAAGCAGTCCGATATATCGTCCGATATATTTCCGATTATATTCCGATATATATTCCGATATATCGAAAATTTTACGATTTTCAGACTTGAATCCGATGATACGAAATTTGGCCAAAATTCTTCAAAATGTAGCGATTCAGAAAAAAAAAACTAGTAAGGAATGCAGCTTCGGAAGGGTACCGAAGCTAAAAACCCCGCGGCCGTATTGAAGTATATTCGAAGTCTTTTGCAGTCTATGAAATTTTTGTGTATAATCTGCAAAAATATTTGTGGCATACGCTTAACCCATTTCTGGCCAAGATAAAAAATTTTTTTCCCATCGAAACTCTTATTATGGCTAGGTTGTAGGTTCCCAAAAATGGGTCTAAAATGGTCAAAAAATTTGTTCGCTTTTCCGTTCACCTGGGGCAGCAGGGACAAATTATATGAAAAATCAACATTTTCGTTATAGTTATACGTTTATTTAAAAAAAAACAACAAATTAGTTCGTATGTTATGCCAAGCGCTAAAACATTAATAATGCAGAGGCACATTGCACTTTTTTCAACGAAAAACTATGACTGAAAAATCGGGTTAAGCGCCACGGATGCGTTTTCGCACCCAACGAAAGGTAATGCATATATATAACAATTGCATTTCCCTATCGTTATAAAGTAAATCATTTATTATATATTAAATTATTTTCATCACATTAAGGTAATTGTAAAACATTTTTTCCCAGCGTCAAAAGTAGGTCAAAAATTGAATATTTTTATCTGGTAGGGGGGAGAGAGTATTGCAGGGGGAATGCTGAACTCGAACTCGCAATACGAAAGCTAAAATATCAAACATTGTTTTTATGCATTAACATCAAATAAAACTTACATTTATTGCATAATAAAAAATATCCAAACTTTTGGGTGCGAAAACGCACCCTTTGGCAAGAAATGGGTAAATTAAATTTTTACCTTAGAATCCACATAGAGTAATTTGTAGACTGCTCATTATGCCAAAAAATATATGTGCAAAATTTGATTATCGTGTGCAAATTCATGCCAATGCACAATGGGGAAAATAGTGCGACTTACTGGCATTAACCTTATTTTTCAGGTATCGAAAAAAAGGTTAACAACACTGTTTTGCAAAGTACAAACTCCAACCATAGCAAAATAATGATATTTGCTTTCCTTTTACTATTTGCCGATCCTTTCGTTAGCTTTTTAAGTGAAGGTTTGTGTGGGAATAGAATTTTTCTATGTAAATTATTGATTTTTTGTTACAAATAAAACTACATTGTGGTATTATTTTAAGCTGTATTTAAAAAAAACTAAAAATGGAGGTTAAAGCTCATTGTATATATTTTCTCATTGTATATGTGTATAAATGTTTTAGATAAATGTGTGTTAGTTTGATAAAAATTTAATATATACGACAAAACTTTAGATGAGGACATGAAAAAAAGAAACTTCAATTTTGGACAGCTAGAATTTCTTTGAAACACCTAGGAATAAAGAGATACTGGCACACGGATGTAGGGCGGAGAATTTTAAACAAAGAAATACTACTCAGTGTGACCAGAAGTTTTTTGTAGAAATATGCATTTTGTTAAAATAAATATATGCTAAATATTCCACAAAAATGTTCCATTTTCAATTTTAAAGATACATATAAAGAAAATTTGATATAAAATAAACACAAAAACAAGTTCAAAAACATTTATTTGTAGATTATTATCAGACTTCAGAATTTAGAACAATCAGAATTTATAAAACATAAGTCAATACTAATAAAATTACATTAATAAGATGTAAACCAAAATAAATATATCAATTCATTTGTACTTTACAAGTCTTTTTAAGAATTATATTCTCTTAAAAATAAAGAGGAAATAAAGTTTCAAGGGCCGATGCTGAATGTCAACCAAACCTAAACGTCAAGTTTTTTTTCTGCATTTCATTTGACATTTCTCAATATCAGACTAACTCAATTTGAACCAAGGAAAGACACACACTCGATCGTGAGATAATAACGAACTTTTTATGGCCCGAATTGGAAGATATGAATGTGGACGATATGTGGTTTGAACAGGACGGTGCCACTTGCCACACAGCTAACGAAACAATGGCCCTTTTGTGCGACAGATTCAATGGCCGTGTTATCTCACGTGGTAGCGATGGCAATTAACCGCCAAGATCATGTGATTTGACACCGTTGGACTTCTTTCTTTGGGGTTATTTGAAAGAAAAAGTGTACGTCGATAAGCCAGCAACAATTCAAGAGCTAAAGGATGAGATAACTCGGCACATTAACGTCATAGAACCTCACTTATGCCTCAGCGTCATCGAAAATTTGGGCAATCGAATGGAGGTGTGCCGCCGAGGTCGCGGCAGCCATTTGGCCGTTATTTTGTTCCATGCATAATTGAACCATACCGGTATTATCATAATAAAAAGAAATGACAATAATTTCCTAAATAATTTGTTTTATTCAAAATCAACATCGGCCCTTCAAATTTAACCACCCTTTAGTTACATATCTTTTTTCTCACAGAGACAACTTAGTTTTTAAAACACAAACAAGTAGGTGTATTAAATATAGTCACCTTAAATCTAGAAAGCGGTAACATTTTTAATTTTTTTAGGAGAAGCCAAAACCGTTTCAAAAGTGAACTTTTTTTTTGGTTTATAAACGAAATGAAGAAGAGAGGACGACTTTTAAATCTAATATATATATGCTATTTTAAATTGTTTTTGGCTTCTCCTATAAAAAATTAAAAATTTTATTGTTTTTGGATTTAAATTAACGATATACAATGCACAAAATTAAAATTAAGGCACATCTTTGAGATCAATACTTAAATTGTTGCTTGTATTATTATCATAGAAATTCGCAGTTTTAAATAGTTTTAAACTATTAGTTATTTGGTAGGAATTGCAAAACTTTTTATTTTTAATATGAAGCCATGTTCAAACACGAAAAATTAATCTCTTTATTTTACGTTTTCAAGGTGCTTTGGAGAAGAAAAAAATATAAAATGTCGATAACAAAAAATAATTATTTAGTAATCAAATAAAAACTTTTTTATTTGAAATCTTTGTGAATTCTAGAAAAAATAGGAGTATGAAAAATATTCCACCTTTAACACCGCATTTTTTTGAAAAAAAAAAAATATGCTTTCCGCAGGTAAACTATGCCAAAGTGGAATATAATATTCCACTCTGGTTACACTGATACTAATATCACGCACCTACCCTCTTCAAAATGTTGGTTTGTACAACGTGTGAAGGGAAATTGTACGTTCATCATGTATGGTAAAGGCAAATACATTAAGAAGTTATTTTTAAAGTCTGCTGCAAAAAAAAAAGCGTTTCAGACGACTTAATAAAAACTAGGTGTATTCATACCGTACTTGTTAGTTTGTTTGTTGTAACTTGCATGGTACGGAAAGGTCCGCCCGCGTACCCTTTCAAAAAGTTACACAAGAAATTATACGCGCTCGCCGACGTGTACCCTAGAAAATATTTTATTGCTCTCGTCCACACGCGCGTATGTTTTAGTGAGACTTTGAAATGAGGTCTCATTACGTGTGCCTACCAAAACGTACGCGATCGTGGACTAGAACGTAAATGCGACTTTTAATGCTGATAAGACAGCTCATGAGCCGCTCACGGAAATTAAAGGCAAGAATGAAATCTGAGCAGTTAAGAGAAAAAGTAGCTAGTTAGTAGTACTAGTAGTAGTTAGCTCACAGTAGAGTTCATTGGAACTTTTATGATTTCTTAAGGCTGTAGACAAAGATCTGGGTTCCATATGAATTATGTATGGTACTATTTGTGTTATTTCAACTTTTTTAGGTTCTGTTGGATTCCTTGGACAAAAATCTGAAATTTTTTTGTCAAATTCGTACCACTGGAACATATAGGTTCCAATTGCAATATTTTTTGAACTAGTTGGGTCATTGGAACTTCTTGGGCTTAGTAGACTCTTTGAAAAATAAAATTTCCTTAAAAATATGTCCCACTTGATCAACTAGATGACCCAAAGAGCTGAAGATCTTCTGATTAGTGACCCGACATTTTATGAGAACAAAAGTAATTTTTGAAAATTGGAGGAGTGGTTTCTTGCACAACTTTTACCACAGAGATCCCTAGAGTTCAGTTTTAGCACGTAAAACATATGTTTACCAAACACTCTATGTTCCACATCAGCCCATACAAAAATTAGGCGTGGCGCGCTGTCCATTTTTGATGCCAACAAAGGTCTTTAAATAAACTGTCATCAGTGAAAATTTCAGAGCTGTTGGTGCTTAAATATAAAAGTTATGAGTTTTGTCAAAAAAGTGGAAAAACCCCAATGTGCAACGATGTAAAATAATTTCGTTTAAAATTAAAGTGCCACGCCTCTCGTTCAATTCTGACCAATTTTCTAGACTCCTGGCTTTTCATTATTCCGAAAAATATGTGTGGAAAGTTTGGCAGAAGTCAGAGAAGGCTCTAGAAGGCGTTCGATTAAAATTAATGGCGGCACGCCCCTGTCTAATACCACCCAATTTTTTAGGCCAATCATTGCTCATTATTCCAAAGAATTTATTTGCAAAATTTGGTTGAAGTCAGGAAAACGGTGTGGAGGAGTTTGATAAGAATTAAATTGACACGCCCCTTGTCCAATCCCACCCACTTTTGCAGGCTTAAATCTTCTCATTATACTAAAGAATATATGTGCGAAATTTGGTTGAAATCGGAGAAACGGTGCAGATTGAAATAGAATAAAAATAAAGCGCCACGCCTCCTGTCTAGTACCGCCCACTTTTATAAACAGACTGATCATATGCCAAATAATATGTGTTCAAAATTTGGTTCAAATCGGACAAACGGCGTAGAAGGAGTTCGATAAGAATTACATTGACACGCACCTTATTCAATCTCACCCAATTTTGTAGGCTTTAAAGCTCTCATTATACTAAAGAATATATGTAAGAACTTGGGTTCAAATAGAATAAACTGTGTAGATGGAGCTAGTTCAAAAATAAAGTGCCACATCCACAGTCTAGAACCCGTAATTCGGTTGAAATCAGACAAACTGTGTAGATGAAGCAAATTTAAAAAGAAAGTGCTACGCTCCCTGTCTAGTACCGCCCAATTTTATAAACTTAAGACTGCTCAAATTACCGCGATTATGTGTGCAAAATTTGGTTGAAGTCAGACACACGGTGTAACAAAAGTTTGATTAAAGTAAAATGACACACCCACTTTTCTACTCTAAAGACTCGACATTATTCCAAAGAATATATGTGCAAAATTTAGTATAGGTCGAACAAACGATATGGGTGGAATTTAGGTACATACAGACACGATGACATTTAGTTTATATTTACGAAAGTTTTTCTATTTTGATGATGTCAATTCGTAGGTAAGGTAGGGGGAGTTTCATTAGATGTTGCCTAATGTTATAGTGAGGGTTCATATTCTATCATACATAAAAGCTGATAAGCAAAATTTCAAGACATTTCTTGTAGTTTTGTGAATTGTTAAGAGATTTTACTTTTAAAATAAAGCCCCTTTTTGTGGAAGGTTGGCGTGGTTTTCATTCTATTTTGCCAAATCATCAAAGTAATGGTTTATACTAAATGCACTGGTTTACATATTAAGCAAAGGTGTTTGTACAATGAATGCCACTATACATTTCTCATGTAAAATCGGTCGCTTATTCCGAAAATATTTTGCTTTTTTTTCTGTCACTCCGTTTTCAAAATATTTCCCACTGTGGTTTTTTCTACAAAAAAAAAAAATTTTGGTTCCACTTAATTGCTTATATCTCCGGAACCAACAAGTAATCAAACAAATAATATATTAAAATAAAGCTAATAGAATTCCCTTCAAAGAATGCCTTATTAAGTTTTTGATAGAACTGTTAGTTTTGGCTTAATAAATTCAATTTTCGAGGATTTTTCTTGTTTTTCAGGAAAGTTTAGAAACCAAAATATTTATTTAAATTTGATATTTTCTGCTACATTTCTGCATTTTTCCAAAAAAAAAATAAGCTCTTTATACCTTAACTAGACGAACCGCTTCGCCAGGCTCTTTTTTAACAGGCTCACATTTATGAAGCTAGGTTAGTGTTTGTGAAGTTTCTGTATTCAGAAAAGCTAGTTGGGGTATGTCTTTTTGTAAAAAAAGACTGTAAAAAAAGAATTGTAAAAAAAAATTTTTATCTTTCAACAGCGCAAAATTAAATGGCAACTCTATGAAAAAAATTACAGACCCATTTTTACCTAGTGTACATCCCAGGACCGAATTCATAACAGTAAAAAAATTTAGCTGGTATCTCTATGGTAAGAGAACTGCATCGTTTTTAGGCTCAAATAACGGGCTCGGATTCAGCGATTAATTTTTACGTAGTGTTTTAGATGGCAACTCAATGGGAAAAAATTGCGTTACATTTAAATTCTAACGACGGATTCGGATCAAACGACCCATTTTTAGCTTATGTTCTCCCAGCACTGAATTCGCAAAAAGTTTTGAAATTGATGCGGCAATCCTATAGTAAAATTAGCATAAAATATGACAACGAATTCCGATTCAGAGTTTTACCCAGCACCGAATTCGTAAAAATAGAAAAATTTAAGTTGCAGCCCTATGGTAAAATATGTAACTTTGAATTCGTTCAAATTTAAAAATTTAGGTGGCAATCCTATGGTTAAAAAAATTATATAATTTTGCAATTCTGACAATGGATTCCGTGGCCCGTTTTTACTTAGTGTTCGCCTGCCGAATTCGTAAAAATAAAAAAATTTAGGTAGCAACTATTTCTTTAGCCTGAATCCTTCGCATTATCTACATTTGAAAAAAATCAACTAAATTGGTTAAAAATTACTAAAAAAATTATACTTAGTAGAAAACAATGATATTATCTACTGCATAACTAATTGTATTGTCATTATTTATCATTGTTTTCTAATAAGTATAATTTTTTTAGTACAGCCAACTTCTTTATTTTTAAAGATATGTTTATGATTTTGGTGTCATCGAAAAGAAAATTAAATAAATTACAAAGTTGATTTAAAAAAAATTTATTTATTACGCAAAATTCTGAGAAATTTGCACTTAAAATTGAAATTTGGTTGTTTCAACCGATTGATTTCATCTTCACACGAGCACAGCTCGGTAACGGTTAAGTTGGTGGGGTTTGTTGATATGCCGTTAGAAAGGTGATTTTATTGCCTTTATAATGAACTTTCAAAATAAGTTTTATGTAAGTTAGTTTTTCTGCTAGAAACAATAACGAAAGCCAAGGTCGTTAAATATTAATTAACCCTGTAGCTCCTAAGAATGTGAAAATATACCCCCACCCCCCTCTCCCTCCCATACGATTTTTTGCTCAGCTCGACATAACCGTTCAGCTCCGTTAATAGTTACACTCAATTGCGGGACACCCTGTATATAGATAAGATTTTTAAATTGAGCCCTAAATCTCCCTATTTGCTCATTTGTCCGCCTTGCTATCCATCATTGAAAAAAAGCCATATAACAACCACCCTAATATAAATACTATGAGGCGAATTTTCATGAAGTTTGAAGTACTGTATCTTCCAAATGAAGCAAGTGTCAAACTTGAAATTTTAACTGCAATATAATGCTCTTATGTCTAAATTACAAATTTTTTGAAATGCCCGTGCCCACCAGATATATTTGACCCAAAAATCAGCAAAATACAGCAAATTCTTCAAAATCCAAGTTTTTAAAAGGATGTAAACACAAAAGTTGATAAGTCAGAATGTTAAAAAAATGTATATTTAAACAAACAGTTAATTGTACTCTAGAAAAAAAATTTATGAATGCAACTTACTGCTTTCTATAAAAAAAAGTCTTGAAAGCGGTTAAATAAATAAATATTTTTTAAAGAGAAGAAACTTTTTCATATACATATCTTATACGTCACATAAAAAAGTGTGCCTAATATTATGGTTTTCAGTTCATCATTCAATGTATAATAGGAACTGAGAAATATAAGTTTACAAAATGCATATATCGCTATAGGTAGCAAAGAAAATATGGCCTCCATTTTGAAAGAAATAGAAGTAAAAATTTTTTGAAAGCAGTTCTGAGATTTAAAAATTGAATTTATTCTGCCAAAAGTAGCAGCTCAATCAAAAAATTATTGAAGCATTGTTGGTAGGAAATTTTATTGGATTTATTTTGATATATCATTTGTTTGATTACTGTTGTTGGTTCTGGAGATATAAGCAATTAAGTGGAATCACTTTTTTTTTTTTGGTAGAAAAAACTACAGTGGGCAATATCTCGAAAATGGAGTGACAGAAAATACAAAAAAATATTTTCGGAATTAGCGACCGATTTTACATGAGAAATGGACAGTGGCATTTATTGCACATATTGTCTGTAAACCATTGATATCAAAGCTTATGTGCAAAATTTGAAGAAATTTCTTTGGTTTTTGCAGATTTTTTAGATATTTCACCGTCGTCGTGTCCACAGAGGGACAGACAGACGGACAGACGGAAATTGACTCTGGTAGTGAAGCTGATCAAAAATATATATTTATACTTTTCAGGCGCGCAGTCAGAATTTTTTTTTTTGGGGGGCATTTTAAAATAGGTCGGACTTACATATAAAAAAAAAGTTACTGCTACTGTGTACTGATTAGTGAGTCCGATTTTTGCACTAATAGTTCCTGTTAAAAACCTCAGCCAGGCAAGCAACATCTTACCATTCAACTTCTTCACCTCCAGTGGCGGACTGGCCATACTGGAGGATCTGGAAAATTCCAGAAGAGCCGGTGCAATTTGGGGCCGGTTGCCGTATAGCACATAAGAAAATGATCCCTTACAGTTTTAATTAGCAAAATTTAGACTTTGTTCCATGTTAATAGTTAATATTTTAAAGCACATTTATTAATATACATATCAAATGAAAACAATTTTCGCAACAAACTTATATACGTAATATACTGTTATAAAAACTTAATTACATAGCATTTGCTAGTATTCTTGATACTTTTTTATAAAAGGGTGGACCATAGAGCACTTAGAAATATATAATGTGTCCACAAAAAAAAAATTAAAGTAAGTAAAAATGCAACAAAAAAGTTAAGAAATAGCTAAAAAGCATCGAAAGAAGATGAAAGTGATAAAATTGCTACTCTGTTAATTTTAAAATCCAAAGAAAAAATAGTCGAAGGTATATGCACTAATCTGTAGAAGAGCATGCAAAAACTTCTTGACATTTAAAGTCTTCTAAAGCTTATTTATTTTTTACACCAACATTGAAAACTTGGTGTATTGAAAACTAAAGTTGCTTCAATCAAATATCTGAAGTAAAGGCTTTCGCTCAAGTAAATACAAAGGCGTGATATTCTTTAAAGAATTATTTACATTATATAAATAATATGCGAATATGAATTAGCACATGAATTAGCTTCAGAGAAAATGAACAGGAGGCAGTTTCTTATTATGATGATGAGTCCATTGATCATGGACATTTTTTAGAATGGGTTCGTTTAATAAGTAAATATGATGTTTGTCTCAAAGAATATGTTCAAAAGTCAATAGTCAAGTATGCTATTAACATATTATAAAGGAAGAGGATCCTTAATTTATATATTTTTAAAGGCATGTTATTTATATTTTATTCCAAATTTTTTACCCGTTTTAGGTTGGTAAAATGCCATTTGTTGTTTTTTTACGCCTGCGTGAATTGTTTTAGATATGCTTGCAATTTTTTATTTTGGGATTTTGACTAATATTGACAAAAGCTATCGTTTATCGCTTCATCTATTTGAGTTTTTATTCGGAACATGCTGTACCTTTCTTTATGACTGAAAAATTTCTTATTTTTCATTTAATTTTTTCATTTCATTTCATTTATTTGAAGAATATTAGTACAATATGATCCAATGAGATCTTTTAAGAGTACAACAGATAATAGAAAATTATAATCAACAAATTATATATTCAATATTTTTTTTAACTTAAAAGAAAAATATTTATAAATAAAAAAAGAAACTAAGTAACAATAAATATAATAAATATAATTATAAATATAATTAATAATTATAAGGTTGCCCGTTCTATTTGAAACATAAAAACGTAATTTGTTATAGTGGTTAGATAGAGTCCGATTATATATTAATTTATGCAAAAATAAACAATTTCTTGCGTTTAAATAGTTGATGATGCTACATCCGAGAATTTCTTTACTTACTTACTTACTTAGGTGGCCGTAACAACTCGTGTCCGGGTTTTGACCGACATCATCAGCTCTCGCCAGGCGCCTCTGTTTTGCGCGTGCCGTCTCCAATCGGATACACCCAGTGCAGTTAGGGCTTCCTCAGCCTGGTCCATCCATCGGAGGCATGGTCTCCCTCGTCGTCGTTGACCAGCGACCCTCGCCTCGAGCACCTTTTTCGCTGGACAGTGTAGTCGCTGCACAGTTATACGCCGAACTACGTCAATGTCTTCGTAGAGCTCATACAGCTCGTGGTTCATTCGGATGCGATAGTCATTGCCGACTCGAACAGGACCGAAGATTTTGCGAAGAACTTTTCTCTCGAACACCCCCAGAGCGGCTGCGTCAGTTTGCGAAACTACCCATGCCTCAGCGCCATAAAGCAGCACAGGTAGAACGAGCGTCTTGTAGAGTGTTAGTTTTGTCGATCGGGAGAGGGCTCTGGAACTTAGTTGCTTACTGAGCCCGTAGTAGCACCAATTAGCAATTATTGTTCTTCGCTTTATCTCCAGGCTGATTTCGTTGTTGGAATTAATGGCGGTGCCAAGGTATACAAACTCCTTGACTACTTCAAAGTTACAGCTGCCGGATGAAACGTGGGAGTCTAAACGCCGCGCTCCCTTGTTTGTAGACAGCATATACTTTGTTTTACCCTCAATTATCGTCAAACCCAATTTGGCTGATTCCTTTTCGATAGCGGCTAAAGCAGCGGCAACATCTCTCTTGGTTCTGCCAACAATATCAATATCATCAGCGTACGCAAGGAGCTGGACACCTTTATAGAAAATGGTGCTATTACGATGCACACCGGCCTTTCGTACGATCCCCTCCATGATGATGTTGAAGAGATCTCATGACAGTGGATCGCCTTGCCTGAAACCTCTTTCGGTATTGAAGGTTTCGGAGAGGTCATTTCCTACCTTGACGGAGCTGCGTGTGTTGCTCAACGTCATTCTGCAAAGTCTAATCAACTTTGCAGGTATACCGAACTCAGACATTGTTGCGTATAGGCAATCCCTTCTCGGGCTATCGAACGCAGCTTTAAAATCGACAAAGAGATGGTGTGTGTGTCAATTTGATTTTCGTGGGTTTTCTCCAGGATTTGTCGTAGCGTGAAAATCTGGTCTATGGTGGACTTACCAGGTCGAAAGCCACACAGATAAGGTCCAATCAGTGTTTTTGTAATTGGCTTTAATCGTTCACACAGTACGATTGAGAGAACCTTATATGCGATGGAAATAAGACTGATACCTCTATAACTAGCGCAGATTGTAGGGTCTCCTTTCTTAAGTATAGGGCACAGTACACTGAGGTTCCAATCGTCGGGCATGCTTTCTGCAAGCCATATTTTGCTGATGAGCTGATGCATGCGCCTTATCAATTCATCGCAGCCGGTTTTAAACAATTCAGCTGACAGGCCGTCAGCACCCGCTGCTTTATTGTTTTTGAGTCGTTGGATAGCAACTCGAACCTCTTCATGGCTAGGTGGTGATACTTCTACTCCGTCATCGGCGATTGGTGACACTGAACTGCGCTCTCCATGGGCGGCTTTGGTGGAGTCGTCGCCAGTAAGTAAATTGGAGAAGTGCTGTCTCCACAATCTCAGCACACACTGTGTATCCGTATTCAGATCTCCATTTTTGTCTCTACAAGTGGATGCTCCGGGCTTGAAACCTTGGGTTAGACGCTTAACCTGTTGATAGAATTTTCGTGCATCCTTCTTGCCCTGGTATACCTCTAGTTCCTCACGCTCATGCTTTTCCTGCTCTCTTTTCTTGCGTCTGAAAAGGCGCCTCTCTTCCTTCCTCTTTTCGCGGTAGTTTTCTCGCACGGCTCGCGTTGCAGCTGACTGCAGCGTTTTTTTATATGCGGCGTTTTTTAACTGCTGTCGCGATGCGACACTCCTCATCGTACCATTGGTTCCGAGGTTGCGGGCGCCGGAAACCAATGACTTCTTCAGCGGCAGCGCGCATGTAGTGGGATATATGCGCCCAAAGTCCGCCGGCGTCGTCGGGTCCAGAGGTTGGTTGGTTGAGCTTAACCGAGAGTTGAACGGAGTAGGCCTCGGCAATTCGTTGTAATTGCAGCTTAGCGACATCTAGCTTTCGTTGCATTCCTGTGCGTATGTTCTTCGCATTGCATAATCGCATGCGGATCTTGGCCGCAACAAGATAATGATCGGAGTCAATGTTGACCCCCCGAAATGTACGCACATCTAGAACACTAGTGGCATGCCTTCCGTCGATTACAACATGATCAATTTGGTTTCGCGTTTTTTGATCCGGGGACAGCCAGGTTGCCTTGTGGATGTCGAGGTGCTTAAATCTGGTGCTACTAGCTACCATGTTTCGTGGCGTGGCGAAGTCGATCAGTCTTAGACCGTTGTTCGTGGAGGTCTCATGAAGACTGAACTGACCGACAGTGGGGCCAAA
The DNA here is from genome assembly GCA_914767935.1 of Coremacera marginata. NCBI lineage: Eukaryota > Metazoa > Arthropoda > Insecta > Diptera > Sciomyzidae > Coremacera > Coremacera marginata. The sequence goes on along the minus strand of OU612043.1, from coordinate 136,056,169 downwards.
GATGCCTTCCCTTCCGACTTTCGCATTAAAATCGCCGAGGACTATTTTCACGTCATGGACCGGAAGGTGGTCGTATACTTCTTCAAGACTAGCGTAGAAAGCGTCCTTGACGGCTTCGTCCTTTTCCTTCGTCGGGGCGTGCGCGCAAATAGGGCTAATGTAGAAAAATTTTGCCTTGATGCGGATCGTGGCCAATCTTTCGTTCAGTGGTGTGAACCGGGAAACAAGATGGCGTAGTTTCCGGCTAACGACGAATCCACATCCAAATTCGCGCTTCTCATCATGACAGCTGTAGTAGATATCGCAGTGTGCTTGTTTAGAGCAGCCTTGCCCTTTCCATCGCATTTCCTGGATGGCGGTGATGTCCGATTTTATTTTTTTGAGGGCTTCCGCCAGTTGGATAATGGCACCTTCCCTATAAAGGGTCCGGACATTCCAGGTGCATATCCGTAAATCATTGTCCGTTTTTCGTTTGTGGTGGTCGTCAACGTAATTGGGGTTCTTATCCGAGGCTGGTTTAGTTTTCATTGGGCAGTAGTAATGTGGCGGGACCCAAACCCTACGCACATTCCATGTTTAAGATCTATGGAGCGACCCGCCTCTCAAATTAGCCGTCAAACTGACGGATGCCAGTTTGCCGTTGCCCAGGGAACACCACTTGGAGGTTTGAGTCGACTTGAGACGATTTCGACATGGATAATGCTCGCCTCGCCAGGTTGAGGCGGTCAGACACGTTGCCATGTGAAGGTTCGCCCTCTGTTCCCCTGTGAGAATTTCTTTACTTCTAATTAATACGTGATCAAAGCGTCTCAATCTAAATACATATCTTGCCACATCATTGAAAGTTACCTGAGGTCTAAGGTCATCATTTAGTCCGTAATATAAATCCTCAACTAGACCAATGCGGTTAGAGGAATATAATTGGATGTCATCTGCATAAGAATGTATAGTTACGTCATTGCAAAATGAAAAAATATCATTAATAAAAATACTAAATAACAGAGGACCAAGAATTGATCCTTGTGGAACACCCATTTTAGTTGCCTTGTAGGCAGAAAACAGGTCCCCAACCTTAACCCTCTGCATCCTACCATCAAGATAATTTTCTATTAAGGATACTGCATTATTATTAAAACCAAACAATAGTTTAAGTTTTTGGACTAAGATCGAGTGATTAACTTGATCGAAGGCCTTGGAAAAGTCTAATAGACAAAGAAGTTTAAGGTGTCCTTCATCGTATGAAGTTCGAATATCATCAATAACTTTCAGCATTGCAGTCGCGCAGCTATGTCCGGTTCGAAATCCGGATTGGTGCGGTGACAGAAGCTTATGCGTTAAAAGATGTTGATTAATTTGATTGGCCATAAGGGACTCACAAATCTTGGAAAAAGAGGAAAGAATACTAATTGGTCTATAATCAGTCATAGTAGTTGCACGAGCAACCTTAGCAATAGGAATAACAGAAGCTAGTTTCCACGATTTAGGAAAACAGGAGGTAGTAAAGCAATGATTTACTTTAAAAGTATCTTAAAACACTGTTAAACGTTTTGAATATAAAAGTAAACAAGAATAATGCCATAAGGTGAGAGAGCCAGTCAAATCATTATTATCCAGGTCAAATTTTAGGCCCCAGTCCGTCACTGTTCACCTCACAGTAAATTGCAACGTATAAGAGTAATATTTGCTTATCAAATTATGTAGTGCTAAGAAACAAACAAAAAATTCCACCACAATGATAACATACTTAATAGCTGCATTCAACTTTATTACAACTTTATTACAATTTGGCATCACTCTTGATGAAGTGTTAACCCTACGGTCCATAATCACCTGGACGAACGGGAGTCCATAACCAGGGTACCCGGGTAACCTAGTGAAGTTTTTTCGTTTATATTCAAATAAAATAATATATATATACACAGATTATTAGAAACGCTTAGTTTTTACATCTCAACTGTACAAATTTCATGTTTGTAAGATAAAATTGGTTTCTATGGGCATTTTCTACCTAAAAGGCACACAAAAGTAAACAGAAACTGGTTTTATGTTTCTGTTTGTGTTTTTAGGTAGCAAATGTTGTGTTTGTATTTTTTGTGTTTTTTTGTTTGTGTTTTTAGGTAGCAAATGTTCAGCTACGGTAGAAAAAGAATACATTTCAATGATTTCGTCAGTATAATTTGAACAGTAAAGTTGAAGAAAAATGAACCGCAAGATAGAATATCTAACTGAAAGACAATATAAGCGTTTGAGTGAAGAAGCCAGAACCAAATATATTGAGTCTATACTTGATAATATGACTGTGGATGACGACGCTTTAGAGCCAATTGAGGAAGAAGGATAGGTATTTACGGGAGAAGTGCAAGACTCAGAAAGTGAAGACAATGACAACGAAAACAACGAAATTCCAGCCGCTATTGACACGCCAATGCAAATTGAGCAAGATGTATTTGAAGATGAAAGTGACAGCGAAACTGATATGGTTGAAGAAAATGCACCAACATCAAGCACAACACAACTTATTTTACAATAGAAAGGTCGATATAATCGTGCGTCATACCAACAAAAAAGCCAATTCAACTTATGATGCCTACAATGCAGCAAACCCAAAAAAGCGTCAATTGAAGTGGAAGGATACGACAGTGGCAGAAATATACGCATTCATTGGAATGCTGATAATGGCAGGCGCAAATCATTCCAATGATGAAAATGCAAGGGACTTATGGACGCAATTGTCTCATCCTCTATTCCGTGCAACAATGGGATTAAACCGCTTCTGGGATCTTATTCGTTTTATACGTTTTGATGACGCGAGAACAAGAAACGAGAGGCAGCGCACAGACAAAGCTGCTCCAATACGAGATATTTGGATAATGTTGAACGCCAATCTCGCAAAATATTATGTGCCTACAGAAAATTTAACAATCGACGAACAATTGTATCCGTACCGCGGCAGAACAAAATTTACCCAGTATATTCCATCGAAGCCTGCGAAATACGGGATCAAGTTATGGTAGATATGCGATGCTAAAAATTCATATCCTCTTCATGGCCAAATATATACTGGCAAACAAGACAGTGGTCGCGAAATCGGTGTAGGCGAAAGAGTAGTCATAAATTTGGTTGGGCCATACCACAATAGCGGACGTAATATCACCATGGATAATTTTTTTACGACGCTGCCACTGGCAAAGCTGCTGATATCCGTCAAACTTAGCATTGTTGGAACACTGCGGCGAAACAAAGCCTATATACCAACAGAAGTGAAAGACGATAAGAGTTGGACCGTTGGGACAAGCAAATTTGGTTTCACCGAGAAGGTGACTATGGTTTCATACAAACAGAGGAAAACAAATTCCGTAATATTGTTGTCGACTGTGCATGATGATGCAACTGTAGAAGAAAACGGCAAACCAGAAATCATCAATTTTTATAACAAAACGAAAGGTGGCGTGGATGTTATGGACCAGACGCTTCGGGAGTATACCACACAGAGACACACAAAAAGGTGGCCTTTGTCGTTTTTCTACAATATGCTCGATGTTAGTGCTTTCGCGGCATACACTATATTTTATGATAATAACAGAACTGTTCCATATCAAACAACAGGGAGAAAACGCTTTTTGCGTAAACTTGCTGGAGATTTGTGGGCGCCAATAATAGAAGAAAGAGTAGCCAATCGCCAAGTAACGCGCCACTTTTCCACCAAAACAGCAATTGAAGCACCAAGAGCAACAACCGGATAACTCCACTTTTTAAAAGAATTAAACAACGACAGGAGTTGTCTTATTCTTGCTCCGTTTTGAAATAAAAGAGAATTTCAAAACTGCTTTTGAATATTTTAGAGTCATGATAGTTGAATTTTCATTACACCAACTTACGCGGAATTTTTTTCTTTTAATATCTGCATCAAAAAACATTTTTTGAAAAAAGTGGAGCTATCCGGTTGTTGCTCTTGGTGCTTCAATTGAGAGCTTTTTAGGAAGACCAGTGGAGACAGTAACCTATACCGAGCAACCATCTACTTCTACGGCCGCTTCTACTGATGGCAGGAAGCCAATAACAGGATGCTGCTATTTGTGCGCTTCTTTGACAGACAACAGGAGAAGAAAGACGAGAAAAGTCTGCAACGTTTGCAAGAAACCAGTTTGCGATCAACATACTCAAACAATATCAAAATGTTTTCCATGTTTCAACAATGACTCAACATAAGAAACTTGGCAGCATTTTAAGATCAGAAATAGAGCCAGGAAGAGATCTGGTTCTTATTTTTGTTTTTTCATTGTGAATAAAATAAAGCCGCGTTCTAGATCAATGACCACGGGAATGCAGCTAATGATAACTAAAAATAAGTCTTTATAAAAAGTGTTAAATTTGTATTAAAAAATAATTACATATATATAAAATTGCGATCAATCGTTTGCTTTTTACAGAAAAAAACGATAACAGGATTATTGTCATTAAGATTGACAAAATAAACCAAAATTATATTTTAAAATTCAGTTTACGCTTACTTTTAGCGAGCTTATATCTCTGTACAGATTTAGTAATGTAAGACCGTTTAATCTATCTTGCAACATCGTGCTTCTTAAATATGCATTGGTAAATTAAATATATTAGAAAATATTTCTTTATTGCACAGTTCTAAGCTTCAAACACTGCCTTTTTTCCATCGCTAGTTTTATTACTAACTTCATACCAATCCAATTAGTTTTTCAAAAACTCCTAAGGCGCCATATCCAGCGGTTTTGTATCGTTAGGAAATAGTGTTGAAGTGAATAGTGGAAATATATGGTTTTAAAATCTAACTATTAGGTTTGAGATAAATCAAACGCTTGTCTATGCATTAGTCTCAAATCCATTTTTTTTTTGTTGGCTTTATGCTCAGAGTATAATAAATAAATTCTATACAACTTTATATTGCGAAGTAACAAACTAAACGACCTTGCACCCTAGTTGGTCATTCAATGGGTGGCGCCATTGCAGTGTTGTTTTCCGTTTTTTTTTTTAAATTAAATTTATGCATTTTTAATTTATGAACTTATTAATTATATTTTGTTATTATTTATGCACTTTTAAATTAAGTACTCGTATATTGTTAAAAGTTAACAAAAAACACATATTTCACAAGCTTCGTTTTGCTAATGTTTTTTGCTTAAAATTAACTATCACCTGTTTTTAACAGATCTAGAGACATTTTAGGTGTGAGAGATACGCCACCAAATAGAATGAGAAAATACGCTACCGCCCTGTTTCTCACACCATGTTCAAATCGAAGAATTGTCATCAATACCCCAAGTGGTCAGAATTACAATTAAAAAATGTAAACACGTGTATTCTGAATGAATAAAACATGGATAGTTTAAAAGATTACGGTTCAACGGCAATAGATTTGAAATTTATAATTTGGATTTCATTCTCTTGATAAAAACTTGTGATTACTTTTCGTGTGAGTCAATTTGATTGTGTCCTATTTCTCTTTTTGCTACGATAACTTTGGGGGGCTTAAGCCCCTAATCTCTCCCTTTCTTTGCGCTACTGATACTTTTCTATACTTGCCTATACTTGCGCGTCCTTATTGGCTTTACAAATGGAATGACAAAGTTAATATTCCCCTTAAGCAGTACGCGTTGGGAATACAAATTATTTCTGGAAAACTGAGTGATTTCTGATTGGATTTTCGAGCTCAGAAGATCCAACGTCATTAAAACTACATAGTTAAAAATCTTGGATTAAATTTTAACAAATCCTGTACTGTATATATGATGACACCGAAATGGCATTAAAATTAAAACCAAGTTAAAACTAAAACTAAGCCCGCTTGTTCTCTGAACGAGCAATGCAAAAGCCAGAATATTCTGTACCTGTATGTTCTGTATGTTCAGCTGTTCTGGCCCATGTGAGCGAATGTTCCATGCTTCTTGTGCTGGTATTTCTAAATCGTGCCTTGACGATTTAATGTCAGTCCGATCTGGTCTTCGCTGGTATTGTGCTTCGTGCAGGGTCCTTTCCCCGGATGATCTCTATTCTAAAATAAAGCTTTTTGGGGAAGGCCTTAACTTATTAAATAATAACTTCAGAGAAATTGTTTCATTTTTTAGCGAAATTAGTGCCGCACCCACTACCAGCGTTTCTGATGAATTACTGTTCAGGATAACATTTCGGTTCCTTCGTCCATGACTGCATCTTCCGGAATTGTGTCAGTTTCATCAGAAAAAGACCTTAAAAGCTCTAAAAGACAGAGGAAAAACAAAAACAAAAATAAGCGTCGGAAGGCGTCCTCCAGACCTTCCAAGGCAGAGCAGCCCCCAGCAATGCCATTAGAAAATAATAATACGGTGATTTCTTATACACCATCTTCTATTCCTCCATTGACTAGTAGTCCAAATACGATTTCAACTACGCCTAACAGTCATTTGACTTTAAGAGCAGTTTCGAGGACCAGAAATGTTTTCATTTCACGTCTTCAGCCCGACACATCAATAGAAAATATATTGGCGTTTGTCAGGCAATCCAAGTTAGTGAACTCAAATGCATTCTGTTCATGCAAAAAAATTGGTAATAAGCCTTCCCATGCTTCTTTTATTCTAACAGTTGCAGCCGAAGATTTTACAACTGTTCTTAAATCTAATTTGTGGGCCGATAATATTCTTGTTACTCAGTTCAAGCCAAAAAATAAGTCTAAAAGGGTGACTCAAGCCGCCCACCAGACTCAAAAAAACTAAATAGGCTGTCCCTTTACTATCAAAATGTAAGGGGACTACGTTCTAAGACGCAGAGCTTATTTCTATCAACTCGAAATTGCTCTGAGGATATTATCGCGTTAACAGAAACGTGGCTGAACGGAAGCATTACTGATTTGGAATTGTTTGACAATAGTTTTCAAGTTTTTAGAAAAGACAGATACACTAACAATATTTCTTCTGTCGGTGGTGGTGTCCTTTTGGATGTGAGGAACGGCTTTGTCAGATTTATTGTTGACATTCCCTGCTCTTCTAATATTGAACTAATTTGCGTTAAAGTTATACATTGTAACTCTAATGTATATGTTATTAATGCGTATGTTCCTCCTAAGAGTAGTGTAGAGGTCTATGCAAGCCTTGCGGAGTGAATAGATTATATAATTGATTGACTTGACGTTAATGACGACATTTTATTATTGGGCGATTTTAATCTAGCTGATTTAAAATGGCATTCTTCTGACGATGATACGTACTATAGTGCATCTAATTCGAAGACCCGCCAAGAACATATTTTTGTTGATAATATATGTTCAGACTTACAACAAGTGAGTTGTATTTATAATAGTCTTGAAAGACTTCTTGACCTGGTCTTAACTACAGACAGTAACAATGTTGTTGTTAAGAGGGCCTTTCATGCTCTAACTACTGTTGATGAATATCATCCACCATTGAGTATTTGATACAAATCCGACAGAGCAAATATAGTAAATTCTAATTCAGCATATAAGCTTTATGAATTCAATTTTAAAAAAACCGACTTTTTGAATTTGAATCAGTTGCTTCATGGTAAACTTAATGCAATTTTAAAATATATAAATGGAAATTGCCTTGATGACTCCATACATTTTTTTTATATGGAACTCTTTGCTGTGTTTTCTCAATCCGTACCTTATAGTCTCAAATTTGCGAGGAATTCTACGTACCCTTGGTACACAAAGGATTTAAAGACTCTTCGCAACAACAGGAATAGGGCATAGAAGAAATACATCTGTAGCTTAGGCTCAAACGACCTAGAAACTTACAAACGTTTGTTTCTGGAATTTGAAAATCGCTCAGCTACATTATATCACGAATATTTAAATAATGTTAAGCTGAGAATATTGACAGATCCAAAGAAATTTTGGGGATTCGTAAACACAAAGAAGAAATCTGATAGATATCCTTCTTCATTTAGAACTCTTGAGGGATTTACTGACAATCCCGTCATAATTTGTGGCCTATTCGCCAACTTTTTAAGGAATGATTCTGTTCAGATTCTTTTAATCCTGATATTTTAATGTATACGTATATTAGATCGATCGATGAGGAGTTTGGTGCTGGACCTGACGGTGTTCCTGACGCAGTGTTAACACAATGCGGTTCCGTTTTAAGTCAACTACTTTCTTTATTATTCAATAAATCTATTAACGAAAGTTATTTTCCACTTTTTTGGAAAAAATCATTTATAAGTCCTATTTTTAAAAAGGGTTGCAGGAACGATGTCAGTAACTATAGGCCTATCGCTAAGCTCTCATCGATTCCAAAACTTTTTGAGCGGATGGTGTATGATCGGGTGAAAATTCACTGTGGGGAAGTCATAACAACTTGTCAGCATGGTTTTGTGAATGGCAGGTCCACTGTGTCTAATCTTCTCGATTTTACAACATTCTGCTTATATTCTATTGATTCTGGTAACCAGGTCGATTGTGTTTACACTGACTTTAGTAAGGCATTTGATAAGCTACCACACAATCTAATCTTATTTAAACTTGAGTTAATGGGATTTCCACAATATTTTGTGAACTGGATTAAATCGTATTTGGTGGAGCGATCTTATCAAATACGTTTCCGAGGCGCATTGTCTTCTGAATTTATTGCTGGATCAGGTGTTCCTCAGGGTAGTCACCTTGGTCCTCTTCTGTTTATTTTAGCTATCAATGATGTAACTCACGTCATTGAACACTCTCATCTGCTTAGTTATGCCGATGATATGAAAATATACAGAACGATTAATTCTAGAGATAATTCAGATCTACTCCAGTCTGATCTAAAATCCTTTGAAGTTTGGTGTTCTAAAAATAATATGTTTTTAAATCCAGATAAATGCCAAACTATGACCTTTTCGCGAAAAAGGAATAATTTTATTTTTGATTATAAGATTAAAGATACTGCCTTGAGTCGTGTAGACACCGTCAAAGACCTAGGTATATGCATGGATTCTAAGCTATCGTTTAACATTCATATTGCTAGTATTTGTAAAAAAGCATCTTCAATGCTTGGTTTTATAAAACGCTGGGCCAAAGAATTTAATAGCATGATTACAACTACAACGTTATATTATGCAATCGTGCGTCCTCACTTAGAGTATGCAAGTCAAGTTTGGTCCCCAACTTACAATGTGAATGTTGATCGAATAGAAAGAATCCAAAAATGTTTTGTTCAGTTTGCTCTAAGGGGCTTAAGTGGAACTGACATATTAGACCTAAATCCTTATGAGGATCGTTTGAAACTGTTAAAAATGCAGTCTTTAGGTGATCGAAGAAAATCGGCAGATATCGTATATTTACACCAGCTCATTACAGGTGTATTCGATTCTCCAGAACTTCTTTCTCACATAAATTTTAACACTAACCGTAGAAGCAGTAGAAACGCTAACAACTTAATTTATTTGCCATTTAGTAGAACAAATTATATGGCTACTGCTCCTTTAAGTCGCATGAGTTCCTTTGTTAACAATTGTAGCGTTTTTGATGTTAATTTGTCAAAAGGTCAACTCAAAAGTAGATTAAAATTAGTTGTGTAATTAAATCTATGTACACGCATGGTTAGTTGTTACGTCTTGTGTTGTCCCTGAGCCCAACCCATTTATTGGTGGGTAAATTTTTCCCACATTAACTTGTTTGTGGTCACGGGTATCCATAACATTGATATTTTTTTTTCAATGATTACGGGGTAGTGGCTTTAGTGTGCGATGTGGCCTAGAAGTGCGATAAAGCTGTAGTAGCTGAACTCTATTGTTATTGCATGTTTAAGCCCGCATGGGCTTAAATTGCAATAGCCGATGTGGATTAAAAACCTTAGTACAAGTTGTACTCGATTTTAAACCATAGCGTACTAAAAACTAAACTGGTTTGTTTTTAACGTAGTATTAGATATTATTACCACTTGTACTAAAATGAAGTCCGTTCAACATTTAAAAGTAATTCAGTTCAATCCAGTGTTCATTTTTATTTATTTAATTTTTTGATTTTGATGATAGTATACTATAATACATAAAAATAATTAAAAGTTGCGAAATAACACAATCATAACTACCAGATTTTTCAGAGGCACCACTGTTCCGTGGCTTGTTCTTATGGTAATGGAATCCTTTTCCTCTATGTCAAATGTTTCTGAAACTGAACAAAATGATTTTAATTATAGATTGGAGCAATGCAGCAACACAAAAACGAACGGAGATCGAAGTGATTCATATTGTGCTCTTACACTTGAACGCTAGCCTGTTGAATACAATAAACCATAAAATTTACTTGCATGTTTTTAAAATATCCTTCAATTATAATTCTTCGGTTTACTAAGCAATTTTTATAATTTTTTCAAACGAATTGTTTGAAGAGTTTTGTTTGCACTTTGCCGCCATGTTGCCGTCATTCATTGCACTAAAACCAGAGTTGTATTATTGTGAGTGTTGATAAAACTGAATAGTACTTTCGAAGTTAACATTTTTCGTATTATGGTATGGTATTGCGGTGTAAGTTATGTATGGTACGCGGATTAAGCATGGTTGATGAGGTTGGTATGATGATTTTTGTATAATACACTGGTGAGCAAAATGATGAGGCCATCCATATTTTTTGTTACACAGTGTTATGGGGAGCAAAAGATGAAAAAGTAAGTATGAGGAAAAAAAGTACATTCAAAATAACTGTTGATCTGAAAACAACAACAATATTAAATTTTGTTTTGTTTAGCTTTTGTGCATTTGTTTATTTTTTTTTTCGGATGAGCAAAAAGATGAGACCACTAGCTTTATTCAAACAAAAAAACTTTTTATTCGCAAAGTATCAAAAACATAAATTCAAAAACTCTTTTTAATAATGTGTACAGGCTCCATTGTTTTGAATGACCTCAAAAATGCGATTAGGCATACTATTTATAAGCCTTTTCAGAGTTGCGCTTTCCAAAGAGTCCCAGACCTCTATAACTGCTAATTTCAGTTCTGAAATACTGGTGTATTGTTTGGTATTGCAATAAATTTTTCGAACAAGAATACCCCAAACATTCTCCATTGGGTTTATGTCTGGAGAGCATGCTGGCCAGTCCAAAAATTCAATATTTTGCAAGGAAAGCCAAGATTTGGTTTACTTGCTGCAATGAATGGAGGCATTGTCTTGTTAGGAAATGTACTTTTTGTCTTGGTTTTGACTTAGAAAAGGCAACAAATTCATTTTCAATGTGTCTGTGTATTCAGCCGAGTTCATCCTACAGCTTGGAAAGGCCAGTTTCAAATTTTCTTTCGCAGACACTCCTCCCCAAACCATCAGCGAGCCTCCTCCAAAGTTCCTCTTAGAAAAGTACCCTGGTCCTTTGCGCAGATCTCTCAAGTAAAACTTAAAACCATCAGGACCATCCAAATTAAATTTTTCTCATCAGAGAAAATTATCTAAAAAAAAAATATTTTTACAAGACATACTTCAAAAGCACAAACAAGAAACGTACATTGGTCAAATCCGTGGCCATATTTTTCCTTCCAAAATCAACTCGCGCAACTTTGTGGCGATCCTTAAGTTTCGGTGCTGTTTTCATATGTTGTCTTTTGATTACTCCAGACTGCTTTAAAGCTTTAACGTACGCCGTGAAACGTTTAGTTGGCATGTCCTGATTATTTTATTGGCACTTGTCATTGCGTTACTTGCATTTGCCACAATCCGGCGTTTGTCTCTGATAGTGAGCTTTGGTTTTCTTCCACAGTTCTTGTAATTTCCATAATCTTCCCTTTTTTTAAGAAAATTTAGCATAACTGTCTTTGATCGACCGATTTTCCTGGCTATTTCTCTGCTTGATAGTCCAATCTCATTTAAAGCAGAAATTTCTCCTTGTTCTCACTCTGTAAGCTGCTTTTCCCCTGACATTTTTTTTATTTTTCCACAGATTTCATTTAATTTAACTTTAATTATTTTAATAAATTTAAATTAAGGTAACGTTTAATTCACAAAAACAGCAGTACGAATAAAATGTAAGCACGTGGTCTCATCTTTTTGCTCATCCAAAAAAGTAAACAAATGCACAAAAGGTAAATAAAACCAAATACAATATTGTTGTTGTTAGCAGATCAAAAGTTATTTTCAATATTCTTTCTTTCCTCATACTTACTTTTTGAACTTTTGGTCACCATAACACTGTGTAACAAAAAATATAGGTGGTCTCATCATTTTGCTCATCAGTGTAGATATAGTATGAAAAGAATAGTCCAATTGTATAGTATGATGATAATGTTACGATAGATGGTATGATGTAAGGGTATGCTACGATGATATGTTATAATAGTACAGTTTCTTCTTTTCTTTTACCAAGCATGAGGTAAAAGTTTCATTTTAAGTTTTTTTTTTATTTTTCAAAAGTTGTTCTAAATTCATCACACGGAGAAAATAACTTAAGAAAAATTCTTACCCACTTTGCTTATTTTTAATAAAAAATCAATAAAAATTTTTATTTCAGCTTATATCTTAGCCAATTATTGATTGAATCAATTAAAAGTTTTATATTTCAATTTATTTAATAACCAAGCCAATTTTTGGCTAAATATAATAAAAATTTGATCTTTGTCAACAACGTTCTAAATGAGTCGCATTCTGATTGAGCCAAAATTGTATACATTTTAATTTGGTAAACAATTATTTGATTAAAGAAAACAAGGTGACACTTAGTGTACGCATTGTAAATACGCAACTGAATATTAATTCACCTTTGCTCCAAACAACCCAAACACAAAGTAGATATATTCGAATGAAAAGGTTTAAATTGGAGCATTAAATTTGAAATTATTTTGTACTTTTCTAACACAAGATTTCAGGAAGATGGATTTTAAATTAGCGACAATCTTTTTTTATTTGCTTTGGAAACGGAATCAAGAAATGTAATACATGTCGTATTCAATTTGATACCATGGTTACCTTAATTCAACATCTAATCCAATTGTACTAGTTTCTGAAACCGATTTATTACTTTTTAGTTATTTTGTATTAAATTTCAAACCGTAGGTACTAAAGTTCAATTTTTATTCCAACTTTATTAAATTTAAGTACAGCTTTGACTCAAAAAATTTCTAGTGTTTTGAAAAGTATCGATTCTAATAAAAAAGTATTAAAAAATACTTAATTTTAACCATTGGTTTAAAAATTACTCCAAGATTTTTATCCGTGTAAACATTTGCATCAATGACTTTTTTTTTATTTTGTAAACTAGTGCTATAGTTATTACTTTGTGCGTAAAACATTGTAAGTGTGAAACTTTTTATTAGATCAAATTAAGATCATAATGGTCATCTTTCTCATTATTAGACAAATCCATTTAACATACATAAAAAAATTCTTCATTGTTGTCAGCGTATTTATCGTGTGGTTGCCATATGATACAGTTTACAACAGTATCATTGATTGCTTCTTCATCGTAACGTACACGCTCTCGTAACACCGCAAGCTGGCTTCCTGTAATTTAGAATTACGCACTCAGAAACCCCAACCAGCTTAAATATTTGAACGTTTGAATTTGTTGATTTGCATACAAATCGCCATGCAACGTTTTCTATAATTAAAATCATATATAATGCGTGGAGTTGTGCATGCGCACTGATTTGTAAGCCACGCTATCCGACTGCAACATCCCGCGACCCCGTTTGTTGCAACTTAGTTGAGCTTTCGTTATGCACACTTAACAATAATTCTTTAACGGTCTGTTACGGTGCGGGGGGTTTCATCGTTGGTAATGTTTGCAATAGGATAACGTTGCCTCTGAAATAAATTATAAATCAATTTTATGAATTATAGATCTTCACCATACCGTCTGTGCAGATATTCCTTAGCATTTAAGTGCTTGATTATATGTTTCCGTGGTGCTGTTTTACTTTTATTGGCGCAACATCGTTCTAGCCTGCAAATTGGTTGCATAGATGATGTTCAAATGGACACGCCCTTCTGTGGAAAACCGAGAAATTATGAAAATAAAAAACAATTTGGAAGCAGCATATTAAGTGTTAAACAAGTGTAGCTGTTGTAAAGTCTTATGTCATTGAATGAAGTCATTTCGGTGTTGCTAACCCATTTGTCCTCAATTCAAAGTGTCTTTTCTTGAGAAGTATCTATTCAAAAAGGTTACCTTCAACTAAGATTTCCAGGTTGCCGGGATTGGCCAGGATTGTACCAGTTTTCCAATTGGTGTCCCGAGTCCTGGTATATGTCTTAAAGTTCCAAAATTTGCAAAAAAATAAAAATCAAAACCGCATAAGCAATTTAACAAGTGCTAAAAAACAGCCGTATTTATTTAGGAATACAACACGGAAATTATTTGAAATAAAAAACTAATGTCATTTATTTTTTTTATTTATGTTAGATTTACAAGGCAGAATTAGTTATAAGATTAAGTTATGAAGAAAACTGTTATATTTTTAAATCATTTTCAGATTCAATAAGGTATAATTCATTACTTAATGACACAAAATCAAACTTGAAAAACATCGGGCATTAAATTGTTTGTTTGTGTAGTTAAAATTCAAAATACATTTTATTTTATACTAGCTGAATACCCAGCTTAACTCTGGAGTTGATATAAATAACTTTCGATTTCATTCGTCGATTTGAAAAAACTTTTCACAAACTTTAGGATGAATTTTGTGTGCATCTTTCAAACCGGTAACCTCGGCGAAATGAGCAAAATGTAGCTTCAACATCTGAAAATTATGAGATTAAGTTAGGGAAATCGTGGTTTGAGTGTGCGTGCCGGCGATCGCTTGCAAAAATATATTTTCAAGTTTTATATTGTATTCGATATATTGCACATTTGTGAAAAAAATCAGACCAAAAACCAATTTTTGCCAATTCGCGAAAAAACTGGACATCAATTCAAAGCAACGCTAACTTACGACACAACTGACTTGTGAAAAAAGAATCTGAAAAAAGAAAGTGGAATATAAATACACATAAAGAAGAAAAGAATATAATTATCACCCTTCACGCTTTGCTACGCCTTACTGTATTTTGTGGCACAAAGCCCTCTGCGGTTCAGGATATAGCAAAAAACATAGCGCCAAAAGACTCACCGCATCCGAAAACCACTTATAAAAATCATACTTATCGGATGAGTTGTTTGGAGTTTTTTGCGGAATTTGTACAACGTACCCTCTGGTTTTCGAGATAGAATAAAAAAAATAACGCCAAACTCGATAATCAAATCCTATATATCCGATATACAAATTTTTATTTAAACCGGATGAGCGGTTTTTGAGTGTTTCACGATTTCTTAAGTGACTTGAACAACATCACCTTCTGGTGTTTAAGATAGCGCAGAAAAAAGGTCCAAGATACCCACAATATCCGAAAACTCCTATATACAAATTTTCACGGAAATCGGATGTACAGCTAGGAGTTTTTCGACATTTTTAAAACATTTGTACTGCAGTGCCCTCTGGTGTTCAATATAGAACTAAATAGACAGGTAATAACAACTACCATACCCGAAAACCCTTATATACAAATTTTCATGTAAATCGGATGAATGGTTTCGGAGACAAACTATAATAAAAAAATTCGTGGAACCCAATCGCAGTGCCACCTACCGGGTCCAATGGCGAACCTGAACTATCCAGGGATCCACTTAAGCACACACAAAAATTTTCATCAAACATACACACGCACAAAATGTACAACAGCGCCCTCTACTTTTCGAGACAGAGCAAAAGAGATAACGCCAAAACAGTTGCCGTTCACGAAAATCTTTTAATAAAATTTTTCATCCAAATCGGATGAGCGGCTTTCTACTTTTCACGATTTCTTAAGAGATTGATGCTACAGCGCCCTCTGGTGTTCGATATAGTACAAAAAAGATAAGTCCAAACAGTCACCATATCAGAAAACCCCTATTTTCCAATTTTCATGAAAATCGGATAAACAGCATAAAAGTTTTTTAAGATATTTGTAAATCTAGTTTGTAAGCTTGTTTGTAAGCGCCCTCTGGTGTTCAAGATAGAACAGGGCATATAAATCATAAAAACTCACCATATCCGAAAACTTCTATATACAAATTTTGATGCAAATCGGAGGAACGGTTTCGGAGATAAACTATAAAAACAAAATGCCTTAAACATGATCGCAGTGCCACCTACCGGGTCCAATTGTGAATCTGAACCATCCAGGGATCCACTCAAGCACACACAAAAAATTTAATCAAAATCAGTGTAGCCGTTAAGGAACAGCTTAATAACATGCATACGTACAAATTGGACTCTAGTTTCAAGAAAGAGCAAAAAATATAGCACCAGAACCCTTGCCGTACTCGAAAATCGCTATTTACAAATTTTTTATTTACATTTTTGGAGTTTTTCACGATTTTCTAAGAGTTGTACTAAAGCGCCCTCTGGTTTTCAAGATAGCACAAAAACGATAAGTCCAAAACACTCACCGTATCAGAAAACCCCTATTTTCCAATTTTCATGCAATTCGGATGTTCATGCACGGCTTAGGAGTTTTTCGAGGTTTTTCAAAATATTTGTACTACAGCGCCCTCTGGTTTTTCGGAGGGCTACAGCGAATGAACGGTTTAGGAGATAAGTTAAAAAAAGAATGCCAGAAACCCGATTGCAGCGCCCCCTACCGGGTCCAACCTTTTTTTCAGGATAAAAAGTAGCCTATATGTTGACCGGGGATATAAGGAACCTGGATGTCAAGTTTCATTTAAATCCATCCGGATTTTCGGACTCAGCGTCATTAAAAATGTCTATGGCAAAAGCGATTTCAAAAAAATTTTTCATGTACAGATTTTTTTTTTACAATTTTATGTATATACTAGCTTATACCCGGCGCGCTTCGCTGGGCTCAGCGCTTATCCCCTAAAAGAGGGCGTAGCTTTAGTAAAGCCATGCTTTTATAGTAAGTTCTTACCGAGTTTCATTGATGTGTGACTTATTTCGAAAGCTATACCGAAAATTTTGGGTGCGGAAAAAATACTACGCCCCTCGTCCAACACTCATAAAATGTTTCCTGTGGAACGGCATGAGTAAATTGAGATCGAATACTGAATTCCGAGGCTGTGCGACCTATAATTCCAAAACTGTTCGAAATCGAAAATTTTAGGTGTACTTAAGGTGTCTTTTACGATCGGCACCAGACTTCACAGGAACCCTCTCAACGCTTTGGTATAAAAATTGGCTTAGCGGTTTCGAAGTCTTTACGTGATATACACATATACCCACACACGTATATACATTAAGTCGCCTAACGCTCTTTAGGAAAAAAAATTGTTCAGTCTCGTTCTTCAAAATAATCCCCAATGGCTTATGTTAAGATGATCCCCCAAATATTTCGACTAAAAATATTGGCTGGTATGGTAGTTAGAAAAAAACAAACGGTCAGAAATAAGAGTAATGAAAAAATTTTTGCATCAAAAAATCTTAAATTTTTTTCCGTTGGACCAAAGAGAATGCGAATTTTTATGGATTGGTATTTTACTTTTTTCATATTATTTTCACTAATATTCAAACGAATCTTTTCCTATAATACTTTTAGTCAAAGTAAATAATGTGTAAATTTTTTTGTAATTTCATTCAATTTAGTTATTCACCTTACACTATATTTTATCATCAATAGATAATTTATTTGACTAAAAGTAACATGGCAAAACAAAAAAAAAATTTTAATATAAATTTTAGTGAAAATAATACAAAAAAAAAGTTAAAAAATTAATGAAAATCTGCATTGTCTCTGGTCCGACATTAAAAAATTTAAAATTTATTCGTGCAGATTGGAAGAACTTTTTCAGTACTATTATTTCTGACCGTTTGTTATTTTTAACTACAGCATCAGTAAATATTTTTATAAAAAACTCGATTTTTAGATCATAATTCAAACCCTTCCGTGGCATACTGGTTGAGATGCGTGGCTTGAATGCCATAGAACCCAGGTTCGAATTCCATCTGACCCACAAAGTTTTTTCAATTGAATTAATTTTTCTGTTCGGCCGTTATCTCTATGCAGACAATGGCAAACCTCAGAAAGTAAAAACTGGCATGAAAAGCTTCTTGAGAACATAAGCCGTTCGGAGTCGGCATAAAACTTCTAGATCCAGCTCTCGATCATTTGTGTTCAAACATTTCACAACACGCACGCATAAGAAGCTCGGTCAAAGTCTTTTCAAGGGCTTAAAAGGCCATTTCGTTTTCGTTTTTGTTTTTTTTTTTTATTTCAAACCATTCCAGCTCACGTATGGCTATCGCTACAGTCGAAATATTTGGGGAATCATCATAACATAAAGCATTATTTTGAGGAACCAACCCGAACACCTTTTTTTTTGTGAGGAGCCTTAGTATGCATGCATTCATTTTTTACAGATAGATAAGCAGAAAAAGTAGGCATGGCAACATTTATATATATAGTGACCACCACTTGGTCCCATTGCAACTACATACCAAGTTTCACTATCAAAACGCGTACAGCTCAGAAATTACAATGATTTCTGAAAAGTCGGCGTAGATAAAGTGAGACACGCCCATTTTTTTAAGGGTTCTGGCAGTAACCATATGAACTAATCTACCAAGTTTTAGTCTTTCACTGTAAAAAATTCTGATATATATCCTTTTTAAGGGTTTGTGGTCGTAATAAGTAGGCGTGGTAACATTTATGTATAAAGTGACCGCCACTTTGACCTATAGCACCTACATACCAAGTTTGACTATCAAAACGTACACATCTCAGGAATTAAAACAATTTCTTACCGATAGACCTGGCAGCTAGTGCTTACGTAGTTATAATATTTAAATTATAATTAACTATAGTACATTAATATATAAGTAAATAAATAAATTAAATAAAATTATTTCTGAAGAGTGTGCTCAGATATAGTGCTACCATGCACATTTTTTGCAAAGCTGTCGAGAGTAAGCGTATGAACTTAATTACCATATTTTAGTATTTAACGATGAGAATCGTCTGATTTATAGAAGTTCTAGCTATTTGTGGGTAAAAAAACCAAGTGGGGGCTGTGGCGTGGTGGGTAGAAGGTGTGGCCTATACGCAAGAGAACCCTGGTTCGAATCCCACCTGACACGGAAAGTTTTTCAATTGAATTAATTTTTCTGTTCGGCCGTCACCTAACTACAGGCAGTGGCAAACCTCAGAGAATAAAAGCTGCCATGAAAAGCTTCTTGAGAACATAAGCCGTTCGGAGTCGGCATAAAACGTGTAGGTCCAGTTCTCGATCATTTGTGTTCGAACATTCCACAACACGCACAACTCAATTGATCATAAGAAGCTCGGTCAAAGTGCTTTCAAGGGTTGAAATTGGCCATTTCGTTTTGTTTTTTTTTTTTTTGTGGATGGTACAAGTGGGCGTGGCAAATTTTTATATATATATATATATATATTGGCTTCCACTTAGAGCACCTGCATATCAAGTGTTACTATAAAAACGTGTCAAACGCCCATTTTTTAACAGTTTCCGACAGTGACCATATGAACTAAATTACCAAACCTTAGTCTTCTACGGCAAAAGCCGCCTGACATAAAGCATTTTTACTAGTTTGTGTGCGGAAAAAGTGGGCGTGACAACGTTTATATTTACAAGTGACTGCCACTTGGACCCATAGCACCTGCATACCAAGATTCACTATCAAAACGTGTACAACTCAGGAATAAGCATGATTTCGATTAAGTGGGCGTAGATATAGTTCGGCCATGCCCATTTTTTGTGCATTGGCCGACAGTAACCATACGAACTAAATTACCAAATCTTAGTCTTCTACGGCAAAAGCCGTCTGATATAAAGCATTTTTACTGATTTGTGGGCGGTAAAAGTGGGCGTGAAAACATTTATATTTACATAGTGGCTGCCACTTGGTCCTATAGAACCTGCATACCAAGATTCACTATCAAAACGTGTACAACTCAGGAATAAGCATGATTTCGATAAAGTGGGCGTCGATACAGTGCGGCCATGCCCATTTTTTGTTCATTGGCCGACAATAACCATACGAACTAAATTACCTAATCTTAGTCTTCTACGGCAAAAGCCGTCTGATATAAAGCATTTTTACTGATTTGTGGGCGGTAAAAATGGGCGTGACAACGTTTATATTTACATAGTGACTGCCACTTGTATCCATTGCACCTGCATACCAAGACTTACTATCAAAACTTGAACATCTCAGGAATTAAAACGATTGCTGAAAAGTGGGCGTAGATATAGTGTGACCACGCCCATTTTCACAGTCACCGGAAGTAACCATCTGAACAAAATTACCAAATTTTAGTTCTATATGATTAAAACCGTCTGATATACAGCATTTTTTTGGTTTGTGGGCAATAGAGCCAATTTGGGTTGTATGGGAGGTACCACGCCCCCTTGTCCAATCAACACCAAACTTCACAGGAACACTTCCAGAATGTTGCTTCAGTATCCCTAAAAATTTCATAAATTTGGTTGGGTGGTTTTGGAGTCTATACGTGATATACACACATATCCACATACCCACATGCCCACGTACATACATTCATTTTTATATATATGTATAGATAGAAGAAGATAGATAGATACCCTATAGGAACAAACTAACTTGTTTTTAAAAACAACTAATTAAAAACCTAATTTAAAATAAACCAGTATATGAACTACTTTGAATTATATTAAGGCGGCATCCACTTTAATTCTAAATAGTTTTTATTGCATTATATATGAAGTAATTGAAATACCACTTAAAAACAAGTGATTGATAAACTACTTTGAATTATATTAAGGCGGTAACTACTCTGATTTTGACATGTATTGAAAATTTTAATAGATAACATGTTTATATATATTTAACCATGTTGTTTCATCAAAAATTATTAACTTTAGGCCATCAGTTATAGTTTTCCATTGGTTATTTTTAAAGGAATTAAAAAAATAATTTAAATATAACTAATTTAACAAGTAGTTGAAAATACATGCAGACGAAAGTCAATTGACTTATTTAGCGGACATCACCATACAAAATATGTTAGTTCGTTCTATGGAAAAAAGTCAGAATTTCAACTAATTGTGGTTGACAAAAAACAACTTTATTAACTACTTTTAAATTAGTTGATTTTCCTACAGGGTATAGATTAAATTCCAATTGTAATTCTTTCGGAAAATGCTGACATAAGTGCAGAGATGTATTGGTATTAGTCTGAGGCAATTATTATTTATTTATTATTTTTTATTAGAATATTTAGCTCTTATGGCTTTATAGCCATACGCCAACACGTTGTGTTCTATTGCATAAATAAGATTCAGTCCATCTTATTAGTGTTGTGGGAAATCTAGCAAGAGATTACTTTAAGACTAAGAGTTTATGATTAACAACATCAAAAGCTTTGCTAAAATATGTGTATATAACATCAGTCTCTAAGCCATCTACAAAATCTCAATGGTTTTGGAAGTAAATTCAAGTAGGTTTGTAACCGTAGATTTTTCAGAAACGAATCCATGTTGGAGTGAAGATAATAAAGATTTGACACTATGTGGTAATTGTGAAGTAATGATTGCCTCGAAAAGCATAGGCAAAGCGCTTAATTTTGCAATTCCACGATAGTTATCGATTAAAGACCTGTTACCAGACTTGTGCTGGGCTTGTCCTGGAAAAAAGCAAGATTTTGATGATGAAGAAAAAAGCAAAGTGATAGGAGTTACTAATTCATCACAGCAGTATTTTAATATACATGACGGTATATTGTCGGGACCACTTTTATATAACGTTTTAAGAGCTCTAAGTAGGATAAAACCGTGTTAGTGTCAATTATTGGAAGACAAATATTCCTAGATAGAACACTAAATGGATAGCTTAGATGATCATAGGATGAAGATGAATTGATCGCTTTGAAGAAGTCAGCGAAAAAATTACAAATGCTATTCTGGCTATCCGATTCAACAGTTTTATATTTCATAAAAGAAGGATAGAAATCAATCTTGCTTTTTGTATTGACAAAGTTCCAGAATGATTTAGCATCAGATTTGATGTGTAACTTTACTTTTATTAAATAAATATCGTAGGATTGCGTGCATTATTGACGATACTTGTACTTAATAGAGGTATAAGAACCAAAATCTGTAATGCTATGAGTTTTTTGAAATTTTTTATAATGCATGGATTTTAAGTTTCTTAATTTTTTAGTAAACCACACAAGACCAGATGTTAAACGGGCTTGTCTCTGGGGTACTGATGATAGAAAACAATCATTGAGTGTTCTATTTAAAGCAGAGACAGCAGAATCAAGGTTTTCTGGCGATGTTTTTGTATTTACGATATTTAGTACGGACGTCCAGTAAATATTAGATATATAGTTTTTTAACAAAACAGAATTGGTTTTTTTAAAATTTAACTCAGTAGGAGGTTAATTAATACGATTCTTTACAGATTGTTTAGGAAAATTAAGAGCAATTTCTAAAGCTGGATGGTTCGGATCTTCAAGGAGCACGAGTGGATCTGTCCTTGAAACTGAAATAATATTGCTGTGTGAAAACTTGTTAAAGTTGTTGTTTAGTTGGTAAAGTCCTTGACTTGAAAGGTCATTTAAAAATGAATTAACAGATGAGCATTCCGATGAAGGCAATAAATATTGCAGGATTTTCAGTGCAGCAGTTCCAAGCGACACTAGATTGGAGATTAAAGTCACCCGTTATTAGAATGTGATCATGAGGCTGAAGTTTTAAGCACACTTTATTTATAATTAGTCAGCTTTTATTTGATTTAAAATAAATATGTTATGCCCATAAAAAACTCGTTTTAGTCTCTAAAGCTCAGTATGCTGTAAAAACGAAAACAAAAGTCCCATAATAAGTACATTGAGTTTTTGACAGCGAACAGGCAGCGGCATTTTTTTTCGCTAGGTTTACGCTTTTGAAGGAAAAAATTTGATCAGTGCCAAGTTCACCACCATGTGTGGAGAGTTAACCCATTAAAGTCTGACCAATGCTCCCGTTGAGCTAGAATGATGAAACTTTTCAAAAACATCTAGTTTGGTCTAGCTTAGAAAAAAAAATTAAAAAATTTTTATTTTTAAAAAAAAAAGGAAAAATCGACTTTCGAAAATTGAACGATATTGAACGATATTCTACAAGCCAAGTCGAGTGTTTTGCGCCAGTACTTTTCCATTTCCATCACAAGAATTTCCACAAAACGACAAAAAATATACAAAAACGTATTTCGTTAAAGATCAGGGTTGTGTCAACCCGCAGTAGTCACGTATGTCAGTCAAACTTCATAAAAATTCACAGTTAAATATAAAGCCTTAGAAAAACGCTCGTATAAGAATTACATTTTACTTGATTTTTTTTTTAGATTTTTTAGAGGTTTAAAATTAAAGATAAAAAAATGAAAAATTCCCAAACTCCCCAAGCTTGGAAATGTAAGTAAACGTTATTGTTCAGCCTTGAACGAAAACAGGTTGATTAGATAAATTCTTAAAATTCTATATTCTTTTTGGAGATCATGAAAATATATCACTGTATGATATCCAGGTTTAGAAAAGTAGCGCGTTGCGTTAACGCTACCCTGGGCTTTAATGGGTTAAAATGTCAAAATTTCTCTGGCAATTATATGCCGGCACATTTAATTCCCGCGGAAATTTGACATTCGACAATTAAAAAATAATCTGTAAATATGTGTTGAATTTGTTATTAGCAAAGTTATTTTGTTTATTAATGTGTAGTCTTGCCTTCAGAATATATTGTAGAATATAAAATTGCAGTAATAAAAACATGAATCTGTCAACCAGAACAGCTAGTGCTTTTTCTCCACACAAAAATTTTGACAATACACCAAAATTTCGCGTGTAGAACTATATGCCCAAAAATGTTCGTTCCATTAGCATACAAAGCTTTAGAAAACATCTAAACTATTTGCATTGTTCTTTTTGACATCTTTCAACGGATTTTTTCCGAAGTCGGTTTTTTTAGCCAAATGATCACATTTATGAAAAATTATATATATTGGATTTTGCTAAGAAGGAAATTGGGACATAATTGTTAAAAAAAGAAATGCATTTTTCAACTTTTCGGAACTTTTTCGTTAAAATACCTAAATTCAACTTAAAAAATAAAACTGGATAGGAAAACACGGTATGTTGGCTATGTTGTTGTATATTAAAGTTACTCCTAGTGAGAAATATATGATTTCTGATTTTTTATAATTTTATTTGTGATCGAAATGCTAGAAAATTGCATTTAAAGTAATTTAAAAAAAAAAATCAAGTTTCAACAGCTATAATTTTTTTCCCGAATTCAGGTTTTTTTTTGCAAGCAAATAGCTGAAAATTATGTTTAAAATATCCTTGCTATTGTTTTTTTTAATTTTGTGTTTTTGGATTTTTGGGGAATTTTTCGTAAAAATATCAAACTCGAAATTTACAAAAAGTTACATTTCCAGCAAAAAAAAAAAAAATTATAACGACCAGGTTATTCAACATAGTTACACAATTGTTTGCATCTGAATTAGCAACAGCTTAAGAAATTTTCCCACAAGATTTCATTTAATTTGTTTCAAATTTCTATATTTTTCGATTTTTTTTTTTTAATACAACAAGAACAACAACAAGGAGTTTTTCAAATAGTAAAAAATCTTAACTCTGGTAGTTTTTGTCCAATTTTCATATTTGAAAACTTATTTTCTAGAAAAATTAAATAAAAAACGAGCTGCGAACCAGCTCTTTAAAAAATTTACTCTTATACAAAAGTTATTTGGGTTTTTTGAAAAATTAGCATTTATTTACCATATTGCCAAGTACTGGCATATGCCGATGCAAGTCGTCACAGGTTCCTGTGGTCCCAGATACACCAAATTTTACTTACATTTATTTCAACATCATAAGAAAAAATTAAGAGGGTATGCCTTAAAAAAAACAACAACTTCAACTTTTCTTGGACACCCTAGTATAGGTGTTGTATATGCATAAGTATAAAGACACGTCAGTAAAAAAGCTTGCTGTAGGAACGAAAATTTTTGGGCATTTAATTCTAAACGCGAAATTTTGGTGTTGAGTCGAAATTTTTAATGTGGAGAAAAGCACTTAATTAACTAAATTAATTTGTTTAATAACAAATGCAACATCAACACATACTTACTGCTTTTTATTACTGTTGAAAAAAATTTTATATCTTCCTTTTCAGAGAATATGATAAATTTTCGAAAAAAGAGTATAAACAACATTAGTACAATTGTTCCGAAAAAATTTGTTCTATTAAATTCTGAAAGTTTGTTGGTTATTTCAAATATCTGCCTCTTAAATTTAAATTAGATGTCACCTGTTTTGAAATTATTATACCCATTCTTGTAACGAGTTTTATTACCCCAGTGTCAATATTATTCGAGATATAGTGTTTTTCAAACAAATATTGCCACGCCAATTTGTTAAATAAGCGCCCACTTTCTGGAGCGTTATTTCCAATAATTGTACCTACCCCTGTACTTTATTTCAGTACCCCAGCGTCAATATTAACTACGATAGTGTTTATCTAGTATTGCCACGCCCATTTATCGAATAGCGCCTACTTTATTGACCATAATTTTTAATAATTCTGCCTACCCCTGTACTACAATAAATTTCAGTGCCCTAGTGTCAATATTATTCGAGATACACTGTTTTTCTAATATTGCTACGCCCAGTAGTCGAAATCCGCCCACTTTCTTCACCGTAATTTTTACTTAAAATGCCTACCCCTATACCAAATTGCAGTACCATAGTATCAATATTATTCGAGATATACTATTTTTCTAATATTGCCACGCCAATTTGTCAAATAACGCCCATTTTCTTGACCGTAATTTGTATTAACTGTGTCTACCCCTACACTAAATTTCAGTACCCTAGTGTCCTTATTATTCGACATACAGTGTTTTATAATATTGCCACGCCCATTTGTCGAATAACGCCCACTTTATTGACGATAATTTGTAATAATAATGCCTACCCTTATACTAAATTGCAGTACTCTAGCCTCAAAATTATTCAAGATACACTGTTTTTCTAATATTGCCATGCCCATTTGTCGAATTACGCCCATTTTCTAGCCCGTAATTTGTAATAATTGTGCCTACCCCTGCACTAAATTGCAGTACCCTAGTGTCAATATTATTCGAGATACGTTGCGCAAATTGTTTGTCTGCGTCATCAGGGCGTATTTTATAGTTTTATAGTTGATAAAAGACACCTTGATGAATCAGACAAACAATTCGTTAAATTTATTTGTTTTTAAAATCTTTTTTCATAAAACAATACATTTTTGTTACTAAATAACGCCTTAATAAATTAAAATAATTATAACGTAACCATATAATAAAAAAACTGAGATATAATCAAAATGGAAGGCAAACCGTGCACTGTACATTTTAATTTTATTTTCAAAGAGGTGAATGAGTGAATGACGAAATAAGAATCCATTCAATGAATGTAAAACTCATTCATAAATAAAAATGTTATTTCATTAATTTTTTTTTTTATATTTATAAAATTCATTAATTATTCGTTTTATTTATATCAATTAATGAATATAAAATCAATAATGAATAAGAAATTAGTAAAGAATAACAAATGAATATTAAATAACAAATGATTAATGAATAAGAAATGATTAATGAATAAAAATGAATAATGAATAAAAAATGAATAATTAATATGAAATGAATAGAATTTGAATAATGGAGAAAAACTGAATAATTGAAAATTCTGAAATTCTTTGTGAAATACATTCTTTGTGTATAGTATTCATATGAATAAAAAATCTATTCATTGTTCATTTTTTATTCATTATTCATTTTTTAATCATTATTCACTGTTTATTCATTATTCATGGCTTCGGTGCAATTAAATTAAAAGTTAAAAATAAATAACAAATAAGTAATGAATAAAAATTAATAATGAATAAAATCAGAATAATTGAAAATTAATAAATTCTTTGTGAATTACATTCTTTGTGAATAGCATTCATATGAATAAAAAATTCATTCATTATGAAGAACGAAAATGAATATTTGAAATGAATAATTAATCCATTTTTTAAAAATTAAATGTGAATTAAAAATAATATTTATCAATCAATTTCGCATTCATTATGGATTCTTATGTCGTTATTCAGTTGTACTTAAAATTCTAAAGTTCAAGCAAAACATCCAAACAACTCACCATAAATCTTACAACAGTACATTTTGCTGAATGCGACCAGTAATAAGAAATGTAAACAATGGCAGAAACTTGCTTTTGCTGCCTGTTAAATTAAAATTAAATTGAAGCTGACGGCAACGGCAGCGGAAATGTTGCGCGACAAGTCTCCAAAATTCGTCCCTTAAGAAATACATGTAATTGAAAAGTGACAATTGGCTCTTGCCGCTCGTCGCGCGTGTTGTGTTCGGGCTATAAAGCTTCAAATTTTGTGTGTATGTAGATCAGCTTCAAACATAATTAGCTCGCGAGCTAAGAGCTTTTTCAAAAATTTATACGAATATAAATTCCTCCGCTTCAAAAAAGTTTACAGTCTGCAGGCAGACTCGAAGCAAGTAGGATTAAATCGCTTTGTTCGCTGGATTTCAAAATAATTACGTTGTGTTTGTACACCGAAAAGAATAAAATAAGGAAGCGATGGGTACCGTTGGTATCGTTGTCCACGCGGTTTATTCTTCACGGTTGGGAATAAAAAGAAGTCATTCGGTGCCAAGTCAGGACTATACGGCGGATGACCCATCAAATCGATGTTTTGGGTGCTCAAAAATGCAGTTGTTTGAGCCGATGTGTGAGAGCTCGCATTGTCGTGGTGAAGAGTGATCCGTCTTCGGCGGTTGGTTTTCCTGATTTCTTGGAAGACAACTGGCAAACAAATGGTTGTGTACCACTCAGAGTTGACTGTTCTGCGTTGTTCTAGTGGTACGGTTGCGACATGTCCATATTTTCCGAAAAAACAGGCGACCATTTGCTTGGAAGTGCTTCGTGCGCGAACAACTTTTGTTGGATTTGGCTCATCTTGAAACACCCATACAGTCGACTGCTGTTTACTTTCGGGCTCATACGCGTAAATCCACGATTCATCACCTGTCACGATGTCATAGACGTGTTTCGAAGCACCGCGATCGTATTTTTTGAGCATTTCCTTCGACCAATCGACACGAGCCTTTTTTTGAGCGATTGACAAATTGTGTGGGATCCAACGCGAACAAATTTTTTTGACAGTCAAATGTTTATGCAATATTGAATGTATGCTGGTCCCACTTATGCCTAAGGTTGCCTCAATCTCACGATAGGTAACATGACGATCTTGCAATATCAGTTCGCGCACAGCATCAATGGTTTTCGGAACAACTGCTGATTTCGGACGACCTTCACGAAATTCGTCTTGGAGTGAACTACGACCAAGATTGAATTCACCATACCATCGATAAACACTGGTCCTTGATGGAGCTTCATCGCCAAAAATTGAATTAAGTTCATCCATGCACTGTTGCTGTGTTAATTCACGTCGAAAGTTGTAAAAAATAATCGCACGAAAATGTTCACGATTTAATTCCATTTTTAGACCGAGATGAATCTTTTAAGTTACTATAAACAACACAAATAGCGCTCGTATGTCAAAACGTTCTGAGTACGTATAAGCCAACAAATGTCAAACTTTGCGATAGAGCTTTCAGTTGACAGATTGCAACACCAGGGTTGCCAAATCCCGAAATATAAAAGCGAAATGTAAAAATATAAAGTTATGTCATATTTGTTTTTATTTGATACTTAAGAAACGCAGCGCTTATTATTCATGAAGGCATCATTGTTTTTAAAGCTTGCAAGTTGAAAATAGTTTATTTTATATTTATTTTGTTTTACGAAAAATTTCGTCTAAACAAGGATTTATTAAAACTGCCGAAAAAATGTTACTAGGTATATATAATATTTAATATTTAATTTAAATTTTGTTGATGTTAAATAAAACTAGTAAGGAATGGAGCTTCGGCAGGGTACCGAAGCTAAAGTACCCCCCGTGGCCGTATTGGAGCATATTCGAAATCTTTAGCCGTCTATAAATTGTTAATGTATATTCTGCAAAAATATTTGTATCATACGCTTAATTTTATTTTACCCATAGCTGCCACATGGAGTAATTTATAGACTACCCATTATGCTAAAGAATATATGTGCAAAATTTGATTGGTATGTGCAAATATATGCCAACAATGTAAACTAAGTTCATTCAAAATTAAAGTGCCACACCCTCCGTTCATTCCGCCCAATTTTTTAGACTACTGACAGTTTATTATTCCAAAGAATATGAAAAATTTGGAAGAAGTCGGACAAACGGTATAGATGTGAAATATATCTATTACTTACTTACTTACTTAGTTGGTCGTAACAACCCGTGTCCGGGTTTCAACCGACCTCATCAGCTCTCGCCAGGCGCCTCTGCTTTGCGCGCGCCTTCTCCAATCGGATACACCAAGTGCGGTTAGGGCTTCCTCAGCCTGGTCCATCCATCGGAGGCATGGTCTCCCTCATCGTCGTTGACCAGCGACCCTCGCCTCGAGCACCTTTTTCGCTGGAGCTTCGTCGTTCATACGATGGACATGACCCAGCCAGCGTAGTCGCTGCACAGTTATACGCCGAACTACGTCAATGTCATCGTAGAGCTCATACAGCTCGTGGTTCATTCGGATGCGATAGTCATCGCCGACTCGAACAGGACCGAAGATTTTGCAAAGAACTTTTCTCTCGAACACCCCCAGAGCGGCTGCGTCAGTTTGCGAAAATACCCATGCCTGAGCGCCATAAAGCAGCACAGGTAGAACGAGCGTCTTGTAGAGTGTTAGTTTTGTCGATCGAGAGAGGGCTCTGGAACTTAGTTGCTTACTGAGCCCGTAGTAGCACCTATTAGCAATTATTGTTCTTCGCTTTATCTCCAGGCTGATTTCGTTTTTGGTATTAATGGCGTTGCCAAGGTAAACAAACTCCTTGACTACTTCAAAGTTATAGCTGCCGGATGAAACGTGGGAGTCTAAACGCCGAGCTCCCTTGTTTGTAGACAGCATATATTTTGTTTTGCCCTCATTTATCGCCAAACCCACTTTGGCTGATTCCTTTTCGATAGCGGCGAAAGCAGCGGTAACATCTCTCTTGGTTCTGCCGACAATATCAATATCATCAGCGTACGCAAGGAGCTGGACGCCTTTGTAGAAAATGGTGCCATTACGATGCACACCGGCCTTTCGTACGATCCCCTCCATGATGATGTTAAAGAGATCGCAAGACAGGGGATCGCCTTGCCTGAAACCTCTTTCGGTATTGAAGGTTTCGGAGAGGTCATTTCCTACCTTGACGGAGCTGCGTGTGTTGCTCAACGTCATTCTGCAAAGTCTGATCAACTTTGCAGGTATACCGAACTCAGACATTGTTGCGTATAGGCAATCCCTTCTCGGGATATCGAACGCAGCTTTAAAATCGACAAAGAGATGGTGTGTGTCAATTTGATTTTAGTGGGTTTTCTCCAGGATTTGTCGTAGCGTAAAAATCTGGTCTATGGTGGACTTACCAGGTCGAAAGCCACACTGATAAGTCCAATCAGTGTTTTTGTAATCGGCTTTAATCTTTCACACAGTGCGCTTGAGAGAACACACTACGCAGTGTGTGCTGAGATTGTGGAAATATATTTATTACTCCAAGGAATATGGAAAATTTGGAAGAAGTCGGACAAACGGTATAGAAAGAGTTCGACTTAAATTCAGTTAGTGGCACGCCCCCGTTTAATTTCGCCGCATTTTTTAGACTAATAACTGCTCATTATTCCAAAGAATATATTTGTAAAATTTGGTTGATGTCAGGAAAGCAGTCTAAAATGAGTTTGATTAGAATTAAATTGACACGCCCCTTGTATAATCCCAGCCACTTTTCTAGGCTTAAGACTTCGCATTGTACTTAAGAATATATGCAAGAAATTTGGTTTAAGTCAGACAAATTGTGTAGATGGAGCTAGTTTAAAAATAAAATGCCACGCCCCCCTCTAGTACCGCCCAATTTTATAAACATAAGATTGCTGAAATTACCAAGGATTTTTTTTTTTTTTTTTTTTTTTTTTTAATTAATTAAGATATATATATTATTTGGTTATTAACATTATTCGTATAATAAGAAACCAGTTCTTTTATAATACAACACAGTTGGTATAATTACAAAAATAAGCATACATACTTAAGTCTAAAAATAGTTTCATGCTTATGGAGTAAAAAAAACTAAAACTAAATACACTTAAAGCAACTTAATATGAAATAAATATGAAATTGGTAGAGAGACCAAGGTAAAATTGAGAGAAACAAGAGTTAGAATATGAAGAAAATGTAGTGGGCAGTGGGGATAGAATGATAAATTAGAAATAAGTGAATAAATGGTTACAAAATACATTACCTAGAGAAATAGGAAAAAATGGCTTGTCTAAACATTCTGACTCCATCAATAGATTTAAGATGATTTGGTAGACTATTCCACAACCTTATGGCCTTGACAAAGAATAATCTAGAGGAATTCAAAAAGTTATATTTAGGGATAATAAGCATACGAATTCTTTGTAGTTGACTAAACTGTAATTTCTCATATAGATAAGACGGTGTTTTTGAATGTATCAGCTTGTGTAAGAAAATGCAGTTTCTGAAACTTAGGAAGTTTATTAAATCACAACCACGGACGCTTTTATTGAAATGGGTATATTTGGTCAAACTTGCGAAGTCCATATTCATATCGGATGGCATTATTGAAGGCCAGCTGAAGCTTTAGCTTAGAACTAGAATCCAGCTTACTGTAGACTAGCTCAGAATAAGTGATTATAGGAACAATAAGTTGAACCACTAGTTTGCTTCTGGTGCTGGGGGGTGTAAATTCGGCTGTAACTCTCAGATTGCGTAAAACATAATGCATCTTTCGTACCACATTATTAATGTGTTCAGTGCATGTCAGAGAGGAATTTATATAAAAGCCAAGATTTTTTACACTATTAGTTAAATTCAGCTTGTCAAACCCTAAAAGCAAATCAGAAATATCCTCATGAAAAACTTCACCCTTCGCTATAGGTAGCACAACAGATTTCGAAGCATTAGGCTTAAGGCAGTTACTGATTGCCCATCTATTGATAGAATCTAGATCTTCATTTAGTCTGCAGGCTAAGTCATCTAGAAGGCCAAATCTATTGGAAAGATAAATTTGCACGTCATCTGCATAGGCATGCATTGTTGAGTGCTTGCAGACTCTAAATATATCGTTGATAAAAATTACAAACAGCAGTGGACCAAGAACTGATCCCTGGGGAACACCACTAGACAGAAATTTATACTCGGAATATTTATTTCCAACCTTGACTCGTTGAACCCGATTTGACAAGTAGCTACTCAGGAGCCGTAAAGCACTATCACTAAATCCATATATAAGCTCAAGTTTCCAACAGAGTAAAGAATGATTCACTGTGTCGAATGCTTTCGAGAAGTCAAGCAAGCAAAGAAGTGTTATATTTCCTTCATCATAACAACTCCTTATATCATCAAACATTTTTACAGTGGCAGTGGCACAACTGTGAAAAGCTCTAAATCCAGATTGCATTGGAGATAAAAAATTACTCTCATTAAGAAAATTTCTTATTTGATGTGCTATAAGTGCCTCACATACTTTGGCCAGGCAAGATAGGATGCTGATAGGCCTATAATCATTAGGACTTTTTGCGGTTGGTTTTTTAGCCACCGGCGTTACAAGCGCAATTTTCCAAGAAGAGGGAAATGTAGACGTAGTAATACAGTGGTTTACGATGTGCGTAAGGGGGCTTAGGACTTGCAAGAGAATAAGTTTTATGAATTTTAATAAAATATGATCCTCACCTATTGCATTAGACTTAATTTTCACTATTGACTTTCTTACATCATTCACACTTACTGTAGAGAATTGAAAACTTACGTGTTCTACGTAATAAGAGAAATCAGAGATGTTGCTAGGTGCAGTGTTAGAGAGAAAGTAATCATTTAAGATATTTGGGTCGACATTACATCCATAAGAACGTTTCTCAGCAATGCCCATTGCTTTCAAGTTCCTCCACAACACCTTTGAGGGAAGTGAAGCATTTAATTTCGACGAACAAAATTTTTCTTTCGACTGCCTAATGAGTCGAACTGATGTATTTCTAGCAATTCTAAATTTTTCCCAATTATAAGCAGTAGGACACCTTTTCCACAAGTTGTGTAGCTTGTTACTTTTTTAATAGCTTTTTGTACATTAGAAGTAAACCATGGGCATGCCGTATTTTTTACCATCACCGAGCGTTTAGGAACATGTTTTTCAAAAAGACTATTCACAATATTGGTAAAAACATTCAATTTATCATCAACTGATTCAACATACCATACATCATTCCAGGAAATTAGCAATAAGTCATTATAGAGAGCCCAGTAATTAATCGACTTAAAGTCCCGATAGGTGAAGATATCAGTGTTGCCACTTCGAGACAAATTAACATTCATACATCAAAACAAAAGATCGTGATCGGACAAAAAATACAGTTGATCATATAACATGACAGTTGCAAGGTCTGACACAATAAAATAGTCTAGAAGACTGGGGCTAGCATTACTGGCAAATCGTGTTGGGACATTTTCATTGACTATTGACAATCCTGTAGTACAAACATTTTCATAAAACGATTTTGATGTGTTATCTCGACATAATAGATTTACATTGAAGTCACCACATATAACAAAAAAGTCAAAATCAATTATATTATTATTCAACTCTGAAAGGAATATATCGAGGCTATTGCACTTGTTAGGATTATACACACAAGACAGGAACACTTTGGCATGGTTATCGAATATACACACATTCAAATACTCAACATTACTATTGCAATTGGATTTAGATACAATTTTAACATTCAAATTGCTGCGACAAAAGATAGCAACTCCACCACCTCTCCTTCCATCTCTATCATTTCTCAAGAGCTTAAAGTTATCAATATTATAAACATAATCGGCAACCTCATTACAGAACCAAGTTTCAGAAACGCAGATGACATCCACAGCAGAATCTTCAACAATATATTTAAAATAGTCCAGCTTGTTACCGGTTAAACTCCTAGCATTGAAGTGCAAAACTATAAGACCACAATGCTGTGCACAGAGAACATTAATTCGAGTTTTATGATTTCCGTCAACGCCATTAGAAAAACTATTATTCAACATCATCAATGGAGAAACAATGGTGGAAAATAACGCTTAGACTGAATATATAAGTCGCAACATGACATCGCAAGATAATATACGAGAAGTAACCAATGATTACAGATAGTTATATCAGTATCACAAGAAAAAGAATTTGAAGAAAGATAGACTTGCAGAATAGACAAAAGAAAATAGATATTGTAAGAGGATCTAAAAGTGTGATAGTATTTTTTAGGCACTGAATGCCTGAGCAAGGGAGCAAAGCTACTTTAAGTGTATTAAACCTAGAACTAAATGATAATTAAAACATAATAATAACATCTAAACAATTAAAAAATTGACAATCAATATAGAATAAGCAGATACAATTTGACAACAAAACTTTAGCTTTTAAATAACACATTTTAACTTCTCATACCAGTGACGCAATCAACGCTATCTCTGCTATCAACCCAACACGCCTCACTATTTCGATCTGCTCTCACATAGACCTTTCCACGAAGAGAAAAACCGCAGACAACTACTTCTCTTTCTTCTTTTGTTCTGCATAGATCATAACAAGTCGATTCGAATTTGAGAGACTTTCATGTTTGAAGAAATGATCATCACGTCCACAATTAATATCACTCAGCATAAGCGGTCTCTTTTTGGACTTACGAAACGCTGCCACGGCTTTAAAGAGTTGGTTTCGATCAAAAGCTGACGTCAATTTAAGAACAACAGCAGGCTTGTTTTTGTTTTTTTCATTTGCCTTCAGTCTGAAGATATCCCGTAGCTTAGGAGCATTACTTCTAACAAGTGAGCAAATTTTTTCAAAAACATTATGCAGATTTTCACTTTTTGCAAGAGGGATTCCATGAATTATGATGTCAGAAGCAACAGCATCATTCTCATATTTTTCAACCTGCTTTTTAAGTACATCAATTTCTTTGCTTACTTGAGATCATGGCAGAATTATAAGGTAAGGTCATCACGGAGAGGAATGGAGTAGAAAGCAGAATAAAGCTACATTGATGTCAAAATCAGCTGTTCATCGCGAATTTCTTTATGCTCACGTTTCGCAGTTGTTTTTAGGTTAAAACCATTACAGGTTTTTTGCAATTTTAAGACTTCTTTCACATTTTATAGTTTTTATTACACTTTTTTTATAATATTTTCAATCAAATTAGCACAAGTTTAACACCCCCGACCGCACTGTTTGCAACTTGGAAACATAAAATATTTTTATCATTTGCAGTTTTTCTTAATGCTTCTCATTATCCACTCTTCGTTGACGCGTGAGAGCACTCAGCGCAGCGGCCCTACCTTATCATTGTATCATGCTTGAGATGATCCTACATAGTTGTTATTGTAAGATTCAGTTTGTTCCCTGCAGCGTCAAGAACTAGTACAAAAATAGTGAATTCACTAGTATTTAGCAGACAGCTACTAGTACCTCGCCTATCTCCAAGCAATGCTTTTTACTGTCGCATTTAACATGGGCTTGTCCTACGAAAAGTGTCAATTGTCACCCACTGCATCACCGCGTACTAGTGCAATAACTGGTTCTTTGGGAGAGAAATTGCATTAGTACCTTGGGGCAGATATAGCACTAGTTCTAAAACAGGTTCTCTTGGGATAGATATGCGAACTTGTCACACACATTAATAAAATTGGAATTTAATGTAATATTTATTTATTTTAATATATATATAGGTACATATAAACATATTTACATATATGTAACAATATAACAAGCATATATATATTACTACACACATTAAAAACTTTTCTTCTTCCAAAAAACTTCTTGGGACTGCAGTAGTAAGCTATTTCCCTTCTAAGCTGCCTTTTGCCACCTGCCACTTTCACTTTGAATATATTTGATTATTATTACGTTTGTTTTTGCTTTATTTTATTAAATTTCTTTTATTTTATTTAATTATATTTCGCTTTGTTCTTTTCAACACTTTTTAACTACATTGAACAAATGCCGGTAAAAAGAAGAATACAACAAAATTTAAGTTGCAGCCAAAACGGCATTGATACGCGCAGCTCGCTAAATAGCTTTGTTTCACTTTCTCTAATTAAATTTACTAGCGCGTTTTTGTCTACTAGGGTACGATAGCTAACTAGTTCGTATATGACCTATAAGTACTATTCTAAAACTAGTCCACGGTATTTATTGTCTACCAGCTCGCTGCAGGGTTGCTTCAGTTGTTCTATCTCATTCTTCATGTTGTTTATATCACCACACAACGCCTCAACAGCTGACACCCGCTCAGCAACACCTCGCAAAGTCTCTCTCAAGTTTGAGAACTCAGCTGATAACTCACCAAACCTTTCCATTACTCTGCCCTCACTTGTTCGAAGTTCTTCAGTCAGTTTTTTGATGATGTTCGCTTCAATACACGATAGCTTGGCGTTTAGTGTTGCGTCCGAAAAAGTTACAGTTGAAGGTGATGACTCACCTGTATGTACTTTGTGAAGACCGAGCGGAGTTGTTGGTGCAGATTGTTTGTTGACGTTTTTATTCGTTGCACTTCGCAGATTTTTTTGTTGTTGCAGGCTCGACATTGTAAAAAAGTCTATAGTTCACAATTTAATAAGCGCGATAAAACTGAATTTTTTATTTATTAGTTTATATTAACAAATCCAACACGGAAACTCGAAATAATGCTTCAGATGGAATCAGCGCTATTAATTAACACGCTTTTAAATTTATTAGCGAGATTGACAGTGTATTTACAGGGTTATAACGTTAAAAATTGCAGACGCCAGTGAAAATACGTCTATTCAGCATGCATAACACTCGTTATCAACGAGTGTGATAACGAAAGGATTGGGTGTGCAAAATTTGGTTCGATTAAAAGTAAAATCCCACACCCACTTTTCTAGTCTAAAGACTCCACACAAGGTTGATTTATAAGGTTGTCGCAGGGCTGATCGCACTCTCTTCTCAGTACCCATAACTGTCAAAACAACAAATTTTGCGAATGAATACGAAAGAAAAACGGATGATAAAAGAGAGCACTTGCAGATTTTCTATGAGCTGTCAACTTCGATTTGACAATTATGGGTACTCGCTCTCTCCCTTGCGACAACCTTATAAATGAACCTTGACTCCACATTATACATTATATGTATGGGATGGATAAAAGATGTGGGCGGAGTGTGTGTACATACAGACACGATGACATTTAGTTTTATATAGTTAAGAAAGTTTTTTTATATTGATGACGTCACTTTATGTGAGAGGAAGGCGCGGTTTTCATCCGATTTTGCCAAACATCATAGAGATGTTTCATGTTATTTATCAAAGCTTATGTGCAAAATTTTAAGATATTTCTTTAATTTTTGTGGATTTTTAAGGGATTTAAAGTTTCGAATAAAGCCACTTTGCATGGGAAGTAGGCGTGGTTTTCTTCCGATATTGTCAAATATCATAGAGATGGTTTAGGTTAAATATCAAAGCTTATGTACAAAATTTCCAGACATTTTTTTATTTTTTGGAAATTTTAACAGATTTTACTTTTTAAATAAATCCAATTTATCCAATCATCACAATCCAAATATCACAGTGATGGTATATATTAAATATCAAAGCCTATTTGCAAAACAGACTATACAGCCATTTTTTTTATTTTTAAAGATGTGCTTATGTTTTTGGTGTCATTGAAAAGAAAATTAAATAAATTACAAAATAGATCCAAAAAAAAATTTCATTTATTACGCAAAATTCTGAGAAATTTACGCTCAAAGTTGAAACTTGGTAGTTTCAACCGATTCATTTCATCTTCACACGATCACACCTCGGTAACGGTTAAGTTGGTGGGGTTTGTTGATATACCGTTAGAAAGGTAATTTCATTGCCTTTGAAATGAGCTATCAAAATATCTATGTTAGTTTTTCTGCTAGAAACAATAACGTGAATCACAGTCGTGAAATATTAAATAACCGTGTAGCTCCTAAGAGTGTGAAAGTAGACCCCCCCCCTCCCATACGATTTTTTGCTCAGATCGGTATAACCTTTCAGCTCCGTAAATAGTTGCACTCAATTTTGCGGACACCCTGTATAAAAAGCATATAATAATAATATATAAAATAAATAATAAAAAAATTAAATTTTGATTTCATAATTTTTCTATTCGCGTCTATTTGTGATTATTTTTGTAAGTAATAAAGCTTTCAGGAAGCAT
This sequence comes from Coremacera marginata, assembly GCA_914767935.1. Lineage (NCBI taxonomy): Eukaryota > Metazoa > Arthropoda > Insecta > Diptera > Sciomyzidae > Coremacera > Coremacera marginata. Next base: position 136,017,842 of record OU612043.1, on the reverse strand, counting down.
ACAGAATGCTTTAATGTTCTATTTCTTTCAGTGAGAAGCTTTAATCGTTACACATACACGCGAGCAGCTTAAGTTGAGTGCGTTTGGTCATCACTGTTGTAGATATATTCTCAGAGAAAACAGCTACATCACATCAATAACTCAGATCATTCTTAAATCGACTTAAGCACTTAATGCTTATTCGCCACAGATATTTATGTATATAACGTTTTAGTTCTTTTAATTCAAATCTTTAAAGTTTTATCTTTGTGAACAAACTGGCCATGGTTTGTAAAGCATGTTTAAAGGCACTTCTGCGGAAACTTAAGTTTTATTAAAAAACTAGCCGAACCCCAGCCCTCTTTGCCAGACTCTTTTTTAACAGGCTTACATTTGTATAGATAGGCAAGTGTCTGTAAAGTTTTTGTTAAAAAAAAAATCTGGTTTGGGTCTGTCTATATGAACTGTAGCGGTAGAGCTTTTTTTAAAAATCGTAGAGAATTTTGGTGTTTTATCTTTCACCAGCGAATTCGTAAAAATAAAAAAACACAATGGTAACTCTATGAAAAAATTACAGACCCATTTAAAAAATTACGTTACTTTTAAATTTTGATGACGGAATCGGATTCAGCAACCCATTTTTAGCTTCTGTTCGCCAAGCACCGAATTCGTAAAAATTTAAAAATTAATGTGGCAATCCTATAGTAAAAGATACCACAATTTTTGAAATTATGACAACGCATTCAGATTCAGTGACCCATTTTTAGCTAGTGTTCTCTCCAGCACCGAATTCATAAAAATAAAAGAATTTAAGTGGCAGCCCTATGGAAACATTCTCAATTTTGAATTCGTTAAAATTTAAAAATTTAGATGGCAATCGTATGATAAAAAAATTGCAAAATTTTTTAATTTCTGACAACGGATTCAGTGACAAATTTTTACTATGTTCGCCCACCGAATTCGTAAAAATAACCGTCGTATCCGCATATAACCGTACCGTAAAATAACCGTATAGCATTTAACCGTCACATCATAATTACCTAAATTTAAAAAAAAAATCAACTAAATTGCTTGAAAATTACGGCCAGCAAAGGGAAACATACGCTTTTTTCCCACTTTGTTTTATAAATTCAACATCTGCTAGGAACCTGGGCCCTGCATTCATAATATACATAAATTTTACGTATACCCCGCATAAGAAGTATACGTTGGGTAAAACTGTCTTACGATTCTAGGTTTAAACAGGGAACATCAGGAGTCATTGTTTTGTATTATATATTTTAACCAGCAATTTTCTGTTAATAGGAACAATGAAATAAGAAATGAAAAAATTATTATCTTCGTTACTTCATTTCAACTTTATTGATAACTTCCAATTAAATAATCCACTTCAAAAAAACTCTCTTCGAAGTTAAGCTTATGCTCTAAAACATATATTTTTGAGTGGATATACATTCTTTACAAAATCAATAAAATCTGATGTTATAACAAGGGAAAACTATGCCAAAGCTATGAAAGCTGCATTTAAAAGATCAAAAAACACACTCTACAAACAAAAATATACAAAAACTAGTAAGGATGGAGCTTCGATACCCTGCCAAAAATACCCCCCGCGGCCATATTGAAGTATATTCGAAGTCTTTAGCCACGACATACACGATGACATTCAGTTTTATATATTAACGGAAGTTTTCCTATTTTGATGACGTCACTTTGTATGTGAAGGCATGTAGGCGTGGTTTTGATCAAATTTTGCCAAATATCATAGAGATGGTTCATATAATGTGCAAAATTTCAAGACATTTCTTTAGTTTTTGTGGATTTTTAAGAGACTTTACGTTTAAAATAAAGCCACTTTGCATGGAAGGTAGGCGTGGTTTTCATCCGATGTTTCCAAATTTCATAGCCAGGATTTAAATTAAAGATAAAAGCTTATGTGCAAAATTTTAAGGCATTTCTTTAACTTTTGTGGATTTTAAAAACATTTTACTTTTAAAATAAAGTCACTTTGTATGGGAGGTAGTGGTGGTTTTCATCCGATTTGGCCCATTTTCGCAGTTGATCTTTCTTTTTCAAAAATAAACTTATATATTGATTTTCATCACGATAGCTTTAAAATTACGGCTGCCTTCTGGGTAGACTTGATACTTTGACCCAAACAATGCATGTTGAATATTCAGTAATTAATAAGGAGGCCAAGTGCTGTGTAAACTAATTGAAAGTTGCCTGTTAAACTTAAAGCGCTTCGTGCTTCATAGAGTGTAATACAGCATTTATATTGTAATTTCAATAAACTCCATATTGCTCTCTACTCATGGCAGAATTATAAGGTAAGGTCATCACGGAGAGGAATGGAGTAGAAAGCAGAATAAAGCTACATTGATGTCAAAATCAGCTGTTCATCGTGAATTTCTTTATGCTCACGTTTCGCAGTTGTTTTTAGGTTAAAACTGTTACAGTTTTTTTTTGGAATTTTAAGACTTCTTTCACATTTTAAAGTTTTTATAACACCATTTTTTATAATATTTTCATTCAAATTAGCACAAGTTTAACACCCGCGACCGCACTGTTTGCAACTTGGAAACATAAAATATTTTCTTCATTTGCAATTTCTACGAAATTCGTCGTTTTGACATATATGTTGCTTCTCATTATCCACTCTTCGTTGACGCGTGAGAGCACTCAGCGCAGCGGCCCTACCTTATAATTGTATCATGCTCTCTACTCTTGTCTTTTTGTGCTCAGCAAGGACATATCACAAACAAAGCTAGCTGCAAAGTCATGGCAGAATTATAAGGTAGGGTCGACTCGGAGAAGAATGAAGAAGATAGCCGAGAAAATGCTGGATAGTTGTTTAAATCAGCTGTTCCTCGAGTTTCTTTATGTTCACGTTTCGTAGATGATTTTAGGTTAGAATTGCTACAAGTTTTCTTTCAAATTTAAGACTTCTTCCACATTTTATAGTTTTGATTACATTGTTTTTATAAAATTTTTACTCAATTTATCACGATTTTTACACACACGACAGAACACTTTACAAGTTGGAAACATTGTATATTTACTACGTTTGCAATTTCAACGAATTTCGTCGTTTTGACAACTAGCCGTTTCTCATTTTCCACTATTTATTGACGCGTGAGGACACTAAGCAAATCGGCCCTACCTTATAATTATGCCCTGCTGCAAAGCGTGCTTAGAGCTTTTTTAAATTAAGTTTTTTTTGCTCTATCTCTCTCCACACTCACTCAAAGAATAAAAAAAAAAGTCTTAGTGCCAGGGCTTTCGTTTGTAACTTTATAGAATACTACAATTTCAGGTTTTTGATTAGTACGGGGTAGTATGAATCATGGTTGATTTATAAGGTTGTCGCAAGGTTGAGTGCGGCTACCCATAGTTGTCAAATCGAAGTTGACAGCTGAAAGAAAATCTGAAAGTGATGAGAAAGCTTCATTTGGCAAAATGTAAACAAGAAAGTTATTTGTTTTGATTTTGCCACCTATGGGTACTGAGAAGAACGAACGTTCAGCCCTGCAACAACCTTATAATTGAAGACATGAATGGATGAAGGTTATATGTCACATTTTCGGATTTTCGGTTTTGTATGTATGGATAAAGGTATTATGTGCATACAAACAATTTTAAAACTTAAAACTAGAATGTTTGTGGCTATTTTAGAAATAAACGTTGGGCCTGCAATACCGCGTATCAGCCACTTGCAATACCACGTGCATTGCAAAAGGCCAAAATTGCAATTTTGGATTTAAATATAATTTGATTTAATTAATAAAGGGCGGATTTTCCAATGCTGAATGCTGATTTCAGAACAAAGCAAGTATCAAATTTCAATAAATGTTTTTAGTTTAGTTAAAAATTCATTCAATAGCTTAAAGCAGTTTTTCTGCACTCCTGTAGAATTTTATTTTCACCGTGTGTGTGTATGTGCAAGTGGCGGATACGCGGTATTGCACGCCCAACGACGATAGATTTCAGTACAAATGTGAAACTTTGAACTCGATTTTCTCGAAACTAGATAATTGAGACATATCACCTTCATCCATTCATGTCTTCAACTATTCAACCATGGTATGGATAAGATAATTACAAACATTTTTGTTCAAATAAATTTAAGCTTATTTTTAAACTGGGCTCTACTTAGTCATAACCTAAATTTTTGGCATTTAAATTTGTTTTGGAAAATGTTTTAGCACTTTTAATTCTTAGTTATATACTCATTACCTACTTATTTTGTGTAAATTTAAAAAAGTACGTAAAAATAAGCACAAAAATATATCCGAGTTTTTGAAATAGTGCATTTAGAATGTACATATTGTAGTTCTTTCGGCTGCACTGGTTAGCGTTTTATTGATAAGAAAGACGTCCGTGGCGAAGCAATTAACAATTAGCCAATTATTCCAGAATATTAACAATTTATTGTTTGTACAATTTATATTAATCAATAATACTAGCAATAGCATTTCTGTTAATAAACAAGCATTATTAATAAAACCAAAGTAATTTAACAACTATACCAAAGGACTTTCTTTCAACTCCCATTAAACAACAAATTAATGTTCCAAATGCAAAAGAAACAAAATCCAAACCCAATGCCCAACAAATTTTTGGGTTTGTTTGAATCTGTCCGCAAACATTGGAGACCGTGGCAGGACTTGCAATTTTTCTGGAAATCATCAGCAGAGGATCATCGACAGAAGATCATCAGCAGAAAATCATCAACGATGGCATCGTTCACAAATTTAGAATCAGCCCAAAGTGATGCAGATCCACAGATTGAACGCGCTATCAAATAGTACAAAAAGGATCCTTCAGAAAGGAAAAGATATGCTCGATACTTAATAGCCAGACAAAATATACCTTCGCTTCTCTCGAGTATTCAAGGACGAACAAGTGTTTATAACAATCAGCTGATCCAGTTTATACAAAGACATGAAAACGTAATGTGTGATAAAACGACTTTTATCAAAAAAATTGTTCAGAAGTTCGGGTGTATCTGAAATATCCTCTTTTATGCAGGGTGTTCTTAAAAAGAAAGTATAAAATCATAATTTCAAAATCTTTATAAGCTGACAAAAAAAAATTCGAATTTTTATTTATAAGTAAATAGTAGTGGATTCTCAATAAGTGAAGTATAGGGAGTTGCTCGATGATGAAAAGGTTTAAATAAGGAAGGATATTTTATTTTTAAGCATTTATAAATGAAAAAGGTTGAAAATTTATTGAAAAAGAATGTAAAAGATACTGAGAAAATGTATGCGTTAAGGTTAATTGAACTTATAAAAAAAGTTCAACTAAGCAAATGATTTTATTCAGACTATTCTTTTTTTACAATCTTTAAGTTAAGGCTTAAAGCTATAGAGTAGTTCTCCTATGAATGTCACTTAAATTTTAAATCTATTATTTGGCTGTAATATTTTCATATTGAAAATCAAAAAAAAAAATTAATTTTTACAATAATTTTAGTAATACTAAGTATTATATATACTATAAAATAAGTAATACTTTAAAATAAATAAGTAATACTTTATTTTTTAGTCACTTTCACTTTTTTATATATTTCGTGTTAAATAAACGAAAATAATTTTTTTTTTTTTTTGCTGAATTAATTTTAAATAGTTAGGTAGCATATATAATAAAACAATATACATTTTTTTCTTTTCGCTAAACTCTAGGGTGGGGCAGCTGCCTCTCCCTGAGCCCCCCTTGGGCGGTAGTGATTTGAAACTCAAAACAACGGAAATGACGTAAAAAGGTAACGTAATGCGATAAAGCGGAAGCGATGAAACGCGGTGTGTCTGCACTTAAAATGATACAAAGCAAGGACTTTCAGGCCTTGCTTTGCATTTAAAAACCATGATAACGCGCATGATGTCAAAAACAGCCAACGATAGAAAAACCATAATTTTCATAGCTTCAAAGTTAATAGTAGTTCAATTTTGAAGTGAAATGATTCCAGCAGAAAACTTGCTCAGGCCTCCAATAGTCCCGACTGAAATTCAGGATTGAATTTCTAAACATTATCATGCCTACATTATTCAGTTTCGATTTCAATGCTGAAATTAATATATAATTCAGGCTTCCTTTTTACAGACCTGTATTCTAACCTGAAACTAAACAAAGAAATCAGTCCTCGTTTCTTTCAGGCCATATTTCATATCTGAATTTGAATTAAAATTGATATTCAGACCATAAATCGTAGATGAACATTCAAAAAAAAGTAATACCAAATAACAGGTCTGAAGAGGCTAATGAAAAAATCAGGGCTGTTTTCAAAGAAAGGTCAGGCCTCGGTCATGCCTGTCAGGCCTGAATTCTTGCCTGATCTGGCATGACATTTTCTGCTGGGTTTTTTATAAATATATTTTTTTTATCTTTTCTTTAAACATTAATCTGAAAGATTTAGATTTATTAAAAATTTTCAAACAGAATCCTTTTATATATTGTGTGCTATTTTTTACGATAAAATTTTAAGAAAATTAAGGGCATATTCTTAAATCATAAAATGAAAAGTTTTCTTTAAAACTTTAAGTTCTGTTTGTGCAGTTTTGATACATAAATAGTGGGCGCAAGTTTACAATATTTCAATTTAATATTTATTCTGTCTTATGGCTGAAAAAGAATGTCAATAAAATAAATAAACAATCTTATAACTTCTTTTTTTGGGTAGAAATTTCACTTCTACCATGCGTGGCGGGCTTGCATATAGTTTTTTTTTTTTTTATATAAATCTGTATTTTCGAACTCTGGTTTTTTGCGTAAGATTTTGCGTAAGAAAGTAAGATTTCGAAAAAAAAAGCATAAATTATAGGTACATATAAATAATTATAAGTACATTCATTCTGAAAATAAGTTAAGATTTCTACTTAAACATGTAATAGCTATGCAATTTTAAAACCAATTGACGGTGTCTGCTAAGAATTTCGACTTATGTAGTAGATAATATCTGATTATCTACTAGCTATACAGCATAACGCTTCTCTCAACTTAGTTATCAGTTCCAAGTGTTACAATAAATTTTATAATTATGCAATTCCGATTCCGAATTCAATGAAGTTATATGGAACCAGTCGCAGCATAGAGCTTTTTATTGTTACTTTAGTTATTGTTGTTGGTGAAATATGACTAGCGATAATAGTTTGGATGCCGCACTTAAGAATGGCCCCAACATTGGCCGCTCTCGAATCTGTGCTTATAATCAAAACAGATTTATGACAAATGGTGCATAGGCTTGGGCATGTGACAACGCGTACTTGCTCCCCCATCTGGAAACAGCAGATCCCCGCAAAAGCAACGTTGGCGTGTGAACGCGGCTGGCGTAGTCTTATATCTGTGCTCTATTCTATCGGCATTGCCAACTGTTGCAACTTATGTTAATGCGAATAAATATTGAGATAATAACTTCGACAAAAATAAATTGCGCTCGTTAGTTGGACAGATGGAGACAGTCAAGCGGACGAACGGGTAAATGTGTTGGGTTTCTTGCAAATGCGGAGACTCAGTATGGCTCCAGTCAAGCTAACTTTGAATAACTTCTTGACTTGGTCGACGCGCTGCTCTGTGCGCATAGATAGAGTGCGTTGTCCGCCCACATGCCTTAAAGCCAATTACCTTATTTGCAGTGCCGCTCATGATGAAATGAACTGAATATATAAATTTATTTCAGCGAGAAATCATTTCATTTAAATTTTGAGTGTCCCAACAAAGTAACGGGCTTTTGCAAAACTTAAATATTTCTACATTCTTTGTTGTTAAAAGTTATAATTTTGAGTTAATCTTTTATACTGCACTGTGACAATGTGGTTTCTGCAATGTTAACTCCAAGCTGGTTATACAGGTTTTTATATTATCCCGATTAATAGAGTGCGGTGGAGTGAAGCGTTTCGCTTTTTTTTTTCAGACTCATATCATTTTATGTTATACTTAAATGATATTGTGTAGCACATTTATAGTTTCTTTGTTATATATTGCATGATTTAAAGTAGCACATACAGACGCTCACAAAATTGAGCATACACCATTAAAAGTTATGAAAAGCTTTCATTTTAACAGTATTAGAAACAATTTAAAAATTTTTTTTTTTTTTGTACTTTTATTTTAGTTAACATATTTTAGATAGTATATTTGATTTGCACCAATAAAAAAAAATAAATAATACCAGCTTTTGAAGAAAAACTAAAAAAAGCCCTTTTTCAATGACACAAAAATGAGCATACATCTCTATACACTTGCATCTACTTTGTTGATCGTTATCGCTTTCGAGAAAAATTTTTGAAACTACAATAGCAGACACAGTTTGTAATGTAATTGGGCAGATTATACTCTATTTTTTTGAGATATTACAAAAATCGATTGCAGACGAAAACAAACAGATATTTCCACTTGAAAACTTATTATTACACTGTGCTGTGATGGATAATCATATCGGGAAATTGTAGAAATTGTTGGAAGAACACATTCTACGGTACAAAAGATAATAAACAAGTGGCGATACGAAGAAAAACTATAAAATAATATTGGTAGAAGCAGGAAACAAATAATAGGTAGACTAAATGAGAGCCACTCATTATTGTCCGTAAGGTTACATCTAATCTCAAAAAAAGTATCCGGAAATTGTCGTCAGAAGTCGCATTAATAATAAACCACTCGATATACACAAAAACAGTTCGACGTCTTTTGCATAAGAACAATTTAAATGGCCGGGTTGTTAGATTTCTTAATTTTCCTTAAAACCATCAGAGTTCGCTCTGATCATATTTCGTCGCAGTATAGCCAAGTATTTAAATTTTTTCATGGTATTTATAATAAGTTCGAAGGTTCCTACTCCACTTGCAGCCATAGAACCCCACAACAACACGCTACCTTCTCCATGTTTGATCGTAGCTCATAAGTTTTGTTTTTGTATCTCTGTATTTGGCTTCTTCTAAACAATTTACCTTCCATTGGAGCCAATTGTTTTCGCAAGTGAATATTACGGACTCCCAAAAAGTCAGCGGCTTATGAACATGCGCTAGAGCGAACTCTAAGGTATATGGATAAGGTATTTTTCTAGCAACTCGGTTATTTAAATTGTTCTTACGCAAAAGATTGTCACTTGCTTATTATCCTCTGTACCGTAGAATGTGTTCCTCCAACAATTTCTGTAATTTTCCTATATGATTATCCATCAAAGCACAGTGTAATAATAAGTTTTCGAGTGGAAATATCTGTTTGTTTTCGTCTGCAATCGATGTTTGTAATATTTCATAAAAACAGAGTATAAACAGCTCAATCACATTACAAACTGCGTCTGCTATTGTAAATAGTTTCAAAAATTTTTCTCAATAGCGATAACGATCAACAAAGTAGATGCAAGTATATAGGGATGTTGCTCAATTTTATGTCATTGAAAATAGGCTTTTTTGGAGTTAACTTCTTCAGAATCGATTTCATATATTGCCCACGGTATGAAAATTTTATGTCGAGTGAAATCGAGCGTTAACTAAAAAATCAAGCGTTACGCAGTCAGTCACAGCAGAGAAATACCAACAACGCAGAAATAACAACAAAATACATATTCACAGCAGAGAGAGTTTCAATAAGCTCGATGTTGCTCTTTATTCTTCTCTTTTTAACATATGTTGAGCTAGCCACCAGGGATGATATAGACTTAGTTGGAAAAGGGCTAGAATTCAAATAAATATTGGGCCAATTTGACGTTAATAGGGCTTTTAGTTTTAAAAAGTGGCAATTCAATACTGAAGACTTTCTATTTGGTCACACGGTCATGGCATGGTCTCAAAAATAGCACACTTTTTAATAATCTCAACAAGTGCAGTGTATTTTTGGTAAAAATAGTCGAAATTTCGAATAAACAGTTTTGGGAAATCAAAAAAAACTTTAACTATTTCGTGTTTTATTTCGTTTGTGCCGTTTACGCTGAACATGGAAGGAAGTTCTTGGTTAATCACAAAAACAGCATACTCTAATTTAAATGATTAAATTAAATCACTCTCCATCTAATTACGCATTATTTGTGTCAAAACTTTTTTAAGTCCAAAAAAGGCAAAAACAATCTTTAAATATATTATATATCTGCAAAAAAATTTTCTGATAAGATGACAAAAAAATCGCCAAGAAATAAGTTTGAAGTTTGCCACCAAAACTTCATCAGGGTGTAGAGAGATGGTACTGGCCTGATTTTCTTAGCGTTGATATTGAATTGATAACGAAATAGATTCATTTGTATGTATATTAAGACATTGTCAGGACTACGATGGAGAATGGCTCGCTCTATTCATATAACTTGGAAAACAAACTAAATTTGAAGTGGAGATTAATAAAAAGTACGCTTTTTCTGTGATCATGGCTGTATATAACGGAACTTATTATAATGAGAACATTTAAAAAGGCGATAGGATAGACTAAAAACCGCCGATAGACTAAAAACAATCACCCAAAATTTCTCCACACAAAATTCGGTTAATTTTTGTTTAGAAACCGCCAAAAAAATTATGCGGTTTTGCACTTTTCGTTTTCGAGTGATAGTTCACATTGACTACTAGTGAAATGGTAATTATAGCTATTACTATCACTCGGTCATCATGTTTTTAAAAAAATTAAAAGTTTTTCGTTAAAATCGGTCCCCGTCCCGCGGTAGTCATACCTTTTGATAATTACTAATGAATAATATTTATTTCTTTCTCCAGATATTTTCATTTATTTAATAAATTCAAGAGAGCTTATTCTTGTCAAGCATTTAGGCAATTCTTTAAAATTTTGGGCATGTTTTCGTTTTAATTGGGTGTTTTTTTATGTTTCTTTAATTTTTTTTTTTTTGTAATTTTTCGTTTTAGTGGTTTTTAATTTTAGTTTTTGTGCGATTTTTCTGTTGACGATATTTCCTACCTCTATTTTCTACGTCCAAAGTTCAAATTTTGTAGTACGATGGCATAGTACACAAATGTCAACAGATATCAACCATTAAACTTTTTTTAGTTAAAAATTGCGATAATTTTTTCGGTTTAATTTTTTTAAAAGGGCCTAAAACGACTAAACAGGGCCTCGTGGCTTTTACAATTAAAAAGGGTTAAAAAAGCCCTAAAAGCCCCAAAATATCATCCCTGCTAGCCACAGTACAACAAACAAATTGTGTGTTTGAATATGTGTGCATTTGCAACGTAGCATGCAACGTAGCATGCAACGTAGCATTGCAACGTGTACATTTGCAATCGAGTTATTTAAATTTAAAGCTTTAATCTTTTAAAAACAGCAAAACATAGTGATTTTAGTGATTTTGTAGTGAAGTAGAAATAAAATACTTCAAATTGAATAAGTCGACGGATTTTCAACCGATTTCATTATAATTATGCTTGCTGAATTAGCTAGAAATTTTCTTGCTATGACATAACAGGACATTTAATACAGAATATGTCCATAAATTGATAGAAAAAATATAAATAATTTAAGGAAATTTTTCAAAATACAGATGAAGGATTGCGCTTGATACAATTTTTGAAAGAAGAAGTTAATTTAGATTTAGTTTCTGGAAGAACAATGGGAACGACTAGATATCGCACAACCATTGATGATGCTATGTTTTCACGATTACCATGAACCTAATATTGCAGTATTTAATAATAACTTTACTATTAATGAAATTCATCAATTTATAATGAATTTATGCAATAAATATATTTTGAAATTTAAAAAGTATTCAATCCTTTTAATAAACATCTCAAATTCCAAGGTAATCGATCTAGAGCATGATTGAAGAATATAAGGTTATTCATATTTTTTGTCGTTTGCTTAATTTGACAATCAAAAATATTTTGAAAATCTGCCAACAGTGTTTTGTGATGTTGGACAAAAAAGGGTATGTTTCAGTGTTTCATTGTGTAGTTCTTTAGTGTAAAAATGTAGTATTTAATCAATGGTTTCTTGCCAGGTTAATAAGTAGAAAAACCATGTAGGCTAATTTATAATAGAAAGTTTTTTATAAATTCATTGCGACCTCTCTTAATAAGTTTAATGTTTTGTTATTGGGTTTTTATTGTATTTAATGTATTTTACATGCATAATTTATAATCAGATCTATATGCATAATATATATCAGGGGAACAGGGGGCGGACCTTCACATGGCAAAGTGTCTCACCACCTCAACCTGGCGAGGCCAGCATTTTCCATGTCGAAATCGTCTCAAGTCGACTCAAAGCTCCAAGTGGTGTTTCCTGGGCAACGGCAAACTGGCATCCGACGGCTAATTTGAGCGGCGGGTCGCTCCATAGACCTTAAACATGGAATGTGCGCAGGGTTTGGGTCCCGCCACATTACTACTGCCCAGCCTCGGATAAGAACCCCAATTATGTTGACGACCACCGCAAACGAAAAACGGACAATGATTTACGGATATGCACCTGGAATGTCCGGACCCTTTATAGCGAAGGTGCCATTATCCAACTGGCGGAAGCCCTCAAAACGATAAAAGCTGACATCACTGCCATCCAGGAAATGCGATGGAAAGGGCAAGGCTGCTCTAAACAAGCACACTGGATGTGGATTCGTTGTTAGCCGGAAACTACGCCATCTTGTTTCCCGGTTCACACCTGTGAACGAAAGATTAGCCACGATCCGCATCAAGGCAAAATTTTTCAAAGGGAAGGCATCTTTGGCCCCACTGTCGGTCAGTTCAGTCTTCATGAGACCTCCACCAACAACGGTTTAAGACTGATCGACTTCGCCTCGGCACGAAACATGGTAGTTAGTAGCACCAGATTTAAGCACCTCGACATCCACAAGGCAACCTGACTGTCCCCGGATCAAAAAACGCGAAACCAAATTGATCATGTTGTAATCGACGGAAGGCATGCCTCTAGTTTTCTAGATGTGCGTACATTTCGGGGGGTCAACATTGACTCCGATCATTATCTTGTTGCAGCCAAGATCCGCATGCGATTAATATATATCCCTAATATATAATTTAAATTTAACTAATTTAACAAGTAGTTGAAAATGTGTGCAGACGAAAGTCAATTGACTTATTTAGCGGACATCACCATACAAAATATGTTAGTTCGTTCTATGGAAAAAAGTCAGAATTTCAACTAGTTGTGGTTGACAAAAAACTACTTTATCAACTATATTTAAATTAGTTGATTTTCCTAGAGGGTATAGATATAAGATATAACTGATTTTTGACATGTATTTATCTTTGTAAGTTGAATATTAAAGGCTAAATATTAAATATAAACTGACCAAATAACTTTTTTATTACTTACATAACTTATTTTTAGTCAAATATAAAAAAACATATGTAATAAAAATATTCGTACAAACTCTTTAAAAAATATTTTCCAATATTATAATAATTATTATAATTATATAATTATAATAAAAATTAATTATAAAAATTATAATAAATAATTTTTCCAATATTATTTTACATCTAAAATGTGACCATAACATGTTTAAAGCTAATAATATTACAAAATTGCTCTTTTGCTCTCCTCATCAAATAAGAGTATACATTCTAGTGAGTAGACGTCAAATATCTGGACAACCTTATAATAATTGAATCATGCGACAATGTTGTTGTCGTCGTTAATGTGTTTAAGCTATTATTCTTGTGAGTTGACGTCAAATATCTGAACAGCCTAATAATAATTGAATAATGGGTACAACATGTTGTGTCTCTAATCAGGTATCAGTTTACGTTCCTTTTTCATTTCTGTAAACACAATTGTTTTAAAAGTGATCAAACAGGGGAAAAATTGCGTTTTCTCGTTATATTTTGCGTTATTTATTTCATTTGTTATAAAAGCACACTTATTCTAAAAAAGCCAAATTTTTAACTGGAAATACTCAATACGTTGAGCCCATTTTTTAAAAAATATAAAGTGCTGCAAAAGACAGACATTTTCACATGTTGTGATTAGACACTGATATTTTTTCGTCCAACAGACACACACTAACCGGTTGCACAAAAGTTGTACCTGCTGAACGCAGCCAAAAAAATTTGGCACAGTTGCTCTCTCCCTGTCAGAATTTTTTGACAGACCCGGGGCAATTTAAAGTGTGGTGAAAAATTCGCTTCCACCTGGTTTTCTTACACCATGGAGAAAACGTCAAAAATACGAATATCCCTATAATAAATGAATCATGATCTATTCATTAATATAGGTCAAGTCACTTGAGAGAAAGCACTCTTTTTTCGCCTTTGCTCGAACTGTCAAAGTAGCTGTTAGCTAAAAATTGTACAGATTCGTGTTTTTTTTTTTCTTGATTTCCTTTCATCCAATCTGACAGCTCGACCGAGCTTCTCTCAAGTGACTTAACCTATATTAATGAACCTTGGGCGCGTAGAGGCACGCGTACTAGAGACTCGATTACGAACTCACTATCTTCTCTCACATAAATAAACACCGACATGGAGTTATTTCAATCAGTTGGCGCTGAGACTTCAAACTAAAAGTTCCACGCTACTTTATGCTTCAAACTTGATTATTATGCAGCGAAAAATAAATAAGAGCGAGACTCGACTACCACAAGCACAAAACTACAGAAAATATAATAGTATTAGTGTTCCCATCCCCAGTGGGAAAAACCATCCTTCTATATTGCCTTATAGCCTACTTACTTTTCTTCCGCGAGGCATGCAAACGTTCCTTACGAATTCCCATTACTTTTACAAAGGCATGGCCGCCTCTAGTAAGCTTCCTTCTGTAAAGTATAAAAAGCATCATCCGTACTTATGTTTTCTTTACTAAAATAAAGTGCAGGGAATGTACTCCAGACGATCGGAATCGTTCGTGTTTCCATTCTAATGCACTTTATTTAGTAAGTAGGATGTATGCATGAAAACGTAAGGTACCCGTGCAGTATTGATATATGACGTGCACATAACCCATTTAAACCCTCTCCACAACGGAAATTGTAAGCACTGCTTACGTTTTCGCTTACAAAAGAAGGCGAACGTAAGGCCACGGATCACTTTTACATTCTTGCATGTTTTTTATTGGTTTTTTATGTGCCAGTTACGTTTTGACATTGAAAACGAGAAATTAAAACCAAAATAGGATTGTAAAATATTTAAAAATTAAATATTTGACAGAATAAATGTCTCTACATCGCCGGTCAGTAGACCGTTATTCTTTACTCGTTTTTCGTTTGACTTTTGCTACACTTCATATATTCGTAACATTAATTAAAAACCATTCTCAGCATACTGCTGCATGTGTCTTACTTTACGAAATAAAGTACATATAGAAATGACTACACGAAGACGTGATCGGCTAAGCCGTGCATTCTTTTTGTAGTTGCTATAGTAAGCGAAGATGTAAGGTTTTCGAAATGTAACAAAAAACATGCTTGATGGTGTTCGCATGATACTATTTTCACCACCATAGGCTAAAGGAAAACATGAATTATTTAGTAAGCACCTTACGATCTTTCCAACTGGGTCACTGATCTAGAGGAGTAAGCTCCAGTTGCGCGTCGGAGCTGACACGCACACTTCTTTTTTTTAGTTTTAATTCAAAAAAGTTTATTTTATTTATTTTTTCAAATCAAATATAGCAACTAAAATATGTTAACTAAAATAAAAGAAAAAAAAAAGAAAAACTGGTTTTAGT
Source organism: Coremacera marginata (assembly GCA_914767935.1). Taxonomy (NCBI): domain Eukaryota; kingdom Metazoa; phylum Arthropoda; class Insecta; order Diptera; family Sciomyzidae; genus Coremacera; species Coremacera marginata. Next base: position 136,002,242 of record OU612043.1, on the reverse strand, counting down.
ACTGTTAAATTGAAACCTTTCCATAATTTTTAATGGTGTATGCTCAATTTTGTAAGCGACTGTGTGTAGTTTATGTTTTATTTTTACATGTATTTATGTTTTATTTCTTTCGTTTCTATTATGTTATGTTGTAGTACACTATATTATTGCACTATATTGTGGTGTAATTCTATGTATGTTTATTGTGTAATATTATTTTATTTTATTATATTATCTGATGGTTTCCGATAAGAATCATAAGAACATTTTGATTGATAATACGAAGTATTTACAATTTTAAATTATTTTTTTGTATTGAAACGGAAAACAACAATTTTTTGTAATTTATGGAAATAGGTTAGCCACTTTAAGAAAAAGTTTCTTAAAATATGTTAGGCATTTTAAGAAAAACGTTTCTTAAAATATGTTAGGCATTTTAAGAAAAATGTTTCTTAAAATTGTAAAAGAGCTTAGGCTTAGAAGACAGTTGTTTTATATTGTAAACTCAGGTGGAAATTAGTAAATATTTTCAATCTGAGTAAATTAGATTCTAACAACAGACATTGAGACTTAGTGCTCATTTTGCTAAAAAACTAGTCTCTAGCCCCTTTGACAAAGGGATTCGACACTTTGTTATTGTTTTTAAAGTGCAGTTGCAAAGGTAACTTGCGGCTCACATTGAGAACGATGGCTTAAATCACAAGAATGGATTCACGGATCTTAATTTCTATATGATCTGATTTAAACATTTTCGTTTTTTGAAAAAATGGTGGAGTAAAGAGTTTCACCAAAATAGCTTTCAGTTTTCATGTATAAACATCAACATTAATGGGTTTAATTTCTTAGTATTTATTTATTTGGAAACAATGTCGACATGTGAGACAGAGTCTTTTAAATGCACTAAGTATGACATGATAACAAGTTGTTATCAATACCATGAATTTATCTTAAAGCTAACTTAGCAATATCTTACAAATGAATAAAATTTAGACTTAGTTGCTATTTATATTTTTTTTCAAGTTTGAAGAGATAAAAAGAGATTTAAGGAAAAAATTTGAGAATTTCATGCTTAAAGATATATTTATTTCGAATAATTTTGATTCTATTAGGCAACGTATTCCACAATCTGATGGCGTTCACAAAAAATAGTCTATTGGAATTCAAATAATTATAAACTAGTATTATTAGGTTGAGATTTCTATTAGATCTGCAGAACTGGAGTTTTTCAAATAGGAAATTAGGTATTTACGAATATATTAATTAATGTAAAAATATGCAGTTTCTAGCATTCAGATAACTAAAAATATTACAGCCCAGAACTTTATTGCTCAAGTGACTGATGCGATCAAATTTCCTGTGGCCATAAACATACCTCACTGCATTGTTAAATGCCAGCTCTAGCTTTATCTTGGACCTGGAATCAAGTGTGCTGTACTAAAGCTGTTGTACTAACTTCCTTCTAGTTTCATTCGGAACAAATGACACAGTTCCCCTCAAGTTCCGCAACACATAGTAGACCTTACACACAACAGTATCGACTTGGCTTTCGCAAGAGAGTGAAGCGTCAATGTGGTAACCAAGATTTTTTTTATCTTGTCAACAAAATTTAGTTACAGGTATATTAGAGAAAGGGTACCTAGCTTTATAAATCGGTAAGACACATGATTTAAGTGTGCTGAGCTTGAGCTTATTAGCTTGAGCTCATTCTGCTATTTTACTTAAGTCTTCATTCATTTTAATACATAATTCATCAACAAGATCAAGAGGTCTAGACAAGTACAGTTGCAGATCATCAGCATAACATATCTATATTAATAAAAATCATTTTATGTTTGTTTATTTGTTTGTATGTTTGTTGGTTTGACTTTTATACAAATCTTAACGGTTCAACGGATTTCTCTCAAACTTAAATCGTGTATTACTTGCGTCCTAGATTAGGTTTTTGCATACCTAATTTTAACCACACCTCCTTTTACCGCCCACAAATACATAGAATTGCAATATTTCAGACTGTTTCGATTGTTTGAGACTAAAATTTGGTAATTTAGTTTGTATGGTTACTTTCGGCAACTGTACCAAAACTGGGGTTTCACACCCTCTTTTACAACCCACAAATCAATGAAAATGCTATATTTTAGACGGTCGCATAAGACTGAAATTAGGTAATTAAGTTTGTATGCTCACCGTTGACAACTGTACTAAAAATGGGCGTGATGGCACTATAATTACGCCCACTTTTAAGAAATCATTAAGACTCCAAAGCTGTTGGGCCGATTGCGCTGATATTTTGGCAGTAGAGTGTTTTCGAGCACGAGATGGCTTACGGGGAAAAAATGTTTGCCACACCCCCTTTCACCGCCCACAAATAAAAACGTATGGTTGTTGGAACGTCCGTGGTGAAGCCGCGGAACACTGGGTCCTGCTAGTTTATAATATAATTGGCAATTGTTTCTAGTTTGTCATTTGCTAACTTGTTCAAATAAATCATTTTTGTTTTTATTTTAGTTATTAGATTAAAAGTCAGCAGAAGTAAAGGAAAAATTTTATCTGAGAAAAATAGAAGAAATTTCCGATAACGCATTTAAGTAATCTCAAAAAAAAGATAACTTTTCATTTTAAAAAAAGATAAATAGATCTCGAGGAAAAAAGAGAACATGTCCTCTTTTAAAGAGATATAATGGTAACGCTACTTAAGACCAATCATAACAGCGAAATTGTAGGCCAAGAAACGAATGTTATTGATGCTTAGGCCGTAAATTATCTTAGCACATAAAATTTTGTAGCGCACCAATTCCTTGTCTTGAATTACAGAGAACAACTATATGGAGAAATAACACACCATTAATTGTGGTTGAAAAATACAAAGTGCTTGTACTAGGCCTGTGCGAGTTGCTTCGAGTTCGAGTCGAGTCGAGTAGTGCACTTCGACTCGATTTTCGATTCGAGTAATTCCGTTTTTCGAATAACTCGAAATTCGAGTAACTCGATGTAGGCCCGTAGACAAGGGGGGATTTTAGGTGTTCAAACCTTCCATTTAAGGTCCAGAAAGTATAAGGAATTCACACAAATGAGACTATTTAATTCAAAATGTAATTTTTTTTAGATAAACTGTGATAATAATGTTAATTTTCTTGAAACTTCACTTAATTATTGAAAAATATTTTTGGCCAAGTGAAAGAATTATTTTGCTTATAAGAGTATTGTAAGTAAAAGGTACGATCGGTTTGATTGTTCATTGAAGAGTAAAGAATTTATTTTATATATTTGAAAACAAATATCTACAAAGTCAAAGATAACTTATATCATGAAACATATAAATTATAAAGTATATTTTGGCAAGTAGAGTTCCAACACCCCCACTCAAATTATACTTTAAAATAAACCAAAATGATTAGAACAAAAACAGTGTTTATTATAACATTAGAAACGGAAGAAACGCCACCAGATTTGAGTTTTTCTTCTCTCTCATGAAGTGATGCCGAACGTCAATGTGCTTTGATCCCGGATGAATACTTACTGAAGAGCCAAAGCGATTGCGCTTCGGTTGTCACAAAATATGTTTGTTGGTTCCTTCTTGTGATTTGGATTGATCTCCTCATCTAAACTGCGTATCCAAAGTACTTCTTGTGTCGTCGAAGAAAGTGCCATATATTCTGCCTCGGTTGATGAAAGAGTCACAGTCGGCTGTCGCTTACTACTCCAGGATACTGCACCAGATTGTAACAAAGTGACATACCCAGTAGTTGACCGCCTCTCATCAATGTCGCTGGCCCGATCAGCATCGGAATATGCCAGAATGTCCTTATTACCATTCTTTGAGTATCTCAGTTTCACCATCTTTGTTCCTTTGAGATAACGAAACAATCTTTTTACTGCATTCCAATGTTCCTTCCCGGATTTCTGTTAAAACGGCTTAGCATGTTTACAGCATAACAAATATCGGGCCTCGTACACTGCGCCGCAAACATTAAGCAACCAATAGCTTGTTGGTAAGGTATTTGCTTCATCTCCTCTTTCTCTGCTTCAGTTATCGTGCCAACAGATATGGATATCTTCTGATTTGGGTCCATTGGCGTGGTAACAGCGTTGCAATCTTGCATATTAAATTTTTGCAAGAACCTTTTCTATGTAAGTCTCTTGGTCCAAGTAGATGTTGTCCTCATCTCTTGTGATTCGAATACCAAGACACTGCTTAGCAACTCCCAAAAATTTCATACGAAATCTTTCATCAGCATGTCCTTCAGCTTTACTCGGAATTCGCAATCATTACTGAACATCAGTATGTCATCAACGTAAATAGCCAAATATATGAGCTTTTGACCACTTACATGATATTAAACGCATGGATCCACTTCAGAACGTGTCAAACCAATATTTTTCAGAACTCTATCCAGTTTTGCATTCCATACTAAGCTAGATTGCTTCAATCCATATAAAGCTTTCTTCAACTTTAAAACTGTGTTCGGGTTCTTATTTTTGATGCCCTCCGGATGTTCGATGTAAATATCTTCTGACAACTCACCTTGGAGAATGCGGTGACTGCATCCATTTGTTCGATTTCTAGGTTGTATCGAACTACCTATGCCATCAGATACCTTAGTGAAGCATAGCACACGACCGGAGAGTACGTCTCATAGTCTACTCCCTTCTTTTGGGTATATCCCTTCACTACCAATCTTGCCTTATACCTTATTTGGCATTCTTGCTCCTTTTTAATCTTAAAAACCCATTTTGTTTTGATTACGTTCTTCGCTTGCGGTTTTGGAACTGTAATCCAAGTTTTGTTGACCATCAATGAATTTATTTCGCTGTCCATGGCGGCTATCCATTGCTGCTTGTCAGAACGATGCATGGCTTCATCTACTGTAGTCGGATCCTCAAGTTCATCGACTTCGGCTACGAAACCAGTCTGCTTCTTCTTTTGGTTTGATATTCTGGAACTTTGTCTTAACGTTAAAGCAGACTCGCCTTCAGAACTTGCCACTTCGATAACATCAATATTGTCATCTGGCATTGCTATTGCGTCATCCCCCATTTCAATATTATCTTCTGTCAATGACGAATATAATAATGAATCTTCATCATCGCCAACATTTGCATTGGTTACTTCGGTGGTAATTTCCCCCACTGGAACCCAGCACTCTAAAGATTCTACTGGCTTACCACTACGGTCTCCATTCTTCTGGAATTCATTCTCGAAGAATATAACATCTCTACTAACTGTAACAGCTTTGCTCCTTGGATTATAAATTCGGTAGCCCTTTGACTCTTCGCTGTAGCCTACGAAAATGCACTGCTCAGACTTTGGATCCAACTTCTTCCTCTTCTGTTCAGGCACATTAACCATCGAATTACACCCAAAGACTCGGATGTAACGTAGATCAGGCTGTTTTCCGCTCCAAATTTCTTCTGGAGTCTTTTTTAAAGCATTATGGGGAATTCTGTTGGTTAAATAACCAGCTGCTGCCACTGCTTCTACCCAATAAGATTTTGGTAAACTTGCTTGCTGAAGCATACATCTAGCTTTTTCCAACAAAGTTCGGTTCATCCGCTCGGCTAATCCATTTTGCTGTGGATTGTGTGGCACGCTTTTCTGATGAACAATACCATGCTGTCGCAGAAAGTTTAACATGTTTTTGTTAACAAACTCCGTACCGTTGTCTGTTCGTAAGCACTTAATATGCTTTCCTGTCTGCTTTTCTACGAGAGCCTTGAATTCCTTAAATTTCTCAAAAACAATATCCTTACTCTTCAAGAAGTACGTAAAAACCTTCCTGCTGAAGTCATCTGTAAATGTCAAGAGATAACGATTTCCGCCAGTTGATTGCTGTTCCATCGGTCCACAAAGATCTCAGTGAACAACTGCAAGAATTTCAGCTGCTCTGGAGCCTTCCTTCGGAAACTTTAGTTTTTGATGCTTGCCTTCTGCACATGCTATACAGTTCAGTTCCTTCAAACTTACATAATTCATTCCAGATACGCATACTTTTTTCATCATTTCCATTGCTTGCGGATTGACATGACCCAACCGGCGATGCCAAAGCTCAAATTTCTTTGAATCACTTGCCAGAAATACATTTGGCTTCTTTGATAAATCAAGTTTGTGCATACCGTTGACTTGCTTTGCCTGAGCCAGGACGTTATTGTGCTTGTCTAGAACGCGACAACCTTTCTCATCAAAATGCACTATTTTCTTCTTACTAACTATCTCGCTGATTGAAAGTAAGTTTGCACCTAAGCCAGGCACATGAAGAGCTCCTCTCAACGTGATGTTGTTTTTTGACTTGCTTTGCCTGAGCCAGGACGTTATTGTGCTTGTCTAGAACGCGACAACCTTTCTCATCAAAATGCACTATTTTCTTCTTACTAACTATCTCGCTGATTGAAAGTAAGTTTGCACCTAAGCCAGGCACATGAAGAGCTCCTCTCAACGTGATGTTGTTTTTTCCACTTGGAGTAAAGACATCTAATGCAACGCTTCCTTTGCCAACTGCTCGCAGAACGTTGTTGTCAGCAATCCAAATCTCACCGTCATGCTTTACAAGATCAGTGAATGATTTTTCACATCTTACCATGTGTGCTGACGCTCCGCTGTCAGTGTACCAGTCATCTTCGTCAGATTCATAAACACTGCGGTTTGGACACTTCGAAGCATAATGCCCGTATTTCTTACAATTATAGCACTTGATATTTGATAGGTCCTTTTTGATACTTGGCTTTTGAGCATAATTTCGGATATGCTTACCCATTAACGCTGAGTATGAATTCTGGGGTTCAAACTTAATGTCCTGCAATAACTTCATCTTGATTCCATCCGCTGTGATCTTCCTACCTGAGGCTCAAGATCATCGGGTTATACTCCGACGGTAATCCCTTCAAAAGTATTGATGCTACCCATTCATCTGATACGCCAAAACCAATTCCATTTAGTTTTTGTGCATTGGACACAACTTCGGACACGTAGTGTTCCACAGAATTGCATTCGACTAACTGAATTGAGCACAATTTTCGAAGCAATCCGATTCTTCTGTCCAGACCCGAATCCTGGAACAACCGTTGCTATTGCTCGTACACTTCCTTGGCTGTTTTTGCTTCCTGCACGTAAACATACAAATTCTTGTCCAGTCCAAGGATCATTCTGCATTTCGCTTGCTTATCCTTGACGTCATCTTTTGCAGTACCATCAACGCAGCTCCAGAGATCTTCCAACTCAAACTGAGTCCTGATTGCGAAGCTCCACGTCGACCAATTTTCTGCACCAACCAGCTTTTCAATTTGCATGGCGTTAACTAAAGCCATCGTGAAGATATAGAGACTTTTGCTCAACAATATTATACAATAAACGCGACACCAATTTACTATGTGTGGCCAATAACCTATTGTAAGTAAAAGGTACGATCGGTTTGATTGTTCATTGAAGAGTAAAGAATTTATTTTATATATTTGAAAATAAATATCTTCAAAGACAAAGATTACTTATATCATGAAACATATAAATAATAAAGTATATTTTTATTATATTGGAATCATTATATTGGAATTCATCTCCAAGGAGTTGGTATATTAAAAATCAGATTCAATGCCCAAAAAGTCCCTGATATCCAGTAAAATATATATATGAAATTATACCTAGAACGAATATAATTTTGTAAATTGAAGAAAATTAGCTTGACATTTTTTATGCCATATCTACCCAGCAAACCATAGTTGACGACTATGTCGAAATTCCGACTAATTCGTCACTATTTTGAGCTGTCTTAAAGAAATCATTACAATTTCGTTACGCAAATATCGGAACTGTATCACTTTTTATACGAATTTATATAAAAGTTTGTTATGCGACAGCATGTACGACATATTCAAATGCTAACAGAGTAAAATTTCCTTTCTTTCGAACTGTCTGAACGAAATCGTAACTTTTTCGTAACATTTTCGTTAGGACTCGTTACGAAACCATTACGATACTTCGTTACGAATTCGTGTCAAACCCTTCATACGATTTTTCTTACGATTTCGCAACGAAATCGGGTTTCGAATTGGAAAGATTTCGAAATGTTCTTAACGAAATCGTAACAAACATTTCACAATCTTTCCGATTTCGGAATCCGATTTTGTTATGAAATCATAAAGAATATCGAATGAAGCGGTTGACACGACTTCGTAACAATTTCGTAACGAGTCTTAACGAAAATGTTACGAAAAAATTACGATGTCGTTCAGCCAGTTCGAAAGAAAGGAAAGTTTACTCTGTTTGCATTTCTATATGTTTTACAAACATTCGCATAACGAAACTCTTTATAAATTCGTATAAAAAGTGAAACTGTTCCGATATGGCTGGAAATAGTTATGAATTCGTCAGAATTTCGACAAAGTCGTCAACTATGGATTGCTGGGTAAGCTTATTAGACTCAAAACTTTTGAAAAAGCATTCATTTGAGTGGATTTTTTTTTTATTTTTAAAAGTGTAAAAAATATATGAACCACAAAATTTAACACATTATGGAGTATTCCACGTAAAGCGAATGACTAAAAATTTTGACATCTAAAATTTCCCACTTGGCACAAAAATTTAGCCCTGTGCGAAGCCTTTTCCAAAGAACAGGTTTCGGAAAATCACCTTAAATCTTAATATGCCTTTTTATCGAAAAAAAAATTCTCAATAGAAAAACATTTTTGTAAAACATTTTATACAGTCCAATTTTATAGGGATTTGATGATTTTGTAATCATGTTACCAAATTTTCATAAAAAAAATTAACAATTACAGTTTTTTAAGCTTCAGCATTTTAAATATGTTTTTTTTTTATTATATTAAAAAATTATAAAACAATTTAGAAGTTAAAAAACATTTTGTTTTTAGTGTTTTTAATATGCAAATAATTTAAATATAAATCCACAACCGATTAAATTCTTAAATATTCAAAAAAAGTTACTGTTTCTTTTTATAAAAATTTATTTAGCAGAGTAATTATTTTAATATTGACATGAACTTATTTTCATGTGATATCTTATATAATAAATTGGGTATAAGATACTGGTGCTGTGCAAAAACCAGTATTCTAATTACGGTTTTTGAAAAATAGTCTGAAATTTAAATGTGACTTTATCGGAGTCGATTCCTTTAATCAAAATATTTTAATAAAAAAAAATATATATAGTAATTGTTATTGGAATTGAATCATGAGAAAATGAAACTGTTAAATTTTTAAAGATCAAATATTTTCTTTTGAATTTATTTGAATTTTCGAAATCATTTTCGAAAATAGTAATATTTTAGCCCTTAACGATAACTCGAACTAGAGTTCACACAGGTTCATATAGATGTACACAAGCTGGGGATCAACATAAGCGTAAGATAGCCAAAATGAAACCAAATCTAAAGACTAACATTTTTTTTTCTCCCGTTTATATGGAATGTCCATAAAAGTTGTGAATACAGCTTCTTCAGGTGAACTTATTACAAAATGTTTGCATTTTTCATAGCTGATTTTAATTTTGATTTTAATAAACTGCAAGGAATCTAACCCATTTTTACCGTTCACATTAATATTGTTGAATTATTAGAATTTTATCACAGACATTTTTACTGTTTGTGCTAATTTTCGGAATAATACTTTTTAAAAGAAACTAAAAATTCTCAATTTTGACCATTTTTCAACAAACTATAGGCAAAAATCAAAACACTTTGTACTCAAAACTAATTTGTAAAAAAAAAGTAAATAAACTCTTCTCATCTATCTTATGATCATTTAAAAAGAGGCGTATTCACAAATAGTCTTAAAAGAAAACGGATTTGCTTTAAAATTTTCATATCCTTTCTTTCAGTTATTACTGGTATCTACTTATAGATTTTTTATCAAACCCCCCCCTCCCCCTAAGGTAAATCCTGGGTACGGGCCTGACTCGAGGAAATATCGATTAACTCGAGGAACTATCACTCTTAATAATACATATCCAGCAGAAATTAATGTTTAATGAAACTAAGGGAAGATATAAATAATGGAACATGAAAGACATAAATAGTTTCAACTTTTTTAGGTTTTTCCTTTTTTGCGATCTCATTTTGTAGATAGACATACTTTTCGATTTAATCCTCAATTAAACTATAATTTTTAGGCAATTTTATGTAAATTACGAGTACACTTAAAGCTGTTTATGACTAGCGACAAAAGTAAAAAATTCCACACATTTGTATTTCCATTCAATCAAAGTTACTCGACTAGCTTCGAGTTACTCGAAAGCTCGAGTTATTCGATACGAGTTTCGAGTCGAATTACTCGACTCGACTCTAGCCGAGTTACTCGAAAGTTCGAGTATTCGCACAGGCCTGGCTTGTACAATGAAAACAAAACGGATACATGGGCGTAGCGTGTTTCCTATAGGGTGGGGCTAGTTCCCAAAGTCCTGAAATATACACATAAGCAATGTGTAAATTAAGGTATCAGCAGTCGGTTATGTATTGCCGCCGATTATCGTTTCAAAATTAAACAAAAAAGACACGTGGAAATGGTGAATCCAAAAAGTTTACATTCATTCACTTTTTCATAGCACATTTGAGCTGCTCAGAGCACAAGTGGCGTAAGTCCACTTTTGGTAGTTTTGAGAAAATGGAATATTTAGAAAAATTCTTATTAGACATTCTATGTATAAAGAACTCAGTTTTGCTTATAAGCTACTACTCCGAGAGGCAGCGTTGCAAATGGAAAATCATTTCTGAAAATATGATTGTTTGCTTAAATGATTCTTTCCAATGAGTCGTTTAATGATTTGAGCATCAGCTGAATCGAGCCTTATGGAGTAAAAAAGAGGTGAAAAAGAAATCATTTCTGAAGTCTCGAACATTTTTAGAGTTAACGTTTGAATAGCTATGTTTGAAAATACAACAGTCAGCTGCATTAAAAAATCAGTATTACTCGTCAGCTACCGTCATGGACCGGTATTAAAAAGTGAGGTTAGAAAATTATTTCTGAAGCTACGAAACTTATATGGCGTATTTATAACACCTTCAACAGGATAAAAAAAATAATCAGCTGTGCTTCTACTGAAGGTAGCTAACAAACTTACCTTCTATCCACTATTATCTCTTCAAGTGACTATTGATTCAATTAAGTATAGTACTTAATCTGTTAAATATAAAAATTTCAAGATTTATTAAATTGATTTAGTTCTTTCAATTAATCTTTAAATTTTTTTAATTAATTTTCTCCTTCCTCTTCGCTTGAGTCTGTTGTCGCGTCATATTCACTGCTATCTTTGCTCTGGTCAGAACTATCGACGTATTGTTCTTCTTCGTCCTGAGTTGGTGGTTCATCTTCATGAACCTCACTTTCATCAGTTCCCTCTCTCTCTTCATTGTTGTCTATAGACAATTGTTTAGCTATAAATTTGTATATGAAAATATTATGAAATTAAAAAAAAATACCTGCAGTGTTTGTAACGTCTGTTATGCTGGTAATGGTCGGTAGCAATTGATCACCACTGAACCATTTAAAATTATATTTATCATCCTTTTCTTCCCAACGAAAATTTGTCGGTAAAAATCGAGTTGGAACCGACAAATGAGCATTACTCCAGAGATGAACTATATAAGATGTTCGTAAAATGTGCTGATATAGCTCTGATTTAGATGGTGGAAATGTTGCTCCATCAATTTTATTTTTAAAAGTAAGTGCATCTGTTTTCACATTCATCTTGTATGCTTTTGTAAATGTAGCTACTCGTGCTACATTTACATCATTGATGCTATTAAAACAGTACATTCTGCAAACGAATTCTTCTATTGTAGTTTTTATTTCATTCTCATCGTAATCATGAACGTTTGCTATTTCAGTGAAAACTCTTTTGAAAGCTGAATTTTTTAGAATTTTATATGAACTTTTTTCCTGAAAAATTAAGGGTTAAAATCGCAGCCGGTCATGATTATACAAGAGAAGTAGCAATATATTTGTCATTATTTAACTTTCAAACAATTACTTTTAATGTATTTACAATGCGCATTTTTTTTCAACCGTAATCATTACAAATAATTTTTTTATTACCTTGAGGCTGATGCTGTTTCCAGTTGAAGATTTTTTTCTATGTTTTGGAGGCAACGCTGTAAACAAACGATAACACTTGAAACTTTCCAACATTATTTACTTTATTTGGCACTTTAGCATCACTCATACACAATTTGTTCTTCTTCCAAAGCCTATCTCTCTGCCTATATCTCTACAAAAAATTCCCAAAGTTGTCAGATGCCAAAATCAAAGAAGCCGGGCCGCAATAAGGGAACTTACAAAAGATCAAGAATTCCCGAAGATGATAACGGTGGATGAGGAAGTAGCATGGAAAAGCTTCGTGAATGTTTCCCAGAAATAATATAGACCCAAACTATAGGGAATTGGTGGAGGGCTTGCTAGGGAACTACAAAGCCATTGGATGTTTAATGAGCTTGAAGGCGCATTTCTTGGATTCACATTTGGACAATTTCCCAGAAAACCTTGAACATTATAGCGAAGAAGAAGGTCAAAGATTTCACCAAGACATAAAAGAGATCGAAAGACGCTACCAAGGTTTCTGGGACATCAACATGTTGGCAGACTACTGCTGGAACTTGAAGAGGGATACGAACAAGGGGCATAAGAGAAAGACACCCCATAAACAAGCGCGGAAAGATTGAAAAATTGGGAGGGAAAAAAGTGAGAGGCAAGGAGACTCACTGTAAAAAAACACCCCGAAGGGAACAGAATCTGCAACGTCCACGTCGTTGTTCCTGGGTGATGCTAGAGTTCAGTTTAATAGCAGTGCTGGGTTTACTGTCAATATCTCACACCGAACGGATCTTCGAAATTGGATGCCTTGACAGGGAGATCGAAACCCGCGAGATACAACGATTATTGCAACATTTTATCCACTGGGGTGGATCTATGATGGTCCCGGTCGAGATTTAGGACTCCATTCCAATGTTTGGAAGGTATTCAAGACCTAAACAGCTACCCTCCAACTCAGCAGGTCGATTGAGAAATTGTCCCGGGTCCAGTTTCAAAAAAATGGTAATATTAACTTCTAAATGACCTTAAAATATCGTTTTGGGCTCAGATGACGTGATTGGGCTCAGATGACCCCGGAATCGGATTCAGGACGCAAAAATACCTCGGAATACCATGGTCCGGTCTAATAGTCCGGACTTTTTTTTTTGTAAGCCTGTATTATTTATCTAAATACTGCATATTTTTTAGTCGAATAAAAAAAACTTCTTTGGAAAAAAAACATCTTCATAAAAAAGGTTAAACTACCAAAATCAGAGTTAAATCAATTTAATAAATCTTGAAGTTTTTATTTTTAACAAATTACAGAGCTGAAGAGATAATAGTGGAAAGAAGGTCAGTTTGTTAGTTAAAAAAATTGCTTTAAGCTGAGATCTTATGCACACTTCGGACCTTTAACCCTCTAGCTGATGACTTTACCTTCAGTAGAAGCACAGCTGATTATTTTTATCCTGTTGAAGGTATTATAAATACTCTATATAAGTTTCGTAGCTTCAGAAATAATTTTCTAACCTCACTTTTTAATATCGGTCCATGACGGTAGCTGACGAGTAATACTGATTTTTTTAATGCAGCTGACTGTTGTATTTTCAAACATAGCTATTCAAACGATGACTCTAAAAATTTTCGAGACTTCCGAAATGATTTCTTTTTCACCTTTTTTTTTACATAGTTAACATTTTTTCACAGCCAGCTCCAGAAAGATGCTAACAGCTAAAGCTTGTTGTGATCATTTATTGTACATAAACAATCAAATCATAAAAAAACTATTGTTTCAGAAATCCTTGAAAAATAGCAACGCTGTCTCTCGGATTATATGTCAAGAGAATAAAAAGAGCTATTCATATCATAAAAAATTAACTGAATAATACAAAAAAATAATGAAGAATACTCGTATTGCATACTAAATTGAACATATTTTTGAAATTTCTTATTTCCGCTGTAGAAATCTAATGTGAGATATTTTAAGAATGTTTTGATGAGGAATGATAGCATTTAGTTCCAGAAGTCGAACAAAAATTTCCTCTAGGGATTATCTGTATTATTAAGGGAGATATAAAATTAATGGATTTACGCCACTTGTCCTCTGAACTTTTTTTGAAATTTCTCATTTCCGATGTAGAAATTTAATGTGAGATTTTTTTAAAATGTTTTGATGAGGAATCATAACATTTAGTTCCAGAAGTCGAACAAAACTTCCACCTAGTAATTATCTTCATTATTAAGGGAGATATAAAATGAATGGACTTACGCCACTTGTCCTCTGAAAAAATTATATAATTTTTCAGAACAATAACTAAGTATTGCATTTTATTCAGAGATTACATAAGCTAGGAGTTTCTAACCCGGAGTCATAAATAGGTTACATATTCCTCTTCACTTCTATGTACTTAACTCAATTTCCTTAAAAAAAGGACTTACGCCACTTGTGCTCTGAACAGCTCATTTGTGTATACATTTTTATCTATATATCTATCTTTTATATATATATTATTTATATATTATTTTATATGTATATTATTATTATTATTATTATTATATTTTATTATATATTTTATATGTATTTATTTTATTATTATTTATTTATATATATAAAAATGAATGTATGTATGTGGGTATGTGTGTATATCACGTATAGACTCCAAAACCACCGAACGAAACGTTATGAAATTTTTAGGGATACTGAAGCAACATTCGGGAAGTGTTCCTGTGAAGTTTGGTGTTGATTGGGCAAGGGGGCGTGGTACCTCCCATACAACCCAAATTGGCTCTATCGCCCACAAACCAAAAAAATTGCTATATATCAGACGGTTTAAATCATATAAAACTTAAATTTGGTAATTTTGTTCAGATGGTTACTTTCGGTGACTGTACAAGAATTGGGCGTGGTCACACTATATATACACCCACTTTTCAGCAATAATTTTAATTCCTGAGATGTTCAAGTTTTGATAATGAATCTTGATATGCAGGTGCTATAGGTCCAAGTGGCAGTCACTATGTAAATATAAATGTTGTCACGCCCACTTTTACCGACCACAAATTAATAAAAAATGCTTTATATCAGACGGCTTTTGTCGTAGAAGACTAAGATTTGGTAATTTAGTTCGTATGGCTACTCTCGGCCAATGTACAAAAAATGGGCATGGCCGCACTATATCTACGCCCACTTTATCGAAATCATGCTTATTTCTGAGTTGTACACGTTTTGATAGTGAATCTTGGTATACAGATTCTATAGGTCCAAGTGTCAGTCACTATGTAAATATAAATGTTGTCACGCCCACTTTTACTGCCCACAAATTAATAAAAAGTGCTTTATATCAGACGGCTTTTGCCGTAGAATACTAAGATTTGGTAATTAAGTTCATATGGTTACTCTCGGCCAATATACAAAAAATGGGCGTGCCCGCACTATATCTACGCCCACTTTATCGGAATCATGCTTATTTCAGAGTTGTATACGTTTTGATAGTGAATCTTGGTATGCAGGTTCTATAGGACCAAGTGGAAGTCACTATGTAAATATAAATGTTTTCACGCCCACTTTTACCCCCCACAAATTAGTAAAAATGCTTTATATCAGACGGTTTTCGCCGTAGAAGACTAAGATTTGGTAATTTAGTTCGTATGGTTACTGAAGGCATATATACAAAAAATGGGCATGGCCGCACTATATCGACGCCCACTTTATCGGAATCACGCTTATTCCTGAGTTGTACACGTTTTGATAATGAATCTTGGTATGTCGGTTCTATAGGTCCAAGTGGCAGTCACTATGTAAATATAAATGTTGCCACGCCCACTTTTACCACCCACAAATCAGTAAAAATGCTTTATATCAGACGGCTTTTGCCGTAGAAGACTAAGATTTGGTAATTTAGTTC
Source organism: Coremacera marginata (assembly GCA_914767935.1). Classification (NCBI taxonomy): domain Eukaryota; kingdom Metazoa; phylum Arthropoda; class Insecta; order Diptera; family Sciomyzidae; genus Coremacera; species Coremacera marginata. Next base: position 135,986,348 of record OU612043.1, on the reverse strand, counting down.
GTATGGTTACTGTCGGCCATTGTTAAAAAAAATGGGAATGGCCGCACTATATCTACGCCCACTTTATCGAAATCATGCTTATTCCTGAGTTGTACACGTTTTCATAGTCAATCTTGGTATGCAGGTGCTATGGGTCCAAGTGGCAGTCACTATGTAAATATAAACGTTGTCGCGCCCACTTTTACCGCCCACAAATCAGTAAAAATGCTTTATATCAGACGGATTTTGCCGTAGAAGACTAAGATTTGGTAATTAAGTTCATATGGTCACTGTCGGCAACTGCTAAAAAATGGCCGTGGTCGCAACATATCTACGCCCACTTTTTCGAAATCATGCTTATTCCTGAGTTGCACAAGTTTGATAGCAACACTTGATAAGCAGGTGCTCTAAGTGGCAGTCAATATATATATATAAAATTTGCCACGCCCACTGTACCAATGTACCACCCACAAAAAAAAAACAAACCGAAATGGCCAATTTCAGCCCTTGAAAGCACTTTGACCGAGCTTCTTATGATCAATTGTGTTGTGAGTGTTGTGGAATGTTTGAACACAAATGATCAAGAACTGGACCTACATGTTTTATGTCGACTCCGAACGGCTTATGTTCTCAAGAAGCTTTTCATGGCAGTTTTTATTCTCTGAGGTTTGTCATTGTCTGCAGAGAGGTGACGGCCGAACAGAAAAATTAATTCAATTGAAAAACTTTCCGTGTCAGGTGGGATTCGGACCAGGGTGTTATCGCGTATGGGCCACACACTCTACCCACTACGCCACGGCCGCCACTTGGTTTTCTTTTTTTGACTTACAACTTAATAGAACTTCTTTAAATCAGACGATTATCATCGTTAAATACTAAAATTTGGTAATTAAGTTCATACGCTTACTCTCGACAGCTTTGCAAAAAATGTGCATGGTAGCACTATGGTGCCCACTCTTCAGAAATAATTTTATTTAATATATTTATTTACTTATTTATTAATGTACTATAGTTAATTACAATTTAAAAATTATAACTAAGTCAGCACTAGCTGCCAGGGCTATCGGTTAGAAATAATTTTAATTCCTGAGATGTGAACGTTTTGATAGACAAACTTGGTATGTAGGTGCTATGGGTCAAATTAACGTTCACTTTATATATAAATGTTGCCACGTCTACTTTTAACGCCCAGAAAATCCATAAAAAGGATGTATATCAGACTTTTTTTAGAGTAAAAAACTAAAATTTGGTAGATTAGATCATATGGTTACTGCCAGAACCCTTGAAAAATGGGCGTTTCGCAGGTTATCTACGACGACTTTTCAAAAATCATTGTAATTTCTGAGCTGTACGTGTTTTGATAGTGAAACTTGGTATGTAGGTGCAATGGGACCAAGTGGCGGTCACTATATATATAAATGTTGCCATGCCTACTTTTTCTGCTCATCTATCTATCTGTAAAAAATGTATGTATGTATACTAAGGCTCCTCACAAAAAAAAAGGTGTACAAGTCGGTTCCTCAAAATAATGCTTAATGTTATGATGATTCCCCAAATATTTCGACTGTAGCGATAGCCATCCGTGAGCTGGAATAGTTTAAAATAAAAAAGAAATAAAAAACAAAAACGAAATGGCCATTTCAACCCTTGAAAATACTTCGACCGTTTGAACACAAATGATCGAGAACTGGATCTACAAGTTTTATGCCGACTCCGAACGGCTTATGTTCTCAAGAAGCTTTTCTTGCCAGTTTTTACTCTCTGAGGTTTGCCATTGTCTGCATAGAGATGACGGCCGAACAGAAATATTAATTCAATGGAAAAAACTTTCTATGTCAGATGGTATTCGAACCTGGGTTCTATGGCATTCAAGCCACGCACCTCAACCAGTATGCCACGCAATGGTTTGAAATATGCTCTAAAAATCGAGTTTTTTATAAAAATATTTACTGGTGTGTTAGTTAAAAATAACAAACGGGCAGAAATTATAGTAATGAAAAAGTTCTTTCAATCTGCACCAATAAATTTTAAATTTTTACAGTCGGACGAGAGATAATGCAGATTTTCATTACTTTTTTAACTTTTTTTTTAATTACTTTCACTAAAATTCAAATGAATTTTTTTTTTTTTTGCCATGTTACTTTTAGTCAAATAAATTATCTATTGATGATAAAATATAGTATAAAGTGAAGAACTAAATTGAATGAAATTACAAAAAAATGTAAACATTTTTTACATTTTACAATTTATTTGACTTAAAGTAGTATAGGAAAAAATTCGTTTGAATTTTAGTGAAAATAATATGGAAAAAGTTAAAACAATCCATAAAAATCCGCATTATCTTTGGTCCAACGGAAAAAATGTAAGATTTTTTGATGCAAAAGAACTTTTTCATAACTCTTATTTCTGACCGTTTTTTTTTTTAACTACCATACCAGCCAATATTTTTTGTCGAAATATTTTGGGGATCATCATAACATACGCCATGGTTTATTTTGAAGTACCGGACTGAACAATTTTTCTTCCTAAAGAGCGTTAGGCGACTTAATGTATATACGTATGTGGGTATATGTGTATATCACGTAAAGAGTTCGAAACCGCTAAGCCAATTTTTATACCAAAGCCTTGAGAGGGTTTCTGTGAAGTCTGGTGCCGATCGTAAAAGGCACCTTACATACACCTAAAATGTTCGATTTCGAACAGTTTTGGAATTAAAGGTCGCACAGCCTCGGAATTCAGTATTCGACCTCAATTTACACATGCCGTTCCACAGGTAACATTTTATGGGTGTTGGGCGAGGGGCGCGGTACTTTTTCCGCACCCTAAATTTTCGGTATAGCTTTCGAAATAAGTCACATATCAATGAAACTCGGTACGAACTTATTATAAAAGCATGGCTTCACTGAAGCTACACCCTCTTTTAGGGTATAAGCTATATCTAAAAAAAATATAGCGAATATATTGTTTCATATTTGGATTAATAATAAAATCATACTAAGAAAACCAAATTCTAGAACTTCATCAAACAAACTGGAAATTTTAAAAAAAATAATAATTTAATAAGATATTCATAAGTCAATAGCTCCTGTCAAACGATTTAAGATGCTATCCAACAAGTAACGGGACAGTTTTTTGAACGTTCAAACAATCCAATATGTGCGACCATGAAACAATTATCAAGATAGTAGTGACAGTCAGCGTTGCCGTTTTGATAAAATATGACCAAATTTGGTCAAAACTTTTTGACTTGGTAAAATCAAGCAAGCTTTTAAAACACATCAAAAAATTTAACTATAATATTAATTTTATTATTATATGTTCTGTTTGAATAACAAAGACATATTAACCTAATAAGTATGTGTTAATAAAATGCGATTTTTTTATATTTCGATGTCTTCTATAGTCTGTATAATTTTGCGATTTTTGTTTTGTTGTAACTTTTTTGTTTTTATAAATAAAGTGACTTTAGAGTGAATTATAAATTTAAAAAAATGTATTTATTATATACTTTACATAACAAAATTACTGGTGTTTGATAAATTTTTTTCATTTTGGCAAATTTTTTTTAAAACCCTGGTGACAATTCGCTTGGCGAACATAGCTTATCGAAAATAGTAAAGAAATCGATCTAACATGTCTTCCAACAAGTAACGGGATAGGATTTTGAGCTTTCAAAACAATTCAACATGTGCGACCATGATACAATTATCTAGGTACTAGTGACAGTTCGCTTGGCGAACTTAGCTTGTCCAAAATAATATCAAATATAGGACGAAAAAGTTAAAAGAATAATTAAAAGTGCAAAATATAGATGCAAATGAAAATCTATGATCGCCGCTTATGAAAAAATAGCCTGCTGTCACTACTACCTTGATAGTTTTATAATGTGTGCGACGACTTCATTCATAATCTATAACTAATAAACTATATGTAAAAGTAGTTCTATCGGGCAACCGATGATCAGTCAAATACTCCTTCTTCGATTTCAAGTAGAATATTTATATCTACTTCAGCAGAACTCAAAAAAAAATGTTAAATTCAAAGCATACTTGATTGAAGATGAGGATGACGTTAAATAATGTTGATTTTATGAAAAGTAAAAAATCTTTAAAAGGCTAAGTCTACTTTTTAAAAAAAATTTTAAACATGATTATTTTAGGTACAGGTAAAGGCAAATATGAGCAATGAAACACTTCACACACATTGAAATGATCTTAATAAAATGATGATTTTATGATACAAATTAGTTGAGGGCTCACTAAAAAGTAAACCACTTCAACACATAACGGAGACACCACAATAAAAAAATATTGGATCAAAGATTAATGGAATGACCGGGGCCAGCTGGGACCCCCCTGGCTACGCCCATGAACGGATACTCCAAAGTATCCGAAGATTTCCTTCGACACAGGCCAACAGTTCGTCCTCTGTGATACCCTCTAAGGTCGAAAAATGCTTCTTCACTTTATCCAGACGGCGAAGCGCAGTTTGAAGCAGCTTCAGCTCTCCTTGTTTGTCGATCAAAACAATTTTTATGGCATTAAGTAGGTTTGTTGCATCAGGGACCTTCAAAATTCCTTTACTCAAGTATTTTCGTGGTATTTATAAAAAAAAGGAATAAAAAATGCCAAAAAATAATAAAAACGCACACAAAAATACTAAATACGCATTAAAACGGAGTTTGTGGGGTGAAACGGTCCACTACGGCCATTTTGAAAACACGGCTGGCATCACACAGCCACTCGAAAGATATTTCACAAACACTTCATATTTTTGAAGAACAACATTAAGCAACACAGCTGATATATTTACCATGAATTTGTGTTGAGTAGTTGGCATAAAATACGATACACACGATACACTCGATCAAACAAAATTTTGGGAAAGAGTTTTTACCACTGTTTTAGAAGATCAACACAATGTACGTCTGAACGCTTCGCTGCATCATGAAAAACTGCGGCAATCAAAGCAACATGTGACGGTATGTGTTTCATTTCAGCGCAATCGACCTTGAAGTTTTGGAGTCTTAATGATTTCTTAAAAGTGGGCGTTGTTATTGTGCCACCACACACCATTTTTAGTACAGTTGCCGATGATAAGCATACAAACTTACTACCAAATTTCAGTCTTATACGACCAAAACCTTCAGAAATATAGCTTTTCACTGATTTGTGGGCAGTAAAAGATGGCGTGGAAGCCCATTTTTGGTACAATTGCCGAAAGTAACCGTACAAACTTATATACCAAATTTTAGTATCAAGACATAAAAGAGATGGAAAGACGCTACCAAGGTTTCTGGGACATCAACATGTTGGCAGACTACTGCTGGAACTTGAAGAGGGATACGAACAAGGGGCATAAGAGAAAGACACTTAGAAGGAGTTTTCAGCAAACCTGCAGACCCCATAAACAAGCGCGGAAAGATTCAAAAATTGGGAGAGAAAAAGTGAGAGGCAAGGGGACTCCCTGTAAAAAAACACCCCGAAGGGAACAGAATCTGCAACGTCCACGTCGTTGTTCCTGGGTGATGCTAGTAGCAGAGTTCAGTTTAATAGCAGTGCTGGGTTCACTGTCAATATCTCACATCGCACGGATCTTCGAAATTGGATGCCTTGACAGGGAGATCGAAACCCGCGAGATACAACGATTATTGCAATATTTTATCCACTGGGGTGGTTCTGTGATAGTCCCGGTCGAGATTTAGGACTCCATTCCAATGTTTGGAAGGTATTCAAGACCTAAACAGCTACCTTCCAACTCAACAGGTCGATTGAGAAATTGTACCGGGTCCAGTTTCAAAAAAAATGGTAATTTTATATTCTAAATGACCTTAAAATATCGTTTTTCTGATGTGATTGGGCTCAGATGACCCCGGAATCGGATTCAGGACGCAAAAATACCTCGGAATACCATCGTCCGGTCTAATAGTCCGAACTTTTTTTTTGTAAGCCTGTGTTATTTATCTAAATACTGCATATTTTTTAGTCGAATAAAAAAAATATACTTGTTTGGAAAAAAAAACATCTTCATAAAAAAGCTTAAACAACCAAAATCAGGGTTAAATCAATTTAATAAATCTTGATGTTTTTATATTTAACAGATTACAGAGCTGAAGAGATAATAGTGAAAAGAAGGTCGGTTTGTTAGTTAAAAAAATTGCTTTAAGCTGAGATCTTAAGCACACTTCGGACCTTTAACCCTCTAGCTGACGACTTTACCTTCAGTAGAAGCACAGCTGATTATTTTTATCCTGTTGAAGGTATTATAAATACTCTATATAAGTTTCGTAGCTTTAGAAATTATTTTCTAACCTCACTTTTTAATATCGGTCCATGACGGAAGTTTTGGAGTCTTAATGATTTCTTAAAAGTGGGCGTTGTTATTGTGCCACTACACACCATTTAGTACAGTTACACCATATAGTACAGTTGCCGACGATAAGCATACAAACTTACTACCAAATTTCAGTCTTATACGACCAAAATCTTCAGAAATATAGCTTTTCACTGATTTGTGGGCAGTAAAAGATGGCGTGGAAACCCATTTTTGGTACAATTGCCGAAAGTAACCGTACAAACTTAATTACCAAATTTTAGTATCATACAATCGAAACAGTCGGAAATACTGCATTTTTATTGATTTATGGGCGGTAAACGGGGTGTGGTTAAAACTAAGTACGCAATAACCTAATATAGGCCGGAAGTAATACACGTTTTAAATTTGGACGAAATCCGTTCAGCCGATTAGATTTGTATAAAAGTCAAACAAGCAAACAGAAAATAATTTTTATTAAGGGGGGACATGACATTGGCAGTTTTTTGAAATCGAATCGAAATGAATCTTTTTTTTAATAATTTTGTATTTTAGTAAATATTCTTAAGATTCTAAGAATTTCATGGAAAAATTCCTACGGGTTCAAAAAATACAGCCGGTTGCTTATTGCTTTGTTTGTCGAAAATGTGGTGGAAATGTAAAATTTGTAAAGAAATCTATGCGTGGCCTTGGATTCAAACTAGTTATATTTTCTACAAAGTGCAATGACGATATCAAAACCATAAATTCATCACCATTGATAAACGTGATAAATAAATTGCTAATATTGCAAGCTGCATGGCAGTTTCTACTTACAATGACGGCGCTTATAGTTATTTGCAAATATTTCAACTACTTGGTATCACCATAGGAGCTACAGCATTAAATTTTCCAAAGGAAATGATGCAAATCGTTTGAAATGCGCCAGAGTGAAGGCATATGAAGATTCAAAAGAAGCCCGAATTGCTAAACGATTGCAAGAAACTATAAGAAACAGCACAACGCAAGATAACGAAGGCATACAGTACGAAGCAGGCATGGCAGATTGAAGGTAACCTTATTTTTCTTTGTTCACAAACTTTGAACGCGTTTATCTCGAAACCGAAAAAATGTTTTTCGTACTGGCTGCGGCACTAGCGGGTTCATTTTTTGACGAAATTTTTTTTTTTTGTATTTTTTTAAACTTGATTCGCTATCGTATGACACGAGCTCTTTTTTTAAATTTTTTTTCGATTTTTATGAATTTTTAATATCAATATTTTTTCGAAAAAACACACTTTCAAAATTGGAACATCACCAAAAATTGAAAAAAAATTTATAAAAAATAGCTCAAGTCATACGATAACCAATTTTGTTAAGATTTAAAAAAGTAATTTTTTTTCCAGATCGGACAATTTTTGCAACTCTCAGCGCTGCAACCACGAGGCCCCTTTTTTTCTCTGCCGCCAGTTTGGAGCTCTATAAAACCATGTTGGAGTGAAAAATATATTTTTTTGAATTTTTTTTCTTGTAATTTGTTAAAATTTGGAAAAATGTTTGTTTTTGACTGAGTTATGAATTTTTAAAAAAAGGTCTGTTTTCTCTGCCGCGAATGTCATGTCCCCCCTTAATAGAGATGTGAATAAGTTTTTATATCATACCAATTATAATTTCAGTAGCAATTATTTTCTAAGAAAATATCGTCATAAATTAAAGAAACTGATTCATCAGGAGAAACATTTTAAGATTTTAACATGCATGAGGAAATGCTCTACCTCTTTCAAAGTATCAAAATTTGCCACTAATATTGAAAAAGTTGTATCCTAACACGGCGAAATCGAAAGAACTTGAAATCTTGTAAATCTTATTGATGAGATTGATAAGATGACGCATAAATTAGTTCATATTTCATTAAATGTTTCTGCGATTCATTTCAGAAATTCTTAAGTATTTTTATTTCTGATGTGATTGAAGAAAATAAGCAATATCGACGGATTGTCTGTAAATTTTAATTTTAAGCTTTTGTAAGTTTCAGCGTACATAAATGAGTTCTAGTTAAATCGTCTACATAACTTTTGTTTATTTAATGTTTCGTATTTGTTGGAATCTTAGATGATTCCAACAGACTCTTTATCAACACTTGTAATTGATAAAGAGGGGGCACTTGATTGGCACTTGAAACCAATTAAGCAGGGCTTTCAAATTTATGTTAAACACTTTGAGTTGTTTTAACTAATTGATTAATATATTTATTTATTGTACTGTTTATAGGTAAAAAATGCTTATGCTAAAATTTATATTACACAATATGAGAATGTTACAAAGTAAATAAAAACAAGCTTAAAATATTATGCAAGTAACTATGCGGAAATGAATGGCACATCAGTGAATTAATGCATGCTAAGCATCGGAAGCCATTATAAACAGTTTTTAAATATTTTTGCTTACACTGCTAAGCTTGCATTAATAGGTTCAACAATTAATGCGTGCTCTGCTTAAGGCTTGCACTATATTAATTATTGGTAACGTTTTGGTTCTTAACGGTATTAATAAAAAAAATTTTAAGAGTGCAAACTGTAATTTAAAAAAAATATATAAGATATTTGCTATTAAAAATATATTTTGCAAATCTCTTTCAAAAATGCTTTAAAAAAAAAATTAAAAAAAAACATATATCATGTACAAAAAAGTAAAAGTGTAAATTGAGTTTCATCTCTAAAATGAAGATGATTGTCATCCACATTGAACAGTGAAAGAAGTAGAAAATTTCCTACTTTTGATGAAAGTGAAGGCAAGTCGTATTTACGTTTTTTTCCATTTCTTTTTGCAGTTTTTGCAATAATCCTAGAACTATTATTTTAATTCCGTTTTTTATTTTTTAAAAAAACGAATAAATTTTGACGTTCAACAACGAATCATCCATCAAATTTTAAACTTACACTTTGAATAATATAAATTAAAATTCGTTTCACTGTCATCATTCAACGTTCACTATCATCGTTTTGAATGAAATGTGTAAATTCGCCTTTATCTCCCATAAGGTTTTCATTGCTTCTCCTAGTCCTCTGCCTGCCGACACGACAACGACATTCTGGCCAGACAGATATGTGGCATTGTCAGATCGTTAACAATTTTTCCTGTTTCTGCTTCTAGTTGTACTACGTAGACGCCCATCAATGAACTTTTGAAGAAAACAATGGCGGCAAAGCTTTAGGAGAAAATTAAGTAACGCGGTGAATTCGAAAGCTTTGATTTGTAAGAGCAATTTGCGCTAGCCTCGATTCAAATATGGGGGTTCAGACGATACAGAAAAAGAAATGTTTTCATTTAAAAATGTAAGGCGATTTTTGCAACAACTTCAACTTTTTAAAATACTATTCTGAAATAATCACCGATTACAAAAGCAGATTAACTGAACAGTGACGAAATAAGGACAGATTGCAGTGTCGCTTTAAAACTGTAGGTTCTCTTTTTCATCCAATTTTAAAAAATGGCTACCAGTACTGATGCTTTCTATGCACAATCACCAGATCAAATTGATATATGACTCCTGAAGTCAAGCAATAAGCAGAGCATTGCACGAACATAATACAGTAGAATCTGGATATAACGACTTCGCTAATAACGACTAAAAGTTTTTAGCGACCACTATGTAAACTCAAGTTTGGTTTCATAGCTCAGTATTAGGAAAACATATCCGTTTAGTACGACTCCGGTTAAAGCGACCATCTGCTTATACCGACCTGTTTCATAGACAATTCGTCCGGTTAAAACGACGCGCAGTGTGTCTGAAGCTCTGAAGGCTGCGGAAACGCTCGATGCGTTTATTGAAACTATCTTTGATGATGGTGTTATGAAAACTAGGATGTCGAGTATTCCCAATGCTTTACGAAGTTCTTACTATCGAACAAAAATTAATCAAAAACAAACTCGAATTACAGACTTTCTACGTTGTAACTGCATATTTAATGGGCAACGGCAAACTGGCATCCGTCAGTTTGACGGCTAATTTGAGCGGCGGGTCGATCCATAGACCTTAAACATGGAATGTGCGCAGGGTTTGGGTCCCGCCACATTACTACTGCCCAATGAAAACTAAACCAGCCTCGGATAAGAACCCCAATTACGTTGACGACCACCGCAAACGAAAAACGGACAATGATTTAGGGATATGCACCTGGAATGTCCGAACCCTTTATAGGGAAGGTGCCATTATCCAACTGGCGGAAGCCCTCAAAACAATACAATCTGACATCACCGATATCCAGGAAATGCGATGGAAAGGGCAAGGCTGCTCTAAACAAGCACACTGCGATATCTACTACAGCTGCCATGCGGAGAAGCGCGAATTCGGATGTGGATTCGTTGTTAGCCGGAAACTACGCCACCTTGTTTCCCGGTTCACACCTGTGAACGAAAGATTGGCCACGATCCGCATCAAGGCGGATCCGCACGCCCCGACGGAGGAAAAGGACGAAGCCGTCAAAGACGCTTTCTACGCTAGTCTTGAGGACGTATATGACCACCTTCCGGTTCATGACGTGAAAATAGTCCTCGGCGATTTTAATGCGAAAGTCGGAAGGGAAGGCATCTTTGGCCCCACTGTCGGTCAGTTCAGTCTTCACGAGACCTCTACGAACAACGTTCTAAGACTGATCGACTTCGCCGCTGCACGAAACATGGTAGTTAGTAGCACCAGATTTAAGCACCTCGACATCCACAAGGCAACCTGGCTGTCCCCTGATCAAAAAACGCGAAACCAAATTGATCATATTGCAATCGACGGAAGGCATGCCTCTAGTGTTCTAGATGTGCGTACATTTCGGGTGGTCAACATTGACTCCGACCATTATCTTGTTGCAGCCAAGATCCGCATGCGATTATGCAATGCAAAGAACATACGCACAGGAATGCAACGAAAGCTAGATGTCGCTAAGCTGCAATTACAACGGACTGCCGAAGCCTACTCCGCTCAACTCTCGGTTAAGCTCAACCAACCAACCTCTGGACTCGACGACGCCGGTGGACTTTGGGCGCATATATCCCACTCCATGCGCGCTGTCGCTGAAGAAGTCATTGGTTTCCGGCGCCTGCAACCTCGGAACCAATGGTACGATCAGGAGTGTCGCATCGCGACTGCAGTAAAAAATGCAGCATACAGAAAAACGCTGCAGTCAGCTGCAACGCGAGCCGTGCGAGAAAACTACCGCGAAAAGAGGAAGGAAGAGAGGCGCCTTTTCAGACGCAAGAAAAGAGAGCAGGAAAAGCGTGAGCGTAAGGAACTAGAGGTATACCAGGGCAAGAAGGATGCACGAAAATTCTATCAACAGGTTAAGCGTCTAACCCAAGGTTTCAAGCCCGGAGCATCCACTTGCAGAGACGAAAATGGAGATCTGAATACGGATACACAGTGTGTGCTTAGATTGTGGAGACAGCACTTCTCCAATTTACTTACTGGCGACGATTCCACCAATGCCGCCCATCGAGAGCGCAGTGCAGTGCCACCAATCGACGATGACGGAGTGGAAGTATCACCACCTAGCCATGAAGAAGTTCGAGTTGCTATCCAACGACTCAAAAACAATAAAGCAGCGGGTGCTGACGGCCTGTCAGCTGAATTGTTTAAAACCGGCGGCGATGAATTGATAAGGCGCATGCATCAGCTCATCAGCAAAATATGGCTAGCAGAAAGCATGCCCGACGATTGGAACCTCAGTGTACTGTGCCCTATACTTAAGAAAGGAGACCCTACAGTCTGCGCTAGTTATAGAGGTATCAGTCTTATTTCCATCGCATATAAGGTTCTCTCAAGCGTACTGTGTGAAAGATTAAAGCCGATTATAAAAACACTGATTGGACCTTATCAGTGTGGCTTTCGACCTGGTAAGTCCACCATAGACCAGATTTTCACGCTACGACAAATCCTGGAGAAAACCCACGAAAATCAAATTGACACACACCATCTCTTTGTCGATTTTAAAGCTGCGTTCGATAGCCCGAGAAGGGATTGCCTATACGCAACAATGTCTGAGTTCGGTATACCTGCAAAGTTGATTAGACTTTGCAGAATGACGTTGAGCAACACACGCAGCTCCGTCAAGGTAGGAAATGACCTCTCCGAAACCTTCAATACCGAAAGAGGTTTCAGGCAAGGCGATCCACTGTCTTGCGATCTCTTCAACATCATCATGGAGGGGATCGTACGAAAGGCCGGTGTGCATCGAAATGGCACCATTTTCTATAAAGGTGTCCAGCTCCTTGCGTACGCTGATGATATTGATATTGTTGGCAGAACCAAGAGAGATGTTACCGCTGCTTTAGCCGCTATCGAAAAGGAATCAGCCAAAGTGGGTTTGACGATAAATGAGGGTAAAACAAAGTATATGCTGTCTACAAACAAGGGAGCGCGGCGTTTAGACTCCCACGTTTCATCCGGCAGCTATAACTTTGAAGTAGTCAAGGAGTTCGTTTACCTTGGCACCGCCATTAACACTAACAACGAAATCAGCCTGGAGATAAAGCGAAGAACAATAATTGCTAATAGGTGCTACTACGGGCTCAGTAAGCAACTAAGTTCCAGAGCCCTCTCTCGATCGACAAAACTAACACTCTACAAGACGCTCGTTCTACCTGTGCTGCTTTATGGCGCTGAGGCATGGGTAGTTTCGCAAACTGACGCAGCCGCTCTGGGGGTGTTCGAGAGAAAAGTTCTTCGCAAAATCTTCGGTCTTGTTCGAGGCGGCGATGACTATCGCATCCGAATGAACCACGAGCTGTATGAGCTCTACGGAGACATTGACGTAGTTCGGCGTATAACTGTGCAGCGACTACGCTGGCTGGGTCATGTCCATCGTATGGACGACGAAGCTCCAGCGAAAAAGGTGCTCAAGGCGAGGGTCGCTGGTCAACGACGACGAGGGAGACCATGCCTCCGATGGATGGACCAGGCTGAGGAAGCCCTAACCGCGCTTGGTGTATCCGATTGGAGAAGGCGAGCGCAAAGCAGAGGCGCCTGGCGAGAGCTGATGAGGTCGGTCGAAATCCGGACACGGGTTGTCACGGCCATCTAAGTAAGTAAGTAAGTAGGTAACTGCATATTTAGTTGCATAGAATGTAGGTTCATACATTGTAACTCTTTGTATATATTGCTGTATGTTTTTAATGCGGAATGTTTAAGTAACATTAAAGTTATTTGTAATTGGTAATTAATGTTTTATTTTCGTGCATGGAAACTTATCTAACTGCACATTTAAATACATACATATGTACATATTAAAAAACAAGCTTAATTTATTCGTCCGTTTTGTGCGTCGTCCGGTTAGTACGACGGAGTTTCGCCGGTCCCTTCGAGGTCGTTATATCCGGACTCTACTGTATTTTCATTTGTTCGTTCGTTCGTTCGTAGAAAAAATTCTGCGAATGAAAAAATTTTAAATTCGATTTTCTACGAACGAACGAAAGAATGAACGAACAACTATTTACTACGAACGAACATCTACTTTGTTCGAAGGAACGAACGAACATATTTTTTCTACGAAAGAACGAACGAACAACTATTTTCTGCAATCGAACGAACGAACATGTATATTCTACGAACAAAAGAGATAGCGGACAAACATTTCGACGTAACGCCGCGTGCATAGTGAAGCATATTAACATTTCTTTTCAACACACCTGCTCCTAACTGCCACCCTTTTTTGGGACCTCATACAAAAAAAAAAAATATGTGTGTGGCCGCCACGTACGGTAGAAGTGAAACTTTTACCCAAAAATTGAATTTCTAGGAAGATTGCTAATTTATTTTATTAGCATTCCCTCCTTCAGTGCAACCAAATGATTAAAAAGCAGTCTGCCTTCATACCAGTAGTAGTTCATACCAGTAGTAGGCTTTTTTTTATAAAGCCAACTAGTATTTTCATCATGGCCATATCATGAGAAATATTCTGGACAGTTACTGAAAAGTTTAATATTCATGTACAGAATAAGATCGCACTTATTTTTCACTTTCGTGTTACAGTTGGCTATCAAGAGGATTTAATTATATTTTTATTTATAAATATTTAAATGAAAAAAATTTGTTGCAAGACCTGTGTCGGGAATAATGCATTTTTCCTATTCCGTACTCGCATCGAACCGCGTATAATTCGGCTGCAAGTTGAACGTGTTACCATCGCACCATTGCCTCCCTTGCATCAAAGCGAACAAAATACGAACAAAACCGAAAGCAAGCAAACATCTTCCAATTTATTCCATAGAATTTATGACAACAAAAATTGATTGCTTATCCTAAATAAGCATTAATCGATTATAACTCGGGCTTTATTTATATAATTTATTTTCAATTTTTCTTAAAAAAAAACAAAAACTGTCGGTATGGTTGTAAATATTTTTAATTTTAAAAAAGTACAAAATTTCAACCGCAGTAAGTATAACTAAAACTTCGCTTCGTGGATAAGCCCTGACCTTAAGCTACCGTGCATACTTGTTTGGGTTTATTTTACCGTGTCTACACAGTTAAAAATGTTGATGCGTTTTTCGTTACAAGACTTGCATCGTATTTAGTATTGCATTTGCGATGATATTTAATGCGAAGTCTCTACGGGGAAAGCAGGGTCAATTGCCCTTAAATTACTGGTCCCGTGACAGCTCCAATGGACAGCTATCATAGGATAGGTCTGATATAACTCCTCACGCAACAGGTTTTTTGTGCCTGTTACGGGACAGATTAAACTTTACTCATCACAGGACCAATTTTGAATGATTCAAGCGGAGACAGATCTATTAAAACTCAAAGCTGTATTCGTATTGTGTGAAAATTTAAAGTTGAAAAGAAAAAATTTGCATCTGTCACAGAATAATTATTTAACAAAGTGATGTGCAATATCGATAATGCTTAATTTTTGATATTTTATTACTTTTACTATTTGAATCTTTAAATTTCATACGATATTATTCCGTCCCAGAAAAGTAAGTTTTGAGTTTTTAAGATAAAGTTCAAGAACATTTTGGAAATTGTCAATGCAAATTTTTTCATCAACCGTGAATATTCATGAGAGCAAAAAAAAAATTGGTTGCCTTTATCAGCTATTTTAAAAATGAAAATTGCCTTTTCTGATTTCTATGGAGAAAAGTTTCATGATTGGACTTAATAATTAATAAGCTTAATAATTTATTACTTTTAGACTTGATAAATGCACAAAATAATATGTAAAAACAGCAGAAAGTAGAAAATAAACCACATGTACTAGATACAAATAACTTATGAAGCTGTCAGCAACAAAGCGATGCCCTGACCACCTCCAATGCAAGCAGAAACAATGGAATACTTCAGCTTCTTGCATTACATCTCGTGCACCAAATGACTATACGTGAGCTTACGTGAGTTATACGTGAGCCACTGACACCAAGTGACCCAAATTAAATGACCCAAATTAAATTATTTGAAAATATTGAATTTAAGCAAATTATTCATTGGATCTCATTGTTTTAGAAATTTTAATTTTTACACTCCAACGCGTATTGCGTAAAGGGTATATTAACTTAGAATAATTAGAAATAAATATTTCGGAAGAATATGAATTTATTATTGTCCCCAAGCAAATAACTTATATATATATATGTATATTTTAATTTAATTGAAACTTTTAATTTTAACAAACAAAATATATTTTTAATATGTAACACATATAAAATTAATTCAATAAGTAATTTGAATTTATTATGATATTTAAAAAATCAATAGAGTTTTCATAGCACAATGACCATACGCAGTCCCTGTATATTAACCTGCGTAGTAGTAATACAATTGACTACATACTGGCTCCGCAGCACATCTCTGTAATACATCTGTATTATTCATTGTATTTATCGCGCTGAAGATAAACAATAACAAACGACAAAAACGAAAGCAACAGATATGCATATAAAAATGTAAATTTAACATACGTATTAATAACAACAACAACGTAAGCAGCTACTGAGAAATATTCGTAAAACTATACATTTCAAGAAACAACACGATGTTGCGTTCGTGATTTTGGTACGAACTAAAGCAACAAGCATGAGAACAACAGCAGCAACTGAAGCACGAATACATGATTTTTCTTTTACATATATGTGCATTTTGCTATCTTATCACTTTATTAAAGTAATGACAAAATCCAAAGTTAGATATTCGTTTCATTGACAATATAACTGATTCTTAACCTATATTTTATCTTTGTACTTTGAAAGGCTGTAAGTATACCCCAAGTGTCTTCCAAAAACATTGAGATGTGCTTGAAAAAATTTATGAAAATCACCCCCAAAAATGACAAATGCGCTGTAAGACGTAATTCAACGTCAAAAATATTTTTACGTTCTTGAAAAAATACAACCCGGTTTGTGTGGTTATATCAAAAGAAGTTATACCCGAAGCACTTAGAAGACATATTAGCGCAACCATTAACCATAAAATATAGTTTCATAAAATACAAAAAAAAAAGATCTTCGTTGACTGTACAAAATTAGCTGTCTTTTGTCAAAAGAGGAAAAAAGAAGAACTTATTTATTTTCCCAAATACAAATGTAAAAATCACTATTTCCATACTTTTGTGAGTAGACGTCAGAATTTTTTGACAGACCCGGGGCAATTTAATGTGTGGTGAAAAATTCGCTATCACCTGGGTTTCTTACACCATGATTAGAACTAACTGAATTTAAAGGTAAGCCTACCGGATAGAACCATCACATAAATTGGTTAAATAACCAGTACAACTAACATGAGCAAGCGAGGTAGCTACATGTGAAAGTATATTAGACAGTAAATAAGAAAGAAAAGGACAGCATCCCTGCAAAAACAGTCCTGGTTAATTATTGGTAATTTAACTGATAGTACTAACGAAAGTATCGTGTAGGCTATATGGGACAGTTTCTATGAGTTTCTTAAGAGCGATGGGAAAAAACTACCCGAAACTCATGTACGGTCTTAATGCTATCCTTTTCTTACTCATTAGGTGTCAAGTATAATTTTACATATAGCTATCTCGCCTACTCATGTTAATGCTACCGGTTAGTTAACCGTGTATATAACTTATACAGTTAATGTAAATAACAGGTAGGCTTGCCTTTACATTCTGTTAGATGTAACGTGCTAAACAGTTAAACGTTACGAACAATATATGTAGCACTAACATACAAAACGGTTAGATGTTACGTAGTAAATGTGTAAGACTACGTACAAAACGGTTAGATGTTACGCAGGAAATGTGTAAGACTAACGAACAAAACGGTTAGATATTACGTAGTAAATATGTAGGGCTAACCAATAAAATGGCTAGATGTTACGTGGTAACAACAATAATCTGGCAGTACTGTTTTCTTAAGTTGTATTTTTTGTTCGTGCTCAAGAAATAAATTAAAATTTGTTAATTTTCGTGAAATTGTTAAGCTGGAAATAATTCGAGTTGGTCTGCTAAGGATTGCTGAGGATATTCATCTTTATTGTTTCTGATTTTCATCTCTAAAAAAGCTGGAAAATCCTTTTAAAAATATTTGCAGTCGTGCTATATATACATATATATATATTTCTTTTTATTTCAGTTTGTTTATTATCTAGCAACAACAACTTTATGTTTAGCTTGTTGAAGCAAGATTGAAACTTTTGTTTTTAATTTCAGTTGCATCTTGACGCTAGTTTGCTATCTTGTCGCTGGTGCTTCTCAAACTGTTTGACAAATAAGTTGTTAAATTCTCAAACTGTCACGGAAATAGAGTTGCCATAGTACTTTTGTTTGCACTTTTTGTTACACTTTTGGAATTTTATTTCAATTTTATTACTTTTATTAAAAATGAACTGCAATTTTCGCAACTGCACTGTAAAAGGTGAATCTGACCAGCTGGTTAATTGCTGGTTGTGTGATGCTTTTTTCACGTTAAGTGTGCAGCATTGAATGCGAGAATTTTTGATGCACTCAATGAAAGTAAAGGACTTCGTTGGTCTTGTACAGACTGTAGATCTACTGATGTAGATATTTTAAAGCTTATTAGGCAATCTCGAAGAGGCTTTTTAGAGGTGTCTAAGGACTTGGTGGTAGCTCAAGCTAGATTGGCTGATTTTGAAGAACTGTTTAAAAAGTTTAAAATCATGGATGAACCTTCTGTTTCCCATAAACTTAAACGACCACCCATGAATCTTCGAAGTTCTGCTAAATCTGTTAAGCCTGGTGCTATGTCTCTGCCTCCGTCTGTTAATAATAATATAAATTTAATTTCACTTTCACCAGTTTTGAACTCTCCTTCCTGTACTGACTCGGTAAATAAAGATCAAAATACTGAATATATTGCCCCTATAGCTGAGGCTGCATCAGCTGATCTGAATTTACATCCGGTTGAGTCTTCTGAGGTAGTACCAACTATAGTCGTAAGTGATGATTCTCCGGGTAATTCTGGTAAAAAAAAAACTTATGCTGAAGCCTGTACTGCTACTAATGCTATTCCTTCAA
Source organism: Coremacera marginata (assembly GCA_914767935.1). Classification (NCBI taxonomy): domain Eukaryota; kingdom Metazoa; phylum Arthropoda; class Insecta; order Diptera; family Sciomyzidae; genus Coremacera; species Coremacera marginata. The sequence goes on along the minus strand of OU612043.1, from coordinate 135,967,596 downwards.
CTTCCGTTATGAGCTCGGTTTTAACTGGTGCTATACCAAAACAAATATTGAAAAAAAGTATTAATCTACCTTCTTGCAAAGAACTTGTGGTTGTCCAGCCATCTAGAACTATATTTGTGTCTCGTTTTGCTCTTGATACATCCGAAGAAGACGTTTTATATCATATAAACTCTAAATTGAATCTTGTTAACAGGAATATTTCGGTTTACAAATTCAAGTTTTCATATGAGCGCACTGTATCTTCTTTTAAAATAAATTTGCCTGGGGATCTCTTTAATACGGTATTAGATCAAGGTTTTTGGCCTGAAAATACGTTGATCCACGAATATATTCCTAGATCTCAACCTAAAACTACACTGGCTTCTTTACCCGTTCGCACTACTAAACAAAAAAACTAGATTGTTGCCTTGCATTCCTTATCTTATACCAAAACGTTCGAGGTTTGAATACAAAGTTAAAATATTTACATATTTTAAGCCACAACCTACTTTTTGACATAATTGTTTTCAGTGAAACTTGGCTTAAGCCTAACACCCTAAATACTGAAATTCTATCTAATAATTTCAATATTTGCCGTAAAGATAGAAACGCTATTGCTGGTAATTCTTTTAATGGCGGTGGAGTTTTAATTGCCGTTAAATCTTCTTATTTCTCACAAGAAATAATAATTCCTGAGGCATCCGATATTGAATTTTGTTGCGTTCTTGTAAAGCATGGTGCGTTAAATCTTTATGTAACTTGTTCATATATTCCTCCTGTTTCCAACGTAGAGGTTTATTTGAAACATTTGGTCTCGATAAATAAAGTGTGTTTAAAACTTCAGCCTCATGATCACATTCTAATAACGGGTGACTTTAATCTTCCAAGTGTCGCTTGGAACTGCTGCACCGAAAACCCTGCAATATTATTGCCTTCGTCTGAATGCTCATCTGCTAATTCATTTTTAAATGAGCTTTCAAGTCAAGGACTTTTTCAATTAAACAGCCACTTTAACAAGAATAGCCGTTTGTTAGATCTTTTATATTTTGACGACAGCAATATTATTTCAGTTTCAAGGACAGATCCACTCGTGCTCCCTGAAGATCCGTACCATCCAACTTTAGAAATTGCTCTTAATTTTCCTAAGCAATATGTAGGAATCGTATTGCTCAACCTCCTGCTGAGTTAAATTTTAAAAGAACCAATTATGTTTTGTTAAAAAACAATATATCTAATATTAACTGGACATCCGTACTAAATATCGTTAATACACAAACATCGCCAGAAAACCTTGATTCGGCTGTCTCGGCTTTTAATAGAACTCTCAATGATTGTTTTCTATCATCAGTACCACAGAGAAAAGCCCGTTTAGCATCTGGTCCTGTATGGTTTACTGAAGAACTGAGAAAATTAAGAAATTTAAAATCCATGCATTATAAAAAATTTAAAAAAACTCATAGCATTACAGATTTTGGTTCCTATACCTCAATTAAGTACAAGTATCGTCAATTATGCAAGCAATCTTACGATATTTATTTAATGAAGGTAAAATTAAACATCAAATCTGATGCTAAATCATTCTGGAACTTTGTCAACACAAAACGCAAGATTGATTCCTATCCTTCTTTTATGAAATATAATACGGTTGAATCAGATAGCGAGAATATCATTTGTAATCTTTTCGCTGACTTCTTCAAAGCGACCTATTCAACTTCATCCTATGATAATCTAAGCTATCCTTTCAGTGTTCAATCTGGGGATATTTGTCTCCCAATAATTGATACTAACACGGTTTTATCATGCTTAAAAGCTCTTGAAACGTCATATAAAAGTGGTCCCGACAATATACCGTCATGTATACTAAAATATTGCTGTGATGAATTAGTAACTCCAATCACTTTGCTTTTTTCGTCTTCATTAAAATCTTGCTATTTTCCAGTTGCCTGGAAGTCGTCTTTTATTATTCCCTTGCACAAGTCTGGTAACAGGTCTTTAATCGAAAACTATCGTGGAATTGCAAAATTAAGCGCTTTGCCGAAGCTTTTCGAGGCAATCATTACTTCACAATTATCACATAGTGTTAAATCTGTATTGTCTCCACTCCAACATGGATTCGTTTCAGGAAAATCTACGGTTACAAACCTACTTGAATTTACTTCCAAAACCATTGAGAATTTTGGAAAAGGTTTACAGACTGATGTTATATACACAGATTTTAGTAAAGCTTTTGATGTTGTTAATCATAAGCTCTTAGTCTTAAAACTATCTCTTGCTGGATTTCCTACAACACTTGTAAGATGGATTGAATCTTATTTATGCAATAGAACACAACGTGTTCTTTTTAAACTTGTAAAATCCCATGAGTTTCCTGTCACTTCTGGTGTACCTCAAGGAAGCCACCTCGGGCCTCTTCTTTTTTTACTGTTTATAAATGATTTGCCATCTGTCATAAAGCATTCGAGTATTTTAATGTACGCTGATGACGTGAAACTATTTCTTCCTTTCAAAAATGCTAATGATGCCGTTCTCTTGCAAGCTGACATAGACCATCTTTATAGCTGGTGCAACGTGAATCGTATGAATCTTAACATGAATAAATGCAAGCATATGACTTTCACTCGAAAATCTCCTGTCACATGTATTTATAAAATTTGTGACCATACACTTGAGTCCTTAGATGTCTTTCATGATCTTGGAGTAACTATGGATACTAAACTTCGCTTTCATATTCATATTAATAAAATTATAAATCGAGCAAATAGTACTTTAGGTTTTATTAAACGATGGGCAAAAGAGTTTAATGATCCCTATATAACAAAAACCTTATTCACCTCTCTAGTGCGACCTATTTTAGAGTATGCTTCAATTGTTTGGTGCCCTCGATATAGTTGTTACATTGATGACATAGAATCAATTCAGAAAAAGTTTCTTTTGTTCTGCTTAAGCCATCTTTACTTTAATTTCAGCTATAACCTACCACCTTATGAATATCGTCTGCAACTTTTAAATCTTCCTACTTTAAATAATCGGAGAATTATGCTAAATGTTACTTGGATTTTCAAACTTTTACATGGATACGTAGACAGTCAATACTTACTGAGCAAAATTTACTTTAATATTCCTCTCCGACCTAGAAGATCTTTTGAGTTACTTTACATGAACTTTTGTAGAACTAATTACTTGCAAAACGAACCACTCAGAAGCGCTTGTGGGGACTTTAATTTTGTTTCAGATGCAATTTCTTTAAATGAATCGGTTTACTCAATTAAATTTAATATTTTAGATTATCTACAGTACCGCCATTAATCTGGATCATGCTTTCCAAGGATACTGAATATTTCCTGTGATGTTGTGCACAACTTATACAATCTAGCTGTGTAGTTAAATATGATTACCAGAGCGAGATCACGTCCATCTCGCCTGGCATATGCCGGTTTGACGTCGTACGACTAGCTTTGCATGTGTGAGCTGTGCTCTAATCCATATTTATATAGATATACACGCTATAGATATATTTTGATTATCCAGAGCAAGACCTCTTATGTCTTGCCTAGCACATGTATGAGCTCGACCTCGTCCGTCTAGCCTGGCATATGGGAGCACCGCTCTAATCAATTCTTCTATTTACTACTAAGAAGCTAACCGGATTGCATCTGTATATACCTGAAATCCTGACAACTTTACATTTTTATAAAATTAAATTGTACATAAATTAATTGTATCATATTTATTTTGTCGAATATTAATTGCTATAAAGCCATATGTGCTTAGCATTAAATAAATAATAATAATAATAACTATGTAGATTAATAATGTAGGAATTAAAACATTATTGAAAACATTTTGTTTTTATACCCCAACGCGTACTGCGTAAGGGGTATATTTACTTTGTCATTGCATTTGTAACGCCAATAAGGAGGTGTGGCAGGTGTAGATAAGTATATATATTTTTGATCAGCATCACCTCCTGATTCGATTTCCGTGTATCCGTCTGTTTGTCCGTCTGTCCGTCTGTCGACACGATTACAGCCGTAATTTTAAAGCTATCGCAATGAAATTCAAAATACAAGCTTCTTTTTAAGGAAGATCAAGTTCGAGACTGAGCCAAATCGGGTGGAAACTACGCTTACCTCCCATACAAAGTGACATTATTTTAACCGTAAAATCTCTTCAGAATTCACAAACATTAATGAAATGCCTTGAAATTTGACACGTATGCTTTAGTATTCAATATAAATCCTCACTATGAAATTTGGAAACATCGGATGAAAACCACATCCCATACAAAGTGACTTTATTTGAACATTAAAATCTCTTCAAAAACAACAAAAATTAATGAAATGCCTTGAAATTTTGCATATAAGCTTTGGTCAATATAAATCCTGACAATGAAATTTGGAAAAATCGGATAAAAACCACGCCAACCTCCCATGCAAAGTAGCTTTATATTAACCGTAAAATTCCTTAAAAATCTGCTCAAATTGCAGAAATGTCTTGGAATTTTGCACATAGGCTTTTATATATAATATAGACTATCACTATGATATTTGGCAAAATCGGATGAAAACCACGCCTACCTCCCATACAAAGTGGCTTTATTTGAAACGTTAAATCGCTTAAAAATCTGAAAAAATTACAGAAATGTCTTGTAATTTTGCATATAAACTTTGATATTTATCATAAGCTACTTTTTGATATTTGGCAAAATTGGATGAAAACCACGCCTACCTTCAATACAAAGTGACTTCATCAAAATTGAAAAACTTCCGAAAATATATATAACTGAATGACATCGTGTCTGTATGTACCCAAGTTCCGCCCACGTCGCTTATCCAACCCATACATATATTATTCGGTAAAATGTGGAGTCCTTATACTAGAAAAATGGGTGTGGCATTTTACTTTGCTCACAAATTACTCTATGTGGCAGCTAAGGGTAAAATTCAATTATGCGTATGACACAAATATTTTTGCAGATTATACATAATAATTTTATAGACGTCTAAAGACATCGGGTATACTTCACTAAGGCCGCGGAGGGTTATTTTAGCTTCGGTACCCTGCCAAAGCTCCATTCGTTACTAGTCTTTATTTAAATTCGTTGAACATGTGGAAGTTGCGCTTATATATTAAATTAAATTAATACTTTACTAAAATGTAAGCTTTGTGCAATTTTATAAAAATATGGAAAGTTGTGGATTGGATCTCAGTAGGTTAGGTCACAAATCTGTTTTTATAGGCCTGTCACTTTACAGGTCTTAGGTGATGCAGCAGGTGGCAATTAGTCCCTGTCAATGACAACGCCATGTAAAAGGGACCGGTCAGTTTCATATGTTGGTTGCAGAATTGGGTCAGGTCCCTACTCCTTGGGGACCCATCACATGATAGCTTCAGAACCGGTTCTTTTCCTCTTAGGGGCGATGCAGACATGTATATATATATAGAAGAAAATCCAACATTATCACAAACATTGTGCTATTTTCATATGCGTTGACAAGTTCTGTTTCGGTACAATATTTTAGTAATATAACCTTCAGATGTTTTACTTTCGAACAAAATAGCGTAGCGTAGGTAGTCTGGTAGATCAGTTGGTAATGAAAGAACTTGTAATCTGTAGTTTGTTGGTTCAACTACCGCAGCATGCGAATGTTTTTAAATTTTGATATAAATGTGAGTTAAAAACTATATTTGAATTATATGAAAGATATGGTATTTATATGGAAATTCACAGATCTAAGAATATTAAAAAATTTTTAGATTCAAATTAGTTAATTATTATAGTCAATTAGCATTATTTAATATTGCAGCATGAGCTATTTACAAATCAATCAATGCAAGGCTTACTTTGAAAAACGATAAGAAACTGCACTCGAGTCAAATATCACAAAAATTGATAAGTGTGTATCAACAAAATAAAACCAAACAACGCAGAAAAAAGGCAACAGGAATATATATAAGATATTTTCTGGAAAATTTCAGTCATCTAGTGGTAGATATTAAAGCTCTGCACGAGTATGCTTTTTCGCCTCCCTAAATATATTCTCTTGCTATAGAATAAAAAATTTCCTCTATCCCAAGGTTGATTTATAAGGTTGTCGCCAGGGAGAGAGCGAGTACCCATAGTTGTCAAATCGAAGTTGACAGCTCATAGAAAATCTGCAAGTGCTTTCTTTTATCATCCGTTTTTTTTTTCGTAGTCATTCGCAAAATTGGCTGGTTTTGACAATTATGGGTACTGAGAAGAGAGTGCGATCAGCCCTGCGACAATCTTATAAATCAACCTTGCTCTATCCCTTTTCTGCTTTGCTCATACACTCTCTTTGTTTTATTCAGATATAAGAAACGAAGGGAATAAGAGCACGATGCTTTACTAACACCAGCAGGTAGCAAATAAAGCAATTAAAAATAACAATAATATCAGTGGTCATACCCTGAATATTTAGCGAATATTTTTTATTCGTCCGTTCGTAGAAAATAGATGTGTCTTGTATTGGAATCCAAAGAAGGGTGGTAGATAGGGGGTAGGTGTGCTCGGAAGAAATGTTGAGGGGCAAAAAATAATAGGACCTACTCATATATTTGACCCCTCTAGGAGTTCAGCTACGACCGATACAAGCTATTTTCGACAATGTTTGTGTTTTTTTGTTGCGAATAAAGCAACAAAAAATAACACAAATATGCATTACGAATAACAAAAAGCTTATTGCGGGAAAACCCAACATATCAACTCTTATTCAGGTCACTGCAGCAGATACCTGGTTATTCGTGTAGTTTATTAAGTGCTCAGAGAAAAAACGGAAACAACGCGTAGATCGAAGGCTCACCTCAGTGCTAGAGTGTATGAAAAGAGAACAGAGAACAAATAAAAAGTTATTCTCTTGCGCTACACGACCTCTTGCTACACGACCTGTTGTTTACATTTATTCGCTTGCAGCTTTGCTTGCAGTGATTACTACAGCCCTGATACAATAATTTACAAGTTAGCCTTGACAACTACCTTTTCTCTAACGAGCGGCGATCGGGAGTTGTCAAATCAATACAAAGTTTAACGTATCATCTGTTTTGCCGCTTCTTCGTTTTCTCTTTTTAAATGTGTTTTTGACAACTCCAAATCGCTGACAGAACTGTCACTCCTACCTTGTAAATCATTATACCATGACTACAGCAGAGAATCAGGGTATATTCACTAGATGAATATATTCATGCAGGGCTCTAGTAGATATGCTGGCAATATTTCAACTTATCGATTTTAACTAATTGAAACACTTGTTAATTTTTGCAGCTGACCCTGCACTGTTGTTGTTTCTTTCGTTGCAGCCTAATAAACAAAAAAAAAAATTTCCTGAAAAAAAAATATGTATTACTTACTTACTTACTTAGTTGGTCGTAACAACCCGTGTCCGGGTTTCAACCGACCTCATCAGCTCTCGCCAGGCGCCTCTGCTTTGCGCGCGTCTTCTCCAATCGGATACACCAAGTGCGGTTAGGGCTTCCTCAGCCTGGTCCATCCATCGAAAGCATGGTCGCCCTCGTCGTCGTTGACCAGCGACCCTCGCCTTGAGCACCTTTTTCGCTGGAGCTTCGTCGTTCATACGATGGACATGACCCAGCCAGCGTAGTCGCTGCACAGTTATACGCCGGACTACGTCAATGTCATCGTAGAGCTCATACAGCTCGTGATTCATTCGGATGCGATAGTCATCGCCGACTCGAACAGGACCGAAGATTTTGCGAAGAACTTTTCTCTCGAACACCCCCAGAGCGGCTGCGTCAGTTTGCGAAACTACCCATGCCTCAGAGCCATAAAGCAGCACAGGTAGAACGAGCGTCTTGTAGAGTGTTAGTTTTGTCGATCGAGAGAGGGCTCTGGAACTTAGTTGCTTACTGATCCCGTAGTAGCACCTATTAGCAATTATTGTTCTTCGCTTTATCTCCAGGCTGATTTCGTTTTTGGTATTAATGGCGGTGCCAAGGTAAACGAACTCCTTGACTACTTCAAAGTTATAGCTGCCGGATGAAACGTTGGAGTCTAAACGCCGAGCTCCCTTGTTTGTAGACAGCATATATTTTGTTTTGCCCTCATTTATCGTCAAACCCACTTTGGCTGATTCCTTTTCGATAGCGGCGAAAGCAGCGGTAACATCTCTCTTGGTTCTGCCGACAATATCAATATCATCAGCGTACGCAAAAAAAAAAAAAAATATGTATTAAATTGAAATATTATTAGCTTGCAAAACAAAGCTTACAAGCAAACAACAACCAAATAAAACAATTTAATAGACATTAGAATAATCATTTCGTCTTACAATTGCAAGGAATATTTTTTGCCATATTCATTTTCACCTTTGCTTGTATGCTTTTCTAACGTTAGTATTTAGTAGGTTATGTTTAAATTGCTGCAAACGAACTAGCAACAGTACCAAAATTGAGCGTGACTACGCAGGAATAGTGCTGATCATGCTTTCTTTCACAGTGTCAGAATTGTCAAAGCCAATGCAATTATTTTTCGTCACTTGGCAAACTGCGTCTCCACTCAGTGGTTTTTTTTTTCGTTTTTTTGTTTTACAGTTCTGTCACTCGGCTCTAAGTCATGCATCACCAACTTTTATTGTGCCAAGAGTCGAAGCGAGAGTTGACAAAGAGCTGGCAATACTTTTTGTGCATTTTATTAATAGCTAAACATACTAAGACTCAATTCAATCATAAAGGAAAGAAGAGAAAAGAAGACTGCTGATTTAAGATGAGTTTGAGCTACACAACTAAATATGCTTTCGTGGCCCAGTTGATAGAACAGCCAACTACGCATCACAGCGTACTGTGTTCAAACCTCAGTGGAAGCAAATATATGAAAAATGTCTAATAGCAGTTTTTTTCGTTTTTATACAACTAGTGCGTCGAATTGCTGTGTTGGTGTTTTCATAAGAACCATTTCGTTTCATTGGTTTTACCCCCATCTAGCTCGCCGTATTGTTATATACGCGGCTATAAAAGTTTCACTTCAAAAAACTGGGGAAAACAGTTTATATTGGCCGTTCCTGATCTCCTAGGGGTTTCAAATATATGAGCTGTTCCTATTTCTTTTTTTTTTGCCCCTCAACATTTCTTCTGAACACACCTACCCCTATCTGCCACTTTTCTTTGGGTCCCATTACAAAAACCACAAAAACTGTCGAAAATAGTTTATATCGGCCGTACCTGGACTCCTAGATGGGTCAAATATACCAGATGGTTCTATTTTTTTTTGTCCCTCCACATTTCTTCCGAACACACCTACTCCCTGTCTGCCGCCTTTCTTTGGGTCCCAATGCATAAAACACAAAAACTGTCGAAAATAGTTTATAGCGGCCGTAGCTGGACTCCAGGAAGGGTCAAATATATGAGCTGGCCCCATTATTTTTTGCCCCTCAACATTTCTTCCCAACACACCCGAACCTATCTACCACCCTTCTTTGAGTTTCCATACCATTCGAAAAACCGAATTACTCAAATCGAAAATCGAGTCGAATTGCACTACTCCACTCGAGCCGAACTTGGAGCAAGTCGCACAGTTATTTGTGATTCTACTTCTGACACATCTGTTTTCTACGAACGAACGAACATCTACTATCTACGAACGAACGAACGCACCTCTTTTATTTACGAACAAACGAACATCTATTTTCTAGGAATGAATGAACGAACATCTATTTTCCACGAACGAACGAACGAACAAAATATTTATTTTATATCACTACGAACGAACGAACTAACAACATATTATAACTATTCAAGAAAAAAAATAATTACTCAAAAAGTGCTTGCCGTTCTCAACCTTTGGGATCCCTAATGTACGTGAGTTCTGTTTTATATAATAGTATAGAATAAATATGTCTGTCGTTTAAACTTAAAAATTGCTCTAGCTCATAATTGTCGCTGCTTTTATAAAAGTGGCGGTATTTTGCATTCAAAAATGTGGCAGCATTGATATTGCACGCAGTTCATATATATGTCTCTTTCTTTGTGAACCTTTTTGACTTTTTTTAATCTTGTTCAAAAAGAGCTATAATAAAAAAAAAACACAGGTGCGTCGATGGACACACGAGAGAAGCGAAGCTTTTTCGCAGTTACATAGATTTGATAGCTTAATGATTTTTTCTTTTTAATAAATTAACTTTTAAATTCAAAAATTTAAAAAAACATAAAATGAATAACATATATACCGAAAACATATTTACTGCTTATTTTTTATTGTTGAATGTCAAATTTCCACGCCAATTACATATACGGGCATATAATGCCAGCGAATCTCCATTTGAACTCTCCACACATGGTTGTGAACTTGACTGCACTGAACAAACACATGCCAGAGATTTAGCAGAGTTGATGCAATCTCTAGATAATAATTTATACTCTATGCCAACAACACCACAAACGCATTCACAATACAAACACACCAATGCTGCAGACACCTTGTGGCAAATAAAAGCAAATTATTGTAGCATAACAAATACACAACCCTCTATCTATTGATAGATGGTGACGATCTACTGCAGCATAGCTTCTGTTATAACTAAGATTAAATTAACAACCGTTTCTCACAAGTCTTTGTGGCCTAGTGGTTAGTGTGCTGGGCTTTCAATCAAGAGGACGGGGGTTCGATCCCCACGGGAACCAAAATATATTTTTAGCATTTAATATTAAATTATTAAATTTTCTTGTTGTAATACGCGCTAGCAACATAGAAACCATCAAAATTCCAAGAAAAAATCTATCGAACATTTTTCAGATTTCACTCTAAGCAAATCACAGAACGAGGAGTAAAAAGCTTCGCTTCAAAAACAACCGACTACAAAATCACTACAAAGTAAAAAATAATTTTAAAAATACTTTTCCTTTTAATTTCTTGGTCATATTTGATAATTTCTTTAAACATACAGGGTGCGGCTAAAGTTACTATATGATGTAAAACAATTGTAACTTCTTTGCATGCGAGTATTTAACTTTTTCTTTTTTCCTATTTCAGAAATTAAACTTGGGAGAATATTTAAAAATGGAACGCTATACAATTGCGCAAAGAACTAAGATTGTTTTTCTATTCATTGAAAATCATCGTTCGATAATTAATACTCAACGTGCATACAGAAGATTTTATGGTGTAAGAACTGCTCCAACGGGTCCAACCATTCGTTCGTTGGTGAATAATTTTGCTGAATATGGGACTGTCGGAGATTCAAGACGTACGGGCAGACCTCGAACTGGCAGATCGGCCGAAAATATTGATGCTGTGCGACAAAGCATCGAAGAAAATCCGGAGACATCAACGAGAAGACGATCTTCCCAGTTGCAGCTTTCTGACCGCACTCTTCGGCGAATTTTAAAACACGATTTGCACCTCTTCCCTTACAAAATCCAACTAGTCCAAAAACTAAATCCTGAGGACTTCGTATTGCGCTTGGAATATGCTAGAGCAGTTTTAAATCTCGTTGATCAAAATGAACATTTTTTGTCAAATTTAATGATGACCGACGAAGCGCATTTTCACTTGAACGGTTTCGTAAATAAACAAAACAACAGATTTTGGGGATCCCAAAATTCCAAAAATCTTCATCAGAAATCTTTACACGCAATTTGTGTTACCGTTTGGTGTGGCATTACCGCCCAAAAAGTTTACGGTCATTTTTTTTTTGAAAACGATCAAGGTGTATGTGAAACAATAAATGGAGAACGTTACAGAGTAATGCTACAAAATTTTTTTATTTCCGCAATTGCCACCAAACGCCAATATATGGTTTCAACAAGATGGTGCAACAGCTCATACAGCCCGTGCAACGATGGACTTATTAAGACAACAATTTCCTAATCGGATAATTTCTAAAAACGGCGATTTGAGATGGCCACCACGATCGCCAGATTTGACTGCACCGGATTTTTTCTTGTGGGGCTATCTCAAAGACAACGTTTATGTGAATAAGCCCCAAACCTTGCAGCAACTCAAGGACAACATTCAAGAAGAAATTGATCGTATACCACAAGAAACACTCAACAAAGTTATGGAAAATGCCATAAAAAGAGCACATTTTTGCGTTAGAGCAAATAATATCTCATTTCACTGATATTATTTTTCATAATTAATGTAAAAAAATAACATAAAATAAACTTTTTTTTTATCATAAATTTTTTTGTTTTTTTCATTCCATTCAATAGTTATTTAAAAAACAAATCATATAGTTACTTTAGCCGCACCCTGTTTTTACGTTGTAATGATTTTGTAGTTGGTTGTTTTTTTTTTAAAAAATTTTTATTTCTTCCTTTTCAGAGAATATGATAAATTTTCGAAAAAAGAGTATAATCAACATTAGTACAATTGTTCCGAAAAAATTTGTTCTATTAAATTCAGAAAGTTTGTTGGTTATTTCAAATATCTGCCTCTTAAATTTAAATTAGATGTCACATGTTTTGAAATTATTATACCCATTCTTGTAACGAGTTTTATTACCCTAGTGTCAATATTATTCCAGATATAGTGTTTTTCTAATATTTCCATGCCCCTTTGTTATATAAGCGCCCACTTTCTTGAGCATTATTTCCAATAATTATGCCTACCCCCGTACTTTATTTCAGTACCCCAGCGTCAATATGAACTGCGATAGTGTTTATCTAGTATTGCCACGCCCATTTATCCAATAACGCATACTTTATTGACCATAATTTTTAATAATTCTGCCTACCCCTGTACTACAATAAATTTCAGTGCCCTAGTGTCAATATTATTCAAGATACACTGTTTTTCTAATATTGCCACGCCCAGTAGTCAAAAGTCGCCCACTTTCTTCACCGTAATTTTTACTAATAATGCCTACCCCTATACCAAATTGCAGTACCATAGTATCAATATTATTCGAGATATACTCTTTTTCTAATATTGCCACGCCCATTTCTCAAATAACGCCCATTTTCTTGACGGAAATTTGTAATAATTGTGCATACCACTACACTAAATTTCAGTACCCTAGTGTCCATATTATTCGAGATACACTAGTATTTAGTATTGCGAAATCTATTATTGCCACGCCCAGCTATCGAATACCGCCCACTTTACGAGCACCTCCATGCTTATCATATCTATCTGTTCCCCAAAAATTATGGCAATCAGGCATATGGTTTAGAAGTTATCGATGTACATACATTTAAAAAGAAAATAAAAAACAGATATGTAATAAATATATTTTAAAATTGGAAAAGTATACAGTCCTTTAAGTAATAGAAGAGATGCTTTAATCACACCCTTTACCTTTTATATACTTCTCAAATTCCAAGGTAGTCGATCTAGAGCAGTAAACTCCAGTCCCACGTCGGAGCTGACACGCACACTTCTTTTTTTTAACCAAAAATGCTTATTAATAATGTTGAAAAAAAAGCAAATTTATATATCCCCAGGTAAAAATAAATAGCTGCCGAACAACAACCACTTGGCCGTAATGAGGTCGAACAGGGCTTCATCGCTGCCTAAAAGCCTCTCGGAATATGAACCAATTTGAGTCCAATTTTGAGTGCAAAAGTCTACCACCCGAAGACTGGCATTAAAAGTTTTTGCTTCTAAAAAATAAAGCGAAGAAAGGCGTAAAAGAATGTTCTGGTCTACCATTTTAAAGAATTTGGTTCAATTCTCGGCATAGGCGAGTTCCGAAAGTGCAATAATTCATTAATTCATCACCCATAACAGTGACATTATAAATGTCTGTATTGAGTAGCTTAATCAGCTTAATCATCAAAGCTATCTCTTGGTATATAATTTTAAATTATATTAATGCAAATAAGAACATGAATGTTTTCGCTATGAACTGAACCAGCAACCTCCACCATCACATACCAGCAGCTTAGCCTTTTTAAAGTATATTTTTGGCCTATCTTCCAATTTTGATTCAACAACATCTTCTCACGGCTTAAGCAAAATGCTTGTTTTAGCCTTTTTAAAAAAAGATATATCTAACTTCAATAAATATATACAGAGCTACATCAAAAAAAAAACTACAAAAATCTCAATGGGTTCCGGTAGCCATTGGTCAATAGAACCGATTATCCAAGGTATGTCTCTGAGATAGCTCAAAAAAGTGATATTCTTTAACTTCTTTGCATTAGAGCCATTGGGAAAAATTCTTGCAAATAACTTGGCACAAAAAATTGATTTGCTCTTCAAATATCTCGTTGAAATACTTCCTTAAGGACCAAAAATTATATCAAAGTAACTCAATAACGATAGCTGCTACTAGCATCGTAATTCAGCTAAACCAAATTTCATTATCTAATATCGTAGAATATTTAATCTTCTAATATCATTGCAGAGCATCATATTCCATAAAACTTCCCTAAGGGTCAGTTTTTCAGTACGAGTTTAAGGCCTAGTCAAATTAAACCGAGTTTAACTAACCAAAATTGAATGTTTACGCTTCGTTTAGGCAAAAAAGAAGCACATCACATGATAGTTTAAGTCAATTAAACTTCTACGAATGCTAAAATATTCAGTTAAACCGAGTTTAAATGTCAAATTTTGGTGAGTTAAGCTCGGCTTAATTTGACTAAAGTTTAAACTCGAAGTGAAAAACTGGCCCTTAGTGGTTAAATTCTTACGATTTAGTTTAACTTATTTGGAAAAACGCAAATATTTTTTGTTTATAATCTTTACAAAAAATATTTGTGTTTATAATCTTCACAAAATATATTTGCTTCGTCATTACAGTTTCAAGTATTGAAAGTGAGAAGTGGAATGATGAAAAACTTGTGTGTCCAAGTTTAGAATTTATATAACTTAGTGTTACTGAGGTATTCGAAATTATACTAGCCATTATATTTTATGAGAACGGTCTAAAATGGGATTTATGACTGAAAATAGGGATAAATATGGTTCCAAGGAGTTTTACGGTTCTGCAAAGTTATCATAGAGATAAGTGGTAATTTATTATAGTTAATATAGAGGAATTTGTTTGTTGGAAACACGAAACTGATACCACCAACCATTCCAGAGTTATACTATTTTTTGTTTTTTGAGGGGGTATTGTACCCCCATATTATCCATAATTTTGTGGATACGAATCACACGCAACTATGTCAAATCTCGTCGAAATTTTCATACATGCATAATATTGTGTCATCAAATATCTATGACTCAATCAGGCCTATCGGGAATTCCGAGAGGAAACAATTTTCCATCGATCTTTTTTGTTACAAAGAAAAAAATTTCAACATCGTGAATTTCCCACAGAATTCTGTTTCCCCTCGGACTAAAATTAAATTCGAAATTATACTCAAATTTGTCAATGTCAATGTGGAAAATAGATTTTAAAACAAAAAAATATCAAGAATAGTTTTGACCGAAGATAAATACGTCTTATAACAAGTTTACGTTTTCTTTATCTTCTTCTTAATTAAAAGTAGTACAGTAATTCGGCTTTGACTGCTGCAGACTTAATTCACCAGTCTTAAATATCAAACGCCGTCAGGTTGTTCAATACTTGGTTCTTCAAAGACAAAATTAAATTCGAAATTATACTCAAATTTGTCAATGTCAATGTGGAAAATAGATTTTAAAACAAAAAATATCAAGAATAGTTTTGACCGAAGATAAATACGTCTTATAACAAGTTTACGTTTTCTTTATCTTCTTCTTAATTAAAAGTAGTACAGTAATTCGGCTTTGACTGCTGCAGACTTAATTCACCAGTCTTAAATATCAAACGCCGTCAGGTTGTTCAATACTTGGTTCTTCAAAGAGTGTTATGGTCCTCTTTTGCTTCTTACTAAAACCGTGTACTGAATTTAATTTTTTATTTTTTCTAAACGTAAAATTAATCAGTTTTCCTCTCGTAATTTCATTCACGATTATATTTTCACGCTATATATTCTCTTGGAAAAATGTTTTCTTTTTGAAACATTGTTAACGATACCAAGGGAAAGGGAAAAATGTTCTATGTAAAATTTTCTTGCCAATAAGCCTGAATATAACAGAGCTGAATATAAAGCTGCCTAAACGCACACAGATGGATCTGTAAAGGAGAAGCAAGTTGAGTGTGAGATAATGTACAAACAGTGCTAAAGTTTAATTTCTGATAAAGTTCATTCGTAGCAAAATAGTGCAAACAACAAAGCGATCATAAATCGACTTTCACACAATTGCAACTAATAGCCGACAATAGAGCAGAAAAATCTTTATCAGCCAACCAATAACTTATTGATCATGACATTTTCTCATGTTCCTCCAAACGAAGTCTCTTACGCCAATCCGGGATAATGTTCTGTATAGCACATTTGAAGCCGGTTTACATTTTTTTTTTCTTTTATGTCTGCTTATACTCGTAGTGATAGATCTGCGATAAGATCTGTGCGTCGGTTGAGCATCAATAGCTAAACTGAATAGTATTGCCAATAAATAGAAGATGTTGCCGTGGAAAAATATGTTTGGGGAATCCTGTAGTTCAGGCACTCGCATAAGCATGCATTTACATTTCTTTTGAGTATGCTGCGTGTGCATGTTTTTCTTTTAATAGTCGATCGAAATGCAACAAAAACAGCAACAAGTTTGTGCTAGTTGCCCGTTGTTAGCTGCCAGAAGATGCTGGCTGGCAGAAGATACTGGCTGGCATTAAACCGTCGTTGCTGTGGTCATCGGTTCGTTCCGACTTTTGATTTGAATGGTTCCTAACTTGTCGCTTAAGTGGAATCTAATTGCTTTGGAATTGGTATCTCGGGATATTTATTGCATTGGTATGCTTTTAAAAGAAGGAAGGGGAGTCTTTAAGGAATGGTATTTTGTGCATGACATTGAATGTTAGCTGTATTGAAAGAGATTTACTTTACAGTTTCAAGTGTTTGTCATGTTCTACCTTAAAGTAAATTTGTGCTCAGGATGTTCAATATAGTTTGGATTACATAAAGTTTTATTCCAAAAATGAATTATAAAATTAATATCAACTATAATTTAAAGTATGTTTTACGTCTTTAAATCAACATTGCTTCATAAACCACTTCTTTAGTGTCGATTGCAGATAGCAACAATAAAGCAATGTCATAAAATTCAATGAAAATTCAATGTCAAAAATTCAGTATTAAGATCCTTGAATCTAGTGCTTCTTATGACCATGTTTCGTGCTGCAGCGAAGTCAATCAGTCTCATTCCGTTATCGGATGTGTTGTCGTGGAGGCTGAACTTTCCGACTGTTGGACTAAATATGGTTTCCTTGCCCAACTTTGCGCTGAAGTCACTAAGCACAATTTTTGTGTCGTGACGGGGACGAAAGTTTCTTTGGTCTTATCGTCCTTGTCCTCTATCGGAGCGTGCGCACATATTAGGCTTATATTAAAGATTTTAGCCTTGATGCGTAGGTATCGTTGAAAGGTGTGAATCGCAGGACGTGATGCCGCAATCTCTTGCCAACTACAAATCTGCACCCAAACATCTTTCCAAGATATCAATCAGTTGGATACAGGCACCTTCCTAATTAAGAGTTCGGACATTCTAGGTGCATATCCGTAAATCATTATCAGTTTATTGATTGCGGTAGTCGTCATCAGATTTGTTACTATTTTTTACTAGTAGCCAAAACAACCAATTGATATACAAATAATATTTGGAGTAGAGAAGTTTTTAATAATGTTTTGATTTTTTTTTTATAATCAGGCTTATAGGCAATAAAATTTCCCATAGAACTTTTTTTTCTTTACCAAAATTGGTATCGTTAACAACGTTCGACAACACCTCTTTCAAGGTTGTAAAGAACTTCGTCTACCTCGGTTCCAACATTAACTCCACTAACGACATCAGTAGAGAGATAAATCGAAGGATAACTCTTGCCAACAGGTGTTACTTTGGGCTCAGTAGGCAATTGAGAAGCAGAGCCCTCTCTCGACCAACAAAAGTCACACTCTATAAGTCACTAATCATGCCCGTCCTGGACGTTGAGCAGCTCTGATGAAAAGACTTTGGGAGCTTTCGAGAGAAAGATCCTTCGCAAGATCTACGGACCAATCTGCGTCAATGGCGATACGAGCTGGCGGCGTTATATGAGCTATACGCTAACATCGACATAGTAAAGTGTTGAGCGGATGGAAGACGACGCCCCAGCGAAGAAAATTAATGCAGAAGAGGGCGACCGCATCTCCGTTGGAAGGACCAAGTAGAGGACAAGCTTATGAAACATGGTGCTTCCAACTGCCGCCAGCAAGCGCTAAATAGAAATGGCTGGCGGAATTTCTAACAACAGGCCACAACCGACTTACGGTTGTAAGCCCCACCTAAATAAGTAAATAAAAACGTTCGAAAAGGAAAACTTCCTATCGTGATAACTATCACGATACCAATCCTGAAAAAAATCACGAGAGAAAATTGGATTGATTTTACGTTTATTTTTCCATAGTTACTTTTTAGAGGAATTTCTGCTGCAAAGTACTAAATATAAGAATTCAACACAAAAACACTTATATTTCGAAATAAGATGAACGTGCATGAATTCATAGAGTATTAGCAAAGAATATTTATGAAGAAACCTTTCTTTGGATTCCCGTATATAAGTGATTTTGAAGACGGAAGCAATATTCGAAGAGCATATATATCCATCATTTTATGACATCACGTTCTTTAGGATGTGGGTGTGGTTACAATCGCTTTCACCAATACTACAAATGGGATAAATATATTGACCTCTTACGGATAGATCAGATATGGCTTAATAGTCTCTGAATACTGTTCTGCTCTCAATCAAGAAGAAGATAAAGAATATCTACATCATATAATATGTCTTTATCAACTCTCATGACTATTTCATTTGCTATTATTTTGATAATTTTATTTTCATTTTATACAATTTATTTTCCACATTGACTGTCAATATTTAAGCATAACTTCGAATTTAAAATTATTTCGATAGAAAAACAAGTTCTTCGGGAAATTCACGATGCTGAAATACTTTTCTTGCGAGGAAAATTGTTCGAGGGAAAATTTTTTTCTCTCGAAATTTCCGATAGGCCTCAATGAAAAGAAAAAGGAGATGGTCTTTAATTTATTATGGCTATGTTCTTTGTTCGGGCTTGTACTGAATTGAAAGCTTTACATTTTGACGTAGAATTACGTCTTAAAGCGCGGTTTGTATTGGGGTATTTCACAAATTTTTCAAGGTCATGCTAAAGTTTTTGGGGGGACACCCGGAAATCCGGGAATTCTCAGCGAGTTGGAATTACTGCTTGCAATGCATCTTCAAACGAAAAGTTGATCCGACAAAAAATGAGTTCGTATTTTCCACGAATAGGAAAAACGAAAAGCTCTATTGTTCTCTGAAACAGCAGACAACTACCAAAAACAGAGAGACTGCTAGAAATTTCCTTTTCTTTCACGATAATGAATGTTCTTGACGAAAGATTCCCTAAAAACCCCACAACCTTAGCTCGACGCTGATATATACATTTCTTTCGTTTTTATAGTTTGTTATTGTTTTTTTAATCTTCAGCAAGATTAATGCAATAAATACCACATAAATAATTCAAAAAATTATACTACTACTACATGCAGAGAAAAAATATATTTATATATGCTTGGTTTCAAGAACAAACTATTTAAGGGGGGACATGACATTGGCAGTTTTTTGAAATCAAAATTTTGTATTTTAGTAAATATTCTTAAGATTCCAAGAAAACTTGCTACTGTTAATTGCTACCTGACTTTTGGTGGTTGTTATTTCGTATCTACTAGAAGGGTGGGTTTTTTTTTGTGTTTTTTAATTTCTTTATATTTCTTTATATTTATAACTCATATAGTGGAATTTTTATTTTATATGCTCAGTTATTTGGCATCTTTTGCAGCGTGAAGTCGTGGTTTTTTTGTGAAAAATATTGAAAAATTGAAAAATGAAGCGTCGTTCTTTAGATCGAAAAGGCAAAAGAGGTTTTTTACACAAAATCATTACACCAAGTAAACCTATTTCAACAGAAGAAAGAAGGTGGAGTTCACTAGTACATCTGCTAAAAAACTTCATGGAGCATCAGTGGATGTTGGTTGTGATGAAACATTTTCCTACTGCATATTACAGTATGCTGAAATATTTTTGGGCATTGCTGATTGCCTTGTTTATCGAAAATGTGGTGGAAATGTGAATTGCTAAACAAGTGCTTGGGTGGATTCATGCAAAACTCCAATGAAAGTTTGAATGCAAAAATTTGGCTCATTGCACCTAAGTGTTTGCCAGGCAGCAACAGAATTGTTAATATTGCAAGCTCCATGGCAGTGTCTACTTACAATGACGGCGCTTATAGTTATTTGCAAATGTTTCAACTACTTGGTATCACCATAGGAGCTACAGCATTGAATTTTTCCAAAGGAAATGATGCAAATCGTTTGAAATGCGCCAGAGTGAAGGCATATGAAGCTTCAAAAGAAGCCCGAATTGCTAAACGATTGCAAGAAACTATAAAAAACAGCACAACACAAGATAACGAAGGCATACAGTACGAAGCAGGCATGGCAGATTGAAGGTAACCTTTTTTTCTTTGTTCACAAACTTTGAACGCGTTTATCTCGAAACCATGTTTTTCGTACTGGTTGCGGCACTAGCGGATTCATTTTTGACGAAATTTTTTTTTGTATTTTTTTAAACTTGATTCGCTTTTTTATGAATTTTTAAAGTCAATGTTTTTTTCGAAAAAACACACTTTCAAATTTGGAACATCACCAAAAATTGAAAAAAAATTTAAAGAAAAAAGCTCGTGTCATACGATAACCAATTTTGCAAAGATTTAAGCAAGTAATTTTTTTCCAGATCGGACAATTTTTGCAACTCCCAGCGCTGCAACCACGAGGCCACGTTTTTTTCTCTGCCGCCAGTTTGGAGCTCTATAAAACCATGTTGGAGTGAAAAATATAATTTTTTTAATATTTTTTCTTGTAATTTGTTCAATTCTCTTTTGGAAATTTGGAAAAATGTTTGTTTTTGACTGAGTTATGAATTTTTAAAAAAAGGTATATTTTCTCTGCCGCGAATGTCATGTAACCCCTTAAAGGGAACCACTTAATGATCAAGAACTTTTCTACATATGCATTATTTTTCGATATAAGATATTAGTTGTGTCCAAGATAATATAATTGTCCTAGCAATAAATAGAATTGTTTGGTTCTTCCCAATGAAAATATATTTTCAACACAGTTGAACTCAAAAAGAGTTGAAAAGAACTCCGTTCTTTATGTGTTGTGCCTCGACACACATATATCTGTTTCTTTTGCACTTGGACAAAAAATAGAGAAAACTTTCTTACCTTATGCGCTTGCTTTAAGCCCGTATGATACTTCATTTTTTTTGTCCAATTTTAAAATCTGAAAACAAGTGGCGCGTGGGCAGGACAGACATATTTTGTAAGAAAAGATTAACGTTGTTTTTATTTTATTTCTGGTGTTTTTAAGAGCAGCGGCATTTAATAAATTTATATAAGCTTCACTCATCACTTCCAATTCAGCATACATTTATCTTAAATAGTTTTGTTTGCTCTAAAAATGTCAAATTAATTATTAACAGCACAGTAAATATTTGATCGAAACTTAACGAAGAACAAACTAAGAGAAACGGCAAAAAAAAAATGCAAAGAAAATACAGTCCGTCCAACAAATTTTTCTCCAATCCGTACTATATGCGTACTCACTCACACCAATTGAATCCATGCGCTCGTATTATTTGAACTGCGCTAGTTTTCGTTTTCAATGACAAAAATTGAGCAAAAATAAATGAAGTATCATACAGGCTCTATTAGCATTTAACTGCTTTTAACTGCCAATTTTAGTTATGGTTGAAGAAATTGCCGCTTTTTTATATTTTCAAGCTTCAAGCAACCAAAAGTGTTTGTTAAAAGTGAATTTAAAGTGAGTGTAAATCAAATTTAATATAAATACCAATATTTTAATGCAGTATAACATTTGATATAATATTAAAAACGTTGTGTTAGTTGAATAGTGTTCGGTTACAGGTAAGTAAAAAGTTCTAAAAAGTAATATCTGACTACAACCATATTATGTTTTCTCCAACTCCAATACGTGTGCTAATCAAGGTTATTGTTATATCGGAAAAACACAATGTGGTTACTTGTCAAACATAATAAAATCCGAGAAAACGTAGTTACGGTTCACTAAACATATTTTGTTTCGTTGAAACTATAAATTTTTTAGATCAAGCATTTTGTAATCACAGTGAAAAACTTTTGGTATATGTTTTGCTAAAATATGTTAGCATGTTAGTTAAAATAAGTAAATATAGTGTAATCATTGGTAAATATATAATGTTATTCCTATGTAATCTCCAATTAATATATTTTTGGTAAGCAATTGTCCGTGAATATTTTATGTTATTTTTAATAAAATTATATTTCCAAGCAAATAAATAGTAATAGACTAAAAGTGTTCTAAGTCCATTTGTAATTACAATATATAAATGAAAACATATTTTCTTTAAAACAAAACATATTTTTTTAAATCTAAACAAGAACAAGTTGATTGTTTCCAAACAACAAGTGCTAAGGAGTCAACAAGTACAATTAAATAATGGTAAGATGCAAATATATATACAAAGAAAAAGAAATAGAGATATCGGCTTAATGTCTTTGGCAAAGTTTTAACAAACAGTCCAATATACTAACAAAAAACAAAACATACTCGCAAAATAATTTTTTACAACATTTTTTTTAATTAAATGCCAAAAAAGTGTAGTTTTTTTTTTGTTTTTGTGGGTATAACTTGAAGGGAAACCAAAATTTTCCTACACTATTACGTATATCTACAAAATTGTAGAGAAAAAAAATTAAAAAACTTTTGTGAACATACGTATGTGATCTGAACGTGTCTACACTACTTAAAAGGCTCAAGAAGATCATTTTTTAAGAGAAAAATAACGATTTTAGGGCTGTTTTCGCAGTTTTTCGGCGATAATTCCTAAACTTAGAAAATTTTTGACAAAATGTCTTCCGACAAACTGTTCATTATTCTTTTGCCTACAGTTTGTAGAAAATATTTGGTTTAAAACATGCTTAGTTTAGGAGCTATCGCCAAAAAACTGCGAAAACAGCCCTAAAAATCGATATTTTTCACTTAAAAAAATTATCTTCTTGAGCTTTTTAAGAAGTGTAGACACGTTTAGCATTACATAAGCAAGTTCACAAGAGTTGTTCACTTTTCTGTTGTTTATAGTTTGTCAGATGACATTTGGCTGAAAATTTGCTTAGCTTAAGGAGTTATCACTGAAAAACCACGAAAGCAGCCCTCAAATCGATATTTTCTCATAAAAAATTATCTTGAGGTTTTTAAGTAGTGTAGACTCAGAGCACATAAATATGTTCACAAGAGTTGTTCACTATTATTTTGCCTACAGCTTGTTGGAAGACATTTTGCAACAAATTTGCTTAGTTTAGGAGTTATCTTTGAAAAACTGCGTAAACAGCCCTAAAAATCGATATTTTGACGTAGAATTACGTCTTACAGCGCGGTTTGTATGAGGAGTATTTGTATTTGTATTTGGTAAATTTCTTCAAGGTCATGCTAACGTTTTTTGGGGGACACTTTAGGGTATAATACTCGTATAGCATTTAATATTCATCATACAAAGATAAAATTTATGCCAAAATATAAGCTATTTTGTGCATAAAACCAATATCTAACTTTGGATTTTGTCACTACTTAAATAAACCCACAAAAGATAACAAAAGAAAAGAAGAAAAATTCACATTTTTGTATGAGAAGAATGCATACATGATTCAATTGCTGCTGACGTTTTTATGCTTGTTGATTTAGTTCTTGCCGAAATGTTGAACGCAACATCGTGTTGCTTGTTGAATAGAATCGTTTTATGAATTTCTCAGAGCTTTACAAGCAATGCATACGTATATAAATGCTTGCGCCGCTAAAAATCTTTCAATCTGCTGGCAGACTCCAATCAGTTAGGATGGGGGAGGTCGCTTTGTCCGCCTGATGTTCACAGAAAATAGGACGTTGCAATACGAAGAAGCGATGCATATTCATTATATTAGTTAATATTTGGTATTTAAAAAAATCAGCGATACTACACATAATCCATTATTTAAATCAAGAATTGTTTTACGAATATTTTTCAGTAACTGCTTGTGTTGTTGTTATTAATGCGTATGTATGAAATATTTGCATATATATATTTCTTTCGTTTTTTAGTTTGTTTTTGTTAATCTTCAGCAAGATTTAACATAAATATTACATACATAATACAAAAATTATATTACTGCAATGCAGGTTTACATATACGCAGATTGGAGACTGGCATGGTAGTTATGCAATTATAAACTTCATTTATTTTTAAAATATAATAAATTCGAAATATTTATTGATCTAGTTTTATATATACATATTAAAATTATATTTTGCTTGTTCAAATTTAAAGTTGTTTAGTTTTTTCTTGGCTACAATTTTCACGGTGTTCCGTAGCAGTTTTAAATAAAAAGTCTTGGCATCCAGCGGATTTTTGCTCAGACACGTTTCTTCTAACATATCGTTTCTATCTAACATATATATATTATATATATATATATAAAAATCGCGAGTGAAACACTTTTTTAAAAAAATATAAAAAAAGTTTGTCTCTTTGGAAGTTTTGAGTTTCAGTATTTTTACGAAAAAAAAATTCCCAAAAACCCAAAAATACAAATTTTGAAAAAAGCAAACAAGAAGTGCACTAAAAATAATTTTGAGCTATTTTGTGCGAAAAATTGAAAAACCAAAATTAAGTTAAAAAATGACAGCTGTTGAAACTTGACTTATTTTTCAAAAATCTTTAAAGTGCCCTTTTCTTGTATATCGAACACAAGAAAAAGTCATAAAAAATCAGAAAACTTAGATTTTTCATTCGCATTGACTTCAATAATTCAAAAAAATATCAAACATTTCACAGCGCGTACAACACAATTGATCATAAGAAGCTTGGTTAAAGTCCTTTCAAGGGGTGAAATGGCCATTTTCGTTTTTCGTTTTTATTTTAAATGTTTTTAATTTTAAAGCGTTTTGAAATAGCTCACATTTGAAATGTATCATAAATAGAAAATAGACAAAACATTAATTGAATTTTTATGTTTCATTAGC
Source organism: Coremacera marginata (assembly GCA_914767935.1). Taxonomy (NCBI): domain Eukaryota; kingdom Metazoa; phylum Arthropoda; class Insecta; order Diptera; family Sciomyzidae; genus Coremacera; species Coremacera marginata. The sequence continues at coordinate 135,942,518 of OU612043.1, read as the reverse complement.
AGGCCGCAGTGATCCGCGGCTTTGCCAAAAATTTTTTGTTTTGTTTTCCTTTGTTTTGCAGCTCAGTACTGCATATATGTGTATCTCACTTTTCGCTTTGTCCGAGGAATGGTGTAATATTTTTTTTTTTTTTTTTTTTTTTTAGACTTAACCAGCACTCAGGGGATGCCCCCTATAAATGCGAAAGCATTGTGTTGATTCCGAAGAAGGGTGATAGTTGGTTGGAGGGTGGAAAGATGGAGTAGTGTCGGTGAAGATTTGATTTAAATTTACACAGATTGAAACTGCCGGGAAACACGATCGCAGGGAGATTGTTCCACAATTTTACTGAGCGACTGAAGATCGAATTATCTCGGTAATGCGATGTTCTATTGGGCAAAGTCGCAATGGTAAAGGGATGGGCTTGGAGAGCAGCCCGAGTGAACCTAGGAAATACACGAGCTGGTGGCGTCAGGCCATGTATTTCCCTTGAACACTTCCCATGGTAGTACCTGTACAGAAGGCTTAGGCAACCAACATTGCGACGATGCCCAAGAGAGTTGAGAGAAGATGAAATATTTTCATCCCCTATCAAATATATCGCACGTCGTTGAATCCGGTCCAGAAGCTCCAAATATGATCTTGAAGCCCCTGCCCAAATGTGCGAATTGTACTCCATTTTCGGCCTAATATATGAGGTAAAGATCAAACGAAGATCAGATGGAGTGAAGTATTTCTTACACCGTTTTAAAAAACCAAGGCACTTGGCTGCTTCTTTTGACACATCAAAAATGTGATCATTCCAACGAAGATCTGCTTGTATTGAAATGCCTAGAACGTCAAGAGCATCTGACTCCGTAAGATCTACACCGTTCATATTGAGGGGAGCTAAGGGGCAATTGATTCGCTTGTGGGTTAACAGACAACACAGGGTCTTGCTAGCATTAAACTCTACTCTATTAGCAAGACCCCACTCGGAGATTTTTCTCAAGTCATTATTAAGTGTGTCATTCATATGTTGCCTCTTCCTCTCAATCTCCAAAGAGCTCGGGCGTTTTTTAAATGAATATGAATGGCAAATGCCGCTGTCATCCGCAAACGAATGAATTGGATTGTGAGTCAACGACAGAAGGTCGTTGATAAAAACCAGGAACAAAGTTGGCGATAGAACTGAGCCCTGCGGTACACCTGTGTTGATGGCGTGCTCTCTGGACGATATGCCATCGACTACAACATGGATCGTTCGATTCATCAGAAAGCACGTGATCCACCGAGCAAAGTTACCACCGACACCATATGCAATTAGTTTAGACACGAGCGCTTTATGCCACACTCGGTCAAATGCCTTAGAAATATCAAGTGCAACAATTTTGCTCTCACCGAATAAGTGAACGCATTGGTTCCATTTTTTTGTTAGGAACGCCATAAGGTCACCAGTAGAGCGGGCCCTACGGAAACCATATTGACGGACACTAAGCCATTCATTGTGCTCCAGATAGTTCATAAGGTTGAAGTTAATTACGCTCTCCATAACTTTGGCGAGCAAAGAGCATATCGATATGGGTCGGTAGTTTGCAGGGTTCGTGGCATCGCCCTTTTTTGGTACCGGCTGGACCCTTGCGACCTTCCAACAAGATGGAAAAACTCCTGTCCTGTAGGAGATGTTAAACAGGTTACGCAAATGCCGAGCCAGACTAGAAGCACACGCTTTAAGCACAAGTGGTGGTATGCCATCCGGACCAGAGGCTTTATTTATGTTGAGGTTTGCAAGGACTTTTTTAACTGCTCTCGTACGAAAATATATCTAAAGCATTACAGAAGACGTTCTTTCAACGAAAGGTAGTGGCTAATTGCTTAGTGGAATTGTGGAGTTATGTGCAAACAATCCGGCCAACAGGTTCGCTTTATCAGCCGAGTCCGTGAAGATTTGATCATCTTTTAAAAGAGTTGGAATAGTCGATGACGTCTGATTCTTTACTCTTTTAACAAATGACCAAAAGTTTTTGCTCCCTTTGGGGCAGAGAAGAACCTGTTCTCTGATGTGAGTTTCGTGAAGAAACTTTTCGCGTTTTAAAATTGCATTACAGCGATTCCTAGCCTCAATCCGAAGTCTTTTCGTATCGGCATTCTTATCAGAGCGCCAATTCAGAAAGGCTTCCTCTTTGGACCTGACTGCAATCCTGCAAGTCTCATTAAACCATGAGTGGTCTTTTGGTTTGATGCTTCTCATCTTATTAGGGATGAAAGACCGCATACCCAATAAGATAATTTCTTACACCATAACAGCCGCGGCATTCACATTTCTGTCAGCGAAACATCATTTCCAATTGAAGTTGCGATAAAAATTATTTAGCGCAGTCCAATTTGCTCTTCCATAAAACTATGCAGTCCTTTTCGGGGCCTCAGGCGTAGAGGTGCGAAGGTTAGAATATGGAAAGACAGCGGAGATGGTGCAATGGTCCGAATCACCAAGAGGTGCGTTGACACTCACATCATATTTTTCATGATGTGAAGTCAGAAAGAGGTCTAAGATGTTATGGCTATGCAGATCACTTCTTGGAAAAAAAGTTGGTTCCTTCACTAGTTGAATCAATTGGTTCGATTCAGCAAAAAGATCAACATATTGCCTTTTAGGTGTTGTTTGGCCCGAGTGACATAACCAAGCCGAGTTGTGGACATTGAAATCGCCAGCTACAACGATTTCATTATCAGGGAACAACCCCAAAATGTGCGATATCGAATCAGAGAGAGAGAGAGTCTAGTTTGTTCAAAGAAGCCTCCCTCCCTAATTTACAAGTTAGGTGGGACAGTTCTGTTGGCGATCTGGAGTTGTCAAAAACGCATTGGAAAAGAGAAAATGAATAAGCAGCAAAACAGATGAAAAGCTAAACTTTGTATTGATTTGACAACTCCTGATCGCCGCTCGTGAGAAAATAGGTAGTTGTCAAGGCTACCTGGTAATCATTGTATCATGGCCCGCGGCTCATCTCTTTTTTATGTGTGCTAGGCTAGTAGAGCAGAAAAAGAGAATAGTAGAGAGCAGCATGGAGTTAATTGAAACTCTAACAACAAAAACGCGTGAAAAGAAAACGATCAAGCAAATCGTGGCATCGAGAATTATTTATTAAAAAACTTAACACATTAATTAAACATACTGGCTATAAAAATTTCGAAACAAAAATATCCCTGTACTGTCCTGTAGCACAAATATAACATTTTAAAACTTATTTCCTAAAAATCGGCCCAGTACTTTTTGAGCTTACCAGAAAATAAAAATTTGCACTTCAATTTTAGAGAATTTGTAAGTTGCTGAAAAAGTCAGTATTTGAGGCATTTTTATTATTTTTTACTCTTAAACCGGGGCAACCCAATTTTTTTATATATATCTGGGCAACCCCGGAATTCCAAAATTTTTCGAAAGAAAATCAGATATGGTTTTAAGAATAATTGAAGTCATTGCAAGTGAAAAATCTGTTTTTTGATTTTTTATGATTTTTTTCTTGTGTTCAATATGGCAGAAAAGGGTACTTTAAGAATTTTTGAAAAATAAGTCAAATTTCAGCTATAACAGCTATAACGTTTTTAGCGATTTAATGGTTTTTCAGCTAAAACTTTGCTAAAGACAGTAAGCCGATATCTCTATTTCTGACGGAGCTGTTACATAAAAACTGATGGTACCACTTTTTGTCAAAATCACTAAAACCCTCAATATTAAATGGGTCGTAAAAAAGAAACGGGAGCCCAATTTTCAAAACCCAGCTAGGGTCTTACTCTCCTTTAATCATAGTATCGAACCTATACCGTGGGATCCCGTTATTTTTCCAAGAGTGCTTTTTTGTGGCATAGTGTTATTTGTTTCCAGGAAACATGCAGAATCATATCATACTTCCTGTTAATTATGTTTGGGAAGGCCTATTATTTTTCAGCGTGTATGCAGGTTTAAATATAAGGAGACAGTGCATAAAAGTTATGCTATTAAAAATTCCATTTATTTTTAAAATATCATAACAAATTCGAATTATTTATTTAACTAGCTTTAATATATTACATATTAAAAATATATTTTTTTTGTTCAAACTTGCATTTTCAATTAAATTCAAAATAACATATATATAAGTTCTTTACTGCAGGAAAAATAATAAATTCATATTATTCCGAAATATTTATTTTAATTTATTAAGCATAAGATTGTATTATATCGTCGTTAGGCGTGCAATACCGGTTATCACACATTTACAACACCGCGTATATTATTAAAAGGCCAAAATTGAAGTTTGGATTTTAATTCATTTGATTAAATTAATAAAGGGCGGATGAAATATTTTCATCCCCTATCAAATATATCGCACGTCGTTGAATCCGGTCCAGAAGCTCCAAATATGATCTTGAAGCCCCTGCCCAAATGTGCGAATTGTACTCCATTTTCGGCCTAATATATGAGGTAAAGATCAAACGAAGATCAGATGGAGTGAAGTATTTCTTACACCGTTTTAAAAAACCAAGGCACTTGGCTGCTTCTTTTGACACATCCAAAATGTGATCATTCCAACGAAGATCTGCTTGTATTGAAATGCCTAGAACGTCAAGAGCATCTGACTCCGTAAGATCTACACCGTTCATATTGAGGGGAGCTAAGGGGCAATTGATTCGCTTGTGGGTTAACAGACAACACAGGGTCTTGCTAGCATTAAACTCTACTCTATTAGCAAGACCCCACTCGGAGATTTTTCTCAAGTCATTATTAAGTGTGTCATTCATATGTTGCCTCTTCCTCTCAATCTCCAAAGAGCTCGGGCGTTTTTTAAATGAATATGAATGGCAAATGCCGCTGTCATCCGCAAACGAATGAATTGGATTGTGAGTCAACGACAGAAGGTCGTTGATAAAAACCAGGAACAAAGTTGGCGATAGAACTGAGCCCTGCGGTACACCTGTGTTGATGGCGTGCTCTCTGGACGATATGCCATCGACTACAACATGGATCGTTCGATTCATCAGAAAGCACGTGATCCACCGAGCAAAGTTACCACCGACACCATATGCAATTAGTTTAGACACGAGCGCTTTATGCCACACTCGGTCAAATGCCTTAGAAATATCAAGTGCAACAATTTTGCTCTCACCGAATAAGTGAACGCATTGGTTCCATTTTTTTGTTAGGAACGCCATAAGGTCACCAGTAGAGCGGGCCCTACGGAAACCATATTGACGGACACTAAGCCATTCATTGTGCTCCAGATAGTTCATAAGGTTGAAGTTAATTACGCTCTCCATAACTTTGGCGAGCAAAGAGCATATCGATATGGGTCGGTAGTTTGCAGGGTTCGTGGCATCGCCCTTTTTTGGTACCGGCTGGACCCTTGCGACCTTCCAACAAGATGGAAAAACTCCTGTCCTGTAGGAGATGTTAAACAGGTTACGCAAATGCCGAGCCAGACTAGAAGCACACGCTTTAAGCACAAGTGGTGGTATGCCATCCGGACCAGAGGCTTTATTTATGTTGAGGTTTGCAAGGACTTTTTTAACTGCTCCCGTACGAAAATATATCTAAAGCATTACAGAAGACGTTCTTTTAACGAAAGGTAGTGGCTAATTGCTTAGTGGAATTGTGGAGTTATGTGCAAACAATCCGGCCAACAGGTTCGCTTTATCAGCCGAGTCCGTGAAGATTTGATCATCTTTTAAAAGAGTTGGAATAGTCGATGACGTCTGATTCTTTACTCTTTTAACAAATGACCAAAAGTTTTTGCTCCCTTTGGGGCAGAGAAGAACCTGTTCTCTGATGTGAGTTTCGTGAAGAAACTTTTCGCGTTTTAAAATTGCATTACAGCGATTCCTAGCCTCAATCCGAAGTCTTTTCGTATCGGCATTCTTATCAGAGCGCCAATTCAGAAAGGCTTCCTCTTTGGACCTGACTGCAATCCTGCAAGTCTCATTAAACCATGAGTGGTCTTTTGGTTTGATGCTTCTCATCTTATTAGGGATGAAAGACCGCATACCCAATAAGATAATTTCTTACACCATAACAGCCGCGGCATTCACATTTCTGTCAGCGAAACATCATTTCCAATTGAAGTTGCGATAAAAATTATTTAGCGCAGTCCAATTTGCTCTTCCATAAAACTATGCAGTCCTTTTCGGGGCCTCAGGCGTAGAGGTGCGAAGGTTAGAATATGGAAAGACAGCGGAGATGGTGCAATGGTCCGAATCACCAAGAGGTGCGTTGACACTCACATCATATTTTTCATGATGTGAAGTCAGAAAGAGGTCTAAGATGTTATGGCTATGCAGATCACTTCTTGGAAAAAAAGTTGGTTCCTTCACTAGTTGAATCAATTGGTTCGATTCAGCAAAAAGATCAACATATTGCCTTTTAGGTGTTGTTTGGCCCGAGTGACATAACCAAGCCGAGTTGTGGACATTGAAATCGCCAGCTACAACGATTTCATTATCAGGGAACAACCCCAAAATGTGCGATATCGAATCAGAGAGAGAGAGAGTCTAGTTTGTTCAAAGAAGCCTCCCTCCCTAATTTACAAGTTAGGTGGGACAGTTCTGTTGGCGATCTGGAGTTGTCAAAAACGCATTGGAAAAGAGAAAATGAATAAGCAGCAAAACAGATGAAAAGCTAAACTTTGTATTGATTTGACAACTCCTGATCGCCGCTCGTGAGAAAATAGGTAGTTGTCAAGGCTACCTGGTAATCATTGTATCATGGCCCGCGGCTCATCTCTTTTTTATGTGTGCTAGGCTAGTAGAGCAGAAAAAGAGAATAGTAGAGAGCAGCATGGAGTTAATTGAAACTCTAACAACAAAAACGCGTGAAAAGAAAACGATCAAGCAAATCGTGGCATCGAGAATTATTTATTAAAAAACTTAACACATTAATTAAACATACTGGCTATAAAAATTTCGAAACAAAAATATCCCTGTACTGTCCTGTAGCACAAATATAACATTTTAAAACTTATTTCCTAAAAATCGGCCCAGTACTTTTTGAGCTTACCAGAAAATAAAAATTTGCACTTCAATTTTAGAGAATTTGTAAGTTGCTGAAAAAGTCAGTATTTGAGGCATTTTTATTATTTTTTACTCTTAAACCGGGGCAACCCAATTTTTTTATATATATCTGGGCAACCCCGGAATTCCAAAATTTTTCGAAAGAAAATCAGATATGGTTTTAAGAATAATTGAAGTCATTGCAAGTGAAAAATCTGTTTTTTGATTTTTTATGATTTTTTTCTTGTGTTCAATATGGCAGAAAAGGGTACTTTAAGAATTTTTGAAAAATAAGTCAAATTTCAGCTATAACAGCTATAACGTTTTTAGCGATTTAATGGTTTTTCAGCTAAAACTTTGCTAAAGACAGTAAGCCGATATCTCTATTTCTGACGGAGCTGTTACATAAAAACTGATGGTACCACTTTTTGTCAAAATCACTAAAACCCTCAATATTAAATGGGTCGTAAAAAAGAAACGGGAGCCCAATTTTCAAAACCCAGCTAGGGTCTTACTCTCCTTTAATCATAGTATCGAACCTATACCGTGGGATCCCGTTATTTTTCCAAGAGTGCTTTTTTGTGGCATAGTGTTATTTGTTTCCAGGAAACATGCAGAATCATATCATACTTCCTGTTAATTATGTTTGGGAAGGCCTATTATTTTTCAGCGTGTATGCAGGTTTAAATATAAGGAGACAGTGCATAAAAGTTATGCTATTAAAAATTCCATTTATTTTTAAAATATCATAACAAATTCGAATTATTTATTTAACTAGCTTTAATATATTACATATTAAAAATATATTTTTTTTGTTCAAACTTGCATTTTCAATTAAATTCAAAATAACATATATATAAGTTCTTTACTGCAGGAAAAATAATAAATTCATATTATTCCGAAATATTTATTTTAATTTATTAAGCATAAGATTGTATTATATCGTCGTTAGGCGTGCAATACCGGTTATCACACATTTACAACACCGCGTATATTATTAAAAGGCCAAAATTGAAGTTTGGATTTTAATTCATTTGATTAAATTAATAAAGGGCGGATGAAATATTTTCATCCCCTATCAAATATATCGCACGTCGTTGAATCCGGTCCAGAAGCTCCAAATATGATCTTGAAGCCCCTGCCCAAATGTGCGAATTGTACTCCATTTTCGGCCTAATATATGAGGTAAAGATCAAACGAAGATCAGATGGAGTGAAGTATTTCTTACACCGTTTTAAAAAACCAAGGCACTTGGCTGCTTCTTTTGACACATCCAAAATGTGATCATTCCAACGAAGATCTGCTTGTATTGAAATGCCTAGAACGTCAAGAGCATCTGACTCCGTAAGATCTACACCGTTCATATTGAGGGGAGCTAAGGGGCAATTGATTCGCTTGTGGGTTAACAGACAACACAGGGTCTTGCTAGCATTAAACTCTACTCTATTAGCAAGACCCCACTCGGAGATTTTTCTCAAGTCATTATTAAGTGTGTCATTCATATGTTGCCTCTTCCTCTCAATCTCCAAAGAGCTCGGGCGTTTTTTAAATGAATATGAATGGCAAATGCCGCTGTCATCCGCAAACGAATGAATTGGATTGTGAGTCAACGACAGAAGGTCGTTGATAAAAACCAGGAACAAAGTTGGCGATAGAACTGAGCCCTGCGGTACACCTGTGTTGATGGCGTGCTCTCTGGACGATATGCCATCGACTACAACATGGATCGTTCGATTCATCAGAAAGCACGTGATCCACCGAGCAAAGTTACCACCGACACCATATGCAATTAGTTTAGACACGAGCGCTTTATGCCACACTCGGTCAAATGCCTTAGAAATATCAAGAGCAACAATTTTGCTCTCACCGAATAAGTGAACGCATTGGTTCCATTTTTTTGTTAGGAACGCCATAAGGTCACCAGTAGAGCGGGCCCTACGGAAACCATATTGACGGACACTAAGCCATTCATTGTGCTCCAGATAGTTCATAAGGTTGAAGTTAATTACGCTCTCCATAACTTTGGCGAGCAAAGAGCATATCGATATGGGTCGGTAGTTTGCAGGGTTCGTGGCATCGCCCTTTTTTGGTACCGGCTGGACCCTTGCGACCTTCCAACAAGATGGAAAAACTCCTGTCCTGTAGGAGATGTTAAACAGGTTACGCAAATGCCGAGCCAGACTAGAAGCACACGCTTTAAGCACAAGTGGTGGTATGCCATCCGGACCAGAGGCTTTATTTATGTTGAGGTTTGCAAGGACTTTTTTAACTGCTCCCGTACGAAAATATATCTAAAGCATTACAGAAGACGTTCTTTTAACGAAAGGTAGTGGCTAATTGCTTAGTGGAATTGTGGAGTTATGTGCAAACAATCCGGCCAACAGGTTCGCTTTATCAGCCGAGTCCGTGAAGATTTGATCATCTTTTAAAAGAGTTGGAATAGTCGATGACGTCTGATTCTTTACTCTTTTAACAAATGACCAAAAGTTTTTGCTCCCTTTGGGGCAGAGAAGAACCTGTTCTCTGATGTGAGTTTCGTGAAGAAACTTTTCGCGTTTTAAAATTGCATTACAGCGATTCCTAGCCTCAATCCGAAGTCTTTTCGTATCGGCATTCTTATCAGAGCGCCAATTCAGAAAGGCTTCCTCTTTGGACCTGACTGCAATCCTGCAAGTCTCATTAAACCATGAGTGGTCTTTTGGTTTGATGCTTCTCATCTTATTAGGGATGAAAGACCGCATACCCAATAAGATAATTTCTTACACCATAACAGCCGCGGCATTCACATTTCTGTCAGCGAAACATCATTTCCAATTGAAGTTGCGATAAAAATTATTTAGCGCAGTCCAATTTGCTCTTCCATAAAACTATGCAGTCCTTTTCGGGGCCTCAGGCGTAGAGGTGCGAAGGTTAGAATATGGAAAGACAGCGGAGATGGTGCAATGGTCCGAATCACCAAGAGGTGCGTTGACACTCACATCATATTTTTCATGATGTGAAGTCAGAAAGAGGTCTAAGATGTTATGGCTATGCAGATCACTTCTTGGAAAAAAAGTTGGTTCTTTCACTAGTTGAATCAATTGGTTCGATTCAGCAAAAAGATCAACATATTGCCTTTTAGGTGTTGTTTGGCCCGAGTGACATAACCAAGCCGAGTTGTGGACATTGAAATCGCCAGCTACAACGATTTCATTATCAGGGAACAACCCCAAAATGTGCGATATCGAATCAGAGAGAGAGAGAGTCTAGTTTGTTCAAAGAAGCCTCCCTCCCTAATTTACAAGTTAGGTGGGACAGTTCTGTTGGCGATCTGGAGTTGTCAAAAACGCATTGGAAAAGAGAAAATGAATAAGCAGCAAAACAGATGAAAAGCTAAACTTTGTATTGATTTGACAACTCCTGATCGCCGCTCGTGAGAAAATAGGTAGTTGTCAAGGCTACCTGGTAATCATTGTATCATGGCCCGCGGCTCATCTCTTTTTTATGTGTGCTAGGCTAGTAGAGCAGAAAAAGAGAATAGTAGAGAGCAGCATGGAGTTAATTGAAACTCTAACAACAAAAACGCGTGAAAAGAAAACGATCAAGCAAATCGTGGCATCGAGAATTATTTATTAAAAAACTTAACACATTAATTAAACATACTGGCTATAAAAATTTCGAAACAAAAATATCCCTGTACTGTCCTGTAGCACAAATATAACATTTTAAAACTTATTTCCTAAAAATCGGCCCAGTACTTTTTGAGCTTACCAGAAAATAAAAATTTGCACTTCAATTTTAGAGAATTTGTAAGTTGCTGAAAAAGTCAGTATTTGAGGCATTTTTATTATTTTTTACTCTTAAACCGGGGCAACCCAATTTTTTTATATATATCTGGGCAACCCCGGAATTCCAAAATTTTTCGAAAGAAAATCAGATATGGTTTTAAGAATAATTGAAGTCATTGCAAGTGAAAAATCTGTTTTTTGATTTTTTATGATTTTTTTCTTGTGTTCAATATGCCAGAAAAGGGTACTTTAAGAATTTTTGAAAAATAAGTCAAATTTCAGCTATAACAGCTATAACGTTTTTAGCGATTTAATGGTTTTTCAGCTAAAACTTTGCTAAAGACAGTAAGCCGATATCTCTATTTCTGACGGAGCTGTTACATAAAAACTGATGGTACCACTTTTTGTCAAAATCACTAAAACCCTCAATATTAAATGGGTCGTAAAAAAGAAACGGGAGCCCAATTTTCAAAACCCAGCTAGGGTCTTACTCTCCTTTAATCATAGTATCGAACCTATACCGTGGGATCCCGTTATTTTTCCAAGAGTGCTTTTTTGTGGCATAGTGTTATTTGTTTCCAGGAAACATGCAGAATCATATCATACTTCCTGTTAATTATGTTTGGGAAGGCCTATTATTTTTCAGCGTGTATGCAGGTTTAAATATAAGGAGACAGTGCATAAAAGTTATGCTATTAAAAATTCCATTTATTTTTAAAATATCATAACAAATTCGAATTATTTATTTAACTAGCTTTAATATATTACATATTAAAAATATATTTTTTTTGTTCAAACTTGCATTTTCAATTAAATTCAAAATAACATATATATAAGTTCTTTACTGCAGGAAAAATAATAAATTCATATTATTCCGAAATATTTATTTTAATTTATTAAGCATAAGATTGTATTATATCGTCGTTAGGCGTGCAATACCGGTTATCACACATTTACAACACCGCGTATATTATTAAAAGGCCAAAATTGAAGTTTGGATTTTAATTCATTTGATTAAATTAATAAAGGGCGGATTTTCCATTAAATGCTGATTTCAGAACAAAGCAAGTATCTTATTTCAATAAATGTTTTTAGTTTATGTTGAAAATCCATTCAATAGTTTAAAAGAAATCAGTTTTTCTGTACTCCTGTAGAATTTTGCTATCACCGTGTGTGTGTATGTGCAAGTGGCGGATACGCGGTATTGCACGCCCAACTTCGATACATATTTTTAACCAACAAAAAAATGTACAAGAACAACAAATTCATCAACGAATATATCAAACTCAAAATTCTACTTTCCATCTTGGGTAATTCCAGCGTTTACTTACACCAGAGCCTTTCACGAACATAATATTTTCATTTGTTTTGCAGAATTTTTTTCTACGAACGAACGAACGAACAAAATTTTTATTTCGTTTTTTTACGAACGAACGAAAGAACAACTATTCTCTACGAACGAACGAACGAACAACTATTTTCTACCAACGAACAAACGAACATCAATTTTATACGAACGAACGAACGAACATCAATTTTCTACGAACAAACGAACGAACATCAATTTTCTACGAAAGAGCGAATGAACATTAATTTTCTACGTACGAACGAACGAACATTAATTTTCTTTCGAACGAACGAATATAACAAAAAAGCTGACGAAAATAGTTAAAATCGGCCGTAGCTGAACTCCTAGAGGGGTTATAATATGATCTGGTCCTATTATTTTTTTACCTTTACACATTTCTTCCGAATACACCTACCCCCTATATGCCCCTCTTCTTTGAGTCCCAATACAAAAATCACAAAAACTGTCGAAATAGTTTATATCGGCCGTAGCTGAACTCCTAGAGGGGTCAAATATATGAACTGGTCCTATTATTTTTTGCCCTTCAACTTTTCTTCTGAACACACCTACCCTTATCTGCCACCCTTCTTTGGGTCCCCATACAAAAAACACAAAAACTGTCGAAAATAGTTTATATCGGCCGAAGCTGAACTCTTAGAGGGGTTAAATATATGAGCTGGTCCTATTATTTTTTGCCCATCAACATTTCTCCCGAACACACGCAACCCCCTATCTACCACAATTCTTTGGTCCCCATACAAAAAACATCTGTTTTCTAAGAACGAACGAACCAAGGTTGATTTATAAGGTTGTCGCAAGGGAGAGAGCGAGTACCCATAATTGTCAAATCGAAGTTGACATCTCATAGAAAATCTGCAAGTGCTCTCTATTATCATCCGTTTTTCTTTCGTCGTCATTCGCAAAATTGGCTGGTTTTGACAATTATGGGTACTGAGAAGAGAGTGCGATCAGCCCTGCGACAACCTTATAAATCAACCTTGGAACGAACAAACATACATTTTTTACGAACGAACATCTATTTTCTACGAACGACCAAACGAACAAAATATTTATTTTATTTCTGTACGAACGAACAATCGAACGATCTTCCTCATTATTGAATTTTTAGTTATGAGCTTTTTGCCAAGATATTGATATGCAAAGCACTACAGAAAAATATAAAAATCAGAAAAATTTGGATTTCTATAAAATATTTATTTGACATTTTGTCAATTACTTACATTACAAGTAAATAGTTGCTGACACTACAGTCGAATTCTGGTAAAAAAAAAACAAAACAAAACAAAATTAGCCTTTACGATGGCCAATATTTTAACCGCAATCAAAGATTCATGTCTTTTTATTTTTAAGACTTTAATAGTCTTTATAAAAATATATACGATTAAATGTAGATATAAAAGATAATCCCCCCTCTGACACAGGAAGTTTATTCAATTGAATTAATTTTTCTGTTCGACCGTCACCTCTCTGCAGACAATGGCAAACCTCAGAGAGTAAAAACTGCCATGAAGAGCTTCTTGAGAACATAAGCCGTTCGGAGTTGGCATAAAACATGTAGGTCTAGTTCTCGATCATTGGTGTTGAAACATTTCACAACACACACAACACAATTTATCATAAGAAGCTCGGTCAAAGTCCTTTCAAGGATTGAAATGGCCATTTTCGTTTTTTTATTTTAAATTTACACAAAATAACTAATGATACCTTACATTTGCATACAAAACAAATTTCTTCGTCATTTTCATTAATCACTCTTTTCAGTTGTCGTAGTTTAACTTTGCCATTTTTGAGTTTTATTGTTTTCAGTAAACAAATAAAATATTTCAACAAAAGTCTCTCTAGTTTAAATGTATCTACATTAATATGTAGCTATATAGACCATCTTTTTACCCCGATTTGTTCAGTCACTTTGAGATAGAAAAAATCTGAAAATTATTATGACAAATAAATATTTTTGTTACGACATAACATATCGCACACTAAATACAAAATAGTCACAACTCAAAATTTACAAATTTTTCGGTGTTCACATTGTTCGATTGTTCACAAATTTTTACTTTTAAATGTAAAACTATTCGTAGTGATCATATACTTTGACTGTAACACATCAAATACATTTCGTACACATGTTCTTTCTCAATAGTTTAAAAAAGACACCGATTCGATAGTATCGTAAGTGTGGACGTAGAATTTTTGTTTGATTTGTTTGTTGATGAATTTGTTGTTTTTTGTTCATTTTTGTGTTGGTTAAAAATTAATATAATACAATCTTGATGCGGCGAGATATATATATGACTTGAAACGTTTTGAACATGTCTCCGATAGAAGCAAGGAAATTCTGGGCTGTAGCATAATACCCTACTTAAATGCCAGAAACTGCATATTTCTGCACAAGCTAATAATTAACAAGACTCCATCATACCTTTTTGAAAAACTACGCTTCAGTGTTTCCAATAGAACTTTTAACTTAATTTTGCCGATATATTCCTGCTTACACTCTAAACGACTCTTTTTCATTAGCGCCATTAGGTTATGGAACTCACTACCTCAAAATATTAAATCCATCTTCAATACGAACAATTTTAAGACTTCTGTTATATCCTTCTTTTCTTAATATCAAATATCTTTTCTATTCTATTACTTGTACTTTTTCTCAACTCTTTTTTCTTTCTCTTTTTCTCATTTTATGAGTTTTAAACAAGTTTTAAATTAGTTATAAGTTTTAAATTATATAATATTCAATCTTTTTTATAATGGCATTTAGTTATAAGTCTTAAGCAATTTTGTTTTCTTTATTTTTGTGTTTTTTTTCTCTTTTTTTACTTATGTAATGTTTTCTGTTGACGATAAAAAATCTCTCTGTTGTACGTTAAAAGATATTATGTAATCTTACTGTACTAATTAATCTTTTAAATAATAAATAATAATAAATAAATAATAAATCTTTTGCTTAATAAATTTAAATGAATATTTCGGAATAATAATAGTTTATTATTTTTCATGCAGTAAAGAACCTATATATATTTTAAATTTTGTTGAAAATTGAAATTTTAACAAACAGATTATATTTTTAATATGTAATATTTATAAAATAAGTTCAGTAAATAAAACGAATTTATTATAGTATTTTAAAAAGAAATTAAATTTTTAATAGAGTAACTACCATGCCACTCTTCAGTCTCCGTATATGTAAGACCGCATAGTAGTAATATAATTTTTTTGTATTATTTATTGTATTAACCTTGCTGAAGATTAACAAGAACAATAACAAACTACAAAAACGAAAGAAATATATGTTTGCAAATATTTCATACATACGTATTAATTACAACAACACAAGCAGTTACTGAACAAAAAATTCAAAAAATTCTAATGCTAAAGCGATGATATACAACGTACAAAAAGTTTGGCAATCCTTTTTCAACTGTATCACGTCGTTATTGAATAAACCAATGCATAATTTCAGGCAGCAAATTTAATGTGCCTACTAGCCAATAGATGTCGTCATGATAATCGCATATGAAACGAACTTTCCCTATGGGAAACTGGATTTGCTTTTTTTTAAAAAATACTTACTTACTTACTTACTTACAACCCATGTTCGGGTTTCGGCCGACCTCATCAGCTCTCGCCAGGCGCCTCTGTTTTGCGCGCGCCTTCTCCAATCAGATACACCAAGTGCGATTAGGACTTTCTCGGCCTGGTCCATCCATCGGAGGCATGGTTTCCCTCATCGTAGGTGACCAGCGACCCTCGCCTCGAGCACCTTTTCCGCAGGAGCTTCCTCGTCCATACGATGGACATGACCCAGCCAGCGTAGTCGCTGCACAGTTATACGCCGAACTACGTTCATTTGGATGCGATAGTCATCGCCAACTCGAACAGGACCGAAGATTTTGCGAAGAACTTTTCTCTCGAACATCCCCTGAGCAGCTGCGTCAGTTTGCGAAACTACCCATGCCTCAGCGCCATATAGAAGCACAGGTAGAACGAGTGTCTTGTAGAGTGGTAGTTTTGTCGATCGAGAGAGGACTCTGGTTGCTTACTGAGCCCATAGCAATATTGTTCTTCGCTTTATCTCCAGGCTGACTTCGTGGTTGTTCTTAATGGCGGTGCCGAGGTATACGAACTCCTTGATTACTTCAAAGTTATAGCTGCCAGATGAAACGCGGAAGTTTAAACACTGCGCTCCCTTGTTTGTACTTTGGCTGATTCCTTTTCGATAGCGGTGAAAGCAGCGGTAGCATCTCTCTTGGTTCTGCCGACAATATCAATAGCATCAGCGTACGCAAGGAGCTGGACACCTTTGTAGAAAATGGTGCCATTACTATACACACCGGCCTTTCGTACGATCTCCTCCATGATGATGTTAAAGAGATCGCAAAAAAATATACGATATTTAAAAAAAAATAAAACTTTATTGCACATCAACAGAGCAAGACCTTTCTATTGCTACCCTATTTATGAAAATTGAGTCTCCAGTATAGATTTGACAGTCATCACAAAAAATGCGGTTGCGTAATAACAATATAGATATAATGAAATATTGCTTCGCTTCTTCGTATTGCAACGTCTTATTTTCTCAGGCATCAGGCGGACCAAGCGACGCTACCCTTATTAATTGGAGTCTTATTAACGAGTAAAGACGAAAATATTCGCTTTAATGCAATTCAATGTTGTTGCCCAAAATGAACAAACATAATTTAACGAAGCTGAACGAAACAGCTTGTCCATACGTTTTGGTCCGTAAGAACCGAACTGCTAGCGTCTCAACTCGTCAGACGTTCGGCAAGTTGCAATCGTCTCGTTTCGTCTATTTTGGTTCTGCCTTAGGAATTCTTTGTAATGCTCTATTCAACAAACAACACGATGTTGCGTTCGATATTTCGGCGCGAACTTAAGCAACAAGCATTAAAACGTCAGCAGCAACTGAATCAGTGATGTGAGTCTGATTAAGTGAAAAATCCCGATCGCATCCCGACTTAGACCTGTATATCCCACCAAAACAACACGAAAAACCCACAAAATATCCCACCCAAATATTTGTTTTTTAAAGAAATACAGAATTTTTAAAAATTTTTAAGAATTAAAACATTTAGTATTTAAGAACGACATTTAACATTTATATCAAAGATTTTTATAATGAAAAAAAGGACGTTAATAACAAATTTACAAAAAAAAGCATCCACTTCTGCTGTCACGTTTTTAATTGTTATCTCTAACATACTTTCTGTATATGTGTGCGCACCTGTCTGTGTCTGTTTTGAAGAACCCAATAGGCAATGAAGCTAGGCCTCTTCTAACGAAGGCGTGCATTTACTGCTATTTTTTGCGGTAAGACACATGACTTCCTCGCTGCTTCTGCGAGCGCTTTTATGAGGCCTACTTTTTCACTACCCAGGGCAGTACAACAATTATATTTGTCCTACAAAAACTGGTTCTGTTTTTATTTCAGGGTTACTTTTTTGTTAAAAGTTAAAATATATATTAGTTCAAAAATAATGAATAATAATCAACGTCATGACTTAGAAACATTCCTATCTGACAAAAATATGTAAAATTAAAAAAAATCACAGAATAAATAGGTAGGTATACATAAAAAGAAATGAAAAAATAAAATATTTTTTTAATTGTTTTGGTTAAACTCTTCTTTAAGCCATTCTAAAGGAGTGCTTATAGCAGATCTCTTTAAAGCAGGGAGAGCGGAAGGCCTGAAACATTTTCTCGTCTCATATTAAAAAATAAGTATACCTGCTAGTAGCGCTTCCAACTATTGCTATTGCCGACTGGGAAGTCTCTTCTCTTCCGGCAAGCTAATGATAAAGATAAGAATTAAAAACGTGACAGCTGAAGTGCATTTTTTTTTTATTTTTATTTGTTATTAAAGTCCTTTTTTTTCATTATAAAAACCTGTGATATTAATGTTAAATGTCATTATTAAATACTAAATGTTTTAATTCTTAAAATGTTTTAATTGTTTAAATTGTAAGTAAAATTGTTCAAATGAAAAGTATTGTTAAAAATATTGTAAAAGGTTTTCCAGTTTTCCCTGAAGATGATTGCCGACGGCGACCGAAATATCGGGAATTAAAATTAAAATTTAAAGTTTTACGAAAGCTACAAAAGTTTTTCATTTTTAATATTTTGGGCCTTGAGCCCGCAGAATTCAAAAAATAATATTGCTTAACATAAAAATAAAATTAATTATCACTAGATATTTTTTACTAACAAGTTTTATATCTCTATTAATAAAAATCATTTTCTGTATGTTTGTTTATTTGTTTGTTTGTTTTTCTTTTATATAAATCTAAACAGCTGTACGGATTTCACTCAAACTTAAAACGTGTATTACTTACGTCCTAGATGAGGTTTTTGCATACTAAGTTTTAACCACGCCCCATTTTACCGCCCACAAATGTAATATTTCAGACTGTTCCGATTGTTTGAGATTAAAATTTGTTAATGTAGTTTGTATGTTTATTTTCGACAATTGTACAACTGGGCTTCCACGCACTCACTTACCGCCCACAAATCAATGAAAATTATATATTTTAGACGGTTTTGGTCGTATAAGACTTAATTAAGTTAAAGCTAATTAAGTTTGTATGCTCACCGTCGGTAACTGCACTAAAAATGGGCGTGGTGGCACTGTAATTACGCCCACTTTTAAGAAATCATTAAGACTATAAAACTGCTGGGCTGATTGTGCTGAAATTTTGGCAGTACATTGTTTTCGAGATGTTTGAACACGAGATGGTTTACGGGAAAAAAATATTTGCTACACCCCCTTTCACCGCCCACAAAAAACAAGGTATGGTTGTTGGAACGTCAGTGGAGAAGCCGCGGACCACTGGATTCTGCTAGTCTATATATATATATATGTAAAAGAGAAAATCTGTACATTAAAAACTTTTTTGAAATTCCTTTTGCAATGGACACTTTGAATGACGCTGAGTCCGAAAACCGCATTTTTAATCAACATATAGGCTACTTTTTATCCAGTGAAAAAGGTTGGAACCGGTAGGGGGGGAGCCTGTGTACTGGTGGACCGGCCAATGCCACCAAGCCAGAAGAAGTTACTTCCGCGCCAGAGGGACCGACAGGTTCGAAGAACTGCGCGAGGTCCATAGAGAGCGCAGGAAGCTGCTCAAACACAAGATTCGTTCGAGGAAGCGCGAGTGCTTCTTGCAGTTATGCGACGAAGCGGACGTAACCCCATGGGGTGCCGCCTATAGACTGGTAATGAAAAAGATGAAGTCATTCGGACGACCACCACCCACGTGCCCTCACATACTTAGCCGCATTGTAAGTGTGCTCTTCCCTCAGCAACCACCGATGCAGCCCGTCATTAATCTTGGCGACGTACAAGTCATTTCCATGGTAACCGCAGAAGAGGTAATGAAAATCTCCAATGCTGTTCATAGCGAGAAGGCCCCAGGGCCAGATAAAATCCCGAACCGCGCGCTAAAAATGGCCATTGTAGCCCAAACACAAGCCTTCGTACAGCTGTATAACGCTTGTCTCACAGAGGGCATATTCCCCGCACAATAGAAGACGCAAAAGCTTGTGCTAATACCAAAAGGTAGCGGCTCTCTGGAGGATCCCTCAGCCTACCGACATATATGCTTGCTCGACACGATAGGCAAGATCTTCGAGAAATTGCTGTACAACCGCCTCGAAGAATCAATACAATCCAGAGGAGGACTCTCGAGCCAACAGTTTGGTTTACGAAAGAGTCACTCTACGTCCGATGCCATAAAACTGGTTACAAGCATAGCAAGTAAAGCTATTGAAGGCACTAGCTGGAAGAAGGGGGCAAAGCAGTATTGCCTGGTGGCAACGCTGGATGTGCGAAATGCCTTTAATTCCGCAAACTGGGATACGATAATGAAAGCGCTCGCAAAATTTGAAATTCCACGCTACCTCTCTAAGATATTATCGAACTACTTCGATGGTAGAATACTACGCTATGCAACAGACGAGAGGATAATGGTGTATAACGTCTCCGGTCGTGTCCCACAGGGTCAGTCCTAGGGCCCCAGCTGTGGAACGTTATGTATGTCGACGTCCTTAGACTCGCAGTTCCCACAGGTGTTAAGATCGTCGGCTTTGCGGATGACCTAGCGGTTGTGGCCACTGCAAAACATCTTGAAGAAGTCAAGGCACTCAGTAGTGTGGCGATCGGCATTATATATAACTGGCTTATGTCAGTAGGTCTTTGTCTAGCCGAACATAAAACCGAAGCGGTGCTCATAAGCAGCCGCAAAAAGATGGAAGTTGCAAGCATCAATGTTAATGGGACGCTGGTGCAATCAAAGGAATGCATTAAATACCTTGGCGTGATGATTGACTCCCGATTAACATTTAAACAGAATCTCCAGTATGTCATAAAAAAGCATCCAACGCATGCATGTCTTTATCAAGAATGATGCCGAAAACGAGAGGCCCCAAACAGGCGCGCAGGATACTACTCCTTAGTGTAGTACGATCCATCGTGATGTATGGGTCAACGGTGTGGGCCACATAAATGAAAACAAAGCCATACCGACGTGGTGTTGAATCAGTGCACAGACTTGGCGCACTCAGGGTATGCTGTGCCTACATAACAGTTTCCGAGGATGCAGCATTAGTCCTTGCAAGCTCGATACCTATCGAGCTTCTAGTAGAGGAAACGCTGTTCGAAGCCAATAGCGAAAACCCAACAGTTCGCAAAAGACTCGCACGGGAGGAAGCCTGCTAAAGTGGCAGGATCGCTGGGATAGTTCAGTTAAGGGTCGGTGGACTCATCCCTAACAGCTCATCCCTAACATTACCGCTTGATTTGGTAGAACTCACGGCTCCATGAACTTCTACATTACGTAGATTTTAAGCGGGCACGGTTGCTTCAGGGCATATCTGCACAAATACAAGCACGTAGCAGATCCCTATTGTACCCATTGCGAGGGAAGTATACCAGAAGACGCGGCCCATGTCCTCTTCGAGTGCCCCAAGTTCCAAAATGCCAGACTTGAGGCTTCGGTCAGTCTCGGCGAAACGGTAACTGATCAAAACTTGGTTACCCTTATGCTGAGAAATGAAGCTAACTGGTCAGTGGTTAGCACCCTAGCACGACTGATTATCGACGAACTGCGAAGAGTTGAGCGTTAGGTTTAGTGCGTAAGAATCGCACACTCTCACCTGCACGGTGGCGCCTTTTGAAGGTTCCCCCTTCGCGAATAAAATAAAAAAAAAAAAAAAAAAAACATACATATGCATATATAGGTGGAGCTAAAGAAGTTTAACTTCAGTCGTGTGGTCTAAAGTACGCTCTTATTTTTTTATGTGCTTCCTTAAGCACCATAGGGCACTGCAGTACAAATCTCTTAAGATATGGTAAAACACTCCAAAACCGCTCATCTGATTAGGATGATCTCATCTGATTTTGTGTATAGGGATTTTCGAGTATGGAAGGGCCTTGGCGCTGTTTTTTTTTTGTTCGAAAACCAGAGGGCGCTATTGTACAAATACTGCGAAAAAGGCTCCAAACCACTCATCCGATATGTATGATTTTTAAAAGAGGTTTTCGGGTGAGGTGAGTTTTTTGCACTATGTATTATGCTATATATTGAACACCAGAGGGCGCTGTAGTACAAAATACAGTAAAGCGTAGTAAAGCGCGAAGGGTGATATATATCTTCTTTTCTTCTTTATGTGTGTTAATATTCAACAATATCAGGACAGCGTTTTGTCAAAAACGTGGTAAAAATTGAAGGCACATAAAAATAACGTATGAAAGAATTCTTGACCATAAAAATATCTGCAAATATAACCTAAGCTAACAATTGTTAAGCTAACCTCTGACGAACAGGCTTCAACTTGCATTTTTCTATTAAATGTATGTAAATATTTAGTACATATTTACTTTAGTACATATTTATTTTCAAAATTTCTAAAAGATAATTAATTTTAAAAATGTACCGTTAATCACTCATAGCATTAATTTAAAAACAATTCTTAGTAAAATGAATTTTTTTAAGTTATCAATGTTAACTTTTGCAGGAAAAAATGGTCAGAAATTTAAATTTTTGACTGCATGCAAGTTGCTCTGCTGTTTTTCAATACATTTAACTCAATTCTTTTTTGTCTGAAACGTCAATAAAAGTACTTTATAAAAATAATAATAGCAGTTAGTTAGGTATCTATATTTTTTTCAATTTTTGTTCAAGAAAGGTTCATAATATTAATGTTTTCTTAAAAAACGGCACTAAAGTGTATGTTGCAAAAATAATTTAAATTCAAATTGCATTTTTGACTCATTTTTATTGACACATTAACATTAACATTACAACAATAACATTACGGCTCGAGGTCAAAAGAGAGCATTTTTTGAAAAAATTGTTTTTGCTCTGATGTTTTCAAAAATGTCCAATCTATCGAATAAAATGTAAAATTTGAAAATATACTTTTGCAAGCGATCACGATCACACACATCACGATTTTCCTAAGTTTTTCTCATAATTTTTGCATAATTTTTAGCATGTGAAAAGTTTTTTCAAATCGACGAATGAATTCAAAAATTATATATATCAACTCCCGAGTAAAACCGGGTATTCAGCTAGTATTTATATAAAAATCTAAAGTTAAATAATTCAATGAGGTCAATAAAATTACGTTCATCTACATATGTATGAGGAACTTGTACTATCACAAATAATATAGGACTTATTAAATTAACTATGAATGAAATTAAAAAAAAATTTATTCGAAGCAAAGCGAACAATTCTGGCATGGAATGACTTGCCTTCTTTACTTACTAGAAAGCTGCGATGTTTTATGACTTTAAGGGAGCTTTCCTCTTTAGATGGATAAAAAACGCAGTTCTTCAACTTATTTTTTTTTTGTGGAAAATGTTATATAATGTTTCAAAATGAGCATAATAAAGTTTTTCGATAAATGCATAATTTTTATTTATATTTTGTTATATTTTTAAGCTTTTTATATATATTTCAAATCAATGAAACATCAATTGAACAAATAATTGTAAAAGATTAGAAAAACGTGAAGCCAACCAGTTTTGTAAGGAATTTAAACTTATGAAAAGTATGACACAGTAGAAAATCCCATCTAAGCATCCGAAATCCCACACGTTCTCAAGTATGTCAAATATCCCAAAATGAGCCCAAAATCCCACCAAATCACTTCACAGATCTAAATCATCAACGTATTTTTCTCAAACGAAAATGTGAACTTTTTCTTCCTTTCTTTTGCTATCGTGTTGTTTTATTAAAGAATTGACAAAATCCAAAATTAGATATTCCTTTTATGCACAAAATAGCTGATATATTGGCATAAATTTTATCTTTATACGATGAATATTAAAGGCTGTATAATTCCATAAAGTGTCTCTCAAAAAACGTTAGCATGGCCTTAATAAAATTTGTGGAAATACCCCCATACAAACGGCGCTGTAAGACGTAATTCTACGTAAAAAAAAAAGTTTTGTCTCATTGCTTTGTAAGGAGTTCCTTCAAAAATAAAAATGTTTTTTGCTTCACCTAGAAATTTAAAAATTTTAAGTTGTGACTGTTTTGTATTTAGTGTGCATTAGTCGGCCAATTTAACATAACATAGCTAACGCGAATAGTTTTTGAAAGTTTTCCTTCGTTCCTTCTTCAGATGAAAAATTTATTTTTGGCGGCAATTTTTCAATGTTAATGCATAAAACTCGATTTTTAAATTTAAATTTTTATTATGGTGTGCTCTAAGTGTTTTCTTTTTTTTTTTTTTTTGCTAGATTTTGAAACGCACTGTACTATGGTATTATAATTTTTTTGTTTATTTTCGAAACACATTCACATGAAATTTAAATTTTCCAAAAAAAATGTAAATGCCAAAATTGTTTAAATGCGAAAAAGTTCAAATCATGCTGTTTTAAGTAAATTAAACAATAACCAAAATGAATACTCGTACATTTATGACCTTCTTCGCCGAAAAAATGTTAAACTAGGGAATTTATGCACCAAAGGTAGAAAATGAAAAAAATTAACATACATGTGGCATTTGATTTTTTTATGATTTTTCGATAGATTTTTTTATGATTTTTTCGATAGATAGATAAATGAGATAAATGATAGATAAATGAGCGGTAAATGTAGGCTTGGCAACATTTATACACATATTGGCCACCATTTGGACCCATAGCACCTACATACCAAGTTTTACTTTGAAAACATGTACAAATAATTACTTATAATGATTTCGTAAAAAAGGGCCTATATAGAGTCCAACCACGCCCATTTGTCTATTTAACTATCGATTTCAGCACATAATCGATAGCCAAACCGTCGATAGTCCTGACTATAGGTAGTTTTCCATCACTGATATGCAATAAAAATCGTTTAACTTCTATAACTCGGTTACTGACACTATAGAAATAAAATGCTTAAAAACCAAACGAATTTACTTCTGATAAATTTTAAAAAATACTTTTCAGATTTGTGTTGCAACAAAGAAGGCAATAATGAAAATAGTTTTGGGAAAAAATTGTTTGTGTTAAAATAAAGCAAAAATAACTCATCTTTTAGTTACTACAGCAAATTGCATATTTTTGAAAGCTCGACAGAGCAAAAACGAACAATACTTAGTTGCAACATAATGAAAAAATTGAAAGATAATGAAACATTGTAAAACGGAAGTAAATATATTAACATAAGATTTTATCTTACATTTAGTTTTTTCTATTGCAAAGTATAAAAAAAAATTGCTTTCACAAAAAATCCATCTGACCACAATTAAAAACCAACAGTGTTGCATTTGCGCAGAAATAAAAGCTTTGACGTTGCAAAAATTATATTATTGCTTAGTGTGACCAAAATATATGTTCAAAAACATTGCAAATACTTACCTACTATACTATCGAAACTGTGTCTTTTTTTTTTTTAAATAATTTTTGAAGTTAAAATATTGTGTACAAAAATTAAACGTTGGTGGCCTTTCATAACTGGTGGACTACAGAAGCCACAGAAGTTGGTTACTGCTGAATTGGTATAGCGACCAAGGAAACATCTGTCTAGTCAACTGATGGTTTGTTCTGTTTAGAAGTTTGTTGTTTATAGCAACCTGTCATCAACCTGTTACTTCAGGAACATATGCGGCAAAAATCTCAAAAATTTAATTCTTAAAAAATTAATTTTTCAATAATAAAAAAAATTTCTTTTACTCAGTACGCGAGTTACGTTACCACCAACGACGATGGTAACATTAGCACCACCTAAGCCATTGAGACTACAATAACAACAACAAGAGCTACAATAGCCTACCGACGCTACAACAACAAACAATTAAGTACGACGCATACAGCAGAACCTATCCCACTGAGTTCCACTTGAACCATCGAAGCTACAACAACAACAATAACTAAAACGCACAACTAGCGATAATTGCATATTTTTTAAGTATTTCAATAAATCAGTTGATTTGTTTATTTAGGTTATTCTACATTTCTTTTGTATGTCACATAAATTATTTTTGTTATTTAAGTTATTTCAAGTATCTCTTTTCCGCTATTCAATACTTTGTTGCACTTATTAAAATTTGGGTGACACTTAAATATCGAACTGCATTTTTTGAATGTATGTCATAAACATACATATGGTATTTAAATATATGTATTTCAGCATTTCTTTGGAATGTATGTCATAAGCATACATTCATTACATTGTGGAAAAATATATTTACTTGTATTTATGTATTACACGAAGAAATCGTAAATGGAAAGTTGTAGACGGAAAAGAAGATTTTAATAAAGTTAGATAAGATTTCACACTCAAGAAGAGAAGTTGTTTTAATTTAAACCTCCCACACCATAACTGGCGCAGTCGAAAGTTCTTGCGAACGGTTTTGTGTTAAGTGTTAGGAAATAAAATCGGCGGTTTCCCGAGTTTAAAAGAAAATAACATTGAGATCATCGAAGGATCATCGATCATCAAGCACCAAGGGTACATTGGAGCAGCACAAACCGGAGGATTTCAGTCCTGAATCGCAGAGAGAACCTACTTATACAGAAGATAATATGGCAATAGAACAACTCATACTATTAGGATTAATGTAAGTCAAATATTGAATTTTATTTCATTGTTATAAATGCATAGGAAAATAAAAGAGTTCTTTCCATATTCGAAACCAAGAAGATCTATAAGCTTAGACGCAATACCTGAAAATCTAGAAGTGGTAGATTTTCATAAAATAAAATTGAGTGAAAGTGTGTCAAGTATTTTTCAAAAACCAAATCAAAGTTTAAGTGTTGATATGGCGAGTCCGCCTGCATCTGATATTCTTAACTCGTTAAGGATTCCTGATGTAATCAAGGATCTGCCTCGCTATGATGGCAATCCAAGATTGCTTCATGAGTTCATTACGAACGTAGAGGAGATCTTGCGGCATATTTTGCAATTAGATGGGTCCCCCCAATCAACAATTTTGTTAAGAGCAATTCGCAACAAAATTGAAGGCCCAGCCAACGAAGTACTCAATATGTATGGCACGGCTCTGAATTGGGAGGAAATAAAAAATAACTTAATTTTACACTATTCTGATAAAAGAACAGAAACAACATTAATTCGAGACTTACACTCGTTAAAACAAAGAAATCAAGCTGTAGAAGAATTTTATAGCAGTATCATCGAAATACAAGCTACACTCATAAACAATATTCTTATCCATGAATGTAATAATAACGTTATAGCTGCAAAGAAAACACTTTACGGAGAAATGTGCCTTAATACTTACCTTACGGGCTTAAGAGAACCATTGGGGTCGGTTATAAGAGCTATGAGGCCAGAATCACTCCCAATAGCATTAGATTATAGCATTAAAGAACAAAATATTTACTATAATAAATTTACCTTTAATACCAATTATAAGCCAAATTTTAAACCTCCTTTCCACCAAAACAGGTCTATAAGACACGACAATTTTTCACGACCACAGTACAATACTCAAAATCAACCTAGAAATACACCACAACCAAGCTATCAAAATCAGTTATATAATAGGAATTTTGGGCAGCACCAAAACCAAAATAGAAATCTCTTTTCAAATACTCCAAATCAATATACTTCCAATAACAGGCATTTTGGTCAGCACCAAAGCCAAAACAGCAATTTCACACAAAATTTCAATGCCCACAACCAACACGTACAGAGACAACCTCCACCAGAGCCTATGGACACTAGCTCTGGAAACTCACGTTTTACACAGAGGACAAACAGGACTAACTTTCCTAATACAAGAGAAATGCATAATATAAACTCAACAGAGGAGAACAAACGACAACCCACAATGCAAAAGAATGCAACCTGTCAGCAAAATATGAATGAACGGTACGAAGGCTACGGATTTTATAAAGACGCAAACGAAGACTGTGACGATGACGAAAATTTTCAATATTGCGCCTCGAGCAAGCAACCGGATACTTAGATATAAACAAACACGGTTTCACCCTTCCATACATTAACATTTCTTCACCTTTCGGACGACCTTTAAAATTTCTAATTGACACTGGAGCGTCTTCTTCATTTATAAATCCCGAATTTATAAATAATGCCGACACTGAAATTCGCGAACCAGTCACAATAACAACTGTTTTAAATAAACATAAGATAAACAAACAAACTACATTGCCTACCTTTATTGAATTCAAAGAGACAGGACAGTTAACATTTTTGTTATTTAAATTCCACGGATACTTTGATGGACTGATAGGACTAGACATTTTGACAAAATTAGGAGCTAAGATTGACTTAAGCACAAACAAACTGATTACGAACAATTCTGTTATTAATTTAAAATTCAAACCAAACTTTTCTTCAGGAAAATACCTTATTCCACCCAATTCTAAACAAGTTATTAAAATACCTACAGACATAAAGGACGGCGACGTATATATCAAAACAATACAAATCGAACCAGAACTATTCATCTCCGAAGGCATTTACAAGACTAAAAACTGGTTTAGTGTAGTTGAAATTGTTAACAACAGTAATTCACATAAAACTCTTTTGCTAGAACAACCACTTAAAGTAGAACACTACAATACTGAACATTTTGTTGAAGTAAATAACCTTAGCATAGAATGTAACAGACAAGGAATTGAAGGTGATATAACTGAACTTATTCGATCCTCACATCTTAACACAGAAGAAAAGAAATCACTTTTTAAATTTTGCAAAACGTACGATGACGTATTTTTTAAGGAGGGACAAGACCTGAGCTTTTCAAACACAATTAAACACACAATTGATACTACGGACGACGTACCAATCTACACAAAATCGTATAGGTACCCATACATTCACAAAGGAGAGGTAAAAAATCAAATATCAAGTTTACTAGAACAAAAGATCATACGCCCTAGCTATTCACCCTGGAGTTCACCGGTGTGGGTAGTACCCAAAAAATTGGATGCAAATGGAAAACAAAAATGGCGGTTAGTTATTGATTTTAGAAAACTTAATGAAAAAACCATTTCCGATCGTTATCCCATTCCAAACATCACCGAAATTCTCGACAAATTAGGCAAATGTTTATATTTTTCGACATTAGATTTGGCAAGCGGATTCCACCAAATTGAAATGAACCCTAGAGATATACAGAAAACAGCTTTTACAGTGGAAGAAGGCCACTACGAATTTCTAAGGATGCCATTCGGGCTAAAGAATGCTCCTTCAACCTTCCAAAGAGTTATGGATAACGTACTCAGAGATCTACAAGGGAAAATATGTTTAGTTTATCTAGATGACATTATAGTATTTTCGACATCACTCCAAGAACATTTAGAAAACCTAAAGAAAGTTTTTGACAGACTCCGGGAATCCAACCTAAAAGTTCAACTTAATAAGTCGGAATTTCTACATAAAGAAATTGCGTTTTTAGGTCATATCGTTACAACAGACGGAGTAAAACCGAACCCGGACAAGATTTCAGCAATAAAAAAGTTTCCTTTACCACGCACACAAAAAGAAATAAAATCGTTTTTAGGACTACTAGGTTACTACCGTAAATTCATTAAAGATTTTGCAAGGGTAGTAAAACCACTAACAGAATGCCTAAAAAAAGGTAGAACCATCGTCGCTAACGAAAAATATGTAAAAACCTTTGAAACTTGTAAAAACCTTCTCGTAAATGACCCTATACTCCAATATCCTGACTTTTCGAAGACATTCACATTAACGACAGACGCTAGCAACTTTGCACTAGGAGCCGTCTTATCGCAGGGGCACTTAGGAAGCGACAAACCTATATGCTACGCTAGCAGGACACTAACGGACACGGAAATAAACTACTCGACAATCGAAAAAGAATTACTGGCCATAGTATGGGCCACAAAATACTTCAGACCATACTTGTTTGGACAAAAATTTAGAATTGTTACGGATCATAGACCATTAACTTGGATTATGAACTTAAAAGAACCAAATTCAAAGTTAATTAGGTGGAAACTTAAATTAGAAGAGTTCGATTACGAGATAATTTACAAAAAAGGGACACTAAACTCAAACGCAGATGCCTTGAGTCGGATAAAAATTGATAATCCAGATACAAAACAACTCGAAATAAATATCAACGATGCCACTACTTCTATTCAAGGTACTTCAGGTTCAACAGTACACTCAGCACAAGAAAACCTTAACGACGGAATACCAATCTCAGAAAAACCTTTAAACGAATTCAATCTTCAAATTATTCTAGACAAATCATGCCAAAAACCATTCTTAACAGTAGAAGTCCCTTTCAAAAATAAACAGAGGAAAAGTATAAGGACACCAGACTTTACAGAAGAAAAACTAATAGACATATTTAAAAAATATTTCGCACCCAATAAGCTAACAGCAGTCTACACAGACGACTTAACCTTTTCCTTAGTACAATCCGTTTACTCCAAATATTTCTCAGCAAATAGAACCTTCAGACTTATAAGATGCAAAGAAATTCTAATAGACATAACCGAAAACGACGAACAAGATAAAATAATTAGCATTTATCACGAAAGCAGTAACCATAGAGGTATTAATGAAACTTTAGCACATCTGAAAAGAGAATACTACTTCCCCTATATGAAATCGAAAATAACACAAACCATAAACAATTGTAATATATGCCAAGAACAGAAATACGACAGACAACCTCAAAAAATCAAATATA
This sequence comes from Coremacera marginata, assembly GCA_914767935.1. Classification (NCBI taxonomy): domain Eukaryota; kingdom Metazoa; phylum Arthropoda; class Insecta; order Diptera; family Sciomyzidae; genus Coremacera; species Coremacera marginata. Next base: position 135,912,224 of record OU612043.1, on the reverse strand, counting down.
GTAAGCCAGAAATTCCCGAAAAACCTCTAGATATCCTGCACATAGACATTTATAGTATAAATCACCAATATGTTCTTACTATGATCGACAAATTCTCAAAATTTGCTTCAGGGTATACACTCCCTAATAGGAATAGTATTTCAATAGTAAAAGCAACAAGACAATTTTTCAGCACCTATGGCATACCCAAGAAAATAGTTTGCGATCAAGGTTCTGAATTTACAGCAAATATTTTCAAAGATTTCTGCAAACAATTCAAAATAGAACTGCATTTCACTTCTTTTCAACAAACTTCCAGTAACTCTCCAGTTGAACGGTTACATTCGACAATGACAGAAATCTACAGAATTATAATTGCAACAAAGAAAGAAAACAAACAAGACGTAGACCATGACGAAACTCTCGCGGAAACTTTTATTACATATAACAACGCCATTCACTCATCCACGAAACACACACCTTTTGAACTTTTCCATGGAAGAACTTTTAAATTCAATAACGAAATATGTTTCAATAACGAACATGAATATTTAAAAAAAATTAAATGAATTTCAAGCAGTTTTATACCCAAAGATAAAAAGTAGACTAGAAATTATCACAAATGAAAATATCGATAAATTAAATCAGGTAAGGGAAGATCCAAAAAGTAACGAAATCAACGAAACGGTTTTTAGAAAAGAGTGTCGCAGAAATAAAATGACACCAAGATTCTCAAAGCTTAAAGTTAAGGAAAACAATAGAGTAACAATTATATCTAACAGAAACCAAAAAATCCACAAATCTAGAATAAGAAGAGAAAAAGAAAACAATTTAACAAAACTAATAAAAACCTTTAAAAAATTAAATTAGGATAGTAAGCTAGTAATAGTTGTGTACTTACAGGGTTATGACAGGATCTGGACAGAAAATGGAAATTCAAGAACTTAACGAACAACAATCATTACTAACTATCCAAAAAGGCACTGCGAGAACAATAAGAAATTACAACAACCTTATACACATTGTTAACTTAGATCTGTACAAGGACAACGTCAACAGAATAAGCAGTTCAATTACAACACTAGAAAAATTATATAACGATAAAGACATGACGTTAATAACAAAACTTAAATTAAAAGAAGTCCAAAATAAATTAGATTCACTCAGTCCACATTCAAGAAACCGTAGAGGAATAATTAATGGATTAGGCACAGTAGTTAAGTTTATCACTGGCAACATGGACGCAAATGATGCAAAAATATTAAACAAACAAATTGAAGACTTAAGATCCGAACAAACAAATCTTCGACAAGACACTAACAGCCAAATAAAATTAAACTCTATTATGATACAAAGGTTTGAAAATATTACTAATCATATAAACAATCAGCAACTAAAAATAGAAAATTTTGTCAACAAAATTCAAGATCAGAACACAAACAGAATTCGAGTTAATGAAGAAATTCTACTTCAGACTCAACATCTCGCACAAATTAATTACAACATTGACTTATTAAACAATCATTTAGCTAACATTGCAGAAGCAATAGTACTAGCAAGACTTAATATAATATCAAAATTTTTTCTTAATCATGAAGAATTGGATGAAATATATAACACACTTTCAGCTCAATCAATAAATATACAATCTACCAACAATATCTATGAATTACTAGGATTACAAGCTTATTACAACAACACAAATATAATATTTAATGTCCGCATTCCTATCCTATCATATAACAATTATTCCCTAATTCATATTATACCACTCCCCATTAACAAAACAAAAGAAATAGAAATATTACCTTATGCATTATATAACTCTGAGAGCATTCAGTATTTGTCTGAAATTTGTCCGAAAGTAGAAGGAATTTACTATTGTCAAGAAGCAAAACAACAAGAAAATATCACAAAATCAACCTGCCTAGGACGGATTATTCTGCCACAAGAAGGAAAACCAGCTCATTGCGTCACCAACGACATTGGCCAAATATCGAACATTTTACAACCAGAACACAACTACATATTAATGCTGAACACCCAACCAACATTAGTTAACTCGACTTGCAACTTCGCTCCACATCCAGTATCGGGAAATATTTTGCTACACTTCGAAAACTGTCAAGTAGAGATAAACAACATAACATACCAGAGTAACCCAAACATCTACTGGGACGAAATACATCTAATTCCAACTGCACACATACCAATACACACCAATTTCACAGTCGGAAAATTAAACCTCCACAAAATCAACAACTTCAACATCGAGAATAGAATCGCTATAAACAACTTGAAATCTAAAACAAAACGAGAGCTCAATATAACTATCGGAGGAATACTACTCATGGGAACAATAATTTTGTTATTCATCCTATATAGTTCCAGAAGATTTAAACGAAACATTGTTTTTGATCATCCCGCTCCAACCACAAACCAAAGGTTATGGCCGTCGCTTCACACCGGGGGGGGAGGAGTTACGTTACCACCAACGACGATGGTAACATTAGCACCACCTAAGCCATTGAGACTACAATAACAACAACAAGAGCTACAATAGCCTACCGACGCTACAACAACAAACAATTAAGTACGACGCATACAGCAGAACCTATCCCACTGAGTTCCACTTGAACCATCGAAGCTACAACAACAACAATAACTAAAACGCACAACTAGCGATAATTGCATATTTTTTAAGTATTTCAATAAATCAGTTGATTTGTTTATTTAGGTTATTCTACATTTCTTTTGTATGTCACATAAATTATTTTTGTTATTTAAGTTATTTCAAGTATCTCTTTTCCGCTATTCAATACTTTGTTGCACTTATTAAAATTTGGGTGACACTTAAATATCGAACTGCATTTTTTGAATGTATGTCATAAACATACATATGGTATTTAAATATATGTATTTCAGCATTTCTTTGGAATGTATGTCATAAGCATACATTCATTACATTGTGGAAAAATATATTTACTTGTATTTATGTATTACACGAAGAAATCGTAAATGGAAAGTTGTAGACGGAAAAGAAGATTTTAATAAAGTTAGATAAGATTTCACACTCAAGAAGAGAAGTTGTTTTAATTTAAACCTCCCACACCATAACTCGCGCGTTAGAAGTTATACTTCTAATCACGCCTTTTTAGCGTGATTGTGGAAACTAATATTTATATAACATACCTATTAGGACTGTACATATCCCAATACAACAATAGGATGCATGGGCGAAGTGAGGGGGACAGCTTCTCCCCTACATATCATAAAAATTATAACAATAAAATATTATTGTAAAACATTCTTAAAGTGCTAAGATTTTAAACAACACATTTGTTTGGTAAAAAAATGTTAATGAAAAACTATATCTATACAGGTTTTTAAATTCAAATTCAAGTGTTTCCACTTCAAATTTAACATTTACCAATTAAAAGAATTTTTTATAAATTTAACTTCAAACTATCTTAATTTTAAAATTCAAAACTAAATATAAAACACTTGTGTTTCTAAAAAACAAATAGCCATTATTGCAAAACTCTTTTAAAAGTTTTCAGTTTTTTCGGAGTGGCTTGACTGTTTAACCTTAAAATAGAGTTAAATTGAATTTATATGAATATTAAAAAGATACAACTTTTTCTTTAAAAAGAAAAGAAGCTATGAAAATTCAGTAAAAGTACCAATGCTTATTCTTTTCTATATGCCTTTAGTACACGGCCATTCCTTGAATTTTTCTTCAGAATCAATTGAAAAAAGTTTAATTTAAGTACATTTACTAAACTTAGTGAAAGGCCATAATTTCGACCTTCCTTGTGTCTAGTTCAATATGTGACTATAAATTGCTTCATTAATAACAGGTTTCATTTCTGGCTTAACAAAATAGCTTTACGAAAAGAATAATAATAAATATTTTCTATTGATTTATACTCATCCCGATTTTTATACCCCAACGCGTAAGGGGTATATTAACTTTGTCATTCCGTTTGTAACGCCAATAGTGGCAGGTATAGAAAAGTGTATATATTTTTGAACAACATCACGTCCTGAGTCAATTCGCGATCAGGGTAGACCCTGAAAATGTTTTTGTTTACTACATATTCCACATGGCAGTATTAGACAGTCGCTGATTTCGAATTTGAAGTTAGAATTTAAAAAATTTTTTGACGCTATGGTGAACCCCAAAAATTTTTTTTTTTTTTTTGTTTTGCACATTTTGTACACTCGCTGACAGAAACAGAGAGGCTTTGATCTCGAATTTGTTGGTAGAATTTCAAAAATTTTATTGCACACTGTAGCGGACTAAAGAAAGGTTTTTACACATTTTGTACATGCGCTGGCAGTATTTGGGATCGCTGATTTAGAATCTGTGATTAGAATTTCAAAAATGTTATTTGACTGTATTTATTTGATGTACAAAATGTGTTAAAAAGAAAGCATTTTTAGGGTCCACCCTAATGTTTCATACAATTTATGAAATCCCAATATCAAATTCGAAATCAGCGACTGTCTAATTCTGCCATCTGTAAAATTTAACAAACAAAAACATTTTCAGGGTCCACCATAGTGTCAAAAAAGTTTTTGAAATTTTAACATCAAATTCAAACTCACTGACTCTTTAATTTTGCCAGCGCATACACAAAATGTGTAAAACATAAAAAACAGTTAAAAATGTTAACATCCATAAGAATATTTTAGAAATTGAAATACTTATTTATTAGGCTTTACCGATTTTATGAAATTAAGTTTTTACATGATTTTTTAATTGATGGCAAACAAACAGTTGTGGGATATTTTTTTTTTAATAGAACGTACCTCAATTCGCCCCCATTTTGACTTTTTTTTTGCTATTTTAAAAATTTTGTACTGGATTCCCCCCTAATTGCTTCGTTTTTATAATATGATTCCAAAAATGATTTCCTTGACCCAAAACAACCTTATTATGCAAGTTTTTAACGAAATCGACCTGTCGAAAACGAAGTTACAGCACATCAAAAATAAAAGGGTACATTTTGCTGGAAAACCCATACATTGCTCCAGTAAAATCAAAATTTGATATGTATGACTTCACATTGTGTGTATGTGTTATCGAAATTAAATTTTCAGAATAAAATGGGTGTGATCCGCCAACGACGCACACAGCTCATAATGGTTCATGCCTATAAAAGGATTCAGATATGAGCTAGAAAAATAAAATTCTTAATGTGAGTTATTGGTATCAATATCAACCTCTGGGACCAAAAATGGCAGTGATCCACCCACTTTGCATATAAAGTGCTGTAGGGTACTTCATGGTAAAGGCTTTCCTTACTTGTTTTATAACATGTTTTTTTTCCACCTATTAGCCAGTGTTGCACCATGAACATGGTTTCTGTTGTTTTGACAACAGACACAACCGTAATTAGCATACAAGCGCTATAACACAATCAGAAAAACTCATTAAGATAAAAGTTTGAAAGTTATTGAAATGAGTAAAGTAATGGGAGAGTACTATCAACTTCAATAGGAACTTCAAGAGCTGCAAAGAAAAGTGTTTAGCCCATTAAAGACACTTCAGCTGTTTGCTTTTCACCTGATTTTAGTGGTCTGATGTTGCCTACTCAATCCGATGTCCAACGCAGGATATTTTAATTGTATACAGAAGCATATATTGAAAAACTAACAAGATGTCACATTCGTTCAGTCCTACTGTTGCGGCTAAAATTTTAAATATTTGGAGAAAAACGAAAATTCCAACGATAGCAGATATTAGCATCAGAATGAAAGTATTATTGTGTATATTAGGCTGGGCCGAGAAACATTCTAACTGATGTTGTTTAAAGCTAGTACAATACGTTATATATAAATATTGGTATAGTGTAAATACTATTTATTATATTTTATTTCTTACATCTCTTTTTTAAGGTAGGGAATTTTTTTTTTATCTTATCGACGAATACAAGGAAAAAGAATTAATTTTGAACGACTTGAGTTGGTACATGGTTATTATGAAGCTAAAAGACAATTTTTTAAAAGTGTATAAAAAGAAAACGCAAAATGAATTGCACATCAAAATCAAAATAAAAATGAAAATACATAAATTGTTTACTACAGTTGTTAAATTTTACCATCTTAGATCAGATATTTTCCCCCTTAAGAGGAATTTTAGTCCTCTTAAATTATTTATTTACGCGTGACGAAAACAAAAAGGTTCATAAATTAATTCAAAAAGGATTATTTTGATTTACTGCGTACTGATCATTCATGAACTCATCTTAAATTGTATAAAAAGAAAACCATATCCTTAAAGTGCAAAACCTAAACCTTTGCTTAAATATATATTGTTTAGCATATCGTAAACTTCCAATTTAACTTGACTTCAAAATAATTTAAATTATTCTCCTGGCAAACAGCGCAGATCTTTTGTTGGTCATGAACTGGTTGACTACTCTTCAATTCACCATGTAAAATATGATTGATTTGCAAAATAGATTATCAATCATGGCAAGAAAAAGATTCCAATTACGCAGAGCCAAGCCCAAGTGTCTGCTGCCAGAGGAGCTTGCGTTCCGCCTGCATGCATGCAAAATGTAAATAAGTTAAATGTTCTTGGGTCTAAATCGCTTAAAACGTGATATTGACTCGAATGTGGCGGTTTTTTGTTATTACTTAAGTAATGTTGTCGCAGTTGTTGTTGCTGTTCTCGCCTGTAAATGTATTATCTCCGGCTGTGCGCATTATTTAAGGGATTTGCACAATTCTCTGCATTTTGCAATTTTGCATTCAGTGGAGCGCAGGCCGCTGTAAACGTCCTCGTACAAGGTCATTACTGCAGACTGACATGAAAAAAATAACAAAATTTGATGGCATTATTTAAATTCTAAAACTATTTTTAAAAAGTTACTGAAATATATTGCATCCTTAACAATACGTTCAAAATCGCTTTTTTAGTATATAAGATATTATCTAAAACGATGGTGAACGCGACGCACAGTGTAACACTTTCATATAAGCTTTGGCCAAAACTATATGAAGTTGTCGTAGAGTAATGAAATTTGGCATTTACTGTTTTTTTGTACAGATTAAGACATTTTATGAAAATAAATAAAATCGGTTCATAATCGGTTTCTACCTTCTCTAAAAGGAAATAAAAAACCATTTAAAAACAGTTAATTGCTTTCACGTATTTTTGTTATTTTTTTGAAAAATATACATGTATAAATGTGAAACGATTCATATATACAAAAAATATTTCAAATAAAAATATATTAAAATAAAACATTCAATAGGCGAGTATGTTGCCTGAGTCTGATGAGTCACTGGACACTAAATCTATATTAATTCAAGCCAAAAATCTGTCAATCTCTTCGTCCTCAATATCTTTCACAATGTATAGCAACAAATCATTCATACCACTGTTTTATTTCTTTTTGAAAATATTTCTATTCGAAGAAATTAAAGGGTTAAAATTTATTAAAAGTGAAACAATAAAATCACTATTCGTATTTTCCCTGGTATGTTTTCCTTGTGTGTTTCAGCCTGTACTTCCTGGATATTTTATGACTACATTCTAATACGTCTTTAGATAAAAGCCCGATCGGTAAATTAAAATGGTGTATTACTTCATTACGATAAATGAGATTCAGACAAAGTATATGCTGTCTACAGACAAGAGCACGCGTCGTTTAGACTCCCACGTTTCATCCGGCAGCTATAACTTTGAAGTAGTCAAGGAGTTCGTATACCTTGGCACCGCCATTAATAACAACAACGAAGTCAGCCTGGAGATAAAGCGAAGAACAATAATTGCTAATAGGTGCTACTACGGGCTCAGTAAGCAACTAAGTTCCAGAGCCCTCTCTCGATCGACAAAACTAACACTCTACAAGACGCTCGTTCTACCTGTGCTGCTTTATGGCGCTGAGGCATGGGTAGTTTCGCAAACTGACGCTGCCGCTCTGGGGGTGTTCGAGAGAAAAGTTCTTCGCAAAATCTTCGGTCCTGTTCGAGTTGGCGATGACTATCGCATCCGAATGAACCACGAGCTGTATGACCTCTTAGAAAACATTGACGTAGTTTGGCGTATAACAGTGCAGCGACTAAGCTGGCTGACGACGAAGCTCCAGCGAAAAAGGTGCTCGAGGCGAGGGTCGTTGGTCAACGATGACGAGGGAGACCATGCCTCCGATGGATGGACCAGGCTGAGGAAGCCCCAACCGCACTTGATGTATCCGATTGTAGAAGGCGCGCGCAAAGCAAAGATGCCTGGCTAGAACTGATGAGGTCGACCAAAACCCGACCACGGGTTGTTATGGCCACCTAAGTAAGTAAGTAAGTATTATTTCACAGCCATGGATTAATATTTTATGGACTGTTATTGGCATATAGTACCAAGAATAATTATCAATGTATATTTTGTAAGTTTCATTTAAGGGTACCATTAAATAAAAAAATTTTGGGGCAAACATATTTTTTCATAAAGTCTTCAGTTATGTTTAAAGAATGTGTAAAAAAATTGTTTTTAAAAAATTTGAACCAGAAATATTTTTATAGGCGTATTTAGCGCGCGTCGTCGAGCACCTGGTTTCATCAATTTGAATAGAATTTTAACCTCTCGCTGCGCTCCCCCTTTTTTTCATTTATACCGGTTTCTATTGTATATATTATATATAATTGTGACTTGGCATTTTTTTTTTATATGAGAATGAAAATAAATTTACAGCCCTTATGTACTCAAATTTACACCCATTTTTTAAACAATGAACTTAAAAGACGCATGTTTTTTTTAAAACAAATATTTTATTTTATGTGTAAAACTCTAATAATTTTTCAATTATTAATTAAAAGTTATATTTTCGGGCATTCTGAAGAAAAAAACCAACAACAACAACAATACACTTTATATAGAGTAATAATCACACAACAGGCTGGACAGCTGTTTCTTTGGCCGCTACACCAACTCATCAGTAGCCTTGCATGATAGCCATGATCCACCAAGCTGTTCATATTTATTTGTTCTGCCCATATTGGAACTATATGTGAACATGGTGTACAAATTGTATGAAGCAGCTTAAAGTTCTTCTAATTTTAGAAGCATTCTTTTTTTGGTTAAAGTAAGCTCTTTTTTGAGGCATGTTGAGGTTAGTTGTTGTTCTTTCTTTTTTCACAGTCAGCCTTAGTTTCAGCAGTTTGCTGATATTGAACTACGATGACATGAATATTTTTTGTTTTTTAAAACTAAGATTTTGATATAATTGTGTGTGTAAGCACACAAATAATCATATTTTCAACGGCCGGGCTCTGCCAGAGAATTGATTTTTATTTGTAAATTAATTTCGACCTCTTTTCATAAATTTTATGTTATGTTTATAACCCTAATATTTTTTCAATTATTAATTAAGAGTTATATTTTCGAGCTCAAGGTTGTTGGTTGTTTCTTCAGAAAGCAACAAAGACTTTGAGCTGATAAGTTATTTTTTAATCGTTTTTTCTTCGATAGAAATAAAAATCATTTTGTAATCGTTATTTTTTCGATCAGAAATAAAAGTTATTTTTTGATTGTTATTTTTTCGATCAGAAAAAAAAGTTATTTTTTAATCGTTATTTTTTCGATCAGAAATAGAAATTTTTTTATCGTTATTTTTCCAATCAGAAATAAAAGATATTTTTCAATCGATATTTTTTCGATCAGAAATAAAAATCCTTTTGTGATCGTTATTTTTTCGGTCAGAAATAAAAGTTATTTTTTTTTATTGATATTTTTTAGACTAGAAATAAAAACCAATCATTGATGGATATTTTTCCGATCAGATTAAAAAATTATTTTTTGACTTAAATAATATCGATTAGAATTTAAATCGAGTCAAAATTTACCCATGTTATTGGGTTCAAATTAGAAAGTTATTGAGCATATAAAAAATCAAATTCATACCTACCACCCTTCGAACCCATGTTTACTATCATACAAACAAGTTGACTTGGACAAGGATTTTAACTACGATTTTGACAAGGATAAGGACAAGATTTTTGACATAGATTTAGAAAAGTATTTGGATAAGGCTTTTTTCAAGGATAAGTAAAAGTATTTGAACAAGGAAAGGATTTGGATAAGGACTTGCGCAAGGATTTGAATAAGAACCAGACCAAGGTTTTGAATAGAGAAAAGGTGAAAAATAGGAGTAGTACTCGAAAACGGTAGTATTACACAGTAGTAGATATGGAAGTAGATAGAGGGTTGCTGATTTAGAATCTGATGCTAGAATTTGAAAAACTTTTTTGACACTAGGGTGGACCCTCAAAACATTTTTGCTTACTACATATTTACTACATGGCAGTATTAGAGAGCCGCTGATTTAGAATTTGATATTCGAATCTCAAAAATTTTTTTTGACGCTAGAGTGGACCACAAAAATGTTTTTTTTTTTTAGTTTTACACATTTTTTGCATGCTTGGGCAGAATTAGAGAGGCGCTGATTTCAGAAATTGTATGTGACATAGGGTGGACCCCAAAAATTTTTCTTTTTTACACATTTTGTACAACAAATAAATATTGTCATATACAATTTTTGAAATTGTAATCACAGATTCTAAATCAGCGATCCCTAATACTGCCAGCGCAGGTACAAATTGTGTAAAAAAACATTTTTGGGGCTCACCCTAGCGTCACATAACATTTAAGAAATTCTAACATCAAACTGGAAATCAGCTTAGCACAAAATGTGTAAAACAAAAAACAAAAACATTTTTGGGATGCACCCTAGCGTCAAATTTTTGAAATTCTAACATCAAACTCGAAATCAGCGACTCTCTAATACTGCCGTGTGAAATATGTAGTAAACAAAAACGTTTTGAGGGTCTACCCTAATGTCAAATAAGTTTTTCAAATTCTAACATCAGATTCTAAATCAGCAACCCTCTATCTACTTCCATATCTACTACTCTTTTCGATCACTACTACTATTTTCTACCTTTTCCCTATTTGAAACCGTGGTCTGGTCCTTATTTTAATCCTTGCCCAAGTCCTTATCCAAATCCTTGCACAAGTCCTTGTCCAAGTCCATGCCCAAATCTTTGTTCAAATACTTTTACTAATCCTTGAAAAAATCCTTATCGAAATACTTTTCCAAATCTATGTCAAAAATCTTGTCCTTATCCTTGTCAAAATCGTAGTTAAAATCCTTGTCCAAGACAATTATTTATATGCTCAATAACTTTCTAATTTAAACCAAATAACACGCGTAAATATTGATTTGATTTTTGTTCTAATCGATATTATTTTAATCAAAAAATAGTTTTCCTCCTTATTTCTGATCTAAAAAATATCGATAAAAAAATAACTTTTATTTCTGACCGAATAAATAACGATCACAAAAGGATTTTTATTTCTGATCGAATAAATATCGATTAAAAAATAATTTTTATTTCTGATTGGAAAAATAACGATCAAAAATAATTTTTATTTCTGATCGAAAACATAACAATTCAAAAATTACTTTTATTCCTGAATGAAAAAAATGACTATTGCAACTAATTTTTATTTCTGATCGTAAAAATAACGATAAAAAAATAATTGTTTTATGTGATAAAAAAAAAAAATCTGTCAAGAATAATTGGTTTAAGGCGACTTTTTTCTTAAAATTCTCATTTCAAAAACGGTATCTCTGACTCCCTAGCATCATATTGCTACATTTGAATTTTTTTTACAGTAACATTTTATACATGATCTTTTGGTCAGAAAATTCAAAAATAATCGCTATTTTCCATCCCTGGTCTTTAGTTATGATATTTATCATATGTGATTTTTTTTTGTTTTTTATTTATCATGTGTTTTTGACAATCAGACAGAAGAAACATTAAAAAAAATGTATCCCAAAACTATGCAATATTTTTTTTATAAATAAAATTTTGGATTAAAACTTCAATATACAGTAAGATTCAAAATCCTAACACATTATTAAATTATTAGTACACATTGGAGTGGTCCTTATTTGTATGGAGCAAACATTATTTTTCTGATCTTTACAAGCTCCCCGAGGTTTTGTTCCTTAACATGAGGGAAATGAACTGTGAACTTTTCAGAAAAAAATATTGATATAAACACATGCCGCAAGCGATCTCTTTATTGCAAATCTGATTTGTATGGAAAAATAGTGATATTTTTCCAAAAAAATCCCAATAACATTTTTTTAAGGCTCAAATTTTCAAAAACCTGGTGCGCACTTCTTTTTATATTCAAAGAAATTTTTACGGATTTCTTTCAAAACTTGGATTTTTGCTATTTTTTCAATATAAGAAAAAAATTAGATTTATTCGCAAAATTCAAAAGTCTAACTCTGCTAATTTAACTCCGATTTTCATGTTTTATGATTCCTTTTAAAGAAAAAATTAAATGAAAAACGAAGTGCGTACCAGGTTTTTAAAAATACGAGCAAAATGGGATGGGATTTCCACAATATTTTGTGAACTGGATTAAATCGTATTTGGTGGAGCGATCTTATCAAATACGTTTCCGAGGCGCATTGTCTTCTGAATTTATTGCTGGATCAGGTGTTCCTCAGGGTAGTCACCTTGGTCCTCTTCTGTTTATTTTAGCTATCAATGATGTAACTCACGTCATTGAACACTCTCATCTGCTTATTTATGCCGATGATATGAAAATATACAGAACGATTAATTCTAGAGATAATTCAGATCTACTCCAGTCTGATCTAAAATCCTTTGAAGTTTGGTGTTCTAAAAATAATATGTTTTTAAATTCAGATAAATGCCAAACTATGACCTTTTCGCGAAAAAGGAATAATTTTATATTTGATTATAAGATTAAAGATACTGCCTTGAGTCGTGTAGACACCGTCAAAGACCTAGGTATATGCATGGATTCTAAGCTGTCGTTTAACATTCATATTGATAATATTTGTAAAAAAGCATCTTCAATGCTTGGTTTTGTAAAACGCTGGGCCAAAGAATTTAATAGCATGATTACAACTACAACGTTGTATTATGCAATCGTGCGTCCTCACTTAGAGTATGCAAGTCAAGTTTGGTCCCCAAGTTACAATGTGCATGTTGATCGAATAGAAAGAAACCAAAAACGTTTTGTTCAGTTTGCTCTAAGGGGCTTAAGTGGAACTGACATATTAGACCTTCCTCCTTATGAGGATCGTTTAAAACTATTAAAAATGCAGTCTTTAGGTGATCGAAGGAAATCGGCAGATATCGTATATTTACACCAGCTCATAACTGGTGTATTCGATTCTCCAGAACTTCTTTCTCACATAAATTTTAACACTAACCGTAGAAGCAGTAGAAACGCTAACAACTTAATTTATTTGCCATTTAGTAGAACAAATTATATGGCTACTGCTCCTTTAAGTCGCATGAGTTCCTTTGTTAACAATTGTAGCGTTTTTGATGTTAATTTGTCAAAAGGTCAACTCAAAAGTAGATTAAAATTAGTTGTGTAATTAGATCTATATTACGCATGGTTAGTTGTTACGTCTTGTGTTGTCCCTGAGCCCAACCCATTTATTGGTGGGTAAATTTTTCCCACATTAACTTGTTTGTGGTCACGGTTATCCATAACATTGATATTTTCAATGATTACTGGGTAGTGGCTTAAGATGGGTTAATGCTGAGGAAGTGCGATATAGCTGTAGTAGCTGAACTCTATTGTTATTGCATGGAAAAAAAAAAAAAAAAATGTAATTGGGATTTGTTTGGTAAAATAGCACTATTTTCCCATACAAATCTGATTTTCAATATAAAGGTCGCTTGCGTCATGTGTTAATATCAATATTTATAACCCAACGCGTACTGCGTAAGGGGTATATTAACTATGTCTTTCAGTTTGTAACGCCAAGAAGGAGGCGGTTGCAGGTATAGAAAAATATATATATTTTTGATCAGCTCCTGAGTCGATTTTCGTGTGTCCGTCTGTCTGTCCGTCTGTCGACACGATTACAGTCGCAATTTCAAAGCTATCGCGATAAAATTCAAAATATAAGTTTATTTTTAATAAAGGAAGAACAAGTTCGAGAATGGGCCAAATCGGATGAAAACCACGCCTACCTCCCATACAGAGTGACTTTTTATTAACCGTAAAATGTCTTTAAAATCCACAAAAATTTAAGAAATGCCTTGAAATTTGGCATGTAAGCTTTGATCTTCGGCCTTAATTCTGGCTATAAAATTTGTGAAAATCAGATGGAAACCACGCCTACCTCCCATACCAAGTGGGTGTATTTTAAAAGTAAAATCTCTTAAAAATCTGCTCAAATTAAAGAAATGTCTTGAAATTTTGCATATAGGCTTTGATATGTAATATTGACCATCACTATGACTTGACCACTATGACCACTATATGGCAAAATCGGATGAAAACCACGCCCACTTCCCGGGAACAACAACAACAAAGCGGGATAACGAATTTTTGATATATAAAATGAACCATCCCGATGATATATGGAAAAATCGGAGCAAAACCACGCCTACCTCTCATACAAAGTGACGTCATCAAAATCGGAAAACTTTCGTTAATATATAATACTGAATATCATCGTGAATGTCTTCTAAAGACTTCAATATACTTCAACATGGCCGTGGGGGGTATTTTAGCTTCGGTATCCTGCCGAAGCTCCATCCTAGTGTTTTTTACTAGTTTTTTCTGAAAATTTCACAGCTTACCTCTCTCTTATTAAGAAACAAAACTCTGGGGTGCTCGATGTAACCTTAAAAAAAAAAGGAGCACTCTAGTACACATCTTTAACTAGGCACATGCCTAGTCTTCCTACAAAGTTTTGATAAGATCTGTTAACTTTTATACATACTTCCCGTATAAAAGCATGCAAAAAGTAGTAATGAAGTACCTTCGACTGGGCCAAAGTTAAAATATGAGATCAAAGCTGATGTGCAAAATTTGAAGTTATTATACTTAACATATAATTTGTATGACTTTAAATAGAATATACCATATATATGCAGCCACTTTTTATGGGCGGTAGGCGTGGTTTTCGTTCGAATTTTATACAACTTAAAGTGAGAGTGCACAACTAAAATCCAATTATATCTGCAAAGTTTTAAGTCATTTAATTAATTTTTGTAGAATTTAATGCGATTTTACCGAAATCATATAGTCACTTTACATAGGAGATAGGCGTGGTTTTGTTGGACCACGCCTACTTCCCATATAACACAATATTTTAAAATGCTAAATTTTTTTCGTATTGAAGTTATATCGAAACAACTCCCTCAAGAATCTGAAATATGCATGTAGATTAAAAAAAAAATTGCCACGCCCATCCCCCATACTTTTTATATGATATTTGCATAGCACTAAGAAGGAGCAGTTGTATACCAATAATATTTAGTACATAAGTTGAAATGGACTGTATAAGATCACTTACGAAAAATTTTGCAAATCGGCAGGGTACTAAAGCTAAAATACCCCCCGCGGCCGTATTGAAGCATATTCAAAGTATTTAGCCGTCTATAAAATGTTTACGTATTATCTGCAAAAATATTTGTGTCATTTGCTTAATTTTATTTTACCCTGAGATGCCACATAGAGTAGCTAAAGAATATATCGCACACTAAATACAAAACAGTCACAACTCAAAATTTTCCAAAATCGACTTTTAGCCATAATTCAATTCACAATGCACATCTCTAACTGCTGTTAAAATGTCTTTTTCATAACTTTATTCTTTAACTGGAAAAATATAGTTATGTCTCTTAATGTTAATTGCGTTGCTTCTGCACTTTCAACCAAAGAGTTTTATTTTTAGTTGTGTCAAGATGTCTTTGATCAACTAATATGTTTTGTTACGCATAAGAGTTTTATTTTGAGTTGTGACACTTTATTTGTAACAACTGAGAAATTTCAAAGTGTACTATTTTGAATTGTTATCCTAAAGATGAAAAAAGTGAGTAAAATGGACTGTTTTATTTTGATATGTGTTTTTTTTTTGTTGAAATAACTTTGATAAGCATTAGTTTAATCAAAAAAGAGAGCAAGAACAACTAAAATATAAATTGTGCTGGAATTATTCCGTCACGTGATAACTTTTTTGTCCTAGAGACTGTTTTGACGAAATTAAATTTTTAATATTTTCGCATATATTTGGACATGGTTTTTCGATCTATAAAATAAAATTTTAATACAGTTCTCAAGATACTTTACAAAATTTTCATTTTCATTGTAATATATTAATTTTTATTCAAATATTTTTGCAGCTGCGGTTTGAACTCGTAACTTAAAGAGATAAAGATACCAACTTTCAAAGGGTATGTTTAAGAAAGAGAAACTTGAAGCCTTTTAAGTCTTGAAGTACACTTAAGTAGTTTATATTCAAACAAATCAAAAATTTTTTTTTAAGTTACTATTCAACCTATGACGCAAAAAATAATATGCTAATTTTTCTACTTACCAATAATACCCTTTTAAATTTAAAATTATGCTCGGTATATTCCGAAAGGCTACCGCTATTAGAAGTAAAGCAAAAGAGCATCAAAGATCTGGCAAATAAAAATCACATTCCTAAAAACTGCAATGAGTCTTTCTACAAAAACTTAATTAATACATAACATATTTAAAAACTAATAGCTAAAAATTTTGAAACGTTTTCATTTATACATTGATTTATTAACATTTATTTATTAACATTATAATTTTTTAATGTAGTGGGCAATTTTCGTACTATGTTAAAAATGAAAAATTAATTTATTTTAAAATACATTTAAAAAAAAAAAATCAATATTATTATTACGCAAGGGCATCTTTTGTGATGACTATCAAATCTATACTGTATACACGATTTAAAAAAAAAGCTAGCAATTGAAAGGTCTTGCTCTGTAGATGTCCAATAAGGTCTTATTTTTTTTTCTTAAATATTGCATATTTTTTAAAAAAAGCTGAAACAATTTTCTATGAAACAAGCCTAATTTCTTAGTGATGCCTTAAAGTATGTAATCGATTTTTATTGTAATGCTATGATAAGTAATAACTAGACTACTTAGCAATTCAACTGAATCATAATATGATGTTTAAAAAAATATACCAAACCTTTCTTTAAAATGGGGTTTCTTTCTTGTGGAACTAAATTTGTTTAAAATATTACAATCATTTTAGCTCAAACAGTTTTTGCTTCTCCTGAAGATTCGTGTTTTTTGAGTTGTGACTTTTTTGTTTTTAGTGTGCGATATGTGCAAAATTTGTTTGGTATGTGGAAATTCATACCAACGGTGTAAAACAATTTCGTTTATATCTGAAGAGCCATGCCCGCGTTCAATTCCATCCAATTTTCTAAACTACTGTCTGCTCATTATTCCAAAGAATGCGGAAAATTTAAAAGTAGTCGAACAAAGGCTATAGAAGGAGTTCGATTTAAATTAAAGTGGCACGCTCCTATTTAGTTCCGCCCAATTTTTAAACTAATCACTTCTCATTATTCCAAAGATATATATGCAAATTTTGGGTAAAATCAGAAAAACGGTGTAGAAGGAGTTCGATTAGAATTAAAATTGAACGCCCCTTGTCCAATCCCACCAATCTTGTAGGCTTAAATCGTCTCATTATACTAAAAAATATATGTGCGAAATTTGGTTGAAATCGGAGAAACGGTGTAGATGGAAATAGATTAAAAATAAAGTGCCACGCTCCCTGTCTAGTATCGCCCACTTTCATAAACTACAGACTGATCCCTATGTCAAATAAAATGTGTGCAAATTTTGGTTTAAGTAGGACAAACGGTGGAGTAGGAGTTCGATTAGAGTTAAATTGACACGCCCTTTATCCCATCCAACACACTTTTGTAGGCTACAAATTTCTTATTATACTAATGAATATATGTAAGAAATTTGGTTGAAATCGAACAAACGGTTTAGATGAAGCTTGTTTAAAAAAAGAGTGCCACGACCTCTGTCTAGTATCACCCAATTTTATAAAATTAAGACTGCTCAAACTACCAAGGATAAATGTGCAAAATTTGGTTGATGTCAGACACACGGTGTTAAAGAAGTTCGCTTAAAAGTAAAATGCAACACCCACTTTCCAAGTCTAAGGGCTTCACATTACACCATATGTGTGTAGAGAATATATGTACAAAATTAAATATGGGTTGGATAAACGATGTGGGTGAAATTTGGAAAACGAAAGTTTTCTATTTTGATGACGTCACTTTATATGTAGGCTCGGTTTTCATCCGATTTTGCCAAATATCATAGAGATGGTTCATACTACATATATATCAAAGCTCATGTGCAAAATTTCAAGACATTTCTTTTATTTTTGTGGATTTTAAAGAGATTTTACTGTAAAAATAAAGTCACTCTGTATGGAAGGTAGGCGTGGTTTCATCCGGCTTGGCTCATTTTCAAACTTGGTCTTAATTTTTTAAAAAGAAGCTTATATTTTGAATTTCATTGCGATAGGCATGAAATTACGCAGTACGCGTTGGGGTATAAAAATTACACACCCACCGACCACTATCTCCTTAAGGGGATGGTACTATTTTAAAGCCGAAAAAGGTATGTTTTCATGATTTTTTGTTTTCCATTTTCCCCAACTTTCAAGCCCTGTAACTTTTAAACCACTTGATAGCGGCGCGAAATTTTTTCACTATTAGCTGTTTTAGCTCCAAATACACATTTTCAAAAAAAAATTAAAAAAATCGATTTTCACTCATCTCCAATTGTTCCCAAAAGAAAAAATTTTTTATTTCGCTTGGCATGCATTGTCTTAAGGGCTGAGGTCACACGGTGATAGTTTGAACGGCATTCATAAGCCTATAAAATTGAAGTGCAAATTTTTATTTGTAGAAAAACGTCCGCGGCGAAGCCGCGAACAACTGTAGCCTGCTAGTTACATATAAACTCATTATGCTAATTTTCAAAATTTACGTGCTTACAGACACATCTAAATATTTATATTTTTTTTTTTTAGCATTTTCAGAACTTACTTTTGCATCATAAAGAAATAATCCAGAGCTATCCACATGTCAAATATTAAAAAAAGCCACTTTCAAAGATTTACAAATAAAAATGCGCATGACAAAACCGACTTAGAGGTTTTTATAACTTAAGCCTGGGCAACCTAATGTTCCTTTATATATATTTTGGCAACCCTAGAATTCCAAAATTTTGAAAATCAGATAAATTTTCAAGAATTATTGAAGACATTTTAAATAAGAAATTTTCGTTTTTTTGATTTTTTCTAATTTTTTTCTGTGTTCGATAAATGATATTCAATAAAAAAAATGTGTCGAACTCTGGTAGTTTAAACTCGATTTTCGTA
Organism: Coremacera marginata; assembly: GCA_914767935.1. Classification (NCBI taxonomy): domain Eukaryota; kingdom Metazoa; phylum Arthropoda; class Insecta; order Diptera; family Sciomyzidae; genus Coremacera; species Coremacera marginata. Next base: position 135,892,978 of record OU612043.1, on the reverse strand, counting down.
TTTGATAGCTCATTTTGAAGAAAAAATTAATAAAAAACGAAGTGCGTACCAGTTTTTAGAAAATTTGTGCTTAAAAAAATGTAATTCAGATCTAATTTTGAATATAAAGGTCGCTACAGGCACGTTTAAATATCAATATTTTTTCCTGAAAATTTTAAAGTTTTTTTTTACATATAAACGAACAATCGAGGCCAATGCACATTTTTAATTTGTAAAAAAAAGGAACACTCTAATGATCATAAAGGTTATTAAAGGAAAAATTAGTTCAAGAATAGAAATTGTTTTTCAGTTGGTAAGCTTTCCTTGCATGCCGAAAATATGTCATTGTCAAATTTATTTTGTTTTTATTTGATCATAAAAATTAATACCGCTCTTTTAAAGCCAATAAATCTTGTCAGGACCCTCCACAAATCTTTTATTATCCAAAAAGACAAGCAATAAAACATAAAAATGATTGCAACATATTGCAAACTATATTGAACTGAGGCTAGGATAGCACGCTGGACACCATGAAGTAGAACCTTGTGGAAATGACAAAAAAAAACTTCTCCAAATATCGCATTCGTCTCAAGATTTTATGTTTCTGTTACAACATAAAACACAAACTGCGCGATCCGAATGACCAAATATCGCCAACGCAACAGACTAAAATTTAAAGCTTTAGCTGTGGATGACCATGAACTGTTGTTTGCGGTGTTCAGACCACCCAATGACATTACTTTAGCGAATAACTACAAGATTCATTAATCTATGCAACATTGCGGGGTATGGAATTTAAATGCTATAACTCGTAGAAGGAAGACTTTAATTGCTCTTCAATTGCGTGATAAAATAATGTAAAATCTTATGATCCCGAAATTTAGATACAAAATCTATGATATGGAAATCGATAAAAAATCATGGAGGTCAGGCCCGTAGACAAGGGAGGGGTTGTGGGTGTTCAAACCCCCCTTCCCCCCTTTGGGTCCAGAAGGTATAAAAAAATAAAATCTAATCATTAATATGACATTTTTTATATGCGAATACTTAATGCGCCTACGTTTCTCTTCAGTAACAGTATAAACTGTAACAGCAACACGCTTAAGAAATCAAATAAAGTTCGATACATTCAATTGAGCCTTGTCCATCACCAGCGATTTAAAAATCTATTGCGTTGGAAAGTATTATATTAAAGTGAGGATAAAATTATCTTTTACAATTGTTTTAATTGTGGTTTACTAAAATTTAAACCATTTGTGTTAAGTATTATTGTATTGATTATTTTATTTTGCCAAAATACTAACACGATTCCACTTAATTAGCTGTAGAAACCGCCAATAAAAAAGGCCAGAAAGGAGGAAAGTGAATCTTTGTTTTTAAGGAATTTTTTTTTCTTTTATCAATTTCCGGCCTTATTATGACGACTTCTTGATATTCTTTAATACTTTGATCCAATGTTACAAAATTAAATACGAGTAATTATAAAAAGAAGATGACACCGCCGAAGTCGAAGCGACATTAGAAATACTTTGCTGATGTACCAACCGAGTGCAGCGCTGCCAGAATGGTGTAGTGGTCAATGTGTGCGGTGTCCATTTTATATTATAATTATTTGATGATTACAATTTTAGCTAAATCGTAATAATGTAATATTGTATTTCGTTTGCATTGTAGAAAGCGTTCAAGAATCTTTAAAACCTGAAAACTGTCCAGAACTTGCTTTGTAACCGGCAGTTGCAGGAGGTGGTAGCATTGATACTAATGTTAAAAGTGGTCGTTTACGTAGTGTTATTAAAAATATTTCACTTTTCATGTTAATAATTCTAAATTTGTGCGTTTTGAGTGTATGATTGAAGAAGTTGTTCCAGAAACAGAAATTTCATTTGATACATCAGAACTGCCTTCGGGTTCGGCAGTACATAAAGGTGCAAGCAAGGATATTTCCAATTTCATTTCATTTCAAGTTTTTAAAACATTTAAAATACCCCCCATCTTTTAATTTTCCTCTCAGTGGTTTGCGTTATCTACGATTTAAGCAGTCTTGGTTGAACCGTTGGCATTAGTTAGCTTACTCCAAATTGAGCAACGGAGCTTATTGTAAGTTTTGCGTTTTTTTCAGCACTTACGCGGGATCTCAACCTCTTGGGACAGCACAAATTTTTAAAAATAAAATTTTTAAACCTTTTGAATGTTGTCGATAAAGCCAATTAAATTTAAAAATTTTGCTAAGTGATCTGTTAAAGTTTAGGAGTTGGTTAAGGATTTACTTATAAGAAAATGTTGGTCTTCTTATCGTGGTAATTTTTCTAGTAGTTAACAAGTGGCTTATAGTTCAACATTGCTTTATACAAAATTTTAATCCGATAGCAGCTTGTAGGTAAATTGTTAAAATACTTTAATAAGACGCTTACGAAAGTATTGTTTGAAAGGAATTTGCATTGTAGGTCACAATTCTAATGTGGAAAATTTTTACAAAATTACTGTTTATATGCCTTTCCTTGGTGCAACAATTTTCAACATGGAAGTACTATTTACAAAGCACAACTGGCTTTTGTCATCGTTCAACTTGATTTTGATGACATCCGAAAACAAGGAACGATCAAAATTTTAATTAAACAATATGCACGAATTTTACCTTGCTATGGTAACACAACCATAGGAATAAATTAAATCAGAATTCAGCAGCGGATGCCGTTGCAAATATTAGGAAAGTCTGATGATAGGTGAAGGAGTGCAATTGATATTTGAAATATATTTCTAGAAATTCTAAGGGCGAGTACCACTTAAATGATTGTGCAAACATAAAAACATATAAAAATAAATAAAAGTAAGTTTTATTAAAAATTCATTCAAGTTTTGTGCTAAATTCCTTTGATTCATCGATATCAAAAAATATCGATATATTTTTTATGAAAACCCTCCCCTTGGGTAAGTCCTGGCTACGGGCCTGATGGAGCTACAAACAAAGTGGCCGCTTTCCTAAATTTATTTCAAAATCAGGTATTGTATTTCGACTTTTCACATTTTGGTTACTTGGTAGTCTTAAAACTTTTTCAGCAGAAACTTCTTTAGCCTCGTATACAACAAATAGGAATGGGAGGTAAAATCGATGCAAAGTATTATACAAAAAATTCCCGGTACTCTGCATTCTGTGTGTTTTGGGAGATTTATATTATCAATTGATAAATTAATATACATGGAATATACTTTATGAAAGTTTTTAAACAAATTTACAATGCACTTAAAAACAAAAGCGAACATAAAGCTAGACAGAAAAACACAAGATCTCGCCAGACTTTGTTTCTGTCTGGTATGCTATTAGTTGCGTACATATATATAGGTCATACCGTCAGTAAACTTCAATAAACAATATAATTGCCATTATTATTAACGACTTCTTGCCAGCGTAAGGGCAATTTGTGTATTCCATTTTTGAAAAATGTTTCATCTTTTCATGCGAAAAATTGAACCAGTGCTTGTATTTCGTCCATTCGCTTACAAGCTACAGTTGTTTGAGTGACGCTACTTTCGCTTTCGTAAGAAATGAGAAAAATAGGAATATCACATCTTGATTAAACATTGTTTTTTTATTGGAAAAACTATTATTTTATTGGTTGAAGAAATATTACCGCACATCTGCTCCTATGAGAACAACAGTTTATCGTTGGTTTAGTGAATGTAGAATGGGTCGCACAAGCACCGAAGACGCACCTCGCTCTGGTAGGCTAAAAGAGGCTACGAGTGCAGAAATCGTAAAGGAAATGCATCGAATCGTTTTGAGTGATCGTAAAGTTACGCGAGTTACCTGAGACCGTAGGCATCTCAAAAGAACGAGCGGGATACATATTGCAAGATCTTTTAGAGTTGATAAAGCGATGGGTGCCGAGTTTGCTGACCAAAAACTGCACCATGTTGATGATGCACTCACCCTTCAAGTCGGACTGGCTTATCATAAATAGTCGCACGCACCTCGTTCATTGGAAAATTGGCCACAGCAGGAATCAAAGGTGTCTTAAGAAAATTAATGTTGGGGTATCTTTTGTTGCAAGCCATATCCTTGAAAACTGTCCATAATTTGTTATCCAGAAAATCCAGCAGGTACAAATCTGGACTGCCAAAGGGCCATTTTTCAGGGGAAAATGAAAGCTGGCAAATTGTTTTGTAACCAGGCTTGGGTCGCTTCCGCACTATGGGCCGGTGTAGAGTCCTGCTGAAAAGTCCATGACAAATTTTAAAACAGAGAATGGTTAAGTTGCCTTACAATAGCTTCCACAACGATTTCTTGGTACACTTTGGCCTATGGTTTGACCCCTACCTCATCTTAAGAAACACCCTACCAAACCATGATTGAAGCTGGGCGATGACCTTTTTCGACCCGTGGAATCAGTTCAGATGCTTCCTTAGATGACTGTGAGTACAACCTATCATTTTGTTTGTTAACTTTTTCCTGCACGGTAAACATTTTTTTCATGGGTAAACAAGAGTTTTCTGTGCAAGATATCGGCATGTTTTACCAAAAGACATTTGCATTTTTCATAATATTTTTTTAAAGCTACAGTCAAGAAATGTCCGGTACGACGCGTCTGGACGCTTGAAAGCCTCAAGTCTCAAGTCTTTTTTAATAATTTAACTGATAAAGTTTTGCGTGATATTCATTTCTCGGGCCATGATTTATTGATTTTTTGATTGATTTTTTAATTTTTTTAATTAATTTTATATTCTTATTCTATGTATAAAATGTAACTTTTAATAAAAAAAAAACAATTTAAAAATTTCCATTTTCATATAAATACTCAGTTTGGGTTTTGGTAGAATATAACAAAATGGGTTGAGTTTCGGTTCTTTTACTTTACTACCTTTACTAGAGTTCTTCTTGAAAATTGGTAGTATTGAAAAATATGAGGCTGTCCAAAATGTCATTTTCAGTGCATTCTTCTTGGTCCAACCTACACTCATACTTCTGTGAATCGTTTGCATTTAGTACCAAAGTATAATCGCAATAAACCGTTTGGTAGTAAAAATTCACGTTTGCCGGATAAAGTATTTAGCCTATGCACTGCAAATAATTCACAATACATTTAACCTGGTTCTATCCGAATCTTTTAGAAGATTCCTCGCCCAAAAGCCACTACTTCGTAAGATAACATTCCGATGTAGTTTCAATGTTTTTAAATGATTAAGCCGTATATCTTAGATTCGACACTGCATTTAGCTGGTGAGCTTGTACCCGTTATTGTTATAAATAACGTTATTGTAGGTACCGTAAAAGACCTTGGTGTATGCATGGATTCTAAGCTATCGTTTAGCATTCACATTGATTATATACGTACATATTTGTAAAAAAGCATCTTCAATGCTTGGATTTATAAAACGCTGGGCAAAATAATTTAATAGCATGATTACAACTACAACGTTGTATTATGCAATTGTGCGTCCTCACTTAGAGTATGCAACAGAGAACTGCACAAGCCTATTCATTTCCAATTTCAAGTACTTGCTAAATTTATGAATACAAGCGCGCTTGAACTTGATAAATTTCAATCAAGTTCAAGTATACTTGAAATTAGTCAAGTCGACGTCAGCTTGTTGCCCGAATTTAAGAACGCGTGCTCTACGACACGAAGTAAAACCAAGCGGCAGCAGTCTTGAAACGTACGTCATAGAGATTGAAAAGCTTGAATTTGTTTGTGAATTTTCAACTAACTCAACTTACTTGCTTAAGAAAAGTATAGTTAAAGAAACATATGTTGAGCACAAGGGTGTACCCAAATAAATAGTTTTAAAAATAGTTTGTGAAAAATGTGGGTCGCTGATAAGGGTGGTCCTCAAAAATGTTTTCTTTTTAAATATTTTGTGCTGTAAATCGGGCCAATTATTTGGAATCTGATGTGTTTCGACGTCTCCCCTAAAAATGTGCAAAATGGGGGATTGATAGCCCCCTCTATTTGTGCGTCTCAGAAATGCTTCCTCTCTAATAAATCGCCAAAAAATGGTTAAATTTTACCTATTTTGCTTCCCCATCGAGATATGGCACTTTTTCTATTTTTTCGAAGATTTTTCGAGAATTTTTCGAGGATTTTTCGATATCTTTCGATTTTATGTTGTTCCATATCTCGAAGGGGAAGCAAAATAGGTAAAATCTAACCAATTTTTGGGGGTTCCTATTTTAGGAAGCATTTTTGAGACACACAAATAGGGGGTCTTTTAACCCCCCAATTCGACATATTTTTAAGTATGATACGAAGCTTGCCTTGCTTGGTTTTCTCAAGTTCAAACCAAGTGAATTTTCAAGTACTTGAAAAAGCTTGATTTTTCAAGTAATTGATGCAGGTCTCTGGTATGCAAGTCAAGTTTGGTCCCCAACAATGTGCGTGTTGATCGAATAGAAAGAATCCAAAAACGTTTTGTTCGGTTTGCTCTAAGAGGCTTAAGTGGAACTGACATATTAAACCTTCCTCCTTATGAGGATCATTTTAAACTGTTAAAAATGCAGTCCTTAAGTGAGCGAAGGAAGTCTGCAGATATCGTCTATTTACCCCAACTAATAACAGCTGTATTCGATTCTCCAGAACTTCTTTCTCATATAAATTTCAACACTGACTTATTTACCATTTAGTAGAACAAATTATATGGTTACTGCTCCTTTAAACCGCATGAGTACCTTTGTTAAGAATTGTAGCGTTTTTGATGTTAACTTGTCAAAAGGTCAACTCAAAAGTAGATTAAAAACAATTGTGTAATTTAATTTATATATGCATGGTTAGTTGTTATGTCTTGTGTTGTCTCTGAGCACAAACCATTCACTGGTGGATAAATTGTTCCCACTTTAACTTGTTTGGGGTCACTAGTATCCATAACATTGATATTTTTCAATGATTTCTGGGTCGTGGCTTTAAATGTGTTAATGCTGAGGAAGTGCGAAAAAGCTGTAGTAGCTAAATTCTATTGTTATTGCATGTTAATATATTTACTCAACTTTAAAAAATTTTAAACATTTAAGTTATTCATTTAAAAATCTGTTTAGAACTTAACTCAACTATTTTCTGCTGACTAATTCAATGAGCAGAATGCAGAAACTATTGCGTCGAAAATATAATTGTTCGTATAAATATTAGTAATCAGACATATAGTCAAATGTTTAATAGCAAGATTTTTGAGGTCCCCAGTCTTTTACTGCAGATATATATGCTTTAAAATGGAATTGTTCCTCCAAAATCGTAACGTTTTGTTCACATTAATCATGTACTTAGTTTTTTTCAAGTGTTGTTTTTGCATATCTTCATGAGTGTTTCAACAGTTGTGTTATAACCATGATTATAGATTCAAGAATGAATAATTTGCAAAACTCAAGAATGTTTTGTTTGTAGCTTTTTACTACATTTTCAATGCAAGCCACCTACGGATTAAACCTTTTTCATATTTTACAGGCTCCATCTTTGTATTTTATAGTTTGATTTTTGTCTAGTAGACAGTAAGAGGGAAACTTACAAGCTAACTTCGAATCAATTAAAGTCGAGTCTTCTTTGCCACCTACGCAAACAATGAAAACGGGTTATAATCAGTGTTGCCGTTTGGATACGAATGTATCCTTTTGGATACTTTTTTCTTTAAAATATTGATGAATACTTTCTTTTAAGCCTCTGTGTAAATTTGGATATTTTTTTTTTTTTTAAAACAAAAAGGATAACAGCTCGTTGTTTTTGCTTGGTTTTGATTTTTTGTGATTATAGGCCTGACCAAAATAAACGAAACGAGACGGTTGCAACTTACCAAATGTCTGCATTCGCTACGTCTGTTTTGACATTTAACCCAAAATGAGACGAGTTCTTTAACTCATCAACTTGTGGGAAAGGATTTATTGTTTGTAAGAAGAATTATAAAAAATTTCTGTATTGATCTTTGTCATTAAATAAAAAAAAAATGTGATTTCCAAAATGATATCACTTAAAGCTGTAAAGGAATATTTCAATTTGATTTTATTTACAAAAATTTGAATCAGTGAATAACAAAATAAAAATATCATTCAATCAATGTAGAATTGATTCATAAATAAGATTTTTAATTCACATTCAATTTTTAAAAATTGATTAATAGTTCATTTTCGTTATTCAGAATAATGAATAAATATTTTTTCATATGAAAGCTATTCACAAAAAATGCAATTATGCAATAACTTTACAAATTTATTTTAATAAAATCCAAAAGAAAGATTTTCGAAGTCCCTTAAATTCCACAAAAATATTAAAAAACATTGTGAAACATCTTATTGAAAAATGCGTGACAATAAATCTATACAAAAACTATATATAAAAAACTATCTATAAAAAAAAAATTCTTGTGATGAATACAAAAAGTCTACTTTGCAGCTTAACTGCCCTTGAACCAATTTTTTTAGATTTGAAACTTTCAAAAAATTATGGAAAACGATGGACTTTCAATGGAAATGGTGAAATATATGTAACAAATGAATAATTTTAAAATTTATATTTTCTTTGAATTAAATGGTGTTTAAATTTAGTAATTTAAATTATTCAGTATTCATTTATAATACTGAGTAAACCTTCCCTTAATGTTCTTAATTCAATATACAATTTTTTGTTTCTTTACTCATATTTTCAAATAATATTTGCTTGCAAAAGTTTTATGTAAGTCTTCAACTGAAATAAATGTAATTTCGAATTTAATATGTGGATACTTTTTTTCTGTGGAGTGGATACAATTGGATACATTTTTGCCCTTTTTGTGGATACTTTTTTTATTATCGCCGCGGCAACACTGGTTATAATATTTGAGTCGCGGTATCATTTGCACCAATAACTCAAAAAGTGCTCGAGCTGTCAAAGTTCTCTGATCTGTCGTCGCTGTACGCTTTAAGGTATCAACGCAACAATTGCAGCGTGAAAATAAAATTGCAACAATAATAACAACAACAACAGAAATAATTGTCGCCTAAATGTTAAAAAATAATAAGCTAGAAAGAAGACTGAAGAAAACATAAACGATAGTGATGCTTGCAAAACTTTATGCTTATTAGCGCAATTGTTGCACCGCTCCCGTCGCTGTTGGAACACTTTAATGTATGCGACCAAAGCGTGGGTGCCTGTAAAGTTGTCTGTTAAATTTTAGTTTTATGCAAAATTATAAGAAAACGCCCATGGAAACCATGTTGCGCAAGAACGACAACATTCGATGAGTTACGGTTTATTAGATACCGCTGATTGCCTTCATCTGCGGCAGAAAAAATAAAAGCTAAATCCAAAAAACAAAGGAACTCAGAGGTAAGAAGAGAACAAATTTTATTGGAAGCAATAATTGCAATCGCTGCTGTCACAATAAAGCTGCAGTTTTATGCATGGCTCTCAGCGTCTTTTATTTATTTCCGTCGTTATTGCAAAAATTTTATAACTTTTTTTTCGATATCGGCAACTGGTTTCTATCCATAAGGTGTCGATATCCAGCTAAAATAATAGCTAAAACGTGCGATTTACGCGGTGTGGGTCAGACAAGAGGTCACACGTTCATAGAAATTTCTCACATTTCTACTACATACATATATTGAGAATTACGAGAACGATGCCAGCGATGAGATGAGGATGGAGACGAAGACGGTGATGGTGATCAGAACCTGGATTATATCATATGCGTAATACAAACATTGTTGGCAACCTAAGCACTTCAAGTGCGTGATGCCAAAATGAAACATGCAGCATATCCACGTACAAATTAATAACACTTTTTGTTATTTTAATATATTTATTTTTATTTAAAAGAATCCACTATGTGGAAGCTGTCTTACCACTAAGAACAAAGATTAAGAACTAACTTAAAACTAACTTCAATATAATTAATCTGCTTAAAATTCTAAAAGGAATTGCATTTGCTTGTTTAGTTTAGTTTAGTTTAGTTTAGTTTATTGTCAATAAATTTATAAAAAAAATTTTTCAGACAAGCATAGCATACAAAATTTAATACTTATATATTAAATTATGACTAATATACAATTAGTTAACAATAATATGAATTAAGAGCATTAATAAATACATTCTTATTATTAGAGAAATCAATATCTATTATACAACAAAGTGAATTATATTCTTTAAGGGCTCTTTGTAAAGGTTCATGTATCAAATAGTTTGCTTTATAAAAGTTAATTTTGAAATAATCGAAATGACGCAAGTTTCTTGTTGGAATATTAAAATTAATTGAGCTTAACAAGTAAGGACAATTAATATTACCACAAACAATGTCGTACAGAAATATTAGAGACTGAATAGTTCGCCTTGTTTCAAGCGATTTTAAATTAAGAAGCAAACAGCGATCTTCATAGGAAGGTATAGGTTGAACAAAATTAAATGATCTCAAAGCAAATTTTAGAAATTTTTTCTGTATTCGTTCAAGTCTCAGTTTATGGACAGCATAGTAGGGATTCCATATAAACGACGCATATTCCAAACGAGACCTAACAAAGGATTGAAAAAGACACTTTAGAGTATAAGGATCCTTGAAGTTCGTACAATTCCTCCTCAAGAACGCGTACATAGGATAAGATTTAGAAAGCGTAAAAGTTAAATGCCGAACAAATGAAAGATTTGAGTCAAAACAAACACCCAAATCCATAATCTCATTTACACACGTCAAACTTGAATTGTCAATATTAAATGACGACGCTACAACATTTCTAATTCTGGCATAAGAAACATGAAAACATTTATGGATATTTAGGAGTAAACGATTACGTTTACACCAATCAGAGACAGCATTTAAATCTAATTGCAGCAAAGATACATCCAAACTGTTGCGTACAACTTTGAAAATTTTTAAATCATCAGCATATAGTAAATGATTTGAAAAAGAAAAACAACGACTTATATCATTAATAAATAAAGTGAAAAGAAGAGGTCCCAATATGCTGCCCTGTGGGACACCAGATTTTGCAGTAAATGGTGTAGATTAAACATTATCCACTTCGACAAAACAACGTCTGTCAATTAAATAATTTCTAATCCAACTCAAAAAGTTAGAATGAAATCCCATTTTAGCAAGCTTTTCAACTAAAATAGTATGGGAAACTTTGTCGAACGCTTTGGAAAAATCCGTGTAGATAGTTTCTACTTGGCGCCCTTCAGCAAAAGAAGATAAACAGAAGTGTGTAAATACAGCTAAGTTAGAAGTTGTTGACCGCCCCTGTACGAACCCATGCTGTGACGGTGTTATAACCATTTTCAATGCGAAATCAAGCTTATTTTTAATTATATGTTCAAACAGTTTAGAAGTGTTGGAAAGTTTAGAGATCGGGCGGTAATTAGAAACACAATTTTTTCTGCCAGATTTAAACACAGGGGTAATAGAAGCAATTTTCCATTTACTTATGAAATCTCCGTAAAGAAGAGATTTATTAAAAATCAGACACAAGGGCTTGACAACAGATCTTGCACATTTTTTTAAGCAAAAAGCAGACAAACCATCACTATCAGCTTTCATAGAATTTTTAAGGCGTGATATACCACTTAACACATCGCTTTCAGTAAGAGAAAGGTGTCCAAATTTTATGCAAGGTTCTACTTTATCAAGAAATTCCAAATCATTCCACATAGTATCAGTTAAATAATTAGATTGAAAGAACTCAGCGAAAAGATTAGTTGTATTCAAAATGTTGTTCGAGACTTTACCTTCCCAGAATAACGATGATGGAATGAAAGAGCTTTTATTTTTCGACTGAACAAAGCGCCAGAAGATTTTAGGGTTAGTTTTGATGTTCTGTTCAATCGTAAGTAAATGCTGTTTATATAAAAATTTATCTAAAAAATTGAATTCACGAGAATAGTGCAAATATTTTTCCTGGTGGAGAGCATTGTTTGTGGTTTTAAATAGTTTATAAAATTTATTTCTTAAATTTTTTAACTTTTTTAAGCCCATGGTATACCATGGAAGCTTATGAATTCTTTTCTTCAATTTTGGAACATTATAATACATAATTTCGTATACCTCGTTTAAAAAGAGATCAAAGCAATATGCAGTATCTTTTTTGTCAAAAGCATTTATCCAGTCTACACTAGCAATCATGCTATTAAGGTTGTCAAAATCACACAAATTAAAATTAAATTTTAAATCCGTATCAAAGACTCTATTTTCTTCGTATGTTATAAATTCAACATTCAAAGTTAATGGTAAATGATGCATATCCGACGGCAGTATAGGAAAAGGACAAATATCCAAATCAAATTTAATATTAGCACTCACAAAAATAAGATCAAGAATCCTATTAAGTTTATTGGCAAAAGAATTAATTTGCGATAAGTCTGCGCTCATAAAAGAATCAACCAAGTAAATTTCATTAGAGTGGTTAATGTTACTTGGAGTAAGAAAAATATCATTCGACAAAAAAGACCATTTGACGTTACATAAGTTAAAATCACCAAAAATACATAAATTATCATTATTTTTTACATTTGGAGCAAAATCAACAATATTATTTACATGCGCAGCGTAAAGTTCATCAGTACTGTTTGGAGGAACATATGAGACAAAAATAAAAATAAAAATAAAAATAAAAAAATAAAAAGCGTGCCAGATGATCCAGCTATAGACACGCATAACTGGTCCAAAAGAGTATCCACGTTAATCAAATTGCATAATGATGATCTAAGTAGACGCTTGACAGCAATGAGTACGCCACCACCTCGATAGTGACCAGTTTTTGAAGCATCTCTATCTTTCCGATATACAATATATATATTGGGATCGAAAAATTCTTCATCTTTAAAATTTTTGTTGAGCCAAGTTTCAACAAGAACAAAAACATCATAATCATTTGCAGTAGTCGCAGCGAAAACAGCATCACATTTAGTCCTCATTCCAGAAATATTTTGGAAATAAATTTTAAGGGAGCTAAAATATTCAAATATTCTGCCAACAGCAAGATTTGAGCGACTGTTTAAATCTGCAGGTTTGGAGCAGCTGGCCTTAGAAAAGATCGAAAAGGGCGAACTTTTATGTTCGATTGCCAAAAGTTTGGTTTGAATAGCAAATCATAATGCTCAGCTACTATACCAAGCTTAAAATTAACAAATTTTAAACCATCCAAAGAAACACCTTTTTTTATAAGCTTGAAGCATTCAATATGTTCTCTGTTTACTCCAGCATATTTTTGGACATAAGCAATTATATCACCTTCACTAACTGTTGGTTTAAATGAAGATATATGTACATATTTCATAGTCTCAAAGACATCTAAGTCAGTGTTATCATTGTTACCAACAATGTTGGATTGTTGTTGTAGTTGTTACAGTTGCTGCTATTGCAATTCTTGTCGCTGGTGCTATTGTTGTTGTTGTTGTTGTTACAGTTGCTGCTATTGCAATTCTTGTTGCTGGTGCTATTGTTGTTGTTGCCGTTGTGATCATGGGCGTCTTATTACTATTGAAAGAACAGATCGTTGCTGCTGTTGTCAAATTGTAATTTTGATATTGTCACGTACATTTTGCTAAACTGATCGTCAGCGTGGGAGCGGACCAATCGTTAGCATTTTATAAAAGCGGCTGCACGTGTTAGATGTGTTAACTCCCCCCTTTCTTAAATGTAATCGTCCCTGATTACACGGAGTCATTTGTTTCACTCGGTTCAATAATTCGACTTAATATCTCCCGCATGACCACGTCATTGCTTTGCTGCGGTTGCCTTCTTGTTATTACTCTGATCGTTTTCTTATTGCAAAAGTTGACAATAATTATTATTGATAAAATTGCTATTGCTGCCCATAAAGCTATTTTCATGCCGCTATGGTTCGATTCTATTTGCTGGTTGATGGTTGCTATTCACTTAATGTTTTTTATGTCAATTTCGTCAATATTTTCCAGAGAAAGTTCCTCAAGTTGTTTTATCACATTTAGTTTCTGCAATCCGGGATGTTCAATATTATTGTAAGCTTGATGTTCCTTATTTTCAAAAAGTGTACCATTAACAACAACTTTATGCTCAAATACTATAAGATACGTCCCATTTACGACCTCTTCTTCGCCATCTCCATCTCTTACTACGAATTCACCGTTGTTCAGTAATATTACACCTTCTCTAATTTTATCTATTTTTCGGTAGCTCTTAGCATAACTTGTGTTGCAATATGCGGTATTTCGGTTGAGTAGATCTAATAAGCAATCTTCCTTTGCTCCTATCTGACAAAAATCAACAACTGTTTTACCATTAAAATTTCTTAATAATTTGAATTGATTCCCTTTCTTTCCAACTATGTCAAATTTTAAATTAATTACGTTTTTATTATGAATTACTGGTTTTACAATAAACTTTCGGTAAAAGTCTTCTACTACAGGATATTGTATTACAAAGAATATTGTTTCATTATTTTGCACTACCTTAACCTTAGAATTACTTAATATTGTGGCTACACTAATCTTATTTTTAATACTTGAATCTATGTCTAATAGTTCGTTATTACTTAATAATCAAGGGTTTACAATATTCATTCTCGCTAACATTACTGAATATATTATATTATGTAATTCCAATATAATAATATTGTTTCTATGTGAAATCAACTCGAAAATGTTGTCCTCCTTTGTTACTGAGCTCTCATGTTTCAATTCATTAATTCCCTTCGTTAGTTGGTTAATTTTGTTTACAATTTCTGCGTTTACAATTAACTGGTCGTTATTTGATTCAATCAAAGCTTCCGTTTTCATCTTGACTTCATTAAAATCATAAAAATCTGGTGTACCGGCGACGAATTTCAGAGCTGATCCTAACAAATTTATGCTTCGTGCATACCTGTGGTGTAGAGTTAGCATGTTAACCAACCTAAGTATTTGTTCTGAGTCTATTTCTATTGTTTTTTGTAGCTCGGCATATGATAAGCCTTCAGCAACTTTTAGATTTTCGTAGGCCATTTTGGAAAACTCCATTAAATCTGTTTTATGTATCAAATATTTTGTGACGTTATAAACTGCTATTTCTCCATCTTCTATTGGTATTAGAAGGAACCCGAATAGTCTATCATTTTTGCTGCAGTGATAGCGAGACATATCCTGAAATTATCGAATATTGTCTTTATGAATATGTTTTCCATCTATTTTAAGAGTAGTACCTAAATCTTCCTGAACTACTTTCTCCCTATAAATATCTGATAACTTATTTCCCAACCTTTTATTTATTTTAACATACACAATATCTCCTATATTTTTTATAGGTTTTATATATCGTATTTTTGTTATGAAATGTCTTAGTCTGGTTCGTTTTCAGTTTCTGTTCAATATCCCTCTTCGATGTTCCTATTCCATAAATTACGTCTATTGGCTTACAATCCGTTACTGAATGTATTGAATTATTATATTTTATTGTTGCTGACAAAATAGTTTCTACGACATCACTTGAATTTCTTTCATTCTTAATACACCTGCCTATTTCTGTTAATGTATTATGAAACCGCTCTATTTGACCATTTGATTTACTGTGGTATGGTGGGACTTCATGCTGTTCTATATTATGGTTATTTCTGATATAACTTTTAATAGATTCTGATTTTAACGCGGGTTCATTATCACATACGATAATTTTTGTATTTGGAAATATATTTAGTATTTTCATTATGCCTACTTTTATATCAGGAATTGATCTTGTTTCTAATTTTTTTACTATCGCATATTTCGAAAATTTATCAATACATGTTAAAAATGAAATTTTCGCCGTTGAATAAATGTCTATATGTAAAATTTCTCCTGCGTAAGTTGGAATTGGAGTATTCTCGATTATGTGGTTGTCTGATTTCCTATTGTATTTAGAAACTAAGCATGTTTTGCACGATTTTATTAACTCATTTAATCTTTTTCTCATGTTTGGGAAAAAATAATCTTTGGTTATTTGTTTGTAATTCTCTTTGGCATTCCTATGTGCCCTATTGTGTTCTGTGATTAAAATTTCCTCCTGATCATCTTTATTGATTACATCTATTACGATTTTTCGAGTATATACGAATTTAACACCTACAAAGTTTCTTAATAATGCCTGTTGTACTTGTCCGAAATATTCCTCTTCGCAGTGAATTGCATTAATTACATTGGGATTAATCGTTTCTTTTAGTAATTGAATAAGGTTCTGCTCGTCTGTGAAATTTATCTCGTGTCGAATATGTTTCTGAAACATAATTTTTGTTTTCTTTGAGTTACTGTCCTGTCTGTGGATTATAATTTGGTTTCTGAAACTATTTAAACATGTTTGTACCATTTTAATTGTATCTGTTAGAGACATCTCTGAATGAGAGCCAGACTCGGAAAGGTGATTTACGTATTGTCTCGATAGGGCGTCTGCCACAACATTTTGACTACCTGGCTTATAAAAAAATGTTGGGGCAAATTCTTCTATAAACGCCCTCCATCGCTTGATCTTGGCATTAGGATTTTTGTCTGACATAGAAAAAGTAAGCGATTGATGGTCAGTGTAGATATTCAGTCCCTTGCAACCATATAGAAAATTTCTCAAGTTTTTTATTGCCCACACAATGGCTAATAATTCTCTCTCGTTAACTGCGTAATTCATTTCTGTTTTTGAAAGGGTCCTCGATACGAATGTGACAGGCCTATTATTCTGTGAGAGAACTGCACCAATAGCTGTTGAGCATGCATCCGTTGTTAGGTCAAATGGTTTCGTAAAGTCCGGGTATAGCAGTACAACATCTTCTGATACCAGAATCTGTTTCAATTTTTCAAAAGCTTTACGCCCTTCTTCGTCTAACTGTATTGCTATTTTTCTCGATTGATTTGCACTCACATTGCCGTTTTCCCCACTCAAATAGGTAGTCAGTGGCTTCGCTATGTCAGCATATCCCCTAATGAATCTCCTATAATATCCTGATAGACCTAAAAACGCACGAAGGCTACGAACGGTTTTAGGTTCCTGGTATTCAATTATAGCCTTTACCTTTTCAGGTGCGGTTTTTAACCCATCTCTAGAAACTACAAATCCTAAAAACTCTACATCTTCCTTAAAAAATTTCGACTTCTCTAAATTTACTTTCATATTTGCATTATTAAGTAATACTAAAATGTCTTCAATGTGCTTCAAATGGTAATTTTCACTCTGCGAAAAAACTATTATATCATCCACGTATACGTGGCATGTTTTCCCAATTTTCGTCCTCAATATGTCGTCTATAGTTCTCTGAAAAATGCTTGGTGCATTTTTCAGGCCAAATGGCATCCGGCAAAATTCATACTTACCGTTATTAATACCAAAAGCTGTTTTTTTTCTTTCCCTTTCATGTAACAAAATCTGGTGGAATCCCGATTTAAGATCTAAGGTGGTAAAATATTTTGCTTTGCCCAGGTTGGAGAAGATAACTGAAGTATCCGGTATTGGGTACTTGTCATTACTAGTGATATTATTTAACTTTCTAAAATCAATGACCAGTCTCTTCTTTTTTTGTCCATTGTCGTCGATACCTTTCTTATCTACGACCCATACTGGGTTGTTATATGCTGATTTAGATGGCCGTATAATTCCGTCGTCTAACATATTTTTGATTTCTTTGTTAACAAATTCGTTAACAGCCATAGGGTACGGATAGCTTTTACTATAAATCGGGTCATTTGATATAGTATTTATGGTTGCAATCACATTTGTGTTGTACGATAGCTTAACATTTGGATTAGCAAAAACCTCCTTGAGTTCATTTATAATTTCGTAGAACCGTGCCTTTACGCATGAAGGCAGGCAATGTGCCAATTCTAATTGATTAATTTCGGCACAACTCTTGAATTTAAGTGGTTCTATTCCACCATTAAAACTGAATATTTCTTTTTTTGCATCAATAGTTCCCCCTATATGTTTAATGAAGTCGTATCCTACTATTCCATCAAACGATTGGAGTTCAGGCAATAAATAAAAATATGAATACTCATTGCACACATTTACCAGACATTTTTGATCTATGATCAATTTACTATTAACTGTCTTTAAAATAAATGGGTGTTCGAGCTTCTTAACCCCCTTTAAAATTACTCCCCCTTTAATATAATTCTTAGCCGTACCTGTATCCAAGAGGAATTTAAGCAGTTTGCCATTTAGATATCTCTCTATGTATGGCAACTGCGATCCATTTCTAAAAAATTGTACTCATCTGTCTCGGTATAATTTATTCGTTGTTGTTTATACGGTACATGTTGTGCACTGTTAGTATGTCTTTTCTCTACATTGCTGAAAGGAGGAAATCTCCGTTCGGGATAATGTCGGTTGCTATTGGTTTTATGTTGTGGTGTACCATCGCTTCGGGTAATAATGTTATTTTGAGTTCTTGTGACAAAGCGTGAGGTACTCGGATCGATTTCCATCGGAATTGGGTCTCGATCCCTGTTTGTTTCCTGTCGCATATTAGTGGATGCATTTCTATAGTCTGAATTAACATTGTGTCTAACTGGTCGAGACTCATTACTATGGAAAGTATTAGCAAAGGCGAATCGGGAATTATTAGCAACTAGTTCCTGTGCAAGCGCCAATGCGCTGGGAAGGTTATTCGGTTTCGACGAAAATAGAATGTCGCATAAGGGTTTGTTCAATCCCGATATAAATACTCTAAGCGCGTCACTTCTATATTTGTCGTTCAAGGAGTTGATTAAATTCACATTTCCCTCATTCGTCATGGTCACTTTGTTTATTATAAGTGTTAATTTTCTTTCAACTTCTTCGTAAAATTTTATGATACTTGAACGTCCCTGTCTTAAAGTGGACAATTCCTGTTCTATCAAGTAAATTGGACGTTTATCCGCAAAAGAAAAATCTAGTCTCGCTATAATCGCATTAAAATTTAGAACTGTATTAAACGATGCTAATGTGGCATCTGCACGACCTGTGATTTTGTTCCTTATTATGGCAACAGCCTGGTAATACTTTGAACTGCCTACGTATGGCTCAAATAATTTATAGGCTGCAAAGGCCGCTTGCCGCCAAGACACATATTTTGACTCATCTCCGTTAAATTCGGGTAAAGTTTTAACGATATCCAAAGGTTCATCACACACTACTCCACTCACTATAGAAATAGCCTCATATTCCTTAACTTGTCTCGGAATCTCTAGTTCACTTATTCTTTCTGCTAACTCATCTATATTTCCTTTCAGTGTTTGCGTCACTTTACTCGCAAATACCTCAAACAATTCTCTCATTTGTGTCTCATTCATTTTCGAGCTTATTTCACTTCAACTATTTCCTACCTGTTACAATAATTTCTTAAACACACTTAAGTTTCCTTTAATTATTTCGCTTAAATTATTTTTTATTTGTTCAACTATTTCTTTTACACACTCGTGTTTTTTTTGCTTTTTACTTAACTATTTTCTATCTGTTACAATTATTTCTTTTACACACTTAAGTTTTCTTGATAATGATTCACAAAATTTTACAATTATTTATTAATGTATCAATTCTTACATTATAATATTAATTCTCAGCATTTTTTCTCCTTATTCCTTGGTATTCCGTGGGTAATCGCTGGGCGCCAATTAATAACACTTTTTGTTATTTTAATATATTTATTTTTATTTAAAAGAATCCACTATGTGGAAGCTGTCTTACCACTAAGAACAAAGATTAAGAACTAACTTAAAACTAACTTCAATATAATTAATCTGCTTAAAATTCTAAAAGGAATTGCATTTGCTTGTTGTTGTAGTTGTTACAGTTGCTGCTATTGCAATTCTTGTCGCTGGTGCTATTGTTGTTGTTGTTGTTACAGTTGCTGCTATTGCAATTCTTGTTGCTGGTGCTATTGTTGTTGTTGCCGTTGTGATCATGGGCGTCTTATTACTATTGAAAGAACAGATCGTTGCTGCTGTTGTCAAATTGTAATTTTGATATTGTCACGTACATTTTGCTAAACTGATCGTCAGCGTGGGAGCGGACCAATCGTTAGCATTCTATAAAAGCGGCTGCACGTGTTAGATGTGTTAACTTACATATATTTACTCCCCAGCAGAAAATGTAATGCCCGATCAGAGCAATGTCCTTTTTTTTTGGTATTACAGACCTGAAATTTGGTTCGGTTTATCTATGATTTCTTGTCTGAATATCAATTTTATTTTTTTTCAAATTCTGTCAGATTTCATATGGAATGGAATAAAAAAAGACTGATTTTTTGTTTAATTTTAGGTAAGAATATAGGTCTGTAAAAATAAAGCCTAAATTATATTTCAATTTCAGCCTTGAAATCTAAGTTGAATAATCGAGGCATGATTATGTTGAGACTATCAGAGGCCTGAGCTAGTTTTTTGCTGGGTCGTATAATGTCGCGTTTCCAGCCAAGAACCTAGAATTTACTTGCCTGAAAAAAAATGGTGAATATAAGAAAACTTAAATTGCAAAATCAGTGAATATACGAGTATCAACGAGTTGATAGATTTTATTAAACCCTGGTATGAAATAATTGAAACTGTTCGGTAATTCAAAACTAGAGATTTTTCTTGATTTTAAAATTAGTTTCGGGCAATTTATTGGTACTGAGCTACGTCTTTAATAAAAAATAAACAAGTAGGCAAAGGAAATTAGTTTCAATTTATGCAAAATACTATGTATTGTTCCCTGATAAAAATAAAAAAAAGCAGCTCCGACGCGCGAAGATTGAATATATTCTCTTGCTATAGAATAAAAAATTTCCCCTATCCCTTTTCTGCTTTGCTCATACCTGCTCATACACTCTCCTTGTTTTATTCAGATATAAGAAATGAACAGAATAAGAGCACGATGCGTTACTAACATGAACAGGTAGCAAATAAAGCAATAAAAAATAACAAAAATATGTGCGTTCATACGCTGAATATTTAGCGAATAATTTTTTATTCGTTCGTTCGTAGAAAACAGCTTTTTTTTTGTATTGGGACCTAAAGAAGGGTGGTAGATAGTGGGAAGGTGTGATCGGGAGAAATATTGAGGGGCAAAAAATAATAGGACCTACTCATATATTTGACCCCTCTAGGAGTTCAGTTACGGCCGATATAGGCTAATTTCGACAGTGTTTGTGTTTTTTGTATGAATGGTAGCGAATAAAACAACAAAAAATAACACAAATATGCATTAAGAATAACAAAAAGCATATTGCGTAGCAGGGATGATATTGGCTTGGTAGTAAAAGGGCCAAAATTCATACAAAAATAGGGCCTTTTTGACATGAATGGGGCCTTTAGTGGTAAAAAATTAATGATTAACACTTTTACTTTTTAAGAAAATTTTCAAAAAAAATTTAAGGTTTTCTATTTAGATATTTAACCATAATGATAAAAAAAATAGCACACGTTTTAATAATCTCAACAATGTTATTCACATTTTGATTAAAAATGTTTTTGCAATGTTAAAAATTAATATTCAAATTAACAGTTTCAGGATTTCAAAAAATTCTTACCTCTCCAGTGTTTTCTTTCGCTTTCGCTGTTTAAGCCGAGGCAGGGAAAATTTTGGATTATCAAAAAAATAGCAAAAATTTTTGAATCAATGATATATGGTGAAATACACATGATAGCGGAAGAAAATCCGCTCCTACCAATGAATTTAACAAAGAATAAATCCATAACTATTCAACAATTTTGGAATGGGGAGCCTTCTAACAACAAAGTTAAGTTAAGGGAGGTTTTAGGCAAAAGCATTTAAAATTAAGGCAAATTTTAGTAGATGTTTTCTAAAAAGTGTATTATATATACAAAAAATTCCATTTGCATGTTAATTTAACATCATTAGTCTAAGTAAAAAAAAATGTTTTTGTTTGTTTACATATATTTTTTATATATAAAGATGGCGCTGAAGTTGGTGTCCTTCAAAAAAAAGAGGTGAAAATCGGCCCATATCCTAGTGCGACTACAGATTGTCTGACAAAAAAAAATTGCTTTCGAAAATATACCCCTGAATGCAAATCTTTTACCAAAATGGAATGAAAATATGGAAAATTAAGAAAATTATGAATAGTAGAAAAAAAGGCGGGAAATTTACATAATTTTTGACCATACTGTTGAGTAAAAACTAGACATATTTTCCAAAAACGCTAATTTTGGTGAAGGATGTGTAGAATAACATTACAAATAGATTAAGAAAAAAAAAAAAATTAAAATAGGTCGATTAATTTGCTTGCATTGGTGTGGGCCGTTTCGAAAAAGTATGTTTCGAGAAAAACGCATTAAAAGCTTCAAACCTCAAAAGCATCAAAGCGGTCAAAAAACAAAACTGTAACAATTAAATTTTTTTTTCTCTACAAGGTAGAGTTTAAGAAACATTCTATGCTCACATTCACTTTTACATACACACATACACCGAATATAACGCGTTTTAACAGCTTCTTCCGTTTGATCGATTGATACTCGATCAATTGTTTGCCTAACCCCTGCCTTAAATCACATCGAATAAAATGACAAACAGTTTTCAGTCGCAGTTACCGCAGTCCAAATTTTTTTGAAAAAGCTCATGGTTTTTAAGTTAGAACATTCTGAAAATTGAAAAACTTTCAGTTGAAATTTGGGCCATATTGATTTTTTTCCAGACCATACATGTCACGAAAAAGGATGTGTTAAGAAACAGTATTAAGGATTGGTTAAGATACATAACACTAATAAATACAAAATACAAGAAAATTAGTTTTTAAAAATTTCCCTCAGTATTAATAGATTTTTACAAGTGTATATTTCTATAGCCAACCAAAAACGTACATGCATAGGCTTATGTAGCTTAAGAGCCTCCGGAAAAAAGACATAATTTTAAAAATTTTTTTTTAAGCTCTATTTTTTGTTATTTTATTTTATTTTAGCTTTATTTTATTTGAAAATTAATATTTGGCAAAAAGCAACGATTAAACGCAGAAGAACTCTTAAATAAACCGAAACATTTTTTTTTTTAGATCCCGTCTCCAGATATCTTGCTCACCGCAAATTTTAAGGTCTTTCGCGGTATTGCTCTATTCTACCTTATCGACGAATATTTTTGGACCAAAATTTCAGGGATAAATCTTCAATAGTTATGATTTAATAATGTAAGAAAATGTTGGTCTAAAATAAAATAAAATCTTAAAAAACAAATTATTTAAAAAGGAGTTTTTTATCTTCGAAAAACTTCCGGAGGCAAAGTTTTTTAATACTTTGAATAAAACAAAATTGACACAAATTGAGGGTTTTTGTTTTCCAACGATATAATTCCAAAATGAGTATCTGATATTAAAAAATTCAAAAGAACTTATTTTAATGAGATTGATTTAAAATCATTTAAAAAATTTTAAATTTTTACATCAATGGCATTCAATTTAGATAATATTTTTTTAATACAATTCTTAAAAGGGCCTAAATTGAATCGAAAGGGCTTCGGGGCCTATGAAATCAAAATAGGGCCCAAAAAAGCCCTAAAAGCCCCCAACTATCATGCCTGATTCGTCGTTGTTTAAGTGCTCAGAGAAAAAACTGAAACAACGCGTAGATCGCAAGCTCACCTCAGTGCAAGCATGGTAGAACAAGAGAAGGTAGAAGCATTTCGGAGAGGCAGACTGCCATAACTGTCGAAACGAATCTGACTACTCATAGAAAATCTGAAAGCGACGAGAAAGCTTTAATTGGAAAAATGTAAACAAAAAAAAGATTTGTATTGATTTAGACAATTTTGGCTATGAGAAAGTGAGCGCAGTCCGAAATGCATGTACCTTCTTTTATTCTACTATGAATCAAGGGGGGTATATTCTAAAGAGAATTCACCCGACAATTTTTCCCCTTTTGCAGAAAATTTTCAACCGGCCTACTTGGTGGATTCGAAATTATGTTCGAATCTGTGTTCGAATCTCAAAAAGCGGAAGTGCCGAACCGATGAGAGCCTGAACGAATGATATTGTAAATAAACTAAGCAGCAAACAAAAATCAACTAAAACAGATTTTTGCAACAATTAAGAAATATTGTAGGATTAGAGTTGGCTATTTTCTCAAAAAAAGATCTATTTGGCACAATAATTATTTGCATGTGTTTTTTTTTTTTTGCTCTTATTATTTGCATGTTGGTATTTGCATGTGTTAGCTGGACGCAGTTGTTTTGGTTTAAATAAGTTTATTGAATTTTACATTTAATTAATTCGTTCAAACATTTTTCTTCTGATTTTGAACTACAATTTCTGATATCTAATTTTCTAGCTGGTAAATAAATTATAGACATTTTGTTCCAGTTCAAAATCTTTTCCTCTGATTTTGAAGAAAAATTTTTGATCTCTAAATTTTTTGCTACCAACTAAATGATAGAATTTTTTTTGAAGTTTTTCGTGCGATTTTACAGAATAATTTCTTATCTATAAAATTTACCTGTAAGGAATTGATAGAATTTGTTTTTGTTCAAGAAATTTTTCATCCGATTTTGATGAAAAACTTTTCCTATCCGATTTTGATGAAAAATTTTTGATCTATAAATTTTTATCTGCTAAAGAAATAATTAATTTTTTTCCCTCTGATTTTGAAGAGGTTACAAAAATGCTGCTACAGAAACGATGAAAATTTTTTTGTTCAGAAATTTTTCTTCTATAAATTTTTAGCTAACAAAGTAATCATATACCTTGTTTATCCGACGCTTCAAGTCGATTTGATCACAATCGCTTTGACTCAAAACGATTTTATGCAGTGTGTTTATACGTTTGAAAATTTGAATTTTTTTATTCTTAAATAACAATGGAAAACAAAAACTTTAAATTATTTCTATCTTTAATAATCAATTCTATTAAAACAAGAATAATTTTGCATATAAAACGGCTACAAACTGCTTAACCAAAACCAAACCATATGATTTCCGAAACGTTTTAAAAGAACAGCCTTGATAAATAAGATAAATAAGAACCGAATTGAAATGAGGTTTTATTCAATCGGCTTAAAATTTTCAACACGGTTTAAAATTCGAGTAATGCAAAGGTTTAAACCAAAACGATTTGAGTCGAAC
Source organism: Coremacera marginata (assembly GCA_914767935.1). Classification (NCBI taxonomy): domain Eukaryota; kingdom Metazoa; phylum Arthropoda; class Insecta; order Diptera; family Sciomyzidae; genus Coremacera; species Coremacera marginata. The sequence goes on along the minus strand of OU612043.1, from coordinate 135,868,069 downwards.
CGATTTCAAGCGTCGGATACACAAGGTAATAGAAATTTTATTTCAAAGATTTTTTTCTGCTTTAACCCATTTTAGTCCGCTGGTCGATTTTTCGACCACTAACTTTCAAATTAATTTCTGGAAAAAATATAAAAGATTTTTTCGTACTCGTTTTGCATATATACGGTACGGTTAAATTTAAATTCAGAAAAAAAAATTTTTAAATTTCCTCATTTTACCTATTCAGGGAAGTAGCTTAAAAAATCCCCTTTTTTTAACAATTTTTGAAAAAATTGAAAAAATATATAAATGTAATGTATAATAAAACTATTTATGTAAGTAGGCCGCCAAAAGATTAAAATATGAGAATCAGTTGGTTTTGGACAACACAGGTAAATTTAACTATGTGTTACCTGTGTGATAAAACACAGATGGTCGATTTTTCGACAAACGGCCCTATATGTATACTTTTGTTATAATATTTTCACATATCTCTGTTACATATTTTTCATTTAAAAAAAATAACAATATTTTATATACAATTTTTTAATTTTTGTATATAGAATGGGCCATTTTCGGTTTTTCGACCACTTCGTAGCCGAAAAATTTTAAATCAGAAAAATCTCAAACTTTGCAATTTTCTTATTTTGATCACTAATAACAAAATCTGAAAATTTCATTACGAAATTCCAACGCGTTCTGGTAGCGGAGCAAAATGGGTTAAGGAAACATTTTTGATCTCTAAATTTTTAGCTACTCGCACCAATGAAATTATAGAATTTGTTTTTTTATCTATAAAAATTTTTATATCTATATCTTTTTTATATATAAAATTACCAGCTAAAGAAGGGATAGAATTGTTTTTAGTTCAAAAAATTTTTCCTTGGATTTTGATGAAAAATTTTTGATCTATAAATTTTTGTCTGTTAAAGAAATAATTAATTTTTTTCCCTCTGATTTTGAAGAACAATTTTTGATCTATAAAATTTTAGCTGCAAGCGAAATGATAAAAAATTTTTCTGTTCAAAAATTTTTCGTCTATAAATTTTTAGCTAACAAAACAATCATAGAATTTTTTTTTAACAACAATTGTTTTTCTCTGAAGAAAATGTTTTTATTCTTTAATTTTTAGCTGCTAAAGAAATTACAGAAATTTTTTTTGTTGAAACATTTTTCCTCTGATTTTCAAAAGAAATTTTTGATTTTTAGCTGCTAAAGAAATGATAGAATTTTTCTTGTTCAAAAATTTTTCCTTTGATTTTGAAGAAAGCTTTTCGATATCTAAGTTTTTAGCTGCTAAGAAAATGATAGAAATTTTGTTTGTTTAAAAATTGTTCGTCAAAATCGTATGAAAACCCCTCCTTGTAAATGGGGACTTCGAAAAAATATTTATTTCGATGAGTGATGACATGCCGTGCGAGAGAATAAAATTTGAATTAGTATGTACATGAAAACAGGTTTTGCGACGTTGTCTATATTCTCAAAAAAATATATTGGACACTATGTGCATGTATGTGTTTTGTTTTGGTTTTTACTAAATTAATTAAAAATTACACTATTTCGTTCAACCATTTTTCTTTTGGTTTTGAAGAAAAATTTGTGATTTACAATTTTTTACCAGCGTGATCGTTTTTTTTTTAACTTTTTTCTGTGATTTTGATATACATTTTTGATATTTGAATTTTTTTCGATCTGAGAAAAATATTTATTACATGATTAAAACAAATTTTGTTCAATTTTATTCTCAATTAAAAAAAAAAACTTTACAAATTAATAAGACGCTTTGGATGATTTTTAAGTGTGACATTTTTAGAGTTTACTCCTTTATAATCGATAATCGAAATGATAGAATTTGTTTTTTTATCTATAAAATTTTTTTTATCTCTATGTTTTTTTATCTATAGAATTACCTGCTAAAAAAATGATAGAATTTTTTTTGTTCAAAAAATTTTTCCTTAGATTTTGATGAAAAATTTTTGATCTATACATTTTAATCTGCTAAAGAAATAATTGATTTTTTTTCAAAAAATTTTCCTCTGATTTTGAGATTTTGAATTTTTGATCTATAAAATTTTAGCTGCTAACGAAATGATAAAAATTTTTTCTGTTCAAAAATTTTTCTTTTATAAATTTTTAGCTAACAAAGTCATCATAAAAATTTTATTTCAAAAATTTTTTCTCTTTGAAGAAAAATTTTTAGCTAACATTGCAATCACAGAAATTTCTTTTATCAAAAATTTTTTTCTCTGAAGAAAATTTTTTTATTCTTTAATTTTTAGCTGCTAAGAAAATTACTGAAATTATTTTTTTTGTTCACAAATTTTTCCTCTGATTTTGAAGAAAAAAAAGTTTTTGATTTTTAGCTGCTAAGGAAATTGAAATGATTTTGAAGAAAACTTTTTGATTTCAAAGTTTTTAGCTGCTAAAGAAAAGATAGAAATTTTTTTTGTTTAAAATTTTTTCGTCAAAATCGTATGAAAACCCCTCCTTGTATTTGGACACTTCGAAAAAACATTTATTTCGAAGAGTGATGACATGCCGTGCGAGAGAATAATATTTTAATGAGTATGTACATGAAAACAAGTTTTGCGAAATTGCGACGTTGTCTATTTTCTCAAAAAAAAAAAAAAACGATTTGACACTATGTGCATGTGTGTGTGTGAAATTGTGGCTGCTTAAGAACTTTATTTTGGCAAAAGCTTTTCTTCTAATTTTAAAGTAGGTAAATTTTTTTACCTACTTAAAAAAAGCGATAGATTTTTTAAACTTTTTTCCTGAGCTTGACGAAACATTTTTGATATCTAAATTTTTTCGATCTGAGAACGAAATTTATTGTATGCTTAAAATTTATTCTTAATTTAAAAAAAAAAACTTTAAAAAATAATAACGCTTTGGATGATTTTTAAGACAGTGAGAGTGACATTATTATTTAAATTTCTGGTTTTTGGCTGTGCCTACATTTACTTTGAATTGAGTTTAATGTTATGGTTTTTATTCAAGCAGGTATACACACATACCATGATTATATACCATGATTATGATTACTTGCGAAAATAATAATAAAAACCTAAATTAATATTTTCTTTTACTGATGTTGGGTTTAAAGTGAATCAAAAAGTTGAATTTGATTTGTAAAAAGTTTTTACTTTTAACTTTATTTAGCTCAAGACTGAAATGTCATTCGTTGTCGTGAAAAGAAAAATACCTTTCTAAATTTTCAGCAAGATATGAAACATAACAATTTGTTAATACTAACTATTTTGTTAATGTGGTGAGCTTAGAGAAGATGTCAGAATAGGGCTGTTAGAATGCAGGATGAAGCGGATAGAGAGGTCAATCCAAAAGCTGGTGATTACTTGGGTCAAGACAAGAAAAAAGTCGTAAGAGATGGGGTCTATTCTCAGCCTCTCCTAGTTATAAGTAAAAGTATGTAAAACTGTTGAATTTTAAGGTAATATTGCTTTTTACGCAATAGCTTAAAAGTATGATAGCTAAGCAAGATTTAAAACCAGTTTTGGAAACTTAATTTAACAAGTTGATTAAAAATGGCAACTAATTAAAGTTTTTAGTACGTTAAAGAAATAAGAGTTGATCAAACTCAAAAAACATTTTTTACAAAACCTATTAGTTCGAGTGCGATTTTCTCGAAATTTTTTTAAAAAAAAGATTTTTTTTTTTTATTACGTCGTTTCATGTTCTCTAAAATGTTCTCTAAAATTGTTTCATAAAAAGTTTTTATCTCTTAACAGCAGATTATCTGATTTGGAGTTTTAAATTGTGCTCAAAATACCTATGTAAAGCAAAAAAGCTTATATTGGTATGAAAACAAAAGAAAGCAAGATTAGCTATCACTCCGATATTTTTGTTGTACAATCGGCAGAATGAGAGTCAAATTAAGATATTTTAATTAATGTTATAAAATTGGAGAAATTAAGATATAATAATTACCGGTCACTTCTTCCTAGTACATTATAAAGGTACAAATCGAAATTTATAATACTATGATGAAACAATCAAAACTTCCTCAAATTTTTCAAATTTCTTCTCTTTGAGATCAATTTGTGGACATATTTTGTATTAAATTAAATTAAATTTTGCGACCAACATGTCGCAGCAATAAAAAATGTAGCTAACTCTACATCCATAAAAATTTAGTTAATTGTAATTGGTTGAGAGTTTGCCAAATTATTTGATTTGAAGTATATTTATTTTACTACAAAATCACCAAAATAACTATGTTTTGCTTGTTCTTACTTGAAAAGAACTCAGTTCAGGCAAAACAGCAAAACAATGATTTTCAATTATGAAAAAACAAACAATGATTTTGTGCTGTTAACAGATTAATGCTTAAAATTTAAAATTGAATAACTCGACGAATTTTTAACAAATTTCAATGAAATAAAACTTGTTAGATTTATAGTTAAGCAAGCTTTTATATTCTTATCAGTTATAATAAAAGGGCACTTTAATACCAGTTATGAGCAACAGCTATGATGCGAATTCGCACATATCTAAACACACAAAACCAGGGAATTTTTTTGTTGTGCCTTGCTAGCTTAGCACAAAAAGATAAGAGCATAGAGCAACATGGAGTTTATTGACACTCTCTCAACACAACCTTTACATTTTAATTAATTATATAATATTAAAATTTCTGTGCTCTCTTCTAATGTGCTCTAGCACAACTATAATATTCTAAAACTTATTTCATAAAAATAACACAGTACTTTTCGAGTTTTACCAAAATTTTACTTAAATTTTATATAATAGTAAAGATTGCTGCTGTGTGTATTTTTTTGGTATTTCTTTGTTGTTGGTATTTTGCTTGGTAGTTGCGCGGCTGTGAGCCGAGCACCACTACTGTCCAAACGAAATTTCTACCATTGAGCGTAGAGATACTAGACGAATGACAGAAAAATTAACGCTTGAGTTTTTGTTCAACTCTTTATTTTCACTCGCTATATAATTTTCATACCGCGGGCTATATATGAAATCATATAATATATGAAATAAAGGAGTAAACTCTAAAAACGTCACACTTAAAAATCATCCAAAGCGTCTTATTAACTTGTAAAGATTTTTTTTTAAATCAAGAATAAAATTGAACAAAATTTATTTAAATCATGTAATAAATTTCGTTCTCAGATCGAAAAAATTTAGATATCAAATATGTTTCTTCAAAATCAAAGAAAAAAGTTTAAAAAAAGTTTATCACTTTTTTATGTTGGTAAAAAATTGTAAATCACAAATTTTTTTTCAAAATCAGAAGAAAAATGGTTGAACGAAATAGTGTAAATTTTAATTAATTTAGTAAAAACCATAACAAAACACACACATGCACATAGTGTCCAATAGCTTTTTTTGAGAAAATAGACAATGTCGCAATCGTCGCAAGACCTGTTTTCATGTACATACTCACCAAAATATTATTCTCTCGGACGGCATGTCATCACTCTTCGAAATAAATATTTTTTCGATGTGCCCAAATACAAGGAGGGGTTTTCATAAAATTTTGACGAACAATTTTTAAACAAAAAGCTTAAATATCAAAAAGTTTTCTTCAAAATCAAAGAAAAAAATTTTGAACAACTAAAAAATTTCTATCATTTCCTTAGCAGCTAAAAATCACCGCAAAAAAAACCGCAAAAATTCTGTCAATTACATTTCATTGCATAGAAAGAAATTTAGATACCAAAAATGTTTCTTCAAAATGGGAGGGTTTGAACAAAAAAAAATATCTCTCTTAAGTCGGTAAAAAATTGCAGATGAAAAATTTTTCTTCAAAATCAGAAGAAATCAACTAATTTAAAAATAGTTGAAAAAGTAGTTTTTTGTCAACCACAACTAGTTGAAATTCTGATTTTTTTCTATAGAACGAACTAACATATTTTGTATGGTGATGTCCGCTAAATAAGTCAATTGACTTTCGTCTGCATATATTTTCAACTACTTGTTAAATTAGTTATATTTAAACTATTTTTTAAGTTACTTTAAAATACCCAATTGAAAACTTTTTAATATTCCACTTTCTGAAAATTAATTTAAAAGCATAAAAATTTTAAATTTCTATACATTAAAGAGATCATTTATTTAACTGTTTTGAAAAATACATAAATCATGAAGTGATGAGGTGTTTGCTGAATGGTTAAGCAATGCATGAATTTCCGTACAGAGTCCAAATTGTGCAATTTTTGCTAAACACTACCAGTTTTTAATTTGGATATCTTAAATAATAAAGAATTTTTAATCGTTTCACAGGGTTTTGAGGCAGTTTATCAGTTTTAAAGTGTGTTTACCACGTCTGTCTTGCAGTTCAATGTCGTAAATAGAAAAATATGTCTTTTTGAAACAAAATGTTAGTGAAGACTAAAGTTAATAGTATTTGATGAAATAACATGGTTAAATATATATAAACTTGTAATCTAATAAAAATGTGCAATTAAAACATGTCAAAATCAGAGTAGTTGCCGCCTTAATGTAATTCAAAGTAGTTTATCAACCACTTGTTTTTAAGTAGTATTTCAATTACTTAAAAACTATTTAGAATTGAAGTGGATGCCGCCTTAATATAATTCAAAGTAGTTGTTCATATGCTAGTTTATTTTAAATTAGTTTTTTAATTAGTTGTTTTTAAAAACAAGTTAGTTTGTTCCTATAGGGAAACGTAGCATACCAGTAGCTACCCTGTAGGAAAATCAACTAATTTAAAAGTAGTTGATAAAGTAGTTTTTTGTCAACCACAACTAGTTGAAATTCTGACTTTTTTCCATAGAACAAACTAACTTATTTTGTATGGTGATGTCCACTAAATAAGACAATTGACTGTCGTCTGCATATATTTTCAACTACTTGTTAAATTAGTTATATTTAAACTATTTTTTTAATTACTTTAAAATAACTAAAAGATAATAAAATTTCTAAAGTTAATAATATTTTATGAAATAACATGGTTAAATATATATAAGCTTGTAATCTAATAAAAATTTTCAATTAAAACATGCCAACATCAGAGTAGTTGCCGCCTTAATATAATTCAAAGTAGTTTAACAATCACTGGTTTTAAAGTAGTATTTCAATTACTTCATATATTGAAGTGGATGCCGCCTTAATATAATTCAAAGTAGTTCATATACTGGTTTATTTTAAACTAGTTTTTTAATTAGTTGTTTTTAAAAACAAGTTAGTTTGTTCCTATAGGGTAGAAATAAAACACACACACACACACACACATGCACATTGTGTCAAACAGTTTTTTTTTTAGAAAATAGACGTTTCTCAATTGTCGCAAACCTGTTTAAGCTGGCGCTCAGCAAAAATTTATTTTCTTGTTAGGCCTCTCCCATCACACTTCGAAATTCATATTTTTTCGAAGTGTCCAAGTACAGGAAGGGGTTGATCAAAAAGTTTTCAACATGAATAACATTTCTATCATTTCCGCAGCTAAAATTTTATAGATAAAAATTTTTCTTCAAATCAGAGTAAAAATTTTTGAACAAAAAAAATTGCTATCATTTCTTTAGCGGCTAATAATTCATAGATTAAAAATTTTTCATCAAAATCGGAGGAAAAATTTTTTAACAAAAACAAAGAATCTTTCATTTCTTTAGTAGTTAAAAATTTAGAGATCAAAAATTTTTCTTCAAAATTAGAGACATTTTTGTACTAGAAAAAATTTCGATCATTTCTTTAGTAGCTTAAAATTTATAGAAGAAACATTTTTTTTCAAAAGCAGAGTAAACAATTTTTTTAAAAAAAGCTATAATTTCTTAAGCAGCTAAAAAGTTAGATATTAAAAATTTGTGAAAAATTTCAAAATTTCATCAAAAATTTGATGATCAAAAATATTTCTTCAAAATCAGAAGAAAAATGTTTGAACGAAGTAATTAATGTAAATTTCAATAAATTTATCCAACCAAAACAAAACACTGCGTCCAGCTAAAAAATAAACACAAACTTACATGCAAATAATAAGAGCAAACAAAAACACATGCTCAGTTTGCTTACAATACCATTCCTGAGGTCTTTCATTGCCTCGGCACTTCGGCTATTTGAGATTCGAACACAGATTCGAACATAATTTCGAATCCACCAAGTCGGCCGGTTGAAAATTTTCTGCAAAAGGGGAAAAATTGTCCGGTGAATTTATTTAGAATATACCCTTCTTGCTGCTATAGCAGAGAATATTCATTTGATGAATATATTCATGCAGGGCTCTAGTATATAAAAGGATATTAGGCGGAGTTTTAATAGAGATTTATTTGCTTATAATCAGGGCACGGATTTTCATGCACTTAAAACTCACAAATATGCGCATATTATGCAAACTTGGAACTAAAAATCATGCAACAAATATACACAACAGCCACTAAAATATGAAATAGAAGTATTTTTATTTATATACTAGCTGAACCCGCGCCCGCTTCGCCAGGCACTTTTTTAACAGGCTTACATTTTGGCATATCCAAAAAATGGAACCATAGGTAAAAAATTAAAAGCTATGAGAAACTTATGATTTTAGAATATTATTTTGGAGAAACATATAAATTTTATTATTTAAGCAATTTATACATTAATTCATTTACCATGATGATCATATTACCCACACTGTTTCACAAATGTAGTTTTTGTAAATGTTTTCTTTTAATAAAAATGGAAGGAATCGGCTAAAGATAATAATGAAATGACTGAGGCAAGGAAATAACAACATATCCTTATATTGTAAAAAGGCCAAAATTGAAATTTGCATTTTAATTCAATGTAATTAAATAATAAAGGGCGGATTTTTCCTTATTCAAATACCAAATGTTGAGGCTGTGCGATCTATAATTCCAAAGGGAGGTGGCATGCTCTTGTCTAATGCCTGCCCATTGGTTCGATCGGCACCAAACTCAAGACACTCTCGAGACTTTGCCACAGATTCCCTGAAAATTTCATAAAAATTGGTTTGGCGGTTTCGGTGTCTATATCTGGCATATACGCCCATATACATAAATACATTAATTTGTATGTATATTATGCTCAACAAAAGCCTTCGGTCGGTTGATAGCAACGAAAACTCTTTCAATAGAATGCCTCAAAGAAATCTTCCTTTTGAAAACATTCTGGAAGCACTTCAGGAGAATGACCCAATTACATGCATATGTTGAAAGAATGCCTTTTGGGTATAAAAGTGGAAGGGATGAATTCAATACTTTCCCTTCCACTTTGCCTTCTTTTGGAAGCACTTTTTTTGCTGGGATGTTGATCGCAATGACACACAGACTTAATTGATTTCATTTTTGCTGAAATCGGCTCAGCTGTTCACGTCTTATTATGATTTTTTGAAATAAGGTCAGCGGGGCAGGCAGACTTGGTAAACTGCAAATCTGCAAACTGCAAACCGATTAAGCCGTTCTCTTCTTGTTATATTTTTCAATACTGTGAGCGTTTCTAAATAGTGTCACCTAAATGCAATCAGAATTGTTTGATTTATATTTTGTTCAAATCGATTCAGTCGTTCACTTCTAATTTTGTTTTTCAATGCTAGTAGGCTTAGCAGGTAGGCATGGAAAATATAAATCTAATACAAAACAATTTGATACATTTTTCGTTCAAATCGGCTGATCCGTTCTCCTGTTATCTTGTTTTCTCAATATAGGGGGCGTGTTTTTAAACTTTTTTTTAATAAAATAACATCGATTGCTGTTTTAGCGATCAAATCTCTTGAGTATTTCTTGTTATATTATTCCAATACCCTAGTACCCATGTTTACCGAGATAAAGTTATTCAATAATAGTGTCACGCCCCTTTGACTTATTCCGTCCACTTTTTTGACTGTGTTTGAAAATGATCCTACACACATCTGTACCAAATTCCAATACCGTTGTAGCCATATTTACCGAAATATAGGGATTTGCAAACATTTCCACATATACACCAGACACGCACAAATACATGTTCAAAAGCCTATAACTCCCCTGTAGGAAAATCAACTAATTTAAAAGTAATTGATAAAGTAGTTTTTTGTCAACCGCAACTAGTTGAAATTCTGACTTTTTCCATAGAACGAACTAACTTATTTTGTATGGCGATGTCCGCTAAATAAGTCAATTGACTTTCGTCTGCATATATTTTCAACTACTTGTTAAATTAGTTACATTTAAACTATTTTCCTAATTGCTTTAAAATAACCAATTGCAAACTATTACTGATGGCCTAAAGATAATATTTGATTAAATTACATGGTTAAATATATATAAACTTGTAATCTAATAAAAATTTGCAATTAAAACATGTCAAAATCAGAGTAGTTGCCGCCCTAATATAATTCAAAGTAGTTCAAATACTGGTTTATTTTAAACTAGTTTTTTAATTAGTTGTTTTTAAAAACAAGTTAGTTTGTTCCTATAGGGTCCCCTGTAGGAAAATCAACTAATTTAAAAGTAGTTGATAAAGTAGTTTTTTGTCAACCACAACTAGTTGAAATTCTGACTTTTTTCAATAGAAAGAACTAACTTATTTTGTATGATGATGTCCGCTAAATAAGTCAATAAAGTTAATAATATTTGATGAAATAACATGGTTAAATATATATAAACGTGTAATCTAATAAAAATTTGCAATCAAAACATGTCAACATCAGAGTAGTTGCCGCCTTAATATAATTAAAAGTAGTTCATATTTGTACATAAAAACCTTCGTTTTGACGTCACCTTTGATGGGAAATTTCCAGAAACAAACTCGGTTCACGCTTTACAGAGAACATCAATTTCATACACGATGCAACTTATTTTTATATACAGGGTGTCCCGCGATTGAGTGCAACTATTTACGATGCTGAAAGGTTATGTTGAGCTGAGCAAAAAATCGTAGGGGATGGAGGGGGCTCTATTTTCACATTCTTAGGAGCTACAGGGCTAATTAATATTTCACGACTTTGATTCACGTTATTGTTTCTAACAGAAAAACTAACTTATATAAACTTATTTTGATAGGTCATAATAAAGGCAATAAAATCACCTTTCTAACGGCATATCAACAAACCCCATCAACTTAACCGTTACCGAGCTGTGGTCGTGTAAAGGAGAAATCAATCGGTTGAAATTACCAAATTTCAACTTTCAGTGCAAATTTCTCAGAATTTTGCGTGATAAATGAAATTTTTTTTTTTTCAATTTTGTAATGTATTCAATTTTCTTTTCAATGGCACCAACAACATAAACATATCTTTAAAAATAAAAAAGTTGACTGTATTAAAAAAATTATACTTATTAGAAAATAATGATAAATAATGGCATTACAATTAGTTATGCAGCATATAATATCATTGTTTTCTAATAAGTATAATTTTTTTAGTACAGTCAACTTTTTTTTATTTTTAAGATATGTTTATGTTTTTGGTGTCATTGAAAAGGAAATTGAATAAATTATAAAATTGAAATTGGAAAAATTTCATTTATTACGCAAAATTCTGAGAAATTTGCACTGAAAATTGAAATTTGGTAGTTTCAATCGATTGATTTCATTTTCACACGACCACAGCTCGGTAACGGTTAAGTTGCTGAGGTTTATTGATATACCGTTGGAAGCTGATTTCATTGCCTTTAAAGCGATTTTTGCTCAACTCAACATAACCTTTCAGCTCCGTAAATAGTTGCACTCAATTGCGGACCACCCTGTACATAGATTCGATATATTGGACATTTTTGAAAACATTAGAGCAAAAGCTAATTTTTGGCAATCTTTTATGTAAATTTTCTCATACATAAATGCTCTCTTTTGGCCTTGTGTCGTAGTGTTACTGTAGCGTCCACTGTGTTCAAGCTACTAAACTTTTGGACAGTTCATGTATTATTGTTGACGTAACCTAAGTGTGTTGCTTTTTAGGCTTCACAACCCCGTAGTTCGGTTGGTGGCAGCGTATCCCTTTGGACATGCTATTTCTCAAGCCATTACAGGTATGTCCCTTTCCATACCACAAAGAATTAAGCAAAAGGATAGGCTCTCAAAACTCTCAATTGCTTCGTTAGCATTTTTTCTACCTCAAGACAAATTACACAAACAATATGGATTTGCAGTAAATTTCTCATTTGTTTGAGGCAATGAGAGTGTAGCGTCGTATAACGTTACATTCCTTTTCAGCGTTTAAAAACGTTCAGTGTTTTTTAAGGCTCCTGCTTTAACTTGTGCTTGCGAAAAATTTAACAGTCGCAGTGTAAGCAGAAACAGGAAACTAGTTTGAATAGTTTGCAAAGTGCTTCAACAATCGACAACTTCGGCAGTCGTCGTTTTGATTGACTGAAACTGTTGGCAAAATCGAAAGTCGAAGCAGCAACAGTTGTCCAATTGTCATAAGTTGAAGCAGCATAAGTTTTTCAACCGTCTTAGCAGACTGTTTTGCGCTTATGATTTTTGCTCATTATTTCTAACTTTTGTTTTATCGTTAACTTTATTCAATTTTTTCAATTTTGTTATGATTATGATGGCATTATTATTTTCATTGTACAAAAGTTAGAAAGAATAAGCAGAAATCATAAGCGCAAAATAGTCTGAAAATTCGCAAACCAATTAGGACATAAGAAATCGCATGGTCCTTGTGATCAGAGAATTCGTAGGCCCACTGAGACAGGAGAATTCGTATGCCCATTGTATTGCACGTTGGGTCTGTTCACCCCTGTCAATGACATCGCTGTCTTAAAAGGGCTTTGTGAGTAGATATTAAACCTCTGCACGGATTAACTCGTTTCTACTACAACAATAGTGCATTTGGTGTCGAGTTCAGTAGTTTACATAACTATAACAGCGAGTGAAATTAACACCATAGCCATAAATAGTCTTAAACCGACTTTCAAGACATTCGTTCGGAAACGAGTGATTGTTATGTTTGAGTCGTTCCGAAAGACTCAAACATAACATAGCCGGTAGCATTCGTCGGACAAACGAATTTAAACCAAACATGAAACCAAGAATGAAGGATTTGTAAAAGATTAATGCTGCATAAATATATGAGTCGAATGTTATGTGCACATCAACATAACATTCGGTGCATACATTGAATTTAAGATTTTTAAAATTGGAAATTGGAATTGTACATGCGGTGGCAGAATTAGACGGTCGCAATTTAGACTGTTAGAATTTTAAAATTCAAGATGGTTAATGGTGTTGCCACCTAAAATTTATTTATTTTCACAAATTCGGTGCTGGAGCAAACAATAGGTAAAAATGGGTCGCTGAATCCGAATTCATTGCCAGATTTCCAAAATTGTGTAATTTTTTTATAACAGTATTGCCATCTACTAAAATGTATTTTAAAGAGTTTTTAATATGGTTTAACAGTGTTTAGGTGTGTTAGGTGTTCAGGTCGCTGACTTCGAATCTGACGTCACAATTTTAAAATGTTTAAATTTTAAGTGTTGCCACCTAAAATTTTACACAAGATAAAAATGGGTCGCTAAATCCGAATTCGTTGCAAGATTTCCAAAATTGTGTAATTTTTTTATAACAATGTTGCCATCTACTAAAATGTAATTCGAGGTCCACCCTAGTGTCACATAAAAACTTTTAAATTTTAGCATAAAGTTCGAAATCAGCGACTCTCTAATACTGCCATGTACAAAACGTATTAAACAAAAACATGTTCAGGGACCACCCTAATGTCCTATAAAATTTTTAAAATTCTGACCTAAGATTCAAAATCAGCAACTTAACCCATTTTTACCTCTTGTTCGCCACAACCCCTAATGCATAAAAATAAAAAAATTTTAGTTGGCAACACCATTAACCAACTTCAAGAACATTATATGAGAATTATTTATTTTTGTTGCAATAAAACTAATGAAACGTGAAAAAATATCTTTATGATATACTTCTTATGAATTTTTTATGTCTAGCAACGTGATTTGAATCGAATTTTTTTTTCAAGGAGAAAATTCTACCACAATTTTTCTAAATCTACCACTCATTTTAGACTCAATCTACTACTATATAAACTTTTCTAGTGACAATACTGTCCATTATTACGCAGTGTGCTTAGATACCGTTATCAAAACCACTTTTCTTTTAATCTTTTAATTTGACGCCTTATGCAGTTTGCTCTTAATATTTGTAGTGTGCACATGTGAGATTTGGCGAAAGAGAAGGAAAAAATGGATTCAAAGCAAACTTCAATAGAAATGAAGAAATTAGTTATAAAACTATGGGAGAAGAAGAAGAATCTGACGAAAATTGCTGAAATGGAAAGAAGGCCGCACTCTAAGGTTTAAATATATTATTAATATGTACCAAAAAAATGGGTTTTTAAGTATACCAAGTGGAAGTGGAAGGCAAAAAAAAAATTCAGTTCTGCAAACGGAAAGGAAAATATGTCGAATAATTAAAGAAAACCCCAAAATATCTGCAGTGGAAATAGAAAAAACTTGAGCGAACACGGCATCGTACAGATACACCCACAAACAGTACGGAATTTTTTGCATTCGGAAGGCTTAAGGGGGTATACACCCCGGAACAAACCACTGTTGTCAGCAAAAAATATAAAAAAACGGCTAGAGTATGCAAAAGAGTATGTCAAGAAGCCAGTAGAGTTTTGGAGCTCAGTTATATTTACGGATGAGTGAAAATTCAATATAGTTGGATCCGATGGACGACGTTTTGTGTGGAGAAAGAGCGGTACAGCATTGGAATCCAAAAATGTTAATAGAACTGTTAAACACGGCGACGGCAGTGTTATCGTTTGGGTGCAATGGGAGCGAATGGGGTAGGAAACTTTAAGTTTGTTGAAGGCACGATGAATAAATTATTTACGACGATGGGGATCAGGGGCGAACCTTCACATGGCAACGTGTCTATCTGCCCCAACTTGGCGAGGCCAGCATTATCCATGTCGATATCGTACCAAGTCGACTCAAACCTCCAAGTGGTGTTCGCTGGGCAACGGCAAACTGGCATCCGTTAGTTTGACGCCTAATTTGAGCGGTGGGTCGCTCCATAGACCTTAAACATGGAATGTGCGCAGGGCTTGGATCCCGTCACATTACTACTGCCCAATGTAAACTAAACCAGCCTCGGATAAGAACCCCAATTACGTTGACGACCACCGCAAACGAAAAACGGACAATGATTTACGGATATGCACCTAGAATGTCCGGACCCTTTATAGGGAAGGTGCCGCCAACTGGCGGAAGCCCTCAAAACAATAAAATCTGACATCACCGCCATCCATTAAATGCGATGGAAAGGGCAAGGCTGCTCTAAACAAGCACACTGCGATATCTACTACAGCTGCCATGCGGAGAGGCGCGAATTCGGATGTGGATTCGTCGATTGCCGGATACTACGCCACCTTGTTTCCCGGTTCACTCCAGTGAACGAAAGATTGGCCACGATCCGCATCAAGGCAAAATTTTTCTACATTAGCCTTATTTGCGCGCACGCCCCGACGGAGGAAAAGGACGAAGACGTCAAAGACGCTTTCTACGCTAGTCTTGAGGACGTATACGACCACCTTCCGGTCCATGACGTGAAACTACATATATCCCACTACATGCGCGCTGCCGCTGAAGAAGTCATTGGTTTCCAGCGCCCGCAACCTCGGAACCAATGGTCAGTAATGATCAGGAGTGTTGCATCGCGACACAGTAAAAACGCCGCTTATAGAAAATGCTCCAGTCAGCTGCAACGCGAGCCGTGCGAGAAAACTACCGCAAAAAGAGGAAGGAAGAGAGGCGCCTTTTCAGACGCAAGAAAAGCGTGAGCGTGAAGAACTAGAGGTATACCAGGGCAAGAAGGATGCACGAAATTCTATCAACAGGTTAAGCGTCCCAAGGTTTTAAGCCCGGAGCATCCCTTTGTAGAGGTGGAAATGGAGATCTGAATACGAATACACAGTGTGTGCCGAGATTGTGGAGACAGCACTTCTCCAATTTACTTACAGGTGACGATTCCACCAGTGCCGCCCATAGAGAGTGCCACCAATCAACGATGGCGGAGTGGAAGTACAACCACCTAACCATGAAGAGGTTCGAGTTGCTATTCAACGACTCAAAAACAATAAAGCGGCGGGTGCTGTCAGCTGAATTGTTTAAAACCGACGGCGATGAATTGATAAGGCGCATGCATCAGCTCATCACCAAAATATGGCTAGTGGAAAGCATGCCCATGAATCTCAGAGTACTTTGCCCTATACTTAAGAAAGGAGACCCAACAATCTGCGCCAACTATCGAGGTATCAGTCTTATTTCCATCGCATATAAGGCTCTCTCAAGCGTACTGTGTGAAAGATTAAAGCCGATTACAAAAACACTGATTGGATCTAATCTAAACAGTCTAAACCTTTTTTCTTAGTGTCGGAAACACAATTAAAGGTGGTGAGTGTTTTTTTCCAAATCTGGCTAATACTTTGACTACGATTTTTTTTTTCTCTCACAATGGCGGCCAAAAAAGGAAGACTTACAACTTCTTATTTTTTCATTTGCGACCCTAAATGAAATATTAAACAATTAATTAGCAGGATGCCAATACATATAAATTACTATTTTTCTTACATAATATACTAAGTCAAAATTTTATTCTGCTTAGCCGACTCCATAATAACATTTTTATGTAATGAAAAAAGTCTTCTTTTTTTAATTTTTCTAGGGTCACCATTGAAAAAATAAATAATTTTAAGTCTTACTTTTTGAGCCGCCATTTTGAAAGAAAATTCGTTGTTACAAAATCAACCCCACTTGGAACGCCCTCCATCTTAAATTATGATTCCGACTGTAAAAAAATTTCTTTCCTACTGTAAATTTTGATTGGAAAAAAATATAAACCACCCAAATACTGTTTTTTTTAACAATCAATTAACAACTGGGAATCAAATTTTCGAGATTTTTTAACTATTGCATCGTGGAGAGCCAACTCGAAAATTTTCTGAAAGTTTCAACCAAAAAGTATCCTGGGCGTTAACGGGTTAAATAAGGAAACGATTGAAGAAATATGAAATACTGCAGCATTTATGCCTATTACTTAATTTTAAAAACTAATACGCATCTTAAATCTTAGTGCAGAGATGACACTAAATTTAAAATTATTTTTAAGAAATCAAGGGATTTTTCAGAACTTTGCGGCATTCGCTTCGATGAAACAACACCAGAAGACAAAAGATCTAGCAGAGTAGCCAAGGTAGCTCAAAAGCTTAAGGAATCATTGATAATGTCAACACTTGGCCAGCGCAGTATACTACCACTGAAATTTGATGAAAATATGCGTAAAATCTACTTCCGAGTCATTGATAAATTTTTATCAGAGTATAAGAAGCGATTTCAAGACAATACAGAGCTATTGAATATATTAGAAACATTTGATTGGGACTCGGAAACATTTTTGTCCAAAGATTCAATGATACAATTGCTTAAACTGTATTCCACCCACGTTGATGAAATGGTTCTCATTAGTCAATTGAGTGTGGCGAGAGAATATTTGAAACAAAATAAATCAAAATCAATTATAGATATGTTACAAAGTTTAGAAAAAATGCCAATAGCTTTCTCACAAATAATACAATGATTGCATATTGTTTTGACACTGCCAATGACGACCGCGTCCAACGAAAGATTTTTCTCCACTTTAAAGAGAGTGAAGTCGTATCTTCGTACAACAATGGGAGATGATCGTTTAAGTCACCTCATGCTGATGGCTGTGGAACCAGAAATAGTAAAAAACTTCAACATGGAAGATCTCGTTAACGAGTTTGGTCTCAAGCGTCAACGTCGATATTTATTTATTTATTTATTTAATAATATCAGTATAATAAGAACAAAGTTCTTTTAATAAACAAAGCATTTGGATAACAGGTGTTCTGAGATTAAAAATTTAACATAACTTAAAAACTAGATACAATGGTATAATTTGAAATTAAAATATACATTTTAGAGATAGCTGACATTGATGAAAATAAAAATGAATTATAAAAAGGAAAAGAAAGTTAAAAGTATTTTAGAAATGTAAAAATAAAAATACATAAAACATTTTTTATAATTTTTGTAATAAGAAAGAAAGAAAGACCAAATTTTAATAGGGAGCTAAAAAAAAAATAGAAATAGAAATCTGATTATTTTATTTTATATAAAGATATTTGCAATCAAGCAAAATGTTTGGACTCGATATCCACTGAAATAAATCCAATATATATTTTCCCGTTAAAGGATTAAACATTTTATTTGTTTTTAAAGTCCATTTAAATGCTTCTCCATATATGTGTGTAAAAATGTGTATAACTATGGTTTTTTAAATCTTATGTTTAACGAAAACATTCTTATTGTCATTGAAATTTCCCAAAGGTTTTGGTGACCTGACGCCACTGCCTGACAGCACACAAAGTTCTATCAATGCCCAAAATGTTACAAGTCGTTATTACTGATAAGGGCAATCACACAAAATACTCGTTTTCAAAAATTATAACGTAAAGCCTTTGTTTTTGAAGAATTTCTGAAATGTACAAGTTTTTTTTTTTTGGCTTTATGAAGTGTGCCTTTTTTGTTTTCTGTTAATTTATTTAAAGAACATGACTTTTTCACAGTATTTGTTAAAACTATTTTAAAAGTAAATAAAATAAATAACATTTAGCCATTTTGTTTCATATGATTAAAGTACATAGCTTCAGAGACAATACAACATAAGCATTAATAAGTATACTGTACAAGTTTTTTTTTGGTTCATTTTGGATTTATTTGGTAAGAATAAATCAAAAATCTTTAAATCAAAAAAAATAGTTAAAAGAACGTTTGGACACAAAGATTTTCACAATAGGTGAAATGGGGGGTCGAAATATGGAATTTTAAATAGAAAATTAGTTTTATTAATGCTAATAGTACAGAAACAATTATTATTTTTTTTTTTTTTTTTTTTGTTAAACTGAAAAACTTTTGGCAATCAAGGAAAAGAGTTAGAAGTGCAATTTTGAATTTAAACTATTTTTGCAACAAAAGCTTTTGCGCCATTTTTTAAGAAAACATTAAATAATATGGATCTTTTTTGAAAAAAAAAAAACATAAATTAACTAACTTGCTATTATTATTTTCATAAAGTAGTTTTATTCAGGTTTCAGACAAAAAAATAATTGAGTAAAATGTATTTAAAAACAGCAGAGTAACTTGCAGCGAAAGTCAAGACTATAAATATCTGGTCATTTTTTCTTGCTTCAGTTAACATTGATTTGTTCAAAAAACCATTTTACTAATAATTTCTATTATTTTAAACTTAATGCTATGAATGATTAACGGTAAGTTTTTTAAATTAATTAACCTTACGAAATTTTGAAAAGCTAGTACATATTAACATATATTAAATAGAAAAATGTAAGTTGTAGGCTGTTCGTTAGAGATTGCCAATGTTAGCTTAGCTCATATTTGCGAATATTTTTATGGGTAAGAATTCTTTCATATGTTATTATTATGTATCTTTAATTTTAACAGCGTTTTTGGCAATTTTTCTTCTCGATTTTTTGGCAATAAGCCATGTCCAAGTCCTTTATTACTGAATGAAAATTAAATAAGCACTGAAAGTAGAAATTGAAGTGTCAAAACAACGCCAACGTACGACGGACCATACCGGGTCCAAATGTGTATCTGAACCACCCAGGGATCCATTTAAACGCACACAAAAAATTTAATAACAAAGGAACCGTTTAATAACATAAACATGAGCGAATTGTACAACAGCACAACAGCGCCCTCTAGTTTTCGAGACAGAGCAAAAGAGATAGCTCCAGAACCCTAGCCGTACACGAAAATCCATTTATAAAAATTTTTATCCAAATCGGATGAGCGGTTTTGTAGTTTTTCACAATTTGTTTAGAGATTTGTACTAAAAAAATAAGTCCAAAACACTTACCGTATCAGAAAATCTTTATATACCAATTTTCATGCAAATCGGATAAACGGCTTAGGAATTTTTCAAAGTTTTCAAAATATTTGTACTACAGCGCCCTCTGGTGTTCAAGATAGAACAAAGTAGATAAGTGATAAAAACTCACCGTATCCGAAAACCTCTGCACACAAATTTTCATGCAAACCGGATCAACGATTTCAGAGATAAATTATACCCACCGGGTCCAACATTTTTTTCCTGGATAAAAAGTAGCCTATAAGATTACTTATACCCTAAGTAGGGATATTAAATCTATCCAGTGGTTTTCGAGTGATGCTTTAACAGACAGACAGACGGACAGACAGGCAAACATTTAAAAAATGCCATTTTTGGACTCAGCGTTATTCAAAATGTCCAACGCAAAAAGAATTTCAAAAAAATATTTCATGAACAGATTTTTTTTTTTTTACAATTTTTTATATATCGTCGCTGCTCTGCTAATCTGTTATGTGATTTTTAAAAATTTTTTTTATTGCATAATTGGGTTGGCCTACTTAATGTCCAGTGGCCATTTTATACGCTAAACGATTTTCCCATATCTCATCTGGTTCAAAAATTAGTAAAATATGCTATATGCAAGGCATATAAAAAAATGTTCTAAGAAAACCAGTTATGTGACAATTTCCACATTTTTCCACGTTTTTTTTTGTATGAGGCACTGTGCCGAAACTTGGCATATTTTGTAGAAAAAAAAAACAGTTATGTGAATTAGATGCCCTTAATTTAGTTGTAGTGTGACAAATTTAAAATTTTTGTTAAATAAATTAAAGTTTGAACGCTATTGTACCTATTGTACGCTATTGTCAGTATTCAGTTTTTTTTTCGCTTATATTTGAAGTTAATTTATAACTCAGATAAAACATTGCTGATTTAATTTCAAGTGTTGGTATGCTTGTGTCAATTGATAGTTGCAGTTATTTAAACGATGAAGCAGATTTTTGTTTGTTCTTCTTCGAAAATCTTCATGTCGTCATAGTTCAATATCAGCAAACTGCTGAAACCAAGACCGACTGTGAAAATAGAAGAACAACAACTAACCGCAACATGCCCTTAAGTATTAAAACACTTTGATACATATTCGGAAAAAAGAGCTTACTTTTCACCAAATAAGTAAGCTACTAAGCATCATTTGTAAAAGTGCATGTAGTTCGAAGTAATTTACTCGTAAAATTGACGAAACAAATAAATACAAACATCTTTGGGGATCACTGCGATCATGCAAGGCTACTGATGAGTTGGTGTAGCAGCCAACGAAACAGTCTGTCTAGTCTGCAGTGTGATTGCAACTCTATATAAGGGTATTGTTGTTCTTGTTGGTTGTTTTCTTCAGAAAGCAACATAGACCTTGAGCTCGAAGGTATAACTCTTAATTAATAATTAAAAAAATTATTAGAGATATAAAACCACATAACATAAAAATGTATATTATTATAAAATAATTTGATAAGAAATAAGAGTATAAGACCAGAACCATGGACCCCTAGGTGACACAGTCAAGGGCGCTACCCCTTGACAGCGAAAGCGTTAAAGAATGAAGGTATTATAATTCAATAATGAGATAATTTTTATTGTTGATTATGCAAATAAGTTCCAGGCAAAATTTTTCAAATAATTGTTTTATTAAGAACTAGCTGGAATACCCTGCACCACCCGGGGGGTATGTAGCATTTAGGATTTGTAAAACTGTGTGTAACGTGATGCAACCAACATGCACAACGATCAATGGATGCAATCTCAACCATAAATTTTCTTGTCAGTAATAACATTTTTAATTTAACGACCAAAGCTTCAGCCTTTCTAAAAAAGAGGATTTTAATCATATTGATCAAATTTTCAGAAATCTTTTTTATCATTTAGATATCAATTCACTAGCCAAATTGTATGCAATTTGAATAATTTTAGATTTATTGTTAAAATTATTATTATTATGTTATTTCGACATGCTTAAAGCATAGTCGAATTATGAACTTTAAACCTGATATAATTTGGGCACACGCCCACTTTTCCTATTCCTATACCAAATATCAATACCATTATGCAGATATTTACTGAGATAAAGTATGAAAATTTAAATAAAGTATGAAAAGCAATATACTTACATAGCTCTTAAACACTTACTATATCCAAAAACTACTATATACAAATTTGTATGCAAGTAATCCAGATATCGGCCTAGATATCACGATTGAGATTTTTGGTTTGTATGGGAGGTGCCACGCCCCATTATCTAATATTACCTTTCATCATTCCTAAGCCATCTCGTACACGAAACATATGGTATTTGATACCAAAATTTGAGCTCAATCGTCCCACTCGATTTCGAGTTTTAATTCTGAGTTATAAACTTGAATAGTTTTTCCACTATATGGTGAAACTGTTGCAACGCCCTTAGCAGGCGGTCTGAATGGGCGCGGAAAATAAAATATATATTTAAACCTGACCTTAATGATCGTTTATTTCAAATCTTCATTGATAGTTTCATTGAAGTTTATTTGATAGTTTCATTAAAAATACAAAATTTCCATTCTAAAATGCCTATTTTATTTTATTTTCTATTTTAAGTTTTCCAATTTTTCTCTGTTTTATTTTTGAGTTTTAGTGGGACTAACGCACAGCAATTGATTTATATATATATATAGAAGGAATATTGAAGATTAAAAGAATCAGGTATGTGCTCGAAAATTTTGTACGTAGCAAAATCAAAATGCTCCTAAAAATTCATTTATGTGTCTAATAATCGAAGAATTTATCCTCACTTCGTACTGGAGTAAGAAGTTGGATTTTTTTTTTACATATTTATCTTTGGAATTCAGTAGTAAAAAGTACAAAATTATGACATTTCAACAATTTTGCGAATTCGCAGAACAAATAAGTTTTTCGCTCTCCTGTAAAGTTGTCAAAAAACATATAACTTATTTTTGAGGCGCAGCGACGATATATGGATAGATAGATAGATATAGATATATTCCTGTTCCCTTTTTTCTGCTTTGTTTTGTTATATTTCGTTGATACACACTTATCAATTTTTGTGATATGAGATGCTATTTGTTTCGAAGTAAGCCTTGCCTTGATTTGGAAACAGCACATGGAATGCACAGCAATGCAACTTTGAATCTAAAATTTATTTTATTCTTAGATACGTAAATTTCCATATAAATACGATATCTTTCATATAATTCAAACATAGTTTTTAACTCACATTTGAATCGAAATAAAAAAAAAATCGCACGCCGCGGTATTTGAACGCACAACTGGTTACAATTTCTTTCATTACCTACTGAGCTACCAGACAACCTACAGTACTTTGTTCGAAAGTAAAACATCACAAGGTTATGTTACTAAAATATTGTGCCAAAAATTAACTTGTACCGATTTGCATGCAAAATAAAACAAACAAAACCCAACTCTTCATATGTTCACAACGCCATCTAGGTGTGAAACTGATTTTCGTAATCAGTTTTGTGTGAAACTGATCGTAATCCAAACCCAATTTAGATGTTGGAAAAAACGCGGCTATTGATGTAAAAAACGCTTCAAAT
This sequence comes from Coremacera marginata, assembly GCA_914767935.1. Lineage (NCBI taxonomy): Eukaryota > Metazoa > Arthropoda > Insecta > Diptera > Sciomyzidae > Coremacera > Coremacera marginata. The sequence goes on along the minus strand of OU612043.1, from coordinate 135,844,667 downwards.
TAATTTTTGCGATGCTTTTTGCTCACAGACAGATGGCGCTATTTTCTGCATATAGATGAACAGCTGAAGTTCTTTTTAAGATGAAAGATAAGATAAGCAGTTCCATGTATCCATCATCAAACGGTCAAGTGTTGCAGTTCGGCCTTCTACAGTTACTTCTACAGTTCGGCCACAACACTTAAACACATAGAATTGGATCAATTGAATTGATCCAGCTCACTTGCTGGATCATGTGTTGTTTTGCTTTGCTTGCAAATTCGATGTTTGATCCTGATCTCTTATGAAAAATACGCAGCTAATGTTGGAGTTTCTTCTGTATATGTGTCTGCAACACTTAGCATTAAATATCGTGGCAAACTGTGTAGGCACTAAACCAAAACTAAGTACGCGCGGTAGCATAAGGTCAGGGCTTCTTAAGACAAAGCGAAGGTTTAGTGGTCCTTATTGCGGTTGAAAGTTTGTGCCTTTTTTAAATTTAAAATATTTGCAATCATTGTGGCAGTTTTTGTTTGTTTTTTAAGAAAAATTGATTAATGAAAGCGATTAAATAAAGCTACTTATGATTATTTTTGATAAAAAATACATTTTTGTTTGTCATCTATCCTATGAAATAAATTAGAAGATGTATACTATGCTTTCTTTCGGGCTTGTGCGTATTTTGTTCGCTTTGATGCAAGGGGGGCAATGGTGCGATTGTAGCACGTTCAACTTGCAGCCGAATTTTACGCGGTTCGATGCGAGTGCGGAAAGGGGAAAATGCAACATTGCCCACACAGGCTTTTCAACAATTTTTTTATTTTAAATATTTATAAATAAAAATATAATTAACAAAAAATAAAACAGCAAGACCTGTCGTATGTGCTATGAAAATCGAGACTGGCTACTACATAAGTCATCAAATTAAAATAATAAATCCTCTTGATACTTAACTGTGTCACGTAAGTAAAAAAAACAGCGATGTACTTCTGTACTTGAATATTGATATTTTCAGTAACTGTCCATAAACAAAAGGGGGAATTGATATTTCCCATGATATCGCCATGTTGAAAATACTAGTTGGCTTTATGAAAAAAAGACAGTTCTTGGACTACTACTTGTATGAAGGCAGGCTGCTTTTTAACCATTTGGTTGCACTGAAGGAGGAAATGTTATGAGAAATATATGAGCAATCTTCCCAGAAATTCCATTTTTGAATAAAAGTTTCGGCCATACACAAATTTTTTTTATATTATTGTTTTTTTTTTTTATTTAAAAGTAAATAAAATTTATTGGATCTTATACCTAAATTCAAATAATATTGGCCGGAATTCTTTATTTTTTTGAGGACTTTAAAGAGTGAAAAATGTAACAAAACGGTACTTAAAATGCACATGCCCGCCATTTTTGTAATTTTCAACTATTTGTTGATATTACAGATTTAAGATTCAATAAATCTTTACTATTTTAAAAAATCTATATCTATACTATTATATAAAAGTGAAGTGCAACTTTTTGTTTCCAGGTTATCTCTAAAAGTACTGGGTCGATTTATTTGAAATAATATTTTATGGGTATTATGGATATTATGGGAAAACAAAATTCTGAAAAAACAGCACATTGAAATACAGCTTTTTAAGCAAACAGTATTTTACAAAACAGAATTTCAAGCGTAGAGAATTTTAAATATGCTGTTCGAAATTACAGCATTTCGGCAATACATACTTTTGACAAACAGAAAACTGACCCGCTCCCGAGAGATACATATGAATGCAGTGCTGAGCTTCAAAACAAAACATAAGGAAAAAGTTTTTTATTTCGTTTGGCATGCATTGTCTTAAGGGCTGATGTCACACGGTGATCGTTTGAACGGCGTACAGTGGTTTCAAAGTGAAATCAAATCAATTTTTTCATGTTGTGAATTTTTGTTTGTTTTCTTTTAATTTGAGCTTGGAAATGTTTCAATAACATATTCAAAAAAAAAAAATATCTAAGATAAGTCTTCACAATTCTCGTGGCCAGCAGTAAATGTTTCCTCACAAAAACAGCCATGATTTTAAGTCGGCTTCCAGTAAGAACTGCTCCGACATAGTTGCTTGTATTCACTTAAATCTTTGTAAATATAATATTGTGGTACATATTTAATACAGTTTTTTTAATGAAAAATATTTTTTTTTTATTGTTTTCTTAAATTATTTTATTAAGACCATGTTTTTCCCCAGTTTCCAAAGTTTGGTGGACCAGAACTAAGTTATCGAAACTTATCGACGATTTCTTACCATAAGAATCTTAAACTTTAGGCTTTTACTAACCATTTAAAAAAAATTGGCTGCTTATAGCTGCCAACACTCTTTTAACGAACAAAAGAGTGAATGCATATTTATACCCGTATGTTTATTACACACATTATCATAAGGAAAATGTTATTTTTTCTTTTCTTCTTTCTTTTTCTTATTTAAATTATAAAGGAAATTCTTAGATGTAATATAATAAGATAAATATGTATTTCTTTAATTATAAAAATTACAAAAAAAATGTTCAAAATATACTTGCTTTTAAAAATACTTTAACTTTGTACATTTGCTTATTTTTTGGATTTATGTTTCAAATTAATGTATATTAATCCTGGTATTATTAATAGCGACTGCGCTGCCGAGCTGCGAGTATTGAATGCAAAAAACAAGTGATGTACACCGAAACAAAACTAACAAGGGATTTTTTGATTTTAAAGAAAACATTTTCACGTCACATTGTTCTCATTAATGGGTTTCACAAGCTGTCGTATTTGGTCGTATTGTTGTATTGTGCTATTCTTTCACAGTAGCTGTATTATTTTTGTTGTTGGCTTACACATAAACATAATTTACGACAATACAATCTCGTTTGATATATTTACTGTTTGTCGTATTTCACTTGTTTGTTATTTCCGCGTATATTTTATAAGTAACTAAACTTTAATTTTTATTCTTTGCGTTTAGTTAAGACATTTTAGTTTAAAAAAATTTATTTTCTTTTGTCACCTGTCTGTTTCTTCAGACAGCTGTATAAATACGACATACAATAAAAAATACCCTCAGAGGTGTGTTCACAATTATTGCATTTTTTTTTTATGAAAATGCAATACGGCATATGACAATACGTGAGCTTGTGAAAACCATAATTATATTTTTAAGCGGGCTTATTGAAGTTTTAGGTTATAATATTATTATATATGTCCAAATATAATTATTCTTCAAATTATTCAAATTAAATTAAAATAACAAATATCAAAATGGTAAGTATTAATAATATATATGAATATATAAATATAATATATATATGTGGAGGACGAATTTCTACAAGAACTGAGCAGTGCGCATAAGGACGACGAGGAAATCGATATTCTTCACGAGAATGCACTTGAATATGTAGCTGGCTACATCATAAGGCGGTTGAAGTTGGAACAACATATAAGTACAGATTGCTCATTCACTTTTGTTGATCAAATTTCCAAAGGCAGCTTGAAAAAACCATCCGCTGGATTCTTGGCAAAATAGTGGAATTGGAGCGATGTTTCAGCAACGCTGACGGCAAAAATATTGCTGTTTGTAAAAATTATCAAACAATGTTAATGAATTTGTGCGATGATATAGATTTACCAACAGAGGTAAAGCGCCTCTTCCTAAGATGCAGAATGCATTTTACAATAAGAAATTTCAATAAGACTAATAAATCAAAAACTGAAGCAACAAATTTTAGGAAATAAAATAATCTTAAAATTCCGCCTCTAAAGTGATTGTTTTAATTTTGATTAAAAACTAGGTAAAATAATATAAAAATTTAGTAATTTTTCTAAGTTTTAATAAATTTCATGTATTTATAACTTTTCCGAAACAAGTACCCACTTATCTTTTTAAAAGGTTGTTACATTTTGCAACATTCGTTTCTTTTAATAAATTTAAAAATAGTGGTAATATTTGAGTTTTTGATATAAATAATTGTGCATTTATTATGCCATAGCCTTTGTTGAAATCCCTCCTTTTTTTTGTTTTTAAAAATCTGCAAAAATGAACTATTAAACTGAATATTTAAAATATGCCATTTTAAAAATTATTTTTTCCCCTTTTCAGAAAAATCCCTTTTATATTTCAGAAAAACAACATCGTTAAATGTCATCACCTCATTTTGACATAATATGCCTATAGCTGAACAGCTGTTTCAGCTCGATTAATACTACCTTCCCTTATTCTACCATGGTTTCAAATCATACATATTTTTTTATTGCTATCAATACTGAAAAAATAATTTTTTGTATTCGAAATAATTTTATTAAAACGTAAGGTTGGCTCCTGTTTCCTTCTGCTTAACTATTAATAGGTTGTAGGCCGTTGCATGAAGCAATAAAATTTGTTGTTTATTGGAGCAAATATTTACCGTCGTGTATTTCGCTGTTTAAATTTAAAATGGCTGGTTTGAGGCTTACAATCACTAAGCTAAACTAGGATAACTACGAGCTGTGGAAATAAAGGATGCTGCTTATCATGAAGAAGGAGAAGGTTTGGGATGTTATTGAAAAGGCCATACCCGTGCGCCCTACTGCTGAACGGCTTCAAAAGGATACAGACGCTTCAATTCTGATTGGATTGGCTATCGAAGATTCTGAAATGCTTCGCATAAGTAAGTGCCGCACCGCTCAAGAAGCTCGAAACGTTTTGCGGACACACCATGAAAAACCAACTTTGAGCAATAAGGTAAAGTTGATGCTCACAATTTGCATTTTAAAGCTGCAATCTGGTAGTGATATGGATAAACACATCACACAAATGAAATTGTTATTTACTCGACTGCATTCGCTGGGTGAACAAATTCCAGAATCTTGGATCTTATCCATGCCACTAAGTTTGCTGAATTCCTACGATACCCTTATTACAGCATTGGAAGTTCACGGCGAAAAGGATCTCGCCATGAGCTTGGTCGAAAACAAATTGTTAGAAGAGTACGAAAAGCAGGGTAAACAAGTAGCTGAGGAAGATTCCGACAATGAATAATGTAAAAGGCTATGCTAAGAAGGATATTGTTTGCCATCACTTCAAGTTCGTGGGCCATATTCGTAAGAATTGCTATAAATTAAGAAATCAACAAATAAGGTCGAATAATCAACAAATAAGGTCGAAAAATCAACATATAAGGTCGACAAAAAGCTCACAAAGTCGAAGAAAACAAGTCCGAAGATTTCTGTTTCGTGTTAAATGATAAGAACTCAGATTGAGTGGTAGATTCTGGGGCTACATGTCATATTTGCAGCAACAAAGATGAATTTGTTAGTCTGGATACCACTTGTGACAAAGTAACCATAGAAAATAGCCAGGTGGTAAGTTCTTCTGGTAAAGCAACTTGCATTTTAAAGCTATTGAATATCAAAGGATGTGAGACAGAGGTACGTGCTGAGAATATTTTGTACATACCTACATTTAAAGGAAATCTACTTTCGGTGAAGCTGCAGTCTGAAAATGGAATTTAACATTGTTTTTAGTAGATTAAGTTGCAGCGTAGTATGGAAGGACAACCGTGAAACTGGAGTTGGGGATCAAGTCAACAATCTTTATCAGTAACGTCTCAAAGGGCATCGTAGTGCTCTTCAAGCTGTTTGCAATGTATCTGACTGTCAACGTTACTGGTTACTGGCGTCTTTGGTCACAGCGATATTAATGCTGTGAAAGTAATGCAATCTGAAAAACTGGTAAGAGATTTTAAAATTGTTGACTGTGGGGTTCATATAAATTGTGACGTTTGCACTCAGTGCAAGTTAACACGAAAGCCTTTCATTAAAAGATCTGAAAGCAAGACCAACGAAGTTCTTGAATTGATTCACTCTGACATTTGCGGCCCTATGCAAACTGTTACTCCTGGTGGAAATAAATATTTTCTGACACTTATCGACGATTTCAGTCGTTACACAGTTGTGTATCTTTTCCGTGAAAGGTATTTGGAAAAATTAAAGCTTATGTCGAAATTGTCAAAAATATGTTTGGAAGGGTTCCCAAGTTTATTCGATCTGATAACGGATATAGCGAATATAAATCACAAAATATGATTGAGTATCTTGATCAAAGTATTATAAGGTCACAATTTACCGTACCATATTGTCTTCAACAGAACGGCGTGACTGAGAGAAAAAATAGATCTCTTGTTGAAATGGCTCGTCTAGTCTGACCTACACATACTGGGGTGAAGCTGTTGCAACGGCAAATTATATCCAAAATCGTTGGGTAACTTCTTCAATTCCTTGTACGTATATTCCGTATGAAAGATGGGAAGAATGCAAACCGGATCTCAGTAACTTTAAAACTTTTGGCTCTAAAGCATTTTTATTTGTCCCAAAAGAGAATCGAGGGAAGCTAAATGACAGATCAGAGTTAAAAATTTTGTTGGTTACGACGAAAAATCAAAGGGATTACGTTTTGTTGACTTAAAAACAAATAAAGTTACTATAAGCAGGGATTTTAAGTTAATTTCCCAACACAAGTTGAAGGGTGTTGGCAAATTTATCACACCAACATCAGCCTGCGAGTTCGAAGTAGGTATTTCGGTTCGAGTAGGTATAGAAGCGAGTTTATTCCAGACAGAACTACTGACGTCCTTATCGATTCTGATGATTCGTTCCGTGGTACTTATTCTGGAGCGGTTGATGATGTTGATGATCGTGTTTATCCGATTGTGCCTGTTCGAAGATCATCTAGAATAAGCAAGGGAGTTCGTCCAGGGCGATACATGCAGAACATTCATATGGTCAAATCTGAAAATATTGTCGAACCAAAGACATACAAAGAACCTATATATATGTTCGCTAGAATAAGTTACTTTTAATATGAAAAATTTTGTTAAAACTAAACTTTTAAAAGTGCAACATATAAAAATATTTAATTTAATTTTTGCTGAAAAGTATGTCATTAAAACATTTATCAATTTTATTATTATTATTATTATTAAAAAAAATTATATATAAATTACGTCTTTATAAATTTACAAGCATATTTTCGAAGACACAGCTGCAGTCTTTTGAAAATAACTTTGCTAATTGATTCACAAATGAGTTCTTATTTGGTTACACTTCGTGTAGACACATGTACTTACCGTTATCATTACGGTTTAGCAATCAAAAACAAAAATAACGCTGACCGTACGCCGACAAACAAGCGAAGTTGCTCTCAGGCAGCTCTCTCAAGCTGTGGGGTCGAAAGGGTTAAGAAACAATCAAACCTGGGATTTGGTTGAAACGCCCCCAAAACGTGAACGTTCTTGGCTGTAAACTAACGTTTAAGGTAAAAAGGAACGTTGATGGGAGTATACAACGATTCAAAGCGCGCTTAGTCGCACAGGGTTACAGTTAGATATATGGCTGTGATTATGATAGTCTTTGTACCGGCCGTTAGTCAGTCCACATTTCGAACTCTTTTGTCTGTAGCTGGGGAGCGAAAGATGCAAATGAAGCATATGGATATCTAAAACGCGTTCCTCAATGGAAATCTTCATTTACATAAAACAACCCTCAGGTTTTGTTGAAGGCGATGTTAAGCTTGTTTGTAAGTTGAAAAAGAGTATTTACGGTTTAGAGCAAGCAGCTAATGTGTGGAATCCAACAAGTAAGGCTGATTCTTGTTTATACAGCAAAGTCATCAACGGGGAAGAAATCTATATGTTGGTATATGTAAATGAGTTGGTAGTGTCTGCGTGCAACAAAAAACTAATACAAGATGTAGAAAAGCTACTTAACTCGAAACTTGAAGTAAACAGCCTTGGTAAAATTTGTCATTATTTGGGAGTTGAAGTTGTTCGTGTTGACAAAACATTTATGCTGCGACAGAAGAATTTTATTGAGAAAGTTGCAGAAAAATTTGTTCTACAAAACTCAAAAATCTGTAAGTACTCTCTTGATCCTTCTTATGGTAAATCCGAGTCGGATTTTTTGCCTAAAAACGAACAATATCAAAGTCTACTTGGCTCATTGCTATATATTGCGGTCAATACAAGGCCAGATATATCGGCAAGCGTTGCTATCTTAGCAAGAAAGACGTGCGCTCCAACTAAAGAGGACTGGAACGAGTTGAAACGAGTGGTAAAGTATTTGATGGAACTTCAGAACTATATTTGCAGTTGAATAACTCAAAAGCCATTAAGAATACTCTCGTCGATTCCGCAGATGCTAATTGGACGGAAAGTTGTACTGACAGGAAGTCCAATTCCGGATATATTTTTATGTTGAATGAAGGAGCTGTCTTTATCAACAACCGAAGCAGAATTCATAGCACTTTCAGAAGCAGCAAAGGAAACGGCTAGGATTCGAAACATCCTAGCAGATTTACATTGTCAGCAATCCTTTTCTACGGTATTAAATGAAGACAATCAGAGATGTCTTAATTTAATCAAAGAAGAGCGTCTTAGTAACACATTGATACAAAATTCCATTTTGTCAAAGACTATGTCGACAAGCAGATCATGAAATGCCAATATTGTCCAACAGAAGAAATGATTGCAGATATGATGACTGAGGTAGCGGCTTACCTACAACGAAGCTTGACCATCTAAGAAAAATCGGTGGTATGAAGCGCAAATGAGGAGAAGTGTTGAAAAAAATACTTGCTTTTAAAAATACTTTAACTTTGTGCATTTGCTTATTTTTTGGATTTATGTTTGAAATCATACATATTTTTCATTGCTGTCAATATTGAAAAAATAATTTTTTGTATTCGAAATAAATTTATTAAAACGTATGGTGACTCCTGTTTTCTTCTGCTTAACTATTAATAAAAATTGTGTATGAGCCAGTTATTAAACTTGCGACCTGGCAATTGAAAAGCGAAACCGACCGTTTAGCCAACTAGGCTATCTCGTCAACTTGTGGAGCATAGTTATATTGTTAAGACGCTTTCTGTTTTAGCATTTTGTTTTCATTTACAGTGAGTGTCAGCTTATTTGATGCAAGCAAAAAATAAAATTTTAAAGTGCAGTAACTTCTAAACGAAAAGAGATTTTAGAAAAAGAAAAATGTCATTTTAAAGAATGGAACTTTTTATTCAAAATTAGTTTTTCAAGTATTTCACATTCATTCTGTTGTTTTGATAAAATGTAAATTAACGAAAAAAACAATCGTTTCAAATTGAGCAGCTTATTTGATGCACTCAGTTTCTAACGGTTTTGATACTAGTTGGTCTCGAAAAAAAAATCAATTGGGTTTTTTATTTATTTTTTTTAACTTTTCTCGTAATCTGTTTGAAAATTTAGTGAGATCGTGCAACTTAAAGATAAAATACAAAGTACATAATTTAAAGTATGGGTCGACGCACAACTATCGAACAACGAGAATTAGTGATTCACCACTTTAAAAACTCAAAAAGTCAACGCGCAATAGCTGAAATAGTTAATTTATCGTCATCCACAGTCCAGCACATAATAGAGCGGTTTTTGAAAGAGAATAGAGTGAAGGACAAGGGTAGAAATGCGCCAAATAAAATTTTAACTACGAGCGACGAAAGATGGATTATAAGGAAAATTAAGGAAAACCCTAAATTATCGGCGCAAAAATTGGCTAATGAAGTGGACAATTCTCTTGGCAAATCGTGTAGTGCATCAACCATTCGGCGTCTCTTGCGATCACATGACTTTCATGGTCAAGTTCCATTGAAGAAGCCATTTATAAATACAAAAAATAAAATCTCACGGCTAACCTTCGCACAAAACCATATTTCTAAGGACTCTGAATTTTGGAACACTGTTATTTTTTCCGACGAGTCAAAATTCAACATATTTGGCTCGGATGGAAGGTCTCTTGTGTGGCGAAAGCCAAATAAAGAACTTGAGCTGAAAAATTTGCGTGCGACTGTGAAACACGGTGGAGGCAGTGTCATGGTTTGGGCTTGCATGGCAGCATGGGGCATTGGAAATTTAGTTTTCATTGAGGGAAATATGGATAAAACCATGTACCTTCATATTCTAAAAGACAACTTGCTACAAAGTGCTGAAAAACTGGGATTGCGTCGGAACTTTCGTTTCTACCAAGACAACGACCCCAAACATAAGTCGGGAGTGGTGCAGACCTGGCTTATATGGAACTGCCCCCATCTCATGGAACCACCGGCGCAGTCTCCAGACTTAAACGTTATCGAGAATTTATGGGCATTGTTAGAAACTAACATCCGGAAACATAACATTTCGAGCAAGGAAAGCTTAAAGAAAGCCATTTTAGAGGAATGGAATAAAATCAATTCAGAAACAACACAAAAGCTGGTTGATTCAATGCAAAATCGTCTTAAGGCTGTTATATCTCAAAAAGGTTATCATACTAAATATTAAAAAGTTTATAAAAAATCAAATATTATATTAGTTAATAAGGTCATATTAAGCTGCATCAAATAAGCTGCTCAATTTGAAACTATTGTTTTTTTCTTTAATTTGCATTTTCTTAAAACAACAGAATGAATGTGAAACATTTTAAAAACTAATTCTGAATAAAAAGTTACACTCTTTAAAATGACATTTTACTTTTTTTAATATCTCTTTTGGTTTAGTAGTTACTGCACTTTAAAATTTTATTTTTTGCTTGCATCAAATAAGCTGGCACTCACTGTATGTGTGCCACATGTAACAACTAAAGTTCTCAAAGCAAATTAAGCTTAAATTTAATCTCAAAACAAAAAAAATTAATAAACTCCACGAAAGAAATTGACAGCATATCTTTTTTACCATATTAGAGACAACATTGGCACTGCGATTATTTATGTTTGGTTTTTTTGTAAATTATAAATAAAACGTATTTAAAATATACATTTTTTTTAAACATGCAGAATTTAAGTTTATTTAATTTATTTTACATATTAACTAAGTGAAATGGAATATGTTTATTTACTCTGTGGGCTAGGACTATTTATAAGTTTTTTATTCTGGAAAATATGCGATTCAATTATGTAGGAGTACAAAATTTCTAAAATTGCAGCACTTCACATTTGCCTAAATGATTTGGTTTACATTGTTGGAGGTGCGTTCTTTAGTACAATACAGGTACAATAAAAAAAGAGAGTTATACATTTTTGTGTTATATCAGAAATAGGTGTGGCTGTGGGCGGATTTCAAAATACTGAAACATGTGCTCTAATAGAGCTCACTGCAACTTAAATACAAAATTTCATCGATCTTCGACGAGTCGTTTCTGAGTTTTAGATGCTATGCAAATTTTGTATGGGAAGTGGCCGTGGCAATTTTTGTTTTTTAAATCAACACATATATTTTATATTTCGGGTTGAGTTGTTTTGATATAGCTTCAGTAAAAAAAAATATATCGTTTGCAATTTTTGTGTTATATGGGAGGTAGGCGTTGTTTTTGGCGGATTACAAAATATTTTTGCATTTGCTCTTATAGAGTTATTTCCAACTTGCAAACCAAATTTCATTAGTCTACGACGACTCCTACTATTTTATTCCAAACGTTGTATGAGATAAAACCACTGTGCGGCGTTCAATAGTTTTTGTTGTTGCCTGCAATAGAAACTGCCAGAAAACAGTGAGAGCGGATAAGCACATTGTAGAACAATGAAAATTTGTTCATTTCTGAACACAAGGCGATTGAATAAACACCTTTAGCGAGTAAGGTAAATTTAATTTTGTCATTCCGTTTGTAACGCCAATAAGGAGTCGTGGCAGCATAGACAAGTATATATATTTTTGATCAGCATCACCTCCTGAGTCGATTTCCGTGTGTCTGTCCGTGTGTCCGATTGTCCGTCTGTCAGACTGTCAGTCTGTCGACACGATTACAGCCGTAATTTCAAATCTATCGTCATGAAATTCAAAATATAAGCTTCATTTTTAAAAATGAAGATCAAGTTCTAAAATAAGGCAAATTGGATGAAATCCACGCCTACATCCTATACAGAGTTACTTTATTTTTACAGTAAAATCTCTTAAAAATCCATAAAAATTAAGGAAATGCCTTCAAATTTTGCACATAAGCTTTGATCTTTAATGTCAATCCTTCGAAATTTGGAAAGTAGCCTTTTATAAACGTAAAATCTTTAAAAAATCCACAAAAATTAAGAAAATGTCTTGAAATTTCATCAAAATAGAAAACTTTCGTTTTAAGAACTTCACCCACATCTTTAATACAACCCATACCTAATTTTGCACATATCGCACACTAAATACAAAACAGTCACTACTCAAAATTTTTAAAAATCGACTTTTAGCCATAAATCAATTCACAATAGACATCTCTAACTGCTGTTAAAATGTCTTTTTTATAACTTTATTCTTTAACTGGGAAAAATGTAGTTATGTCTGTCTTAATGTTAATTGCGTTGCTTCTGTACTTTCAACCAAAAAGTTGTATTTTTAGTTGTGTCAATGTGTCTTAGATCAGCTGGTATGTTTTGTTACACATAAGAGTTTTATTTTGAGTTGCGACACTTAATTTGTAACAACTGAGAAATTTCAAAGTGTATTATTTTTAATTGTGATCCTATAAATGAAAAAGTGAGTAAAATCGACTGTTTTATTTTGATATGTGTCTTTTTTGTTGAAATAACTGTGATAAGCATTAGTTTAGTCAAAAATGAAAACACAAAACAAATAAAATTTTAACTGTACTGGAGCTATTCCGGCATGTGATAACTTTTTGTCCTCGAGACTATTTTGACCAAATGAAGTTTTTAATGTTTTCGCATATATTTGGACATGGTTTTTCGATCTATAAAATGGAATTTTAATTCAGTTCTCAAGACAATTAGTTTGCAAAATTTTAATTTTTCATCGTTATATATTCATTTTTATTCAAATATTACTGCAGCTGCGATTTGAGCTCGTAACTTAAAGAGATAACGATACCAACTTTCAAAGGGTATGTTTAAGAAAGAGGAACTTGAAGCCTTTTAAGTCTTAAAGTTGCATCACTTAAGTTGTTTATATTCAAACTAATCAAAAGTTTATTTTTAAGTTACTATTCAACCTCTGACGCAAAAAATAATATGCTAATTTTTCTACTTACCAACAATAAACTCTAAAATTTAAAACTATGCTTGGTATATTCCGAAAGGCTGCCGCTATTAGAAGTAAAGCAAAAGGGCATCAAAGGTTTGGTAAATAAAAACCACATTCCTAAAAAGTGCTATGAGTCTTTCTGCAAAAATTTAGTTAATATTTAAACACTAAAAATTTTCAAACGAGTACATTATATTTTTTTTAATGTACTGAGCAATTTTTGTACTGTGCTAAAAATGAAAAATTAATTTATTTTAAAATATATTTAAAAAAAAAAACATATTAAATTATGTTTATTTTGAATTTAATTATTTGTTAATAATGCTTGTTAATCAGTTGATGAATGGGTATTTTTAAAAATTCAAGCAATTTTTATTAGTTCAACAGGCACAACTTGAATTTTAAACGAAAAATTTCAGCTAAAGGGTCATAAGTCCAAAATCCTTTTTATTTTCACAATCATATAAAACTATGAAAACTTTAGCAAAACTGTTTTATTATAACAATAAAGCTTTATTTTCAATTAAACAAAAATTAAATTCTATGTTTTTTTTGGAATTTTTTTACATTAATGCTTGAAAATTAGGAGCTGTTGAAAATTCAAATGATTTTTATCAGTTAAGAGGCACAATTTGAGATAATATCACTAATCATACGAAAAAATTTCAGCTAAATCCAAATTATTCTTTATTTTCACAACTATGATAGGAAGTTAAAAAAACTATACCAAAACATTCTTTAAAATGGGGTTTCTTTATTGTGGAACCAAATTTGCTTAAAATATTACAATCATTTTAGCTTAAACAGTTTTTTGCTTCTCCTGAAAATTCGTGTTTTTTTAGTTGTGACTGTTTTGTGTTTAGTGTGCGATATATTCTATACACACATATGGTGTTACGTGCAGTCCTTAGGTGAAGTCCTTAGTGAAGTGCGGCATTTTACTTTTAAGCAAACTCCTTTAACACCGTGTGTCTGACATCAACCAAATTTTGCACATTTATCCTTGGTAGTTTAAGCAGTCTTAAGTTTATAAAATTGGGTGGTACTAGACAGGGGGCGTGGCACTTTATTTTTAACTAGCTCCATCTACACCGTTTGTCCGATTTCATTTCCAAATTTCTTACATATATTCTTTAGTGTAATGAGAAATTTTTAGCCTACAAAAGTGGATGGGATGGAATAAGGGGCGTGTTAATTTGACTCTAATCGAACTTCCACCCCCGTCGTTGTCCGACATAAACCAAAATTTACACACATTTTATTTGACATAAGGATAAGTCTGTAGTTTATTAAAGTGGGCGGTACTAGACAAGGGGCGTAGCACTTTATTTTTAATATATTTACATTTACACCGTTTCTCTGATTTCAACCAAATTTCGCACATATATTATATATGTATAATATAATGAGAAGATTTAAGCCAAGATTTAATAGTGGGTGGGATTGGATAAGGGGCGTGTCAATTTTAATTCTAAACGAACTCCTTCTACACCGTTTTTTTGATTTCACCAAAAATTTGCAAATATATTCTTTGGAATAATGAGCAGTGATAAGTTTAAAAATTGGGCGGAATTAAACAGGAGCGTGCCACTTTAATTCAAATCGAAGCATTTGTCCGATTTCTTCCAAATTTTTCATATTCCTTGGAATAATGAGCAGACAGTAGTCTAGAAAATTGGCTGGAATTGAACGAGGGCGTGGCACTTCAGTTATAAAGGAAATTGTTTTACACCGTTGGTATGAATTTTCACATACCAATTAAATTTTGCGCATATATGCTTTAGCATAATGAGCAGTCTACAAATTACTATATGTGGCAGCTAAAGGTAAAATAATACTAAGCGTTCGACACAAATATTTTTTTCAGATAATACATAAACATTTTATAGACGGCTAAAGACTTCAAATATACTTCAATACGGCTAATATAGTAGAATAAACCTATAAATAAAATATCAAATTTGACAAAAAAAAAAAAAATGGAATTGGAAGCTTTATGCCGCGTTTCCATGTGATCTTCTATTATCTTCTAGTATCACATTTTTTGTTAGAAAGAAATAGCATGTGAGCCCTACTTTATGGCATTGATGAATGTGAGTGTGAAACAGGTAAGCCTTTTTCATTTTTATAGCATGTGATATCCCCTGTGATGCTAGGAGATCGAAAAAGTTCAACTTCTTGAACTTTTGCTATAAAAGCTGATCACATGCTATAAATATGACATTAATTTTTATAGTTGTAGTTTTTGTGCTGTCAAGCTGTCAATTTTATTTGCGCCAAAATTAATTGTTTTGAAATAGTACATAATTACGAATATAAATTGTAAAATAAAGAAAATCAAATCAGGTCAAGGGGTATGATTTAAAATAAATAAACATTCTTGGTTTTTTTAACCATCGCAATGTAGAGTTGGCCAGAGAGTTCCTAAGCGCATTTATGGAAAGCATCAGTGATTTTTTTCTTTAATTTGGTGCTTGGTAGATTCACCAAGACTTTTTTTAAAACTGTTTTTTTATATTTTTTTTTTTTTTTGGCACACGAATTGGATTACCTGTAACACCTGATGCTGTCTGCACAATAATAATTATATAAAACAATTTAGGGTACGTAGTAAACACGTGCAGCAGTGTAACTGCAAGTGATAACAAAACGAATACACCATATACATACCAATATACCATGGGTATAAATCAGAGAATGAGTGTAACAGTTGTGGTGTGTTTATTTTTGTAGGAACACACCACACCACACAAAAGAGAAACACTTGAGTGTAGTATTGAGTATGAGTGAGGAATGTATTTGCTTTTTGTTCTCAAATAACTGTGGTATCATAAGTATTTTGTAGTTACTGGTGGTGGAACAAATAAAATAGTGTGCTAATTGGAATTTGAAAAGAAAAACAAACTAAAATGAATAGTTCAAATGTAAAAGAAAATATTAAATCTGGAACATACAAAATTAGTGACAAAAGGGGTCGAAGCAAAATATGGGAATGTTTTGGAATAATAAAAGATGAAAATGATGAAGAAATATTAAATTTTGTTGCATGTAAAACATGTACAAATGTTTATAAATACAACAAAAGCGCCCTTTCAAATTTAAATAAGCATAAGTGCTATTTATTGATGAAAAGTGAAAACAAAGAACTAGTTGAGCCAAACCAAGAAGCTAAAAAGGCATGCACAGAAGTTTTGACCAATTGGGTTGTTCAAGATATTCGCCCATATTCTATAGTCAATGATGCTGGATTGAAAGAGTATTCGAAGTTACTTCTGTCATTTGGAATTAAATTCGGGAGTAACCTAAACGTTGATGCATTGATCCCACATCCTACTACAATTTCTCGAAATGTGGAAAATAGTTATATAATACAATTCAACAAGCTTCATTCAGAGATATCATCGATACGGGAAATTGGATACTCGCTCACGTGCGATTTGTGGACGGAGAATTTTTCAAAAATTTCCTATCTTGCCCTAACATGTCATTTTATTATGGATGGAGAGTGCAAAAATAAGCTTTTAGGAGTAAAATCAATGAAGGGATCTCCAAATACAGGTAAAAATACAGTCTTATTAAAAAGAGTAACATGAATATTTACAAAATAAAGTTGCATACATATTTGTTTTCTATACACATGTAATATATAACGTCCTATTTATTTCTTATTATGGATAGGCATCAAAATAAAAGAAAAATTGGCTACATTACTTGGCGAATTTAACTGTTCCTTAAATGATGCCACTGTTGTTGTTACCGACAGAGGAAGTAACATTAAATCAGCTTTAACAGAACATGAAAACATCAACTGCATAAATCATTTGCTTCACAACACAATTGAAAAATGCATAAAAGGGTCATCACAGATTCAAGAAATAGTAACAACAGCATCAAAACTAGTAAAGTTTTTTAAGAAATCTGGTTTAAATGTAGATCTTAACTCATCACTTAAAAGCTACACACCCACAAGATGGAATACGGTATATACCACAATTTTGTCTATAAAAAACAATTTTACAGAAATTCAAAGAGTCCTCAATGAAAAAAAATTAACAGAAAAATACAATATTATAATAGAATACCATTTAGATCTCTTGATATCTATTTTAAAACCGTTTATGGATGCTTCGAAAGAACTTGAGGGAAGCTCCTATCCTACGTTGCATTTGGTTCATCCTCATATAAATAAATTGAAAGTGATGTGTAACACCACAAATGACAATGAACCTAGTTTTATCAAAGAATTTAAAACAAAATTATATGACACGCTAATTTCTCTAGTCGACAGCCATATAACAATATATCATAAACTAGCAATATTTTTGTTTCCACCAGCTAACCATCTTACTCAATTTGATTCAAATGAACAAACTGATGTAATAAATAAGTCTAAATCATTGCTGTTACATTACTCAAATGAAAGCAATACTGATGATTTACCAATTGCTACAAATACCTCCACAATATATTCATTGTTTGAAAAGTACGTTCAACCAATCCAGGAAGTTCATTCTAGCGAATTGAGGATTGAAAACGAAATAATAAAATATAAAAATACAAAAGTGTCCTTACAACATGACTTTGATCTTTTAAAGTGGTGGAATGACAGAAAAAATGAATTTCCACTATTGTACAAATTAAGCTGCCGAATTTTGGCTATTCCGGCTTCAAGTGCTCCGTCTGAGAGGATTTTTTCCATTGCTAGGGCTTTAATAACTGATAAAAGATCTAAAATAGGATGCAATAGCAAACCGTTTAATGAAATTTTATTCATAAATATAAACTCAAAACACTGATTTTTTTTGTTTAGATCATTCCCTGTATTTATTTTGAAATGCAACGATCCCTTTTTTGTTCTATGTATGTAATTAAACTTCAAAAGACTGAATTATTTTGTTTAAGTTTACTTTGTATATTAATTTTAATTGAAATTGATTACAAAGCCCAACACTACTTTTGTTTCAATCAATTTAAATACTCATATGAATTCTTGTGTTTATGTTTTTCATCCAAAGATTGATGTTAAAAGCTTCTTAAATGTTATTTTAAAAATGAATTGTTATTTTGTTATTAATAAACTTTAAATAAAAATAAAATAAAAAAGTTGTTACTGTTTATTAAATACTTTTTATTTTCAGTAAAATTCAATGATCCTACACAGGAATTATTCTATTAAAAGCTAATTTAATAACAACAACTCGTTCTGATCAACAACATACCATAAGTACTTATGGTGTCACCACCAATATCTGTTTATACCAGTTTGGGAGAAACAGATGCAAACAAATATGTTACTCTCTTTCACTCTATACACACCACACCATAACTGTTAGAAAGAGTAACAATACCAACTCGTAACAGAAACTAAATTTTACTCATCTATACTCACTCAAAATAGGAAAGCATACAAACTGGTGCATTCAGTTGTATCTGTGCACGCCTTTAGTACGTAGACACGAAGTTATTTCAATAAGCACGTCTTGCAATCAGTAAACTTGCAGAAATGGATTTGTTTACATATTTTGCAAATGTCAAATTTTTATAGGAAAAAGTACATATATGCATCTCGCTCTTTATAGCATGTGTTTTGTGATATGGGATAAGATAAGATACTGAAAGATCACATGGAAACGCGGCATTAGGCAGGCTGTATTTAAATTTTTTAGATAACTACTTCATATATGGTAACCAGCTCTCTCTTCTTAATTTCTCTCTTCTTTTCTTTTTCTAATAAATCTGATTCTTATCTTTTCTAAACTCTCCTATAAATTTAATACTTATTTTATTAACTTATGTATATGTAAAACTATATTCTGTTAAATATATTTATCTTATTACTTCAGGGGTCATTTTACTTCATCTTAGCTAACTAAATATGTTTCTTGAAGCATGTAATTGAAAATTAAAATTCATTTGGAATATTTTATTCTTAAGTCATCACTTTGTATTGTAAAAGAACTTGTTCTTATTATATTTAAATAATTAAATTAAATTAAAAAGAAAAATTAAATGAAATAATTTCAATTAAATTAAATTTAAAAAAAAAAAACGGAATGGCCATTTCAGCAATTGAAAGAACTTTGACCGAGCTTCTTATGATCAACTGTGTTGTGTGTGTTGTGAAATGTTTGAACACATATGATCGAGAACTGGACCTACATGTTTTATGCCGACTCCGAACGACTTATATTCTCAGGAAGCTTTTCATGGCAGTTTTTACTCTCTGAGATTTGCCATTGTCTGCAGAGAGTTGACAGCCGAACAGATTAATTCAATTTAATTCAATTGTAAAAACTTTCTGTGTCAGATGGGGGACAGAGAACCTGGGTTCTCTGGCGTATGAGCCACACACTCTATCCACTACGCCACGGCCGAAAACAGAGCAAGAAATTAAGAGGAAAAATAATTTAAAATTATTTTTTACTATGTGGTGATGATTGAGTGGCGGCCGTGGCGTAGTCACATCATAAAAATATCACATAAATCACATAAAATAAAATATCACTTTTTTGAAAACGGTTTTTCAACTGAATAAATTTTTTGAAAAAGTTAAACAATTCTACTAAAAAGTAGTAGAAAGCTTAATAATAATTTTTTGATTTGGGGATTCAAAATATAAATTAACAATTTTTTTTTCTAATTTTTTGACATAAAACATATCGAGGTTAAAAAAATTTACTTGATAGTTTTGCATAAGATAATATAAAATTTATAAAATCAAATGAATCATATTTTTAAATATCTGCCTCAAGTGAAATAACCCATATTGTTTTAAATTTCGAGGAATATATATTTCTTGCAAACAAAATACATTGAAAGGAAAATTTTCCCAAAGGATTGCATAAAAAATGTCGACCTAATTTTCTACAATTTATATAGATTTCACATACATAGGCACACATTTTTTCAGATATCAGAGACTTTTTTAGGATTATTATCTATATTAATAGCTTTAAATCTATTCTATTGAAATATTAAATCACTACTCAAACGATCAAGAACTGAACCGACAAAGTTTTATGCCAACTCCGAGCGTCTCATTTTCTCGAGAAGTTTTGCATGGCAGTTTTTACTCTCTGAGGTTTGCCCTTGACTACAGAAAGGTAACTGCCGACAAAAATATTAATTTCAATTGGGAAAACTTTCTGCATCAGAGTAGATTGTACCTGAGTTTTTACGGCTTACGGGTCACACACTTAAATAGTATATCATGGATGCCACAGATATCAGGGGAATAAGACCCATAAACCTAAGCGACCAGCCATTAATCTTCGAAGATCTGTTAAATCTGCAAAGCCTGCTGCTATAGCCGTACTTCCGTCTGTTAATAATAATAATAATTTAATTTCACTTTCCCCAGTTTTGAACTCACCTTCCGGAGCGCAATCAACTCAGTCTGTAAATAAAGATCAAAATACTGAATAAATTGCCCCTAATAATGAGGCAGCATCAGCTGATCTGAACTTACATCCGGTTGAGTCTTCTGAATCGGTACTAACTATAGTCGTAAGTGATGATTCTCCAGGTATTTCTGGTAAGAAAAAAGTTATGCCGAAGCCTGTGCTGTTTACTATTCCTTCAACTGTTATGAGCTCGGTTTTAACTGGTGCTATACGAAAACAAATATTGAAAAAAAACATTAATCTGCCGTCTTGTAAAAAAACTTGTGGTTGTCCAGCCTTTTAGATCTATATTTGTATCTCATTTTGCTCTTGATACATCCGAAAATGACGTTTTAAATCATATAAACTCTAAATTGAATCTGGTTAACAAGAAATAAATGTATCTTCTTTTAAAATAAATTTGCCTGGGGATGATAATAATTTCAGTATTTGCCGCAAAGACAGAAACGATATTGCTGGTAATTCTTTTAATGGCGGTGGAGTTCTAATTGCCATTTACTCTTCTTATTTCTCACAAGAAATAATAATTCCTGAGGCATCTGATATTGAGTTTTATTGTGTTCTTGTAAAGTATGGTGCGTTAAATCTTTATGTAGCATGTTCATATATTAATCCTGTTTCCAACGTAGAGGTTTATATGGAACATGTGGTTTCGATAAATAAAGTATGCATAAAACTTCAGCCTCATGATGACATTCTTACTACGGGTGACTTTCATCTTCCAAGTGTCGCTTGGAACTGCTGCACCGAAAATCCTGCAATATTATTGCCTTCGTCTGAATGCTCATCTGTCAATTCATTTTTTAATGAGCTTTCAAGTCAAGGACTTTTTCAATTAAACAGCCATTTTAAACAAGAAACCCATTTGTTAGATCTTTGACATTTTGACGACAGCAATATTATTTCAGTTTCAAGGACAGATCCACTCGTGCTCCCTGAAGATCCGTACCATCCAACTTTAAAAATTACTCTGAATTTTCCTAAACAATCTGTAAAGAATCATATTTCTCAACCTCAAACTGAGTTCAATTTTAAAAGAACCAATTATGTTTTGTTAAAAAACTATATATCTAATATTAACTGGATATCATCGCCAAAAAACATCGCCAGAATACCTTGATTCGGCTGTCTCTGCTTTTAATAGAACTCTTAATGATTGTTTTCTATCATCAGTACCACAGAGAAAAGCCCGTTTAGCATTTGGTCCTGTATGGTTTACGGAAGAACTGAGTAGATTAAGAAACTTAAAATCCATGCATTATAAAAAATTGCAAAAAACTCATAGCATTACAGATTTTGGTTCTTATACCTCTATTAAGTACAAGTATCGTCAATTGTGCAAGCAATCTTACGATATTTATTTAATAAAATTCAAATTAAACATCAAATCTGATGCAAAATCATTCTGGAACTTTGTCAACACAAAACGCAAGATTGATTCCTATCCTTCTTTTATGAAATATAAATCTGTTGAACCGGATAGCGAGAATAGCATTTGCAACTTTTTGCTGACTTTTTCAAAGCGACGTTTTTATCTTCATCCTATGATAATCTAAGCTATCCATTTAGTGTTCAATCTAGGGATATTTGTCTTCGAATAATTGATACTAACACGGGTTTATCCTACTAAAAAGCTTTTAAAACGTCATATAAAAGTGGTCCCGAAATTATACCATCATGTATATGAAAATAATGCTGTGATGAATTAGTAACTCCTTTCACTTTGCTTTTTTCTTCTTCATCAAAATCTTGCTTTCTTCCAGTTGCCTGAAAGTCGTCTTTTATTATTCTGTTGCACAAGTCTGGTAAGAGGTCTTTAATCGATAACTATCGTGGAATTGCAAAATTAAGCGCTTTGCCTAAGCTTTTCGAGGCAATCATTACTTCACAATTATCACATTGTGTTAAATCTTTATTGTCTATACTCCAACACGAATTCGTTTCTGGAAAATCTACGGTTACAAACCTTCTTGAATTTACTTCCAAAACCATTGAGAATTTTGCAGATGGTTTAGAGACTGATGTTATATACACATATTTTAGCAAAGCTTTTGATGTTGTTAATCATAAACTCTTAGTCTTAAAGTTATCTCTTGCTAGATTTCCCACAACACTAGTAAGATGGACTGAATCTTATTTATGCAAAAGAACACAACGTGTCTTTTGGTGTACCTCAAGGAAGCCACCATGGGCTTCTTCTCTTTTTACTGTTCACAAATGATTTGCCATCTGTCATAAAGCGTTCGAGTATTTTAATGTACGCAGACGACGTGAAACTATGTCTTCCTTTCAAAAATGCTAATGATGCCGTTCTCTTGCAAACTGAAGATGGTCTATCTTTATAGCTGGTGCAACGTGAATCGTATGAATCTTAACATGAAGAAATACAAGCACATGGCCTTTACTCGAACATCTCCTGTCACATGTATTTATAAAATTTGTAACCATACATTAGAGTCTTTAGATATCTTTCATGATCTTGGAGTAACTATGGATACTAATCGAGCGAAGAGTACATTAGGTTTTATTAAACGATGGGCAAAAGAGTTTAATGATCCCTATATAACAAAAACCTTATTCACCTCTCTAGTGCGACCTATTTTAGAATATGCTTCAATTGTTTGGTGCCCTCGATATAGTTGTTACATTAACGACATAGAATCAGTTCAGAAAAAGTTTATTTTGTTCTGCTTAAGCCATCTTTACTGCAATTTTAATTATCATCTACCACCTTATGAATATCGGCTACAACTTTTAAATCTCCCTACTTTAAATAATGGAAGAATTATGCTAAATGTTACTTGAATTATTAATATTTTACATGGATATGTAGACAGTCAATATCTACTGAGCAAAATTTATTTTAATAATCCTCTCGGACCTAGAAGATCTTTTGAGTTACTTTACATGAACTTTTGTAGAACTAATTTCTTGCAAAACGAACCACTCAGAAGCGCGTGTGGGGACTTTAATTTTGTTTCATATGCAATTTCTTTGAATGAATAAATGAATGAAACGCCCTGAAAATCGGGTGTACTTAGCTAATTCGCTTCGGAGATCACACATTCTCATTTACCTTAGAGCGAGCTCGTGTCTTAAGTCTTTTTGCCATTTCTTCAATTTTAAACGCTCATATTTGCTCAACGCTACCACTTATTAAAAATTTCATAATTTTGTGCTTACCTACAGCTCAAAACCTTTCTAATGATATATCAATTGTTGCTGTAGGGTTTGAAGATTTGCTGGAATAAGGGGACCCTTACCGGAATAAATATATAGAAGAAGAAGATATTTTAGACTATCTACAGTACCACCACTCATCTGGATCATGTTTTCCAAGGATACTTCATATTTTCCTGTGATGTTTGGCAACACCTTATACAATCAAGCTGTAAGCTGTGTTGTTTAATATGTTTATCCAGTGCGAGACCACGTCCGTCTCGCCTGGCATATGCCAGTGCTTGACGCCGTACGTCTAGCTTTGCATGTGTGAGCTGTGCTCTAATCCATATTTATATAGATATACATACTACAGATAGATTTTGATTATCCAGATCAAGACCTCGTGTGTCTTGCCTAGCACATATATGAGCTCGACCCCGTCCTTCTAGACTGGCATATGTTAGCACTGCTCTAATCAATCGTTCTATTTACTACCAAGAAGGTATTCGGATTACAACTGTATATACTTTAAAGCCTGACAGTTTAACATTTTTATAAAAATTTAATTGTACATTAATTGTATTAATTTTTTCTAATATTAATTGCTTTAAAGCCTTAAGTGCTTAGCATTCAAATAAATAATATCAAATTTTTAATTCATCCAGTCCCGTTTGCGATGTCGTCAAAGCAAATGATACAATGAATGCAAACGTTTAACCTTATAAGATAAATTTATCTTAGAAATTAAGATTGGAAAAATAAAGTGGCAATGATGGAGTAAAACATTTACACTCCCAACGAAAGTTGGAAGTTTTAAATACAAAAGTACAGACTGATATTAAGTTCAATGCAAAGTAGGTTGAATCCAATTGTATTTAATATCTGATCTTTACTAGCAGAAGATGGGCGCTGTGGTTCTTATTAAATAGTCTCCATGGTTGAAATTCAAGATAAACACTTTACAAAATCGCAGCTTAAAGCATAAAAAAAAATGTAAAATTGTGCAAGTCCACCATTCAAACAATACCGAATGCAATGAAAAAAATGTCCAATGCATTTTTGTCCAATGCACCGAATGCATTTTCAATAAAATAGTATAATTTTGGTTTTACTAAAGCAAAAACAATGTTCAAATGAAAAAGTATAGTGATTACTTTGTGCCTCATTTGTTTCTTAAGTCTTTTGAATACTTTTTCTCAGTTCATCATCTTCAATTCAAGATTCAATTATGATCGGCTGAAAAAATGTTCATATGTTGTTAGCTCTGCCATTAAAAATTAATGGTTAATTTCAACCATAGCAGCAAAACGAAAATAAAAGAATTTTTAGAGTGCTTTGCAACATATCTTGAAAGGAGTGGAGAGGAGTGAATAACACACGACTAGCCGGCGCAATGTTTGTAATAATGGGAATGAGAACACAATTTAAGCATTTGAACTCGAAAATAAATTGATCTTTGGACTATTATTCATATGAAATTTGACCATATTTGGGGCAACTCAAAGAAACAGTTTCTGTGGCTCTCAAAAATGGTGCATTACATGATTTTAACACTTTAACGTTTTCTCCTACGCTGTTGGCAATGCAAGCTCTTCCTTTGGAGTGCCAACCTAAGTATTGTTAACATTTTTGAAAAGAAAAAAATTGTGATATCAACGTAAAAAAGGCTAATAGGAACACGTGGCTAGGTCATGAGACTGTTGTTCTAGTTTATATTTTGCTTTAAATGTTGCTTTATGCCGAAAATTAAATACATTCGGTGAAAAAAACTCACGATGGCCAATATTTTAACCGCAATCAAAGATTCATGTCTTTTTATTTTTAAGACTTTAATAGTCTTTATAAAAATATATACGATTAAATATAGATATAAAAGATAATTCCCCATCTGTCACAGAAAGTTTTTTCAATTGAATTAATTTTTCTGTTCGGCCGTCACCTCTCTGCAGATAATTGCAAGCCTCAGAGAGTAAAAAACTGTCATGAAAAGCTTCTTGAGAACATAAGCCGTTCGGAATCGGCATAAAGCTGGTATGCTGATATCCTTTCAAGGGCTGAAATGGCCATTTCGTTTTTTTATTTTAAAAAAGATAATTGACTTTATAATAATACACAGAATAATATTAAACCGTTTTTAATTTTTAGTGGTCAAATGTTCGATTGTCAAATGGGTTCAGAACTAAATTTTTAATGATTTGGTTCATTGTACAATATTAACTGAACCATTTTGAAAATAGTGTGGATTGCGTTATTTAAAAATTAAATTATCCCTATTCAGACACATTGGTCTGAATTATTTTACTCGAGACATTTTCTAAAGAGTACAACCACTTCTAGAAAAAAAATTTTAAATCTGTGAGTTCTAAAACCGTACAAATTGTGAAAAAGTAAAACTTCTGCCCAAAAATGGAATTTCTGGTATTGCTAATTTATTGTATAAACATTCCTTTCTGCAAGTTAACAAAGTTACGTCAAAAAATTAAATTTCGAAGAAAAAAATTCAATTCGTTAGTGTTTTTTAAAGTGTAAATAGTAAAAACAAAGATGTGTGTGACCGTAACGCACGGTAAAAGTGAAACTTCTACTCAAAAATGAAATTTCTGGGAAGATTGCTTATTTATTTTATTAACATTCCCTCCTTCATATAGTAGTTCAAGGAATGGCTTTTATTCATAAAGCCAACTAGTATTTTTAACATGGCGATATCATGGGAAATACCAAGTGTCCATTTTGGTTATTGACAGTTACTGAAAACTTCAATATTCACGCACAGAATTCGATCGCAGTTTTTTTTACTTTCGTGACACCAGATCTTGCTTTTATAATTTTTTGTTAATTATATTTTTGTTTATAAATATTAAAAGGAAAAAATTTATCGAAAAAACCTGTGACGGGAATAATGCATTTTTCCCTTTCCGTACTCCCATCGAACCCCGTACAATTCGACTGCAAGTTGAACGTGCTACCATCGCAACATTGCCTCCCTTGTACGAACAAACCCGAAAGCAAGCATTGCATACATCTTCCAATTTATTTCATAGGATTAATGGCAAAATATTTATGGTTTATCCAAAATAATCATTAATCGATTATAACTCGGGCTTTGTTTATATAATTTATTTTCAATTTAAAAAAAAACAAAAAAAACTGCCAATATAATTATTTTTAAAATATTTATTTATAAATTGTAAATATTTTAATTTAAAAAAAAAGCACAAAATTTCAACTGCAGAAAGGACCACTAAGCTTCGTAATCAGAAGCACTGACCTTATGCTTCCGCGCATACTTGTTTAGGTTTACTTTACCATGCCTACACAGTTAAAAATGTTGATGCGTTTTTCGGTAAATAAGACTTGCATCGTATTTTATGTTGCATTTGCGACGATATTTCCCAGTCGTCCAAGTCTTAAAGAATTGATACACAAATCATGAACGATTTTTCTTCATCTTTGACGAAACATACTGATTCGGCCATACATTTGACTGACGAAAATCCCATATAAAATTCCCAAATTCGTGCACGAACGTAATACAAAAATGTTGAGATTTTTCGTGCATGAATATATCGTTGCGGAAGTTTCGTTAACAAACTAGACAGAAATATGAAAAAAAGTTTTCTTCTTTTTCCCCTTTTTACATATTCTTTGATTTTATTTTACATGTTTTTTATCAGATTATTTCAGATGTATAATCTTTGAAATATCAGTCATGCAGTCCACTATTACAGCACGTTTTTAAAATGATATATTTATACTGTAACTTTTAATGAAAAAATTACCCCGAAATATAAGCATTTGTAGGAAAAATTTGAATAAACACAAAGCAGGAAGGTTGAAGAATTTTTGAGAAATATTTTGATGAACGAACACCGGAAGCCGGAAGCATTAAAGAATTTTCGACAAGAAATACAAGAGAGAAGTGTTATCGGTTTTCGTTGTATCTTTGTTGTCTGTTCTTTTTAATGTTGACGAAACCAATGCAGATAAGTTATAAAATATTATGCAAGTCTGTTACTGAAAGAATATTAGTTAAAGAATATTATGCAAGTCTGGCTTATGCAGCAAGTTTGTTTAAAAGCAGAGTAGGTAGTCCGGTAACTCAGTTGATAATGAAAGAACTTGTAACCATTAGGTTGTGTGTTCAAATACCACAGCACGCGATTTTTTTTTAATTTCGATATAAATGTGTGTTAAAAACTGCATTTGAATTATATAAAAGATATGGTATTTATATGAAAATTTACAGATAAAATAATTAAAAAAATAAAAGATTCACAGTTGCATTCGTTAATATTGCAGCATATGCTGTTTCCAAATCAATCAATGCAAGGCTTACTTCGAAAAACGATAAAAAACTGCACTGGAGTCATATACGGAATAAATAGCAGCTCATATCACAAAAATTGATAAATGTGTGTATCAACGAAATAAAACTAAACAAAGCAGAAAAATGGGAACAGGAATATGTATAAGATATTTTATGGAAAATTTCAGCCATATAGTGGTAGATATGCTGGCAATATTTCAACTTATGGATATTAATTAATTGAAATACTATTTATTTTTTGCAACTGACCCTGCACTGTTGCTGTTTTTATCGTCGCAGCCTAATAAACAAAAAATTTCCTTAAAAAAATATATATTTTAAATTGAAATATTATTAGCTTGCAAACTTTAAAACAAACGTCAAACAAATAAAGCAATTTAATCAACATTAAAACAATCATTTCGTCTTCCAATTGCAAGGAATATTTTTTGAAAACAACCTCCTAAACAACCACCGCTTGCATGCTTTTCTTACGTTAGCAAGAAGTACATTTTAGTAGGTAATGCTTAAATTTCTGCAAAAAAATTAGCATAAATTGAGCATGACTACGCAGTTAAAGTACTGATCATGCTTTCTTTCACAGTGTCAGAATTGTCAAAACCAATGCAATAATTTTCCGCTACTTGGAAAACTGATTTTCCGCTCAGTGTTGTGCTGCATTTTTTTGTTTGACAGTTCTGACACTCGGCTCTAAGCCATGCTTCAACCTTCTTTTATTGTACCATGAGTCGAAGCTAGATTTGACAAAGAGCTGGCAATACTTTTAGTGCATTCTTTAAATAGCAAAACATGCTAAGACCCGATTCAATCATCAAAGAAAGTGCAGAAGAACTGATTGTTGATTTAACATGAGTATGAGCTATCATATCAATAATGCTTCTTGGCCCAGTGGGGAGAACAGCCAACTACGGATCCAATCGTAGTGAGTTCAATCCTCAGTTGAAGCAGAAATGTAAAAAATTTTTTAATAGCATTTTTTTCGTTTTTAAACAACCAGTGCGGCGAATTGATGTGTTGTTGTTTTCATAAGAACCATTTCGTTACATTAGTTTTACCCCCATCTAGCTCGCCATATTATAAAAACTTCACTTAAAAAAAAAGTAAGCATCTTCGACTCATTTTTGGATTAATTGTGTAGGCACAAACAGTTTTATGAAGTGAAACTGAATTTTTCAAATATTTTCCAAGGAGCATTTATGCCCTGCTTCAATAGCAGCTGGACAATTTCATGGAGTTGCTAAGTGTTGTGTTTTTTATACGGCGCATATTAGTGTAAAATTACAACGATTAGCTTAGAAATATATGCATTTAATGATAAATGATAATGAAAAAAGATAAAATTAATTTTTTCTAGCATAAAAGAAAAAAATTGCAAGCAAATTCTGTATTCGCTGGCTACTCAGAAAGTTTTTTCATTCGCCTGCCTCTGACGTTTAAGTCGAATGACATTTGGAAAGTTCGCTTACTGTGATACCGCCTCCGAGAATTCGACTAGTTTTTTATTCGATTCGCTGACTGTGATTGGGGCATTAGTTTTTCTTTTTTTTTATGAGTTGATTGAAAATTTTTTATGAAATTAGGATTGTTTTTTTCATTTCAACTTTATTTAATATAATTATTTTTCATTTATCAGGTATGTGATAGAAATCGTACGAATTCAAGACGAAAACGAAATTGCAAATCGTACGAATTTGTTTTACATGTGATAGAAATCGCTTGAATTTATTTAAAATCAAAGACATGTTCGAAACTGTTGATTTGACTTATCCAGTTTGATTGAACTTCACAAATTTGTGAAAAGTTGTGAAAATTTACAAAAATTAGTGTATTTTTGGCCGCGGCAAGTTTTTAAAGTGAAAAATAAGCAAGAAAATCTGAAAATGCTAATCGGCGCAGACTTAGAGACCATTCAAATCCTTTGGATCTCAAGGATTCCACATAAATATATTCAATGCCGCTGGTGTAAGAAGGAACTTTTACTGGTTCACTACTTACAGGTTCATTGCTTATTATCGAATTAAGAAAGAAGCATTTCGATATGTTCTTAAAGAATTGAAGCCGTTAATGAATGAAATATCTCTACACTAGCACTGCAACTGACTGGTTCTTATTAGTAGCACTGAGTAGAGTTCTTATGTTTTCAACTAAAATATCAAATTTCATTATTGGTAATTTCATTGATTGAATTTCCACATAAAACACATTTTTCACACAATTTGCCCACACACAATTTGTCAACTCACAATTTTTCCTGAAATCGCTTACATAAATGACAACGACTTTATATCGTTTTGAAATCGTAAAAACTGAATTTTATCACAAAGGCAATTTGTAATTTCGTACGAAAACGATTTCTATCACATGCCTGCATAAATTAAAAATTTCAAAGAATTGTACTCATGCCTTCAGTGGATTCGAACCTACAAACCTGTCGGACACTAGTGTAGAACGCTATCCAATTGACCAATATGCATTTTTTCTACGAGGTCTTGAAACATAATGACTTTATGCTTATAAAACTAAAACTTTTGTAGGATCTTTTAGATAATTTCTAAATGAGGTTCAACATGCAATTTGAACTAGGTGTGAGGCTACGGTTTCTATTTAGAACGTAAAAGATTTCCGCTTCGGCTTCAGCTGGAGCTTGAATGTAAGGTTTTAGCTTCTCCTAACTAACGCTCGAACTTCTATAATTATAGAAACATTTTCTGGTCATCGATTCAATTTTCATGGTCATTTTTCGAGGTCATCGAATTCAAACAACTTTTTGACTGCTGTTCCTTAAAGTGCTGGAGGTAAATAGCAAAACCCTATCTGGGTTTTTTTTAGTTTGGCTACTAGAGCTTTAGCTCAAACACATGTTTCGAACTACACGTGTTCACGAAAGTTCGAACTCCGTGTAGTTCGCTTTTTGAAACACGAACTTGAACTACACGTGCAGTAAAAGTCAAAAGTTCTTTTGTGTTTCTGAGAACAAAAAATGAATATGTTATTAAAAAGAATTCAAGCTGCATCTCTATAATTTTTATGGTTCATAGGTTCCTGTGGACAAGGGATTCAACGGGGACTTGGATAGTTCCTGGATGCGTCATTTGGATTTGAATAAAATTTTTTTAAAAGAACACGTGTGCCACGTGTTCACGTGAAACTAGAAGCTCTAGTGGCTACCGATCGGATTTTTTGAAGTAAAAGTTTTATAGCCGCTAGATGGAGGGTAAAACTAATGTAACGAAATAGTTCTTATGAAAACAACAACACAGCAATTCGCCGCGATAGTTGCATAAAAAGGAAAGAATTGCTATTCGAAAGTTTTAATTTTTCTGCTTCCACTGAGGATTGAACTCACAACCATCAGTTCCGTAGTTGGCTGTTCTAAAGACTCGGCCAAGAAAGCATATTTGATAGATTTGCTCATACTCATGTTATATCAACAATCAGCTTTTCTTTTCTTTCTTTTATGCTTGAATTGAGTCTAGGCATGTATAGCTATTAATAGAATGCACAAAAAGCATTGCCAGC
Organism: Coremacera marginata; assembly: GCA_914767935.1. Lineage (NCBI taxonomy): Eukaryota > Metazoa > Arthropoda > Insecta > Diptera > Sciomyzidae > Coremacera > Coremacera marginata. The sequence goes on along the minus strand of OU612043.1, from coordinate 135,813,275 downwards.
TCTTCGTCAACTCTCGCTTCGTAACAATTTGGTACAATATAATGGTAGATGCCGAGCCGAGTGTCAGAGCTGTCAAACAAAAAGACGCAAGACAACAATGAGTGGAGACTAGAGTTGGGTCGTTCCGGACATGCATAGTTCATGGAACTTTGTTCATTCCCGGACATAGTTCCAATCGTTCCTTCTGTACGAGTTTAGCATTTCCAAACAGTTCCGACTGAAATGAAATTTTTTTTTTCTTATGAGCAACAAAAGCTGACATCACTTTCGCACTTACAGCACACACTTTACTGCTTAGAAGAAGTGTTTGAGCGACTACAAGTAAAACTATTAGGCTTGTGAGAGAGAATGAATCAAATAATAGACGATATGATATATCGTTATTCTTGTTGTGTGCGTTGTTTTGTTTATTTTTGCTTGTAACATAAGAAAGAGAAAAATCATGAAATGATACTTCATTTATACTATACTTCAATGAACAATCATAAATGATACAATAATGAAATGATTTTAAATATCATTTATGCTTATTATGTTTTAAAATAAGCATGTCCGCGGAACTATTCGCGGAACTATCAGATAATTGTTAAATATATTTTCTTATGCTACAAATTTGTTAATGTTTGAAAAATATGAAATTTTTTAGCAAGTTTTAAAAGTTTTTTTTTCAATAAATTATCAATATTTTCCTTAATTTCTTTATTTTGAAATAAAAACACTAAAAGAACAAAAAATTGTGTTAAATTTGGTTTAAGACTTGTCAGAGCGTTGTGTTGAAATTATACTTGGAGTATTACAAATTTCCTCCACAGTTCAACAAACAACCAGCTCAAACAGATCAAATAAAAAAAGGAACTAGATAGTTCTGTGGACATATTTCCATGAATTAGTTCCGCTATATAAAAGAGACGTTCAACAAAAAAGCAGCTCAAGCAGATCAAATAAGCAAATTAACTAGATAGTTCCGCGGACATGTATAAATGAACTAGTTCCGCTCTCTAAAGGAAACGTTCCATGTCCGTTCCGTCTCCGGAACTGCAATTGGAAGGTGAAATGATTATTTTAATGTAGATTAAGCTTATAATATAAATATAATATAAATATTTTACATATTTTTTTTTTTAGGGAAATTTTATGCTTACCATATTCGGCTGCGACGAAAGAAATAACAACAGTTCAGGGTCAGCTGCAAAAACTAACTAGTATTTCAATTAATTAAAATCGATAAGTTGAAATATCGCCAGCATATCTACTACTAGATGGCTGAAATTTTTCAGAAAATATCTTATCTACAGTGAGTGTCAGCTTATTTGATGCAAGCAAAAAATAAAATTTTAAAGTGCAGTAACTTCTAAACGAAAAGAGATTTTAGAAAAAGAAAAATGTCATTTTAAAGAATGGAACTTTTTATTCAAAATTAGTTTTTCAAGTATTTCACATTCATTCTGTTGTTTTGATAAAATGTAAATTAACGAAAAAAACAATCGTTTCAAATTGAGCAGCTTATTTGATGCACTCAGTTTCTAACGGTTTTGATACTAGTTGGTCTCGAAAAAAAAATCAATTGGGTTTTTTATTTATTTTTTTTAACTTTTCTCGTAATCTGTTTGAAAATTTAGTGAGATCGTGCAAGTTAAAGATAAAATACAAAGTACATAATTTAAAGTATGGGTCGACGCACAACTATCGAACAACGAGAATTAGTGATTCACCACTTTAAAAACTCAAAAAGTCAACGCGCAATAGCTGAAATAGTTAATTTATCGTCATCCACAGTCCAGCACATAATAGAGCGGTTTTTGAAAGAGAATAGAGTGAAGGACAAGGGTAGAAATGCGCCAAATAAAATTTTAACTACGAGCGACGAAAGATGGATTATAAGGAAAATTAAGGAAAACCCTAAATTATCGGCGCAAAAATTGGCTAATGAAGTGGACAATTCTCTTGGCAAATCGTGTAGTGCATCAACCATTCGGCGTCTCTTGCGATCACATGACTTTCATGGTCAAGTTCCATTGAAGAAGCCATTTATAAATACAAAAAATAAAATCTCACGGCTAACCTTCGCACAAAACCATATTTCTAAGGACTCTGAATTTTGGAACACTGTTATTTTTTCCGACGAGTCAAAATTCAACATATTTGGCTCGGATGGAAGGTCTCTTGTGTGGCGAAAGCCAAATAAAGAACTTGAGCTGAAAAATTTGCGTGCGACTGTGAAACACGGTGGAGGCAGTGTCATGGTTTGGGCTTGCATGGCAGCATGGGGCATTGGAAATTTAGTTTTCATTGAGGGAAATATGGATAAAACCATGTACCTTCATATTCTAAAAGACAACTTGCTACAAAGTGCTGAAAAACTGGGATTGCGTCGGAACTTTCGTTTCTACCAAGACAACGACCCCAAACATAAGTCGGGAGTGGTGCAGACCTGGCTTATATGGAACTGCCCCCATCTCATGGAACCACCGGCGCAGTCTCCAGACTTAAACGTTATCGAGAATTTATGGGCATTGTTAGAAACTAACATCCGGAAACATAACATTTCGAGCAAGGAAAGCTTAAAGAAAGCCATTTTAGAGGAATGGAATAAAATCAATTCAGAAACAACACAAAAGCTGGTTGATTCAATGCAAAATCGTCTTAAGGCTGTTATATCTCAAAAAGGTTATCATACTAAATATTAAAAAGTTTATAAAAAATCAAATATTACTTACTTACTTAAAATCAAATATTATATTAGTTAATAAGGTCATATTAAGCTGCATCAAATAAGCTGCTCAATTTGAAACTATTGTTTTTTTCTTTAATTTGCATTTTCTTAAAACAACAGAATGAATGTGAAACATTTTAAAAACTAATTCTGAATAAAAAGTTACACTCTTTAAAATGACATTTTACTTTTTTTAATATCTCTTTTGGTTTAGTAGTTACTGCACTTTAAAATTTTATTTTTTGCTTGCATCAAATAAGCTGGCACTCACTGTATATATAATATATATCTTCTGCTTTGTTTAGTTTTATTTCGTTGATACACACTTATCAATTTTTGTGATATGAGATGCTATTTGTTCCGTATACCACCTTGTTCAAAAAGAAAGGTTCATTCACACTGTGAACCGGACTCAACTGTCTGATTCGAAAATTTTTTTTTTTGTAGGTTGCCACATGTGTCTATGACAAGGCTGCCAAATATCGGTGTCTCTCGTTGACATTTGGTAAAGTGACAGTGTTTTGTTTACAACAACTTTTTTCGTGTCATCGTTTTTTACGATGGTAGAAAAAATTGAACAAATTTTGTGTGAAAAATGGTTTCAACTGCGCCGATACGCGTAAAATGTTGGTGAAATGTTACGGTGACTCTGCTCTATCGTATCAGAAAATGAGTGAGTGGCGGTCGCAAGACGAACCGAGACTGAAGAAACCACGTCGTTTTCAGTCAAAAAAGAAGGCGATGCTCACTTTTTTCATGGACTCCAATGGTGTAGTTCACCATGAATTTTTGCCAGATGGTCAAACGGTCAATAAACAGTATTATTTGGGCGTTATGAGACGTTTACGTGAAGCAATTCGCCAAAAAAGACCGCAGTTGTGCCAAAACATATCATGTATTTTGCACCACGATAATGCACCATCGCACAATGCTCATCTTATTCGTGATTTTGGCCAAAAACAACACGATAACATCCAGCAACCGGCAAATTCACCTGACCTGGCTCTGTGTGATTTCTGTGTGAATTGGTGAACGCTCTAAAGGCCATAACAAAAACCGTGTTCCAGAAAGGTTTCCGTGACTGGATCAAGCGCTGCCATAAGTGCGTTGCAGCCGACGGGGACTTTAAAGGCGACAATATTGATTTGGATGAATAAAACTTGTACTTTAATTTTTTTCAATAAATGAACCTTTCTTTTTGAACAAGGTGGTATGACTCCAGTGCAGTTTTTGTATCGTTTTTCGAAGTAAGCCTTGCATTGATTGATTTGGAAACAGCACATGTTGCAATATTAACGAACGCAACTTTGAATCCAAAATTTGTTTTATCCTTAGATCTATGAATTTCCATATAAATACCATATCTTTCATATAATTTAAATGCAGTTTTTAACTGACATTTATATCAAAATTAAAAAACATTCGCATGCTGCGGTATTTGAACGCAGAACTTACTGCTTACAAGTTTTTCCATTACCAACTGAGCCATTACACTACCTACATATTTTGGTTGAAAGTAAAACATCAGAAGGTTATGTTACTAAAATATTGTGCCAAAAATTAACTTGTTCCGATTTCCATGCAAAACAAAACACGCAAAATCCAGCTCTTCATATGTTTACAACGCCATCTAGGTGTGAAACTGATTTTGTGCACTCTAAATCGTAATCCAAATCCGATTTGAATGTTGGAAAAAACGCGGCTTTTGATGAAAAAGACTCTTCTAATCAATTTTTGCGATGATTTTTGCTCACAGACTGATGTCGCTATTTTCTTCATGGTTTCTCCACAACTAAATTTTTTATTAAAATCTAAGCAACAGAAAAGTTAATTGGCGCCCAACGTGGGGTCCAACGGTGCATAAAAAAATCGCGATCGTTAAATCGAAAAATACAGTATAGTTAATAAGTGATGAAAAGTTATCGCGTACACGTTATTAATAAAAGCATAAAACGGACTCAAGCAGTCCACGAAATTGGGTTCCCAAAAGAACGAGAAAAGAGGCTCCTTAGTATCCAGCCAGGAAAAAAGAAGTTGACAGAAGTCAGCAGCCGCTCGTTCCACAGGTGAACTCCGGATGGATGTTGCTGTTATTGTAAGATTTAGTTTTAAAATTAAGTGTAGTAAAATTTGTACGTGTTTTAAATTTCTTAAATTTCGCTTCAAATTATAGTCAAATTTTATAAATAAATCTGAAAAGTGAAAGGTTTCATTGAAAAAACAAAACAGTTAAGTAAGAAATTTTAAAAGTCCTTATATTGAATATTAACATAATATGAAATAATATTATTTTTTTATAGAATTTAAATCAAAAACATAGAACAAAATTTTTCACACTGCGATTCCGAACCCCGGACCTTCCAGTTTATAAATAAAAACAAAGATATAAATTTTTCAAAAAAATAAAAAAACGAAAAAAGATATAAAAATTAGAAACAATTATTTTTTTTAGTGAATCCTGATATTTAAATTCAGGATATTGTTGATTATAACTGTAAGCTGTTGACAGAAGTTTGGACTGCTTAAAATGGCTAATCCTAGCAATTTGATAAGACCTTCTGTACTGAACGCACCCCCACCAAACCAAGTAGGTGTAGGTGATCTACAGACTGCTATCAGAACAATAGTGTCAGAAGTGTTTCAAGCAGAAACTAGGAATTTACTCAACGCCATAAAAAACCCATTTAGTGTAAATACACTGCAAGTAGACCAGGACATTGATCCGCAGCATAGGTCGCAATTAGGAGATCTTGATCGTATACCAGATGTGGTACGTTGTCTCCGAGAATTTTCGGGACAACCAGGGGAATATAGTTCTTGGAAAAAGTCAGTGAACAGGGTACTACAAATTTATGAACCTCTGAAAGGAACGCCAAAATATTTCGGTATTTTGAGCGTTATAAGAACTAAGATCGTAGGAAATGTGGACGCGGTTCTCGAGTCATATAATAAACCTATGAATTGGGAAAGTATCTCTCAATGTTTGATGCTTCACTACGCAGACAAGAGAGATCTAGGCACATTAGAATACCAATTGACCTCACTCACCACCACCCACACGGCCAAGCCACAATTATTTAAGCCAAGGACATCATCAACCACCACGCAGTCAAGGCCAGAGATTTGACAACGCATACTATTTTGGACCACCCAGACATTTCCAGCAATATGGAGCATCACCAAAAAATCTTCATAAATATGGGCCTAATCCACCTCGTCCGTTTGGACCAAAACCGGTCACTAGACCAGAACCAATGGACATCGATCAAAGTGTCCAAACGAGGAATATAAATTATATGAACCGACCCAAGAACCACGGACTACAAGGTAAACGGCCATCAAATGATTATCCAGAAGCTAGGAAAAAACAAAGAAATGTCCACTTACCTAACGAGATTGCTTATTCTCCGCAAGATCAATTTAACTCCATAGATGAAAATTCGTACCAAGAAGAAATTCAAAAAGCTGACGACGAATTCTCCCAGCCACTTCAGGAATATCTCGAAGAACAAGAAGTTCCGGACTTTTGTAACCCTACTGATAACATAGCAATTTCAGATATTCATTTTTTAGGTTGAATACGTCCTCTCTCCCGTATTTCGAATGTAAGACAGAGAGTGGACAGGTTTTAAAAATATTAATAGATACAGGCTCCAGCAAAAATTATATAAGACCAAATCTCGTAACTAAACCCATTCCAAAAAAAACAATCTTTTACGCAAACTCAATTGGAGGAGACGTACAAATAACTCATCATACTAACACTAATCTCTTTGGCATAAAAATAACAATTAAATTTTTCCTGTTACCCGAACTAGAAACTTTTCACGCTATACTAGGCAACCACAGTTTAAAAGAATTAGGAGTCGTTATACACACTCGGCATAATTTCATGATTTTAAACAATAAAATTAAAATATCTCTCAAAGAATTACTGCCACCCAAGTTTATAGCACTACTCTCAGAACAGATCAATTGAACCGCTCACAAAAAACTATTTTAGACAAACTAGTAAACACCTATGCAAACCTATTTTCTGAACCGGATGAAAAATAAACCTTCACTACAAAGGTCGTAGGCGAAATACGAACTTCTTCAGAAACACCAATCTAAGGAAAACTCTACTCTTATCCAATGTCACTCAAAGCTGAAGTTGAAGAGCAAGTTCAAAAACTATTGGAGGACGGCATCATACGACCATCGAGGTCTCCATACAACTCACCAGTGTGGGTTGTTCCTAAAAAAATCGATGCTAGTGGAATAAGGAAACACAGAATGGTAATTGACTATCGTAAACTAAATTCTGTTACGATAGCTGATGCTTACCCAATACCAGAAATAAATGAGGTATTGGCCCAATTAGGAAAAAACAGATGGTTCACCGTTTTAGACTTAAAAAGTGGATTTCATCAAATACCCCTTACAGCATCAGACATCGAAAAGACTGCCTTTTCTGTGAATAATGGCAAATTTGAATTTACCAAATTACCTTTTGGCCTTAAAAACACTCCGGCAATTTTCCAAAGAGCGTTAGACGATATATTGCGCTTGCATATTGGAAAACGGTGTTTTGTGTATATAGACGATATCATCATCTTTAGCAAAGATGAGGATGAACATGTTAAAGACATTGAACAAATTTTTAATACCCTACATGAAGCAAACATGAAGATACAGTTAGATAAATGCGAATTTTTTAGGGAAGAGGTTGAATTTTTAGGGTTCATTGTATCACAAAAAGGAGTCAAAACAAATCCAGAAAAAGTAAAAGCAATAATAGAATTTCCCTACCCCAGTACATAAAAGGATCTCATATCATTTCTTGGACTCTCTGGATACTACTGTCGGTTTGTAAAATATTACGCCAAAGTGGCGAAACCTTTAACAACCCTCTTAAGAGGGAAGGATGGGCGAGTGTCCAAGAATTTTTCTAAGGAAAAAATAATTAATCTAGATATAACAGCAAGATCTGCTTTTGACAAACTCAAAAGAATACTGTTATCCAGGGATATAATCTTAGCATATCCTGATTATACAAAAAATATCGAGTTGACGACTGACGCCTCCAACTATGCAATAGGTGCTGTGTTGAGTCAAGAGGGAAGGCCGATAACCTTCATTTCCAGAACGCTTAGTGCCTCCGAGGAAAATTACGCAGCAAACGAGTGAAAAATGCTCGCAATTATTTGGGCTCTCAACTCGTTACGTACCTACCTGTATGGATCAGCAAAGGTGAATATTTACACCGATCACCAGCCGCTGACGTATACGTTAAGCAACAAGAATAACAACTCGAAAATGAAGCGATTTAAGGCCACCTTAGAGGAGTATAATTATGAGCTCCACTACACGCCTGGGAAAAGTAATGTAGTAGCTGATGCCCTCTCTAGACCACCTCGAACTGACCAAATCAATTTTTTAACAGACACCATCCACAGTGACGAGAGCTCTGGCGAAAATCTCATAGCTTCAGTAGAATGCCCTATAAACGTATTTAAAAATCAGATATTTCTACTTTTAGGTGAAGAATCTAGTTACCAATTCAAAATTCTATTTCCACGTTCCCATAGGCACACCATAGTTCGAAATAATTATTCTGAGGACGATCTAATTTTATAATGAAAAGATATCTTAACCCAGATGTCACTAATGGTATTTTGACAGAAGAACATATTATGGGAACAATCCAAACAATCTACCCCTTACATTTCAATAAATATAGAGTCAGATATACCCAAAGCCTAGTTCAAAACTTAACAGACGAGACAGAACAAGAAGAAGAAATTTTAAAAATTCATAAAAGAGCACATAGGAATAACCGTGAAAATAAGCAGCAACTGCTCGAAAAGTTTTATTTTCCCAAAATGAACACTAAAATTAATAATATGCTGAAGCAGTGTAAAATCTGCAAAGAATTTAAATATGACAGGCACCCTAATAAGGTTCCAATATCACCAACACCTATAGACAAACTTACAAAATACGCTCAAGCCCACCTTATTAATTCAAAATCAATTGAAGATATTCGCGAACCACTGAGGAAAATACTTTTTGCATATGGAGTATCACGAATCGGGGTGATGGACAACGAAAAGTCCCTTAACTCAGCATCCATCTGTTTTATGTTAGAAGACAAATTAGGTATCGAAATACACAAGACGCCTCCATACACTAGCTCCGCAAACGGACCGGTAGAACGCTTGCACTCAACATTATCTGAGATAATGCGCTGTCTTAAAACGGATCAAATCCACAGGAGCTTCATAGAAATATTGGACCGAGCAGCTTATGAATATAATTGCACTGTACATTCAACCATACAGAAAAACCAATTGAAGCATTTTTTGGTAGGAGAGTTACCATAGACCCAGAACAGTATGAAACAGCTAGAAAAGAAAACATTACGGCAATAGTAAAAAAACAGGAAAAAGATTTAAGAGTTCATAATGAAAAAAGAAAACCAAGTAAACATATGCCGTAGGCGAAACAATTTTCGTAAAGATTTATAAAAGCTTAGGTACAAAGCTTACTGCAAGATACAAGAAAGAAGTAGTAAAAGAGGATAAAAAGAATACAATAATCACAGATTCAGCAAGAAGTGTGCACAAAAATCTCATTCGCAATTAATTAATTTTATTTTATTTACATACAGGTTATTGTTTCAAACCGTTCTATGTGACGTGCATATAGTAAACTACAAGACGGCTTATTCAAGACGGCTATGCAAAAATTCAGGAAGGAACCTTCAAATTTATCCACCTAATCGACCTAAAGCAGTACGATGACCTTTTACAGGAAATAAGGGCAATGATTTACAAAAACATTCCTAAGGCTAACGTATTATTTCCTACATTACAACTTGAACTACAACAGACTGTGGACATAATTAGGACTATAGAACCATTTCCAACCAGCAGACAGAAACGTTCATTTAATTTCCTAGGGACAGCATGGAAATATATTGCAAGAACACCGGACCATGACGACATGGAATTAGTGACGAAAAACTTGGACGAATTGACAAACAATAACAACCAACAAGTTATGATCAACAAGGCATTCAATGAACGTATTAATAAGGTCATAAGAACCACAAATGAAATAATGAATAACATAAAAAAGATAATTTCTAATAGATGAAACAATGTTAATGTACCCAAATAAGTTAATACTGATAAAAGAGGATTTAGTTACCATTAAATATGCCATACTTTGGGCAAAAAGTAATATAGTAAATTCAATGTTAGATAAATCAGAATTAAAATTAACGCTAGAAAAGCTTAAAGAAGAAAACATGCCTTTCACTAATATAGACAAAGCATTAGAATATGCAAGAATAAATGTACTTTATAATAATATGAATCTTATGTATGTTATTAAAATTCCGATTACTACAAAAGAAATTTATAATAATTTGGTAACTAAAGCTGTTAAGAAAAATGATTCAATAATAAATATTAAATACAAAGAAATTTTAAAATTAAAAAATGAATTATATGGTGTAAAATCTTGAAAATTTAGGCAAGGATTAAATTCAACATGCGCCTTAAGTAACCATCAACACATACCTAACGTCGAAGGATTATACCAAGGAATACCCAGGATTACTGTTTCTAAATGGATTCAACAGGACAATGCAAGCGGAGACAAATTATTATCTCAAAGGGACCTTTATAGTTAAATTTCACAACTGCAGCAAACAAATAAATGGACAAAATTATTCAAATTTGGAAGCACCCACAGTCAAATTACAACCAGCAATTATGTAACCATCTCCAATAGAAGGAAATAGAGTTAATTTTTTTTTTTAGACTTAACCAGCACTCAGGGGATGCCCCCTATAAATGCGAAAGCATTGTGTTGATTCGGAAGACGGGTGATAGTTAGTTGGAGGGTGGAAAGATGGAGTAGTGTCGATGAAGATTTGATTTAAATTTACATAGATTGAAACTGCCGGGAAACACGCTCGCAGGGAGATTGTTCCACAATTTTACTGAGCGACCGAAGAACGAATTATCTCGGTAATGCGATGTTCTATTGGGCAAAGTTGCAATGGTAAAGGGATGGGCTTGGAGAGCTGCCCTAGTGGACCTAGGTGGCGTCAGGCCATGTATCTCCCTTGAACACACCCCATGGTAGTGCCTGTACAGAAGGCTTAGGCAACCAACATTACGACGATGCCCAAGAGAGTTGAAAGAAGATGAAATATTTTCATCACCTATCAAATATATCGCACGTCTTTGAATCCGGTCCAGAAGCTCCAAATATGATCTTGAAGCCCCTGCCCAAATGTGCGCATTGTACTCCATTTTCGGCATAATATATGAGGTATAGATCAAACGAAGATCAGATGGAGTGAAGTATTTCTTACACCGTTTTAAAAAACCAAGGCACTTGGCTGCTTCTTTTGTCACATCAAAACTAAAAATAAAAACAAATTTGCTCTCGTTAGAAGCATTGGAACAAGTAAATATTAGAAATATTAATCAGATAAAAAGTCTTCAAAAAAATACAACAATAAACAGAGTAACAATTGTAATATTTGCGATTACTATCACAACTTTCATCATACTTGCGTAACGACCCCGAACCAAACACATTCGCAAAGGTCATTGCTTCAGAACCCGAACCACAGTGAACAAAACTGATAGAGTGCGAGTATGAGGATGCCAGTGAAATGGTGAAGCAAAAGATCTAAAATGAAAGCTCAAATCCAATTATTTGAGTTGAAAAGAATAAACGAGTCTAAGTTTAGTTTTCTGAAACGTATAATAATTTATTGATAATTTACTATATAAGGAACTTACTCTTGGTGTGGTTGCTCGCAAAGTGAACGAGAATCCCTCGAGTCAAAAAACAGGAAGTTAGAAAAAAGAAAAGCTTATACACTTTGACATATTAAAACTACATTAAATGTAGTTCATATTTAAGCGAGAAGCGCCATCTAGGTATCAAAATAACAATAGGGGTTTTTAAAGATTATTATAGGTACAATGAAAAATGTTCATATAAACACACAGCAAATACCGAGAATTCCCAACTTACCGTATTGTTAGACGATTGCTTCAATCGCATTTAAAAATAGAGGAGTTAACACCAGAAACATTAATGTTTGCTTAATTTAATAAATAATTGCCAAATAATTGCTTAATTTAATTCTGGAAATAATAAAACGCTGACAACAAGTTCAATGCACATCCCGTGTGCACTAATTTCATAAGAACAGCTAGCGACGTCGGCGCGTGTTGAAACCAGCTGAGCTAGGTATTTTAGCTGTTAATATTAAGTCTAGTATTGATTTAAGCTCACTTGTAATTTGTTGAACAATAAAGACGGTTGTGGTTTCTCCACAACCAAATTTTTTATTAAAATCTAAACAACAGAAAAGTTAATTTATCGTGGTTAAAAATATCGTGGCAAATGTAACATAAAATACGATGCAAGTTTTGTAACGAAAAACGCACCAAAATTTTAAACTGTGTAGACACGGTAAAATAAACCAAACCAAGTACGCGTGGTAGCATAAGGCCACGGCTTCTAACCATGTGGTCCTTATTGCGATTAAAAGTTTGTGCCTTTTTTAAATTTAAAATATTAATCATACCGCCAGTTTTTATTTTTTATTTTTTGTTAAGAAAAATTTAAAAAAAAAAATATATAAATAAAGCCCGAGTTATAATCGATTAATGATTATTATGGGTAAATAATACCTTTTTGTTTGTCATCAATCCTATGATATTAATTGGAAGATGTATACTATTCTAATGGCACAGCACAGCAAGCCCACGGTATAATTCAATAGCATAATAATTAAAAGTGTAAAATTTAATAAACTAGTTTTCGTTGTTTATTTCCGTTATTTATTTTCTTTCATTTATTACTGCACTGGGTCAAAAGTTTTAAAGCCTCTGCCCACTTACGGCACGTAACGAAACAACTAAATATAACTACCGTGTGTTCTTATGTATTCATACACACTAAACGCCGACGAAACGGCAACGACCGACGAAAAGGCCGGTGGCTATACAACCAAAGAATTCTCATTGGCTTGTCGTTCCGCTTCATTACGTGCCGTAAGTGGACAGAGGCCTTTATATTACATCCAATACACATTGTGGCTAGGAGTGATTCGTTATCGAATCGCTTATGAATCGTTTTTTTTTTAAATTTTGGAATAGTTTTATTCCGACTTCATCGGAGGTTGACTTGATGCTTAAAGAAATCACCGATTGAAATCATGACTTTGCTAAACTCCATTTAAGATGTTTTGAAACAAAAAAACAGTTTTTTCCGACTTTTAAACATAAACATTTTTTTAAGAAAAGTATTTTTATTAAATTTCTGTTTTTAATAAGTCATTAAGTCATATTCGTTATATTTTTTGTACATTTTATATCTTTTTTTTTAATTTTATGTAAAAAAAGACTTAAATATAAAATTTCATAAATTTTTATATACAAAAACAAATTTTGTGAAATATTTTTTTTTTCTGTTATGGTATTTCGTGCCTATTCTTAATATAAATAATTTCCACTTATAATTTGTTCAAAATTTTCATATAAACAAGTTCTCGTTAATAAATTGCTTTCTGTTGTTTCGGCGACTCGTTAACGATTGCTTTTTATAGCTTTTGGCGACTCGTTAACGAATTGCTTTTTTTAGTTTTTGAGACTCTTTAACGAATTGCTTTTTTTAGTTTTGACGACTCGTTAACGAATTGCTTTTCATAGTTTTAGCGACTCGTTAACGAATGGTTTTTTCGGTTTTGACGAATGTGTAACGAAGCCGAAAAAAATTGGGCAAAATATGATAAAAGAAAATAATTTCGAAGTTTTGAAAAGCCAAATCTCTAAAATATACCTAAATAACAAAAAAAAAACAACTTTTTTTTTTACTACGTTGGGGTTCGACCCCATGTTCGCGAATGCTGGCTTTTATTATCAAGCAAATTAAGCAAATTATATTCAGCATCTGAAATAGCCGAGTGGGTAAGGTGCCGACCTAGCATTCAGATGACGTGGTTTCAAATCTTGACGTGGCAAGCTTGAAATTAGTTTTTATTTTTTTCTTATTTCTTATATGATTTATATGACTTCTTATCCAATTGCTTTTTTTAGTTTTGCAAACTCGTTAAAGAATTGCTTTTTATAGTTTTGACAACTCGTTAACGAATTGCTTTTTATAGTTTTGGCGACTCGTTAATGAATAGCTTTTTTTAGTTTTTACGATTCATTAACGAAAGAGGAATTCTCCCGCTCGCGATATTATAAATGAATCGCTACTAATAATTGCTAATGAATGAAATGTACGAGAATGCGATTCGTAAACGATAACATTAGTGAATCATTTTGTTTGTTGGGTCGCGACTGACGTGAAAATGTTGCTGCATTGACTTTGCAAACGCAGCATAATTATTATTTGAACTAGTGAGAATGAAAGAAAGAAAAGAACGCTAACAAAAAGGTCTTTGAGCAATTGATAAATTTATTGGTCAAACTAAGGTTTAATCAATTTTATTTGAGAATGTTTTTGTTTGTATGTGTTTGTTTGAAAATATTAGGGAGGAGTTTTTTAAGTAGTGGGAAATAAAACAATGGTATTTTATGTATGTATAATAGAGAATAAATTTTGAATAAAGAAGTCTTATATGAAGTCTGAAGTCAGATGTTTTTATCTTCAAGCAGAAAAAGAGTTTCTATTTTCAAGTACGGCGTAAGGCCATAATTAGAAAAAGCCAATTAGATCGGCATATGGGAACAGTTAGGACTTTCAAATAATAATAGGACTTTTAATTTGAGTTTCACCAACCATTCTGCCTGTTTGCAGGATCCTGCCCAACCATCCTGCCTTCTGATCCTGCCCAACGATCCAGCCCAACCATCCTGCAATCTGATCCTGTGACCATTCTCAGCCTGTAAAGCAACCTCGAAAAACTCGAATCCTGCCTATGATCCTGAAGATTCTACGAACTAATTAAATTCTGTAAAAAAAATTGCGACCCTCTCACCTACTTATTAACGAACATTTCAGAAGCCAAATTGTTTCTTTTTATAATGAGTGAAGGGGGTACCAATTTAACCAGCAGAATATAAATTTTTTCATGCAAATATTACACTGGGCACGATGACGAAGTTGTGTCTACGCATGTTAGAAAATACCAAACTATTGCAAAAAAAAAAAATCGAATAAGAAATAACCCAACTGCTAGTCATAATCGGCCTGGTTATGGTATAGAATCCTTTAAGACGCAACCAAGATATTGCAACTAACGCTAACGGAAAATGAATCATATCTCTAATATCGTGAATATCTTATTGCTACGCTTGCGTGCTACAGGCACATCCACTAATCGAGGTAGAACCACTGCTCAACGCGCTAGGCTACACAACAGAACTCCTGAACGAGGAAAGCATTCCGAAAAATGTACAAGTATTCTGGCGGCATAAAAACGATCAATGAGACAAGAAACCAACTTAAAAGCAATTAATAACTTTCACGTGTATTAGTATTTTATATTTAGTATAAAATATGTCAATCTATAAAATTCTGAAATATTATCAACTCATTTAGTTTTGTTGTAATTTGCTTAACTTTTGAGTTGAAAATATAAAATTTAACGCAGAAAAGTAAGAGAATGAAAAGAGGTCAAATTGCGATATTAAGAGACTAATATAGAAATGTTTATTTCTTTTAAGTTTTTCAACTCCAATTTAAATTACTGTAGCAAACAAGCAAAAAACAGATAAAAATAAATGAACAAATAATGGAATAAAAGCTATTAGCATCAAATTATTCATTATAGTACCCCAATGAATTACACCCCAGTAGATGCGATTAGTCCTTTCATTTTCAAGCCTCACCTCAATAAGGAATTAACTTCTTCAGACCATACCTATTTAGTAGAAAATTTCACTGACTATAAACCTCTGGTATCGTTATTTTCTCACAGAAACCCATCGTCGGAAAAGACAAGAATTCGAGTAGACCTGTGAGACCTGTAGATTATGATTTCTAAATCGTGTACAAACAACGTAAGATAAACACAAGCGCTGATGCGTTGTCCAGAATAAAATATGATAGCGAAATTTTGAAAAATATGATTCCTACAAGCAGAGAGAAAGATATTTTAGCAATAACAAGAAGCAAGATGGAACAGAATATAAAAGAGGATATTGCGAGTGATATAAAAATTAACGATAATGCGAGTATAATGAAGAATATGGGAACATACCAAGAGCGCATTAAAAGCAATGACATATCTCATAAGGGGACTGATTACTTCCACATTTGGGAATGTACATCTTACAATGACGTTAGGAACTTAAAGAAATTAAAATTTATATTAAGATAGAATTGTAAACTCGCCATAAAATTGAACAATGATATTATGCACATAACATGTAGTGATGACCCTTCGCGCCTAGGAACGATGTTGGAGAAACTACATAGTTTTTTGAATAAATCACAGATAAAAAATAGCCCTTTGTGATCAAGATTATATATTAAAGAATATCGACATGAATGCATTCAAGAAAGAATATAATGAATTAATAATATATAAATCCTCGCCAATCAAGGTATTAATACACAAAGCTCCACAGTAACAGTACAAATTGATAGATGAATTTCATAATGCTCGTACAGGAGGACACCTAGGAATCAGAAAAACGATTTTGAAGTTGAAACAACGCTACATCTGGAAGAACTTTACAAAAATGGTGTAAGAATGCCTAAACAATTGCGAAAAATGTCACAGAAATAAAATAAACCGTTACATTAAAGGCATACGCCAGCGAACCCTGGTTCGAATTCCACCTGACACAGAAAGTTTTTCAATTGAATTAATTTTTCTGTTCGGCCATCACCTCTCTGCAGACAATGGCAAACCTCAGAGAGTAAAAACTGCCATGAAAAGCTTCCTGAGAACATAAGCCGTTCGGAGTCGACATAAAACATGTAGGTCCAGTTCTCGGTCATTTGTGTTCAAACATTTCACAACACACACAATACAATTGATCATAAGAAGCTCGGTCCAAGTCCTTTCAAGGGCTGAAGTGGCCATTTCGTTTTTTTTTTTTCGTTACATTACAGAGAGTTTAACAATAACGAATACACCAACAACAAGTTTTGAAACTATATCAATAGACACAGTAGGTCCATTCAAAATGTCTAATGGTAATCGATACAATTCAACAATTCAATGTGATCTCACCAAATTCGTCGTAGCACATTCTATCGCGACAAAAGAAGCAAAGGCAATTGCAATCACGCTAGTTCAACAGTTCAAACTTAAATACGGATGTTTCAAGACCCTTAATTCTAATTGCGGAACAGAATTTAAAAATGAGTTAATGGCAAACATATGTAAATTGCTAGACATGCGACAAATTTTTTTGACACCATACCACCACCAGACTATTGGAGCTCTAGAAAAATTCATAGGGTTCTAAACGAATATTTATTTTCTTTTGCAGATGACCAAGAATTGGATTAATGGGTACCTTACTACACATTTGCGTATAACACCACCTCTCCTGTAGATACATCATATTCACCGTATGAACTAATATTTGGTAAACTACCAACACTTCCGAGTGTTATTTTAGGTTAACATAACAAAATATATAATTTAAAAGATTACACTATTGAATTAAAACTTAGGTTAAAAACATCTACCATTAGAGATAGAGATACGATTAAAATAATTAAACATTAAAGAAAGATAGAATATGATTCAAATAGGAATGAAGCATCATTAGAAATAGGTGATTTAGTTTTTATAGGTCTAGAAAATAAAAAGAAATTACAGAGCCCTTATCATGGACCATATAAGATAATTGATAGATTAAGTGTAAGTTCACTGGTAGAGATCAACGGTAAAAGTAAATTATTGCACAACATTTTAAAGATATATATAAAAATCTATTTATTCTAAGAAATTATCTAAGTAATACTAAGAAATTAACGAAAAAAAAATAATTCATTGCAGAAATAGATAAACCTAAAAAATATAAATATATATAACAAATATAGGCGTTTAGACATTATAAATAATTTAAGTATATAACTAAGGTAAACATACCAGCAAACTATACAAGAAAACATTAAGAAAATTAATACAAACTCCCATATGTAAACTTCTACAATCTTTAAAAATTATTTTAATTATAATTTTTCGCTTAAGGGTAAGGATATAATGGCACAGCACAGCAAGCCCACGGTATAATTCGATAACACAATTGGGCTATTCACAGCTTAAGTACGCAGGTCTGTTTAATTTACGATTTGTTATTTTTACTCCAACTTACGTAAGTGTATTTTTCTTTGTTGTTGTTGTGCATGCAAACGCACATACGCAAGCACGCGTAAATATAACTAGCCTTTGGACGTGTTTTTTGTGTCTCGTATTTTTATGCCCTATCTACAGCATATATAACAGCGTTGCAAAATCATTGAATACGGCAAACACATAGTGAGGTGCTCACAGTTTCAAAAAATAAAAAATGCTATAAATACGCTTTGTTATTATACGTTTAAACTGTGAATAGCCTAAATAATTAAAAGTGTAACATTTGATAAACTAGTTTTCGTTGTTTATTTTCGTTATTTATTTTTTTTTTTTTCATTCATTACTGCACTGAGTCAAACGATTTACAGTAAAGGGTAATAATTTATAGTATCAATTTTTCGCAATTGATAAACTTATTGGTCAAACTAATACATTTTCTTTTCTCGAAAAAATTTTGCATTTTTTCTGCCCTCATTGAGAATTCTGCACTTTTTGTGTTCTTTTCTCAAAAAAATGTTGGCCTCTTAAATTAAATCGTGTTCCATTTTTAAAAATTGTTAACTGAAAAGTATAAAAAATCCGGATTTTTTGCACTCTCAAGATCGACGGTTTAAGAGTTCTGCCCTCAAATGCTACCAACTGAAGAAACAAAAAGTGATATGTTAAGAAAATAGTGAACATTGTAAGTATTGACATTTTATTAAAGAGTGGGCTTCTTCTTTACAAATTACAAACATTTATTGTAATTAAGAATAAATTTGCCGATATTAACGAAATAGTCACATCAGTGGTTTTAACGATACTAACGAAAATATTACAAATAAGTTAATTTACCTTCAACAGAACTTTCGTCGTCATACATTTTGAATTTTATTTTGTGTTTTGCTATTTCACGGAAGACTTCTGCAATTGATTTGACGTTTCTCGATATAGCAGGGCAGCCAACACAACATTGAAAAAAAAGATGTTGCATTTTATTGTTCTTTTCTCTACTAAGAACAGGTCAAATTTTTTTTTTGTGTTCAGGTCAAAATTAAAAATTTCTGCACTCTCAAAGGGAAAGGTTTGGAAGCAGTGGGAAATAAATTTATGGTATTTTAAGTATATATAGTAGAGAATATATTTTTAATAAAGAAGTAATAGAGAAGTAATAAAGAAAAAAATACAGCTTTTTGAACTACTACTGGTACGAAGGCTGACTGCTTTCAGTGCAACCAAATGGTGCAGACCATTTCACTTCTACCGTGCGTTGCCGCCACACACATATTTTCTTTTTTAGAATGAACAAGGGAATAATATTACAAAAATTTTGGATTTTGTCCTGATATTTCGTTTAAATCTCACACAGTGGAACGGTGTAAATTGCGAAAATGTTCACTTAATTTTCACCAAACATCTCAGAAAACAGAATTTCAATGGTCATCCTTTTCAAGGAGCATTCATAAATAATTACCAAATACGTGAACTTTCCACGCAAGCCTTTGCCCCTTCCCCCTTGGAATGGGAGCTGCAGTTAAAATTTACAGCCAAAGGAATGATTGTTGTTTGAATTATGCTTCAAGCCAAGTTGGAAAAGATATATTTTTAAAAGCTTCACCGTGGCGCTATTTTTAAAATACATGATATTTTGAAAAATTAATAGTTCTACCTTAAAACACATGCGGTATATTTCTTTTTGTGAATAAATATTTTTCCAATCGAAAAAATTGTTGCTATGTCTTTTTTTATTTTTAGGCTTCTATGCCGGAATGAGGTAATAAGTTCAAATATAAGTTCCAGGAGCGCAACCAAAGGGAAGATTTTGGGGTTTAAAACCTGCTCCCCCTAAATTATCGCAGCAAAAAGAGAAATAGCGCACAATCAAAGTGACTGACACAAAAAATAATCCCAAGTTTTTATCAAAAGAATGAAAACCTAAAATCCAAATTTTAAATCTATTGTCGTTGAACCGTAATCTTTAAAACTATCCATGTTTTATTCGTTCAAAATACATGTGTTTAAATTTTTTTAAGTTGTAATTCTGACCACTTGGGGTATTGTTGACAATTCTTCGATTTGAGCATGGTGTGAGAAACAACGTTACCGCCTTATTCTCATTTTATTTGGTAGCGTATCTCTCTCACAAGAAATGTCCTATCTGTCAAAAACAGGTGATGGTTAATTAAAAGCAAAACCCATTAGCAAAACAAAATTTGTGAAATACGTGTTTTTTGTTCATTTTTAACAATATACGACTATTTAATATGAAAGTGCATAAACTATGGAAAACAACACTGCAATGGCGCCACCCATTGAATGACCATCTAGGGTGAAGCGCGTTTAGTTCGCTAGATAAAGCTGTGGTTAAAGTACTAATACTTTAGTATTAAATTACCACACATTCAATTTGTTACTTCACAACATAATATTGTATAGAACTTATTTATTATACTCTAATCATAAAGCCAACATAATAAAAATTGATTTGACACTAATGTCAAAATTTTTTGACAAGCGTTTGATTTATACCAAACCTTAGAGATTTTGATGATTTAAAATTGAAACTGAATGTTTGGTATAAAGTTAGTAATAAAACTAACGATTGAAAAGAGACAGTATTTGAAGCCTTAGAACTGTGCAATAAAGAAATATTTTCCAATATGATTGATTTACCAATGCTTATTTAAGAAGCACGATTTTGCAATATAGATTAAACGGTCTCACATTGCTTAATCTGTACAGAGATATGACGCCATCAGTGGATTTTATTTTAGATAAACTCGCTAAAAATAAGCGTAAGCTGAATTTGAAAATATAGTTTTGGTTTATTTTGTTAATCTTAATCATTCAAACAATTGATCGCAATTTTTTTAAATTTTTAATTTTTTTTTTAATATAAGTAAAACACTTTTTACAAAATATTTTTAGTTATCATTAGCTGCATTCCCGTGGTCGTTGATCTAGAGCGTGGCTCTATTTTATTCACAATGCAAAAACAAAAATTAGAACTAGCTCTTTTCTTGGCTCTATTTCTGATCTTAAAATGCCGCCAACTTTAAAGCATTTTTTCAAAACGAACATAGTTAGCAAACCTGGAGAACTCTTCGATGAGTTTTCGTCTTACTGCTCGTACTCGTGTTTTGACACTTCATCGCGAATGGTGCCAAATTGTAATAAAATTGAACTAAAACTGTTCCACTGAGATTTGATCTGATCTAGTGCCACTGGAATGCAGCTATTATGTATGTTATCATTGTGGTGGAAATCCTTGTTTGTTTGTTAAATTTACCATACCTTTATATGCAAATATTACTACCAAAAGTTGCAGTTTACTACTGTGAGGTAAACAGTGATGGACTGGAGCTTAAAATTTGACCTAGAAAATAATGACTTGACCCGCCCGTTTCATTACGTTTGATAATGTTTAACAATGTTTTAAGATACTTTTAGAGCTAAAAAAAGAAATCTCCAAGTCATAAATAAAGGTGCAGCATGTTCTGAAGAAGATACCTCTCAAATAGAAACGCAAATGGATCAAGCGATAGCTCAATAGCCTTTGTCAATATTATTAAAAATACCAAAATAAAAAATTGCTCTCATAACTAAAAAAATTCACGCAGGCGTAAAAAAACGACAAATGGCATTTTACCAGTTGAAAACGGGCTAAAAAAGTGGGAATAATATATAAATAATATGCCTTTAAAAATATATAAATTAAGGATCCTCTTCCTGTATAATTTATTAATAGCATACTTGACTATTGGCCTTTTTTACATATTTTTTGAGACAATTACCATATTTACTTATTGAACGAACCAATTCTAAAAAATGTCCATGATCAATGAACTCATCTTGTTACGTATAAGCTGCCTCCTGTTCATTTCCTCTGAAGCAAATTTATATTTTGCATATTATTTATATAATGTTTATAATAATATCTCGCCTACTTGTATTTACTTCAGCCAAAGACTTTACTTCAGGTATTTGATTGAAGCAAGTTAAGTTTTCAATACACCAAGTTCTCAATGTTGGTATAAAATTTAAATAAGCTTCAGAAAAGTTTAAATGTCAAGAAGTTTTTGCATGCTCTTCTACAGATTGGTGCATATACCAGGTGAAATATCTTAGCTCTGCAAAGTGTTAAAAAAATTTTTTTAATGCAGAAATTTCGAGCTTTTTTCGAGCTTTTAAGTAATATTTTCGAGCTCTTTCAAAAATTTTCCATTTTCCGGAAAATTCGAAAAAAAAATTTGCATAGCTTAGATAAATTACCTAAACTTGAAGCACCGGAAAATAAAATCTTTATAAAAAAAAAATCATATAGGAATTTCGAGCTATTTTCGAGCTCTTCAATAATATTTTCGAGTTCTCGAAAAACCATATAATTTCCGGAAAAATTAAAAAACACTTTATAACATAGGGTTATGTGTGAAGTATCTTTAACAAAAAAACAACGCTACAATTTCGAGCTATTTTCGAGCTTCTTAAAAATAATTACGAGCTCCCTAGAAACGCAACAGTTTTCCCGGAAAATCGAGAAAACGTCTTTTCATATGCAGGCTAAAAGCAAGTATTCAAATTTTTTTTAAATTAAAAAAAAAACAACGCTATAATTTCGAGCCATTTTCGAGCTCATCAAAAATAATTACGAGCTCCCTAGAAACGCAACAATTTTCCCGGAAAATCGAGAAAACTTCTTCCCATATACAGGCTAAATAGCAAGTATTTCAAATTTTTTTTTTAATTAAAAAAAAACAATGCTTTAATTTCGAGCCATTTTTCAGCTCCTCAAAAATAATTACGAGCTCCCTAGAAACACAACAGTTTTCCCGGAAAATCGAGAAAACGTCTTTCCATATACAGGTTAAATAGCAAGTATTTCAAATTTTTTTTTTAAATTAAAAAGAAACAATGGTTTAATTTCGAGACATTTTTCAGCTCCTCAAAAATAATTACATAATAATTACGACATAAAAACCAAACTGGATGGAAACTCGAAAAATATTAAAAATAACCCTTATATAACTTTTCATGATAATTTTAATCATATAGAAATAAGCATATTCAATTTTAATTATTACTTATTAAAAAAAATTAAGTTTGCATTAAATGAGAGAATGTGAGTTTTTTATAAAACTAAAAACACTTTTATAAAGTTAAAACAGCAGTCAAGTAAAAAGCATGTCAATCGTTCGTAATCGGTGTAAAAAAAGTTTTATATTCAAATAACATACTTATATATCTGCTTATTATAGAACTATTGGCGACATTCCCACTATACTAAATTTGCGGCTGGGTATCCTCTCAAACAACTTTGTGCGTCATGCCAGCATTTTGCCGCAAGAGCCAAGAGTCACTCAAAGATAATTTGCATCCAAAGTATTTATGCTACTTATACATTTAACGCTCTCTTTACATTGAGTATGGTTATGATTTATATTTAGTTCTACGAAAATGAGTTGAGTATTAATGATATGTTAACTGATGTTACACGTAGGGTACAACTTGTACCCTAAAATTAACGTTTTGTACAGTAATTGTACACAAAAAAATGTTTGGAAAGAAACATTTTAAGCATCTAAGGAGGTTATTTTTATAGATGAACGATTTGTTGTTTCAAAGGGAAAGTAGGTCATTAATATGTAAATGCTTGGAAAATTTAACATGTAGTCATTATTTTTGATAAGCTCGAAAATAGCTTGAAATTTTTGCTTTGTTTTTTTTTTTTTAAAAAATTTGAAATACTTGCTATTTAGCCTGTATATGAGAAGACGTTTTCACGATTTTCCGGGAAAACTATTTTTTTTCTAGGGAGCTCGTAATTATTTTTGAGGAGCTGAAAAATGGCTTGAAATTAAAGCATTGGTTTTTTTTAGTTTAAAAAAAAAATTTGAAATACTTGCTATTTAACCTGCATATGAAAAGATGTTTTCTCGATTTTCCGGGAAAACTGTTGCGTTTCTAGGGAGCTCGTAATTATTTTTGAGGAGCTCGAAAATGGCTCGAATTTATAGCGTTGTTTTTATTTTAATTTTAAAAAAATTTTAATACTTGCTTTTAGCCTGCATATGAAAAGATGTTTTCTCGATTTTCCGGGAAAACTGTTGCATTTCTAGGGAGCTCGTAATTATTTTTGAGGAGCTCGAAAATGGCTCGAAATTATAGCGTTGTTTTTATTTTAATTTTAAAAAAATTTTAATACTTGTTTTTAGCCTGCATATGAAAAGACGTTTTCTCGGTTTTCCGGGAAAACTGTTGCGTTTTTAGGGAGCTCGTAATTATTTTTAAGGAGCTCGAAAATAGCTCGAAATTGTAGCGTTGTTTTTTTGTTAAAGATACTTCACACATAACAGTATGTAAAAAAGTGTTTTTTAATTTTTCCGGAAAATGGATGGTTTTTCGCGAGCTCGATAATATTATTGAAGAGCTCGAAAATAGCTCGAAATTCCTATATGATTTTTTTTTTAAAGATTTTATTTTCCCGTGCTTCAAGCTTAGGTAATTTATCTAAGCTATGCAAATTTTTTTTTCGAATTTTCTGGAAAATGGAAAATTTTTGAAAGAGCTCGAAAATATTACTTAAAAGCTCGAAATAAGCTCGAAATTTCTGCATTAAAAATTTTTTTTTAACACTTTGCATAGCTAAGATATTTCACCTGCATATACCTTCTACTTACTATTTTTTCTTTGGGTTATAAAATTAATACAGTATAAATTTTATCACTTCGCTTTTTGGCTTTTTCTTAACGTTTTTGTTGCATTTTTAGCCGTATTTTCTGGGAACCTCCTTTGATTTTTTTGCGAAGACATTTGAATAAAAAATGTATTATATTATTTCTAAGAGCTCTATGGTCCACCCTTCTTTAAAAAAGAGTTAGGCATACTAGCAAATGTTATGTGATTAAGTTTTTATAAAAGTATATTATAAGTTTGTTTGGAAAATTGTTTCATTTGATATGTATATGAATAAATGTGCCTTAAAATATTAACTACCAGCAGGACCCAGTTGTTCGCGGGTTCGCCACGGACGTTCCAGCAAACATACTTTTTTATTTGTGAGCGGTAAAAGGGGGTTGGCAAACATTTTTCCCCGTAAACCATCTCGTGCTCGGAAACAATCTACTGCCAAAATTTCAGCGCAATCGGCCCAGAAGTTTTGGAGTCTTAATGATTTCTTAAAAGTGGGCGTTATTATAGTGTCACCACGCCCATTTTTGATGCAGTTGCCGACGGCGAGCATACAAACTTAGTTACCAAATTTCAGTCTTATACGACCAAAACCGTCTGAAATATATAATTTTCATTGATATGTGGGCGGTAAAAGAGGTCGTGGAAACCCAGTTTTGGTACAGTTAAAGGTAATGGTTTGGTAAATTACCAAAATTTATATTTTGTTTGTAGCAATTCTTAAAAAAATTAATTTTTAAAAATTACATATGTGAGCTTTATGCCAAGTAATTCCATGAAGCAACAGGTTGCCACAACAACAATGTTCTTTACAGAACAACCACCAGCAGATTAGACAGCTGTTTCGTTGGTCGCTACACCAACTCATCAGTAATCTTCTGTGACTCATGCAGTCCATTAACTTAAGCGGAATTGAAGTTGTGTGCTTTCCAATTTAAAAAGCAATGTTTTTCTACTTCTTAGCACAAAGCAAAGGCTCAAAAAATTTACTACATTAATTCTGAAAAGAATTCACCAAAATTTAATCTCAAACAATCGAAACAGCCTGAAATATTGCATTTTTATTGATTTATGGCAACCGGTCCCAAATTGCCAGTCCCAATTACCTGCCCTTCTGGAATTTTCCAGATCCTCAAGTATGGCCAGTCCGCCACTGGAGTTGAAGAAGTAGAATGGTAGTAGAAGAAGTAGAAGAAGTAGAAGAAGTAGAAAGTTTTTACCAGGAACTATTAGTGCAAAAATCGGACTCACTAACCAGTACACAATAGCCGCTGTAGTAATGTTTTTTTTTTATATGCAAGTCCGACCTATTTTAAAACTCCCCCAAAAAATATTTCTGGTTGCGCGAGTTAGCATACTAACATATATATATATATAGTATATGTATGATATGCTAATATTCAGTGTCAGCATTTCTGCTGGTAGCTGCTCAAATATAAACAATAAACATAAGTTAGCATACTGACATACACACACTGTATGTCTGATATGATAATATGCAGCGTCAGCGTTTGTGCAGGCAACTGAAAAATAATATAAATGTATAGCTAAGAAAAAGACATGTAAAGCTCAGCTTGTGAGCAAATTATATTTTAAGTAAAAGCCAGTTGATAATTGAGAATAAAGAAGAGCAGTTGAACTTCTTAAAAAATTGAATTTTATTTATAATAAAATTAATTGGCGCCCAACGTGGGGCCTACAATAAATTAAAGTGAAAAGTAATAAGTAACTTTCTGATTGTTGGAAACCCCACAATTCATCAACTCTAAACGAAAGTATCCACATCGTTGGAAAAGCGTTAAGCTGAAAATCTCAACAGAAATATCCACATCGTTGGAAAAAAACTTTAAGCAGTCAACTCTAAACGAAAGTATCCACATCGTTGGAAAAGCGTTAAGCAGAAAATCTCAACAGAAGTATCCACATCATTGGAAAAAACGTAATAATAATAATTTTTTTTTAAGTGTAAAATATAACTATACGTAAAATAAGTAGTTTATGCATAAGTTAAAAAATAAATTTGACGAATACAGAAGGAATTTATATACAGACGAAATGGCTACAGGCGACTCTTTTATAACCTTAACTCAAGACCAGCTACACGAACTGACTGCTAGAATTACTGCTCAAGTGCAAGCCAATTTAACGAACCCTAGTGTCCAAATAAGAGAGCCAGCTAGCTATATACCAACAGAGGACGGACAACCAGAACTTATTAAAGCTTTACCTAATTTTAGTGGTAACTTGAACGAATACGCAACGTGGCGTACTGAAGCTTTTGATGCAATGAAAACATTCTCAAAAGCAAATACTGAAAACGGTCTCAATAAATATTACACTGCATTAGCACTTTTACGAAGTAAAATAACTGGTCAAGCGAAGGCTATGTTAGCAAGCTATGGAACCATTCTTAATTTCGACGAAATAATAGAACGATTAGACTTTACTTACCAAGACAAACGGTCTAAAAGAATGCTCCAGAAAGAGCTAGAAAATTTAAAACAGGGCAACAGTTCTCCTAGAGATTTTTACGATAAAATCAACGTCATACTAACATTGATAACTAATAAAAATACTATGACATACGGGACAGACTCAAGAACTACATTAGAACTAAACGCTGAGGCAAGGCATAGTGCATTAAAAGTTTTTATTAACGGACTACATCACTCACTTAGTAATGTTGTCTACTTGTTAGGGCCTAGTGATCTCCCGACAGCTATAGCCATTGCAGAGGAAGCATTAATGGAAAAACCTCATTTAGCCATGCGATACAATGACGCTGACAAGCATTTCAGACCTAGAAGCTATAATAATTATAACAGACACACAGATCAAAACCATGGACGGACACAACAAAATTATGTACAACCCCAGCAATATCATAATAAAAACAATAATAACCTCCAAAAACCTGAGCCTATGGAAATAGACTCTGGCATTTCAAAACACAGACAAAATGCTGTAGGAAATTTTAATAATCCCTTTAAATACAGACAAAATGCTGTAGGAAATTTTAATAATCCCTTTAATAACAGACAACAATCAGGAAATTGGAGATCTTCTAACCAGAATAATTTCCATAACTTAAATGAAAAAGAGGATTTTTTAGACCAAGGCCAGGATTACCGTTCATCCAAAGGTTAGATAAAGAAACGGGGAATAGGCTTAGAATGTTAATTGACACTGGTGCCACACATAACTATGTGAAACCAGGCATATTGACGAACCCAAAAATTCTTAAAAATAAGAGTATAGTTCAATCAGTGCATGGTACAAGCTTAATAGAATATTATCATGTTATTTACATATTTAACACATACGTGAAATTTTTAGAACTAGACGATCTTAATGAACATGAAGCAATAATAGGCATGAAAACACTGCGAAAAATCGATGGAAATATTGATTTATGTAAAAATTTACTTTCATACAGAACAGGGAGTGAAAAAATATATTTTGATAGAATTGAATTCATAAATAATTTATTCATTGAAAAAAATACACCCAAACACATTAAAGAAAATTTGGAAAATTTAGTTAAAAAATATCAAGGAGTCTTTGTAAAAGACAAAGAAAAAAGTTATTTACCTTACAACATAAACATAAAATGTTCAATAAAAACAACAATAAATGAACCCATATGGTCTAGGCAATATACTATTCCTTTTAGTGTAACGGAATTTGTCAATAATGAAATAGAAACATTATTAAAAAATGGCGTTATCCGTAAGTCATATAGCCCATACAACTCCCCTGTTATGGTTGTCAAGAATGACGGAAAACATAGACAAAGATTAGTTGTAGATTTCCGAAAATTGAACTCGTTTACAGAAACAGATAGATATCCCATACCGGATACGTCTGCCATACTATCAAATTTAGGAAAAGCTTCGTATTTTACTACATTAGACTTGCAGTCTGGATTCCATCAGATCCTCATAGAGGAACAGGATATTCCAAAAACAGCGTTTAGTGTTAATAATGGTAAATACGAATTTACCAGGATGGCTTTTGGTATGAAAAATGCGCCAAGCATTTTCCAAAGAGCCATGGATGATATTCTGAGGCAATGCATACAGGACGGTTATTGCTATGTTTATATAGATGACATAGTCATTTTCTCAAAAACTTGCGAAGAACACCTCTCTCATATAGAAAAAGTCTTAGAAGCCGTGTCTAAAGCCAACATGAAAATATCTGAAGACAAAAGTAAATATTTTCAGAGAGAGGTCGAGTTTTTAGGCTACGTAGTGAGCTATAATGCCCTTAAAGTAGACCCTAAAAAAATAAAATGCATACAAGAATACCCAGAACCAACCACCTTGAGGCAGTTGCGTTCCTTTTTAGGCCTTGCTGGGTATTATCGCAAATTTATAAAAAATTATGC
Organism: Coremacera marginata; assembly: GCA_914767935.1. Taxonomy (NCBI): domain Eukaryota; kingdom Metazoa; phylum Arthropoda; class Insecta; order Diptera; family Sciomyzidae; genus Coremacera; species Coremacera marginata. The sequence goes on along the minus strand of OU612043.1, from coordinate 135,784,217 downwards.
TGATATAGCAAAACCAATGACAACATATCTCAAAGGTGAAAATGGCACCACATCAAAATACAAGAGTCAAAGTGTAAAATTAGAATTAAATAATATTGCAAAAGAATCTTTTAATCGAATTAAACAACTCCTAACTGAAACAATTTCTTTAACACAACCAGACTATTCCAAGCCTTTTGAGTTAACCACAGACGCTAGTAACAATGCCATAGGCGCTGTGCTCAGCCAAAATGAAAAACCAATAACCTTTATATCTAGAACACTCTCTAGCACTGAACAAAACTATGCAACTAATGAACGTGAAATGTTAACGATCGTTTGGGCGTTCAAAAATTTAAATAATTATTTGCAAAGTGTACAAGGGGTGAAAATATACACAGATCACCAACCCTTAACATTTGCTTTAAATGACAAAAACTACAATGCAAAAATTAGACGGTGGCGATCTTTTATTGATCAATTTTCACCTGAAATTATATATAAACCAGGAAAAGAAAATATAGTTGCCGACGCCCTTTCAAGGCAGGAACTAAACGTATTATCAAACGATGAAATTATTTCTTTATCAGACAATGACTCTATCAAAACGATTCATTCATCAGACAGCTCACCGAAAAAAGATATAATAAAAAGATTGCACATTCCCATAAATTCTTTTAAAAATCAATTTATATTAGAAAAACACGACATTACAAATAGAACATTCACAGTAGAAACGTTCCCAACATATTGGAGATCAATAATTAAATTCAGTAATAATGAATATTTAGTCAAAGAACTCGCCAAACTTATTCACCAAAATACGATTGCAATAAAATGCACCGCGGAAACATTAAATAAAATGGAAAACGATTTAGTAAACAATTTTCCAAACATTAAAATCTTGTACACAGACATACTCTTAGAAGATCTTACGGCACCTGACGAGCAAATTGACATGATAGTAAAAGAACATGGAAGAGCACATCGCCAAGCAAGCGAAGTCGCTAAACAAATTACAAAGAAGTATTGGTGGCCAAAACTACTCCGTGAGGTTAAAAGAATAAATGCAAATTGTGAAACTTGTAAATTAACGAAATATGAACGAAAACCAGTAAAAAAAATTATAGGAAAGACTCCTACTCCTCTAGAGGTGGGAGAAACACTTCATGTTGACATATTCCATGCAGAAAAAAAAAGATTCGTTAATATCTTAGATGCTCATTCAAAATTTTTAATATCAAATTTAATAACAGATTTGCCTGAAATGAGGCAAAGAATTTTCGAAGCCATTAACTTATTCCCAAAAGTAAAATATATAGTGACAGATAACGAAAAATCCCTAGACACAACACTATTTTCACTGCCACTAGAGAACTTGGGTATAACCCATATAAAGACGGCAGTGGCTCACTCAACAACAAACGGAACAGTAGAAAGGGTCAATTCAACATTGCTAGAAATAATACGAATTATTAAAGTTGACCAACCTAAAATAAACATAGAAGATTCCATGCTTAGCGCTGTTAGGAAATATAATGAAAGTATTCTCACAGTAATTAATCAAAAGCCAATAGAAGTATTTCATAATAATAACCAATACAAAGATGAAGGTTTAGAGAAGATAAAAGCAGCCCAAGAAAAAACATTAAGAAGAAACAAAGGTAGAGAACCAAGAACTTTCAAAGAAGGCGAAATAATTTACACTAAAGAAAATAGACGAAATAAGATGACTAATAGATTTCGAAAGAGAACAGTTCTACAGGACAAAGGAAATACAGTGACCACAAGAAATGCGCAGTCATCTAAACTTGCATTAATTCATAAAGATAATATTCGAAACTAATGCACATCTTCTCTTACAGAAAATGTTGTTTATCCTCCTCATTTTTTTACCTATCAACGACGGGAAAATAATTGATGTAACTCGAGATCCCTACGCACTGATAGAAGACGGTAATGCTGCTATTTACAGCACTTATGGAAACTTGTATCACATAACCAACTTAACTTACTTTGAAATTATACTAAAAGAAACTCAATTTTACATACATAACAATAAAGATTATGACATAGAAATGGAAGTAGGCTTAATAGAAACCCTGTTGCGACAGCTGAAAGACTACAGAAAATCCAGCTATCGACGAATTAGGAACGGCCTGGAAATGGCTGGATCTCCAGACCATGAAGATTTTTTGGTAGTAGAGAAAAAAATCAATAAATTTATTGACAATAACCATAAGCAATATAATATAAACTCACAAATATTCAAAAGTATTAAAAATATATCGGATAGACTAAATAAAATAGATGGTAATGGAAAATACAGAGCACTTTTAATGCAGCGAAATAAATTAGCAGTAAACGACTTACAAAACATAATAAACGCAATAGCACTAGCAAGGACAGGTACCTTAAGCTCAACGTTACTACACTTAGACGAAATAAAAGACATAACTCAACATGAACATGCTACCGTATCGCTACTAGACCTAATGGACGCATCTAAATTTAAAATTTTACAAAACAAAGACATTATAGTTATACATATACAATACCCTATTATATTAAGAAATTGTAAATTTTTTATTGTTAGAGCAATAAGCCAAAAAAATGGAAAATTAGAACTAGAGAACAAAATTGTAAGATGTAATGATACATTTTTAAACATTGAAAATTGTAAAGTCGAATTAAGTAACAATTATTGTAAAATAACTTACACTAGTACATGTTTATCTCAATTATTAAATAAGCAACAGGCCAACTGCACAAGAATACAAGAAAAAAACAAACCGATGGAAATTATACGTGATGGAGCTATTCTAATTTCAGAAGAACATACTGTTTTCAACAAAAGCTTGAATGGAACATACTTAATCCTATTCGATAGAACTATCATCATTGATGATGAAACATATTTAAATCCTACCAACGAGATTCTTGATTATATAAAATACCACCACGAATCTCACTACGAAATTATCAGTGAAAAGCAAGCCACAAATAAAGAATTACAATTTAACAACATTGACGAAATCAGCGCTTTCCAGTTAGAAATAGAATCTCATCCTATCCTTTGGACATGTTTTATATTATTAATAATATGCATCATAAGTTTTTTAATTTTCAAAGGCTTTCAAATGTGGCAGCAATGTCGTTCTGAATATCACAAATCTGTCCAGGAGCAGCTATACAAGAAAGCTTTATCACGTCTGGATCTTTAGCTTCGGGACGTAGCTATTTAAGAGGGGGGAAAGTTAGCATACTAACATATATATATATATAGTATATGTATGATATGCTAATATTCAGTGTCAGCATTTCTGCTGGTAGCTGCTCAAATATAAACAACTAGCTTATACCCGGCGCGCTTCGCTGCGCTCAGCGCTTATCCCCTAAAAGAGGGCGTAGCTTTAGTGAAGCCATGCTTTTATAGTAAGTTCTTACCGAGTTTTATTAATGTGTGACTTATTTCGAAAGCTATACCGAAAATTTTGGGTGCGGAAAAAGTACCACGCCCCTCGTCCAACACCCATAAAATGTTACCTGTGCAACGGCATGTGTAAATTGAGGTCGAATACTGAATTCCGAGGCTTTGCGACCTATAATTACAAAACTGTTCGAAATCGAAAATTTTAGGTGTATTTACGATCGGCAACAGACTTCACAGGAACCCTCTCAACGCTTTGGTATAAAAATTGGCTTAGCGATTTCGAAGCCTTTACGTGATATACACATATACCCACATACGTATATACATTAAGTCGCCTCACGCTCTTTAGAAAAAAATTTGTTCAGTCTCGTTCTTCAAAATAATCCATGGCTTATGTTATGATGATCCACAAAATATTGCGACTAAAAATATTGGCTGGTATGGCAGTTAGAAAAAAACAAACGGTCAGAAATAAGAGTAATGGAAAAAATTTTGCATCAAAAAATCTTATATTTCCGTTGGACCAAAGATAATGCGGATTTTTTGGATTGTTTTAACTTTTTTCATATTATTTTCACTAAAATTCAAACGAATCTTTTCCTAAACTAATTTTAGTCAAATAAATTGTACAATGTAAAAAATGTGTACATTTTTTTGTAATTTCATTCAATTTAGCAATTCACCTTACACTTTATTTTATCATCCATAGATAATTTATTTGACTAAAAGTAAAATGGCAAAACAAAAAAAAAATTTAATTTGCATTTTAGTGAAAATAATACAAAAAAAAAAGTTAAAAAATTTAAATTTATAGAGTAGAGTAAAAATTTAAAATTTATTAGTGCAGATTGGAAGAACTTTTTAATTACTATTATTTCTGACCGTTTGTTATTTTTAACTACCGTAGTATTATTTTTAACTACCGCCAGTAAATATTTTTATAAAAAACTCGATTTTTACAGAATATTTCAAACCATTCCGTGGCATACTGGTTGACGTGCGAAGCTTGTATACCATAGAACCCAGGTTCGAATTCTATCTGACACAGAAAGTTTTTTCAATTGAATTAATTTTTCTGTTCGGCCGCCATCTCTATGCAGACAATGGCAAACCTCAGAGAGTAAAAACTGGCATGAAAAGCTTCTTGAGAACATAAGCCGTTCGGAGTCGGCATAAGCCTTGTAGATCCAGTTCTCGATCATTTGTGTTCAAACATTTCACAACACGCACGCATAAGAAGCTCGGTCAAAGTCTGAAATGGCCATTTCCTTTTCCTTTTTGTTTTTTTTTTTTTTTTATTTCAAACCATTCCAGCTCACGGATGACTATCGCTACAGTCGAAATATTTGGGGAATCATCATAACATAAAGCATTATTTTGAGGAACCGACCCGAACACCTTTTTTTTGTGAGCAGCCTTAGTATACATACATACATTTTTTACAGATAGATAGATGAGCAGAAAAAGTAGGTATGGCAACATTTATATATAAAGTGACCGCCACTTGGTCCCATTGCACCTATATACCAAGTTCCACTATCAAAACGCGTACAGCTCAGAAATTACAATGATTTTTGAAAAGTCGTCTTAAATAAAGTGTGACACGCCCATTTTTTAAGAGTTCTGGCAGTATCCATATGAACTAATCTACCAAGTTTTAGTCTTTTACTGTAAAAAAAGTCTGATATATATCCTTTTTATGGATTTGTGGGCATTGAAAGTAGGCGTGGCAACATTTATATATAAAGTGAATGCCAATTTGACCCATAGCACCTACATACCAAGTTTGTCTATAAAAACGTTCACATCTCAGGAATTAAAATTATTTCTAACCGATAGCCCAGGCAGCTAACTTAGTTATAATTTTTAAATTGTAATGAACTATAGTACATTAATACATAAGTAAATAAATAAATTAAATAAAATTATTTCTGAAAAGTGGGCACAGATATAGTCCTACCATGCACAATTTTTGCAAAGCTGTCGAGAGTAAGCGTATGAAATTAAAAACCATATTTTAGTATTTAACGATGAGAATCGTCTGATTTATAGAAGTTCTATTAATTTGTGGGTAAAAAGAAACCAAGTGGCGGCCGTGGCGTAGCGGGTAGAGTGTGTGGCCCATACGCGAGGGAACCCTGGTCCGAATCCCACCTGACACGGAAAGTTTTTCGATTGAATTAATTTTTCTGTTCGGCCGTCATCTCTCTGCAGACAATGGCAAACCTCAGAGAATAAAAACTGCCATGAAAAGCTTCTTGAGAACGTAAGCCGTTCGGAGTCGGCATAAAACATGTAGGTCCAGTTCTCGATCAATTGTGTTCAAACATTCCACAACACTCACAACACAATTGATCATAAGAAGCTCGGTCAAAGTACTTTCAAGGACTGAAATTGGCCATTTCGTTATGTTTTTTTTTGTGGGTGGTACAAGTGGGCGTGGCAAATTTTATATATATATATTGACTGCCACTTAGAGCACCTGCATATCAAGTGTTACTATCAAACGTGTGCAACTCAGGAATAAGCATGATTTCGAAAAAGTTGGCGTAGATATGGTGCGACTACGCCCATTTTTAAACAGTTGCCGACAGTGACCATATGAACTAAATTACCAAATCTTAGTCTTCTACGGCAAAAGCCGTCTGATATAAAGCATTTTTACTGATTTGTGGGCGGTAAAAGTAGGCGTGACAACGTTTATATTTACAAAGTGACTGCCACTTGCACCCATAGCACCTGCATACGAAGATTGGCTATGCAGGCTAAAGTGGGCGTAGATATAGTGCGGCCATGCCCATTTTTTATACATTGACCGACAGTAACCATATGAACTAAATTACCAAATCTTAGTCATCTACGGCAAGAGCGGTCTGATATAAACCATTTTTACTGATTTGTGGGCGGTAAAAGGGGGCGTGACAACATTTTTATTTACATAATGACTGCCAGTTGCACCCAGAGCACCTGCATACCAAGATTGGCTATGAAAACGTGTACAACTCAGAAATAAGCATGATTTCGATAAAGTGGGCGTAGATATAGTGCGGCCATGCCCATTTTTTATACATTGGCCGACAGTAACCATACGATCTAAATTACCAAATCGTAGTATTCTACGGCAAAATCCGTCTGATATAAAGCATTTTTACTGATTTGTGGGCGGTAAAAGTGGGCGTGACAACGTTTATATTTACATAGTGACTGCCACTTAGATCCATAGCACCTGCATACTAAGATTCACTATCAAAACGTGTACAACTCAAGAATAAGCATGATTCCGATAAAGTGGGCGTAGATATAGTTCGGCCACGCCCATTTTTTGTATATTGGCGGAGAGTAATCATATAAACTAAATTATCAAATCTTAGCCTTCTATGGCAAGAGCCGTCTGATATAAAGCATTTTTACTTATTTATGGGCGGTAAAAGTGGGCGTGACAACGTTTATATTTACATAGTGACTGCCACTTGTATGCATAGCACCTGCATATCAAGATTCACTATCAAAACTTGAACATTTTAGGAATTAAAATAATTGCTGAAAAGTGGGCGTAGATATAGTGTGACCACGCCCATTTCTTGTACAGTCACCGAAAGTAACCATCTGAACAAAATAACCAAATTTAAGTTTTATATGATTAAAACCGTCTGATATATAGCAATTTTTTTGGTTTGTGGGCGATAGAGCCAATTTGGGTTGTATGGGAGGTACCACGCCCCCTTGCCCAATCAACACCAAACTTCACAGGAACACTTCCCGAATGTTGCTTCAGTATCCCTCAAAATTTCATAGAGTTTGGTTCGGTGGTTTTGGAGTCTATACGTGATATACACACATATCCACATACCCACATACCCACATACCCACATACCCACATACCCACATACATACATTCATTTTTATATATATAGATAAACATAAGTTAGCATACTGACATACACACACTGTATGTCTGATATGATAATATGCAGCGTCAGCGTTTGTGCAGGCAACTGAAAAATAATATAAATGTATAGCTAAGAAAAAGACATGTAAAGCTCAGCTTGTGAGCAAATTATATTTTAAGTAAGAGCCAGTTGATAATTGAAAATAAAAAAGAGCAGTTGAACTTCTTAAAAAATTGAATTTTATTTATAATAAAATTAATTCGCGCCTGATAAGTTCACTTGATTTCTCAAAGATATAACATTGACAAATTTTGAATTACATTTAGGTACTATATCCACGAATGAAATTTGAAAACATCTATTTTCAAATCAATTAGAATTAGTATTTATCGAGTAAAGCCCTGCATGAATATATTCATCAAGTGAATATATCCTGATTCTCTGCTGTAGCAGTCACTGCAAACAAAGCTGCAAGCGAATATATGTAAACAACAGATTGTGTAGCAACAGGTCGTGTAGCGCAAGAGAATAACTTTTTATTTGTTCTCTGTTCTCTTTTCATACACTTTGCACTGAGGTGAGCTTGCGATCTCCGCATTGTTTCAGTTATTTCTCTGAGTACTTAATAAACTACACGAATACTCAGGAATCTAGTGCAGTGACCTGAATAAGAAACAGGTATGTTGGTTTTTCCCCGCAATAAGCTTTATGTTATTCGTAATGCATATTTGTGTTATTGATTGTTGCTTTATTCGCTACCTTCGATACAAAAAACACTAAAACTGCCGAAAATAGTTTATATGGGCCGCAGTTGAACTCCTAGAGGGGTTAAATATATGAGCGGGTCCTATTATTTTTTGGTCTTCAACATTTCTCCCAAACACACCTATCCCCTATCAACCACCCTTCTATGGGTCCCAATACAAAAACATTCTTTTCGTTCTACGAACGAACGAATAAAAAATATTCGATAAATATTCAGGGTATAAACCAGTGATGGTATTAGGGGGCTTTCAGGACTTTTTTGTGCACTTTTTCATTTCATAAGCCCCGAAGCCCTTTTGATTCATTTTAGGCCCTTTTGAAAAATTCTTCTGAAAAAATATCACCTAAGTAGTATATCACATCGATGTACAAAATTTAATTTTTTAATAAAATGATTTTGAATCGATCTCAATAAAATAAGTTCTGTTGAATTTTACAGCTATAGAAAAACAAAAAACTTGAACAATTCTCCTCAATTTTGTTTTTTTTAAGCTATATTTAAGCTTTATTTAAGCCTATGTTTGAAAAACTGATGTTTGATGCCTAAATGTTTGAAAAACTGATGTTCTTATATTTTATATAAAGCCACCATGTTAGTATTATGCAGAAGAACCACTATTTTGACATCTACAGGAAAATTCCTTACAAACATTTGGTATCTACTATAATGGAGGAAGTATGAAGATTTCTGCACACCCTCCAAAAGAGTTTCTAAATTTTCGAATAGATTTTACTTATAATACGAGTAGTATCCCAAAGTAATCCTATAGGATTAAGAATGGAATTTTGAGGTGGACAGTTTCAGGCACGATACACTCCTTACAGCATTTTATCATGCATATAGATGAAAAGGCGAACCCGTAAAAAAGGCTCCATCGTAGTCTTAAGTAGCCTTAACCGATTAAGTATTTAATGTCGTTAATATTCAATGAACTTTCACCCATTTTTTTTTTTTTTATTTTATCTGCACCAAAAATAATTTCCGACGTATGATATCCTATATGGGCATTTCCACAAAAAAGTCCACTGTGACCCAAAAATGAAAAGATATTAAAAACTTATTATTTTATGATATTATCTTAGAGAAACCTTTAAATTTTATTCTTTTAAGCGATTTATACATAAATTTTTTTACCATGATGATCAAATCGTCTGTTTCACAAATGTTGTTTTTTTTTTTAGTAAATGTTTAGTAAATGTTTCGAAAAGTTTTTGTTTTAGTAAAAATGGAAGATATTGTCTGAATATAATGACAGATGGTTGAGGTAAGGAGCGTAAAATATATTAAATTGGTTTTTGAATTACTAAATTATAATTACTTAATTACTCAATTGAATCCTAATGGAAAAAATGTCACGTTTGAATATAACGTATCGCCTCAGATTATGATTAAAAAATAAAAAAGTGCTGAAGATATTTGAATCAAACAAAATACATTATACCACCTTTTTCAAAAGAAAGGTTCATTCACACTGTGAACCGGACTTAACTGTCCGATTCGAACATTTTTTTTTAAAGTATATAGCCACATGTGTCTATGACAAGGCTGCCAAGTATCAGCGTTTCTCGTTGACATTTGGTAAACTGACAGTGTTTTGTTTACAACAACTTTTTTAGTGTCTTCGATTTTTACGATGAAAGAAAAAATTGAGCAACGAATTTGTATCAAATTTTGTGTGGAAAATGGTTTCAACTGCGTCGATACGCGTAAAAAGTTGGCGAAGTGTTACGGTGATTCTGCTCTATCGTATCAGAAGGCAAACAAGTGGTTCAACCGATTTGTGAGTGGCCAAGACGAAGTAGAAGACGACACTCGTACCTGGCGGCCATCGTGTTCGACTACCGAAAAAAAAATCAAAGAAATTTTGGTCAAAAATCGCAAATTGACGATTAGAGATAGCAGAGGACGTCGACATTTCAATTAGATCCATTCAGAACATTTTGAAGAATGAATTGGGCTTGAGACGTGTCGCTGCGAAGTTGGTACCGAAAGAACTCAATTTCATGCAAAAAAGAGATCAAGTTGCTATCGCGAAAGACATGCTGGAAATGGTCGAAAACGACGAATCATTCATCGAATCCATCATTATTGGTGGGGTATACGAGTTTGACACTCAAACCAGGCATCAGGCGAGTGAATCAGCCTCAATTTTTCTTCCATCGTATAAATCGAATACACGAAAAAAGTTGTTGTAAACAAAACACTGTCACTTTACCAAATGTCAACGAGAGACGCTGATATTTGGCAGCCTTGTCATAGATACATGTGCAAACCTACTAAAAAAAATTTTCGAATCGGACAGCGAAGTCCTGTTCACAGTGTGAATGAAAATTTCTTTTTGAACAAGGTGGTAATGTAACATTATTTCATAAGATTCTAAAACTAGTTGCATCATAAAACTGTGACAGATTTCGCTGAATTCTGATTTTCTATATATAGACCCGAAAACTATTTCCATTTTTGTTTATTTTTTTGAACCAGGGCTATGCCTAATATACCTACTATAAGCTTTTGCACTAATTAAAGTGCTACCTAAGAGCTTCAATGTAAACTAAAAAGAAAATGCAAATATGTTTTACTTTGCCTTTTTTTCACTTTAAATGTGTGCGACGGTCACGTTTGACATTATGGAAATGCCCATATTAAACTTCACGCTCTTTCAGAGTATGGCGTCGGAATTTATCTAAATAAATTTTTAAGAAGTAATAAATAATTATTTGCTTACAAATCCGTTTTTTTCCACCCTTAATTAGTTTTGATTTAACTAATTTTGTTGCTCAAGGCTCTATATTCTAAAATTGTATAACATTCATGAAATTATTCTTTATTAAATTCCGCCATTCCTTAATATGTTTCCTTGGTGGAACTGATTTTATTTTGGTATCATGCCCAGTTCGTCCCGCATCTTTGATTCGTCTTCTTACAAGTCTTAACGCAGACTCTTTGTCAAATATATCAATCATATCTTCTGAAATTCTTATTTATATAACAAAGGACTCGAAAGAATATCCTAAGACTCTTTATCGAAGAATATATCAATCCGGTTTGCGGATTTCTGTGGAAATGCTTTGCTATTTTTATTTTTATTATTAACTTATTAAAAAAATGGCTTTGTTACAAATTCTTTTTGATTACTTTTTGACATATTTTTGACTTTTCCAATGAGAAATTAACTATATATGTAGATTATTTTTTGACATATTTTTGACGTTTGCAATCAATGCACAAGCATTTTTTCTAAAATACAATGGGACCCCTATGTATGAAATCAAACCTATTTAAAAGAAAGAATTAAGTAATATTACTCTGACCCACAATTTCTGATTCTGAAAGCTGATCGTTTAAACTAAATCTGCTATTTTTGTGACAAATAATTAAACTTCCCTGCTTAGGTCAAAATGGTGAAATAAAAAAAAATTAAAAAAATCTCAAAAACTTTGAAAACAGTCAATTCGAAATCTATTTGGATATATGTGGTCATGGCAGAATATTCAAATTACTTACTTACTTAGGTGGTCGTAACAACCCGTGTCCGGGTTTCAGCCGACCTCATCAGCTCTCGCCAGGCACCTCTGCTTTTTGCGCGCCTTCTCCAATCGGATAAACCAAGTGCGGTTAGGGCTTCCTCAGCCTGGTCCATCCATCGGAGGCATGGTCTCCCTCGTCGTCGTTGACCAGCGACCCTCGCCTCGAGCACCTTTTTCGCTGGAGCTTCGTCGTTCATACGATGGACATGACCCAGCCAGCGTAGTCGCTGCACAGTTATACGCCGAACTACGTCAATGTCATCGTAGAGCTCATACAGCTCGTGGTTCATTCGGATGCGATAGTCATCGCCGACTCGAACAGGACCGAAGATTTTGCGAAGAACTTTTCTCTCGAACACCCCCAGAGCGGCTGCGTCAGTTTGCGAAACTACCCATGCCTCAGCGCCATAAAGCAGCACAGGTAGAACGAGCGTCTTGTAGAGTGTTAGTTTTGTCGATCGAGAGAGGGCTCTGGAACTTAGTTGCTTACTGAGCCCGTAGTAGCACCTATTAGCAATTATTTTCATCGCCGCCGGTTTTAAACAATTCAGCTGACAGGCCGTCAGCACCCGCTGCTTTATTGTTTTTGAGTCGTTGGATAGCAACTCGAACCTCTTCATGGCTAGGTGGTGGTACTTCCACTCCGTCATTGTTGATTGGTAGCTCTGAACTGCGCTCTCCATGGGCGGCATTGGTGGAATCGTCGCCAGTAAGTAAATTGGAGAAGTGCCGTCTCCACAATCTCAGCACACACTGCGTATCCGTATTCAGATCTCCATTTTCGTCTCTACAAGTGGATACTCCGGGCTTGAAACCTTGGGTTAGACGCTTAACCTGTTGATAGAATTTTCGTGCATCCTTCTAGCCCTGGTATACCTCTAGTTCCTCACGCTCACGCTTTTCCTGCTCTCTTTTCTTGCGTCTGAAAAGGCGCCTCTCTTCCTTCCTCTTTTCGAGGTAGTTTTCTCGCACGGCTCGCGTTGCAGCTGACTGCAGCGTTTTTCCATATGCGACGTTTTTTACTGCAGTCGCAATGCGACACTCCTGATCATACCATTGGTTCCGAGGTTGCGGGCGCCGGAAACCAATGACTTCTTCAGCGGCAGTGCGCATGGAGTGGGATATATGCGCCCAAAGTCCGCCGGCGTCGTCAGGTTCAGAGGTTGGTTGGTTGAGCTTAACCGAGAGTTGAGCGGAGTAGGCTTCGGCAGTCCGTTGTAATTGCAGCTTAGCGACATCTAGCTTTCGTTGCATTCCTGTGCGTATGTTCTTCGCATTGCATAATCGCATGCGGATCTTGGCTGCAACAAGATAATGGTCGGAGTCAATGTTGACCCCCCGAAATGTACGCACATCTAGAACACTAGAGGCATGCCTTCCGTCGATTACAACATGATCAATTTGGTTTCGCGTTTTTTTTGATCCGGGGACAGCCAGGTGGCCTTGTGGATGTCGAGGTGCTTAAATCTGGTGCTACTAACTACCATGTTTCGCGCCGAGGCGAAGTCGATCAGTCTTAGACCGTTGTTGGTGGAGGTCTCCAACAACCTGCTGTTGTTAGTAAAATATCGTGCTCTTATTCTCTTCGTGTCTTAAATCTGAATAAAACAAAGAGAGAGTAAGATTGGGTATGAGCAAAGCAAAAAAAGGATAGAGGAAATTTTTTATTCTAAAGCGAGGGAGGCGAAAAGCATACTCATGCAGGGCTCTATTATCTATCTATTCTTCTGTATTATTATTACGCATGTGCATTATTTGTGATGACTATCAAATCTATACTGAAGACGCAATTTTCATAAATAGGGTAGCAATTGAAAGGTTTTGATCTGTAGATGTGCAATAAGGTCTTGTTTTTTCATAAATATGTTTACTTTTCAAAAAAAGCTGAAACAATTTTCTATGAAACAAACCGAATTTCTTTGTGATACCTAAAAGTATGTGATAGATTTTTATTATAATGCTATAATAAGTAATAACCGGGCTACTTAACAATTCAACAAAAACATAGAAAGTTTTTATGTAAAATAGTTTTGTATAACTATTTTTGTATAATGAAAATAGTGTTAATGATAGATATTTTTTTTATTTTGGCACTTTAAAGCCACAAGTGCTTACTACATAGTTATCATTATCAAGAAAATTTTATAAAATGTTTTTAAATTGAATAATGAAATAAGAAAAACTTTTAATTTTAAAAATGCTTACATTTCTTTTAAAATTGAACTCCCCCATTCGTTTTGAACAGTCTTTAAAATTATTAACATTATTTTGAAAACAATTTGCATCACCGATTGGCTTTCTAGACCCAGCAAAACTCGAAGCTACTTCCAACTTTCTAAGCATAAATGAATATTCGCAGCAGTCGTTTCTGTTTTATTTGTTATATTTTTGTTTTTTTGTAAAAACAAGACACGATAAATTATTGCCAGAACACAAAAACAAATTTGAGCATTCAAGTTTGTATCGTATCGGAGTGGTGGTGACTCCAAGTTGAATTCGTAAACAGTTCATGACAACAAAGTTGTAAACAACCAAGTCTGCAATCGACCAAGTCAGCTAGTCGCCGGTATGATGCTGCACAAAAAATGCTCTTATATGGACAATTTGTTATGCAAACAAAAGTACACGACCTCTGTAAGCATAGCCCAAAATCAAGAGATCCGCAGGAGCAACAACCGCTGGCTTCGTAACATTATTAGAAGATCCGCCCGTTAATTCATCTGCATATAAGGATCCGTAGGCCGTCGTGTACCTCCTCCGCTGCTGTTGCTTCTGGTTAGATGTTAACATGTTCTTTGCTTGGAATCTTTTGTTGGGAGTGAAACAAATTTAGTGGAAACTTCAATTTAAAAAAGTCGTGATTGTACAGAGGGCTCTTTTAACTTGAATTGCACACAGCTTAGATTTACATAAAAAATTTTTTAAGGAAATTCTCAGATTAAGCAAATAGCAGATTGCATGCAAAATAATTGGACATTTTTGACTGAATTTTTTGAGAACTGCGGAAGAGCTAGTGAAAATACTAATGTACTCTATACAGATAAGAAATAAGAAAGATCATTATTCACAGTTGTAGGATCTTTTGCAGAGACCAAATAATATATCTCTAATATTAAATATATTAATTATTTTATGAAACGATAGTGATGACTTACTTCACACTTTAATAACTGACTTTTCCGTTTTCAAATGGAATAAAATTCGCTCTTCTTTTTTTTCTTTTAAATTTTATTGATTTATGATATATTGCCTGTGGAAAATCAAAAATATCTGATGAATACTTGAAAGCAATCGCTATCTATGGAAGAAAGAAGTCATGAGTGGTTTAATTTTTGACAAATTAATAAGGCAATTCACAAGGTGTTGTAAAATTGTATGTTATATTGTTGTAAGTGAAAGATTTTCTCATTTTCTCCCTTATTAGTAAAGCTAGTAATATTGACTAATAAGTACATTACACATGTTGTGTTTTGGCTTGCAAAAGTGCATAGAAAAAATATTTTTATCTTCTAAATCAAAAATAATATTTAAAAACAATATTAAACTAGCAACGATGGAGCTTCGGCAGAGTACCGAAGCTAAAATACGCCCCCGCGGCCATATTGAAGTATATTGAAAGTCTTTTACCACGGCATACACCATAATATTCAGTTTTATATATTAACGAAAGTTTTCCTATTTTGATGACGTCACTTTGTATGGAGTAGGACGGAGGTAGGAGTGGTTTTGATCCGCTTTTGCCAAATATCACAGAGATGGTAAATATGATATATCAAAGCACATGTGAAAAATTTCAAGACGTTTCTTTAATCTTTGTGGATTTTTAAGAGACTTTACGTTGAAAATAAAGCAACATTTTAACCACTTGAAGTGGGTGTGGTTTTCATCCGATTTTGCCACATGTCATAGAGATGGTTTATTTTAAATATCAAAGCTTATGTGCAAAATTTTTAAACATTTCTTTAATTTTTGCAGATTTTTAAGAGATTTTACGGATAATATAAAGCCAATTTGTATGGGAGGTAGGCGTGGTTTTCATCCGATTTTGCCAAATATTGTAGTGATGGTCTATATGAAATATCAAAGCCTTTGTGCAAAATTTCAAGACATTTCTTTAATTTGATCAGATTTTTAAGAGATTTTACTTTTAAAATAAAGCCACTTTGTATGGGACGTAGAAGTGGCTTTCATCTGATTTTCCCAAATATCATAGCCAGGATATAAATTGAAGATCAAAGCTTACGTGCCATATTTCAGGGCATATTCAGGGCATTTACGGTTAAAATAAAGTCACTTTGTATGGGAGGTAGGCGTGATTTTCATCCGATTTGGCCCATTTTCGAACTTGATTTTCCTTTTTTAAAATAAACTTATATTTTGAATTTCATCGCGATAACTTTAAAATTACAGCTGTAATCGTGTCGATAGATGAACGGACTCACGGAAATCGACTCAGGAGATGATGCTGATCAAAAATATATATATTCTTCTATGCCTGCCACGCCTCCTTCTTAGCGTTACAAACGGAATGACAAAGTTAATATACCTCTTACGCAGTACGCGTTGGGGTATAAAAATATGTTTTAATCTGAAAGGAAAACTTCAATTTTTTTTAAATTTAATGTTTTAGCATGGAAAAAAATGGGAAAATTTTGAAATTTAGACTTAATTCTCAGCGAAATTAATAAATATAGTTAAAAACTGATTTCAATTTCGAAATCAGGGACCACATATTTATTTTTATGCAAAATTTCATAAAAATCTAACGAATACTATGGCGAAATGCAGCATACGGCGAAAAAAAAATTAACAATGCTCTGTAAGTAACATTTAAAAATTTTAACAGAAAAACAATTTGAAATTCGCTACCCGACTGAAAAGTTCACTTCTAATTTTACGTTTAAAGTTAATTTTAATTTTTAGTTAATTTTTTAATTTTTTCTGCAAGGGAACCGAAAAATATTTAAGATTAATAATCTACAAATACCGGTTTTCAGAATAGATAAAATACAGTACAGTCTGAAGCAGGCTTGTAGCCAAGATTTTCCATGGGTGCCGATGGGATTTTGATAAAAATATGTAGAAGTACTATTAAAAAAATCAAAGGCGAGGATATGGGAAATTTTCAAACAAAATCGTTTACTTTTAAAAACATTCTTGAATGTGGCAATCTTTAAATAACCAAAACAGAGATCACGAGGGTTTATTTATTTTTTTTTCGAACTAGTCCATCAATGATGAGAGTTACATATATGTATCGCGCGTTCGTCTTTTTTGTTTTTGGTAAAAAATATAATTAATTGACTCCGTGGGTCTCACATCAAAAAAATGGTTTAGCCTCTCGTGGGTCATTTTAGGGTTAATTTTGAGAACTAAGTTTTTGATTTTGCCTATAATTTTCCAGAAGTAGTTCAAATTGAGAATTTTGTGTTAAAAAAAATAATCTGTAATTAGCTAAATAGCCTTCGCACAGAACCAAAATAATATACAAACAACCCAATAAACAAAATGATTCACTAATGTTATCGTTTACGAATCGTTTTCTAGTACATTTCATTCATTAGCAATTATGAGTAGCGATTCATTTATAATATCGCGAGCGGGAGAAATTCCTCATTCGTTAATGAATCGTCAAAACCGAAAAAAGCAATTCGTTAACGAGTCGCCAAAACTATTATAAGCAATTCGTTAACGAGTCGCCAAAATTATAAAAACCAATTCTTTAACGAGTTTCCAAAACTAAAAGAAGCGATTCGATAACGAATCATATAAATCATATAAAAAATAAGAAATAAAATATAAAAAAAAAAATAAAAACTAATTTCAAGCTTACCACGTCAAGAATCGAAACCACGTCTACTTAATGCTAGTCCGGCACCTTACCCACTCAGCTATTTCAGATGCTGAATATATCTTGCTTAATTTGCTTGTTAATAAAAGCCAGCATTCGCGGACATGGGTTCGAACCCCAACTTGGTAAAAAAAAAATTTTTTTTTTTGTTTTTTTTTGTTATTTAGGTATTTTTTTTAAAAGATTTGGCTTTTCAAAAGTTTAAAATTATTTTTTTTATAATTTTTTGACCAACTTTTTTTCGGCTTCGTTATACATTCGTCAAAACCGATAAAAGCAATTCGTTAACGAGTCGCCAAAACTATGTAAAAGCAATTCGTTAACGAGTCGCCAAAACTAATAAAAGCAATTCGTTAACGAGTCGCCAAAAACTATAAAAAGCAAAATATAAAAACATAAAAAGCAATTTGTTAACGAGTCGCCAAAACAACAAAAAGCAATTTGTTAACGAGAACTTATTCATATGAAAATCTTGAACAAATTATAAGTGGAAATTATTTATATGAAGAATAAGCACGAAAAAATATAACAGAAGAACAAATATTTCACAAAATT
Organism: Coremacera marginata; assembly: GCA_914767935.1. Lineage (NCBI taxonomy): Eukaryota > Metazoa > Arthropoda > Insecta > Diptera > Sciomyzidae > Coremacera > Coremacera marginata. The sequence goes on along the minus strand of OU612043.1, from coordinate 135,766,216 downwards.
TTTTCATATAAAAATTTATGAAAATTTATATTTAAGTCTTTTTCACTTAAAATTAAAAAAAAAACAAAAATATTCGCTTAAATGACGTATTAAGAATAGAAAGTTAGTAAAAAATTCTTATTTTTTTAAAAATTTTTAAAAAATTTTTTGTATATTGAAAAGTCGGAAAAAATTGTTTTTTTTCAAAACATCTTAAATGGAGTTTAGGAAAGTCATGATTTTAATCGGTTCTTTCTTTAATCATCAAGCCAACCTCTGATGAAGTCGGTATGAAACTATTCGAAAACTTTAAAAAAAAAACGATTCACAAGCGATTCGTTATCGAATCACCCCTCGCCACAATGTTTATTGGGAAGTTTCAAAGTTATGGAGGTAAATTTGCCTACAACCAAATATGACGTTTTTTTAAAACGATTTAAATTATTCAACTGAATTCAACTGAATATAAAAAAAAAATTAAAAATTTTATTAGAAGAATTAAAAAGGCAATTTTTTAAAGGGAATACTTGATAAGTTGTTGAGTGGTAGATTCGAATTTGAAATTATTAAAATAATAAAAGCAAATATATTAAAATATAATTTTTTGGACTTAAAAAAAAATTTTATAATACAAATAATTTTATATAATATAATTTTATACATAAAAATTTTTTTTAAATAATATTTAAAGGCGAATTTAATTGTTACTTTTTTATAAAAAAAATAAATACCATGATAAAAGTATCATCGAATTCCCCATAGAAATTCCTGTACAAAACGTTTTTAAAAATATTTATTTTAAGAGAGAAGTCTTTTCCTAAAAATGTCATATTTTGATTTAAGGTGACTTTAAGAAGATCATAATTCGAAAACTAGACTACAGGTTGGACCAAATTTTTGCATACCAGTTGGAGAGTATAGAAGTCTAACACATCAGAAAAATATCAAAATCGAATGCCAGAATTTTTAGTTGTCCGCATAACTCAAATTGTTTTAAATTTTGTGGAAATATAATACAGATTATTATTTCAAAACTTAAAAAAATTCTAACGAATATTTGATTCGTAACATTTGGTCTTATAAGCTAAGAAATTGCATATCAACCTTGTTATCTACAATTTATAAAATAATATTCGTTCGAGGTATAATATACTCGTATATACATATTTTTATTTTTGTGATTCCAACAACTTTTTGAATATTGAAAGCCATAGCTTAAAATGGTTCTTTCATATACAAAATTCTTAAAGATTATTCAAATAAAATTATTGTGACCTTTGTAAAAAAAGTTAAAGTTTCCTTTGATCAAAAAATTTTTATTGCTCATGGCACATTCCATTTTGTATCTTTTTGCATTTTTACTCATTAAATCGTGGCTATGCAAGAAACGGTGGGAGTATACATTTATTTGATGGACCGAGGATATGCCTTTTAAGCCATTCTATGCAATTCTGAAGAAAAACTTTCAATAAAGTGTACGAGTATATGTGTTAAAGGGCGTCTCGTACGTTTCTTGTACTCAAGTGAAATTCAGAGGTTGACTTACGTTTTTTTATAACTAAGCCACAAAAAGAAAAGTTGAAAAATTGTTCGATTGATTTTTTATGTTTTTTTTATTTACTTGCAAGTGCATATTGAATATTTTTAATGATGCTATTTAAATAATTCACCCACAAGGAAGTAGTTTACCGTTTACATGTAGAGGTCAAATGTAATGCCTAGGTTCATTTGGAATTGCTGTTTAAAGATTATCATAATATGATTATATTAAAATATACTAGTATCGCCTGCGGCCGAAATTCGATCATATCAAAACCGGTTTTTTCTCCTTTTTTTGCTTATCTCATGAAATCATATCCTGAACAGAAACAACGATGTCAGTGGCCAGCGGTCAGCGGAGTTCTTTGAGAAGTGTCTGAGTCACTCTCGCATTCTACTCTTCCTCGAGTATGCCTCAACAATGATGTTCGACAGAGCTGTGTCGCTATGTATTTGTTTGTTGTTTCTCACTCTCCCATTTTTAGGAAAAAAGTTTTAACTTTGTCAATGAACGGTGTCCCAATCAAAGTGTACGATTTAAATTTTGTGGCATTTTTGAAATTTGCTACCTTTGAAATTCGTTAATACTAAATCGAAAAATGTCTACTTTCCAATGCAACAAAAATATGCACATCTATCGAGATACCATTTTTTTTTTTATTTTGTATCGCGGGTGTGTCCAAAAAGCTAAGAAAAAACAACAACCACAATGCTCTGTTGAAACTTTTGACTTTTTTTTCTCTCGCATTCTACTCTCAACAGAGCTGTGGGGCTTAACAGAGAGTAAGAAAAAAAGTGATAAGCTTCAACAGAGCTGTGTGGCTTTGTATTATGTTGTTGTTCCTCTTATATGGAGAAAAAAATGTTTTAAATTTCTAATTTTTGGCTATTTTTACGATAACACATTTGAAATAAAATTATATTGTTCACTTGTTATGATCCATGGCTTTCAAATAATATAACTTTCATTCGAAAATGTTGTCTTTAAAGTGTGTAAAAAACGTGTCTAATTTTTGTGTTCAATTATTTATATATAGATAATGTTTCCAAATATAAACCACAACAAACTTTTTCTGAATACAATAATTTTTGTTTTGCAAATAATATGGAATGCGATTAACAACAAGAGAGAAAAAGAGAGAGCAGCAACTGAACCTGTTTGCCGCATGTCCCACTCTCTCGTTGGTTTGTCCACGGCATACTTCACATACTTTTCTGTTTTTTTTTTTTTTAGACTTGACCACCACTCTGGGGATGCCCCCTACAAATGCGAAAGCATTATGTTGATTCGGAAGACAGGTGATAGTTAGTTGCAGGGTGGAAAGATGGAGTAGTGTCGCAGGTTGTTTGGCAAAGCTAAAAGCAACATTCTTTCTTCTGTTTTCTGTTCAAAACCTGTTTTCTGCCAGTTGTCCAAATTGTTTTCGGCCTCGGACTTTGAACGTAATCGGCTGCTTGGAATTTTTGGATGAGAGAGAAGCTCTCTCAAATTTCAGTTTTTTCTTTTACCCACGAAACAACAAGAAATTTTGTCGGTGTCCGGAAGTGGAGCATGCACCTTTGCAAGACTTGTTTGCTTTACTTTTTTTTTGTTATTGCTCTCGAGAAAGATAGGCAGAGATATTCAAACTACAGCCACGAGTATGAGAATGCATACGTTTATTTTAAAATGCAATAATTACATAATATATTTAGTTTCTTGGCACATCTATGGTACAGTACCTTTCGAATAATATAAGTCTCATTCTCTTATTTTTATTATAAACTAGCAGGACCCAGTGGTCCGCGGCTTCGCTATGGACGTTGCAGCAAAAATACTTTTTTTTTGTGGGCAATAAAAGGGGGTGTGGCAAACTTTTTGCCGTAAACCATTTCGTTTTCGAAACCAATCTACTACCAAAATTTCGGCGCAATCGGCCCAGAAGTTTTGGAGTCTTAATGATTTTTTAAAAGTGAGCGTATTTATTTTACAGTTGTATTTACAGTTGCCGACGGTAAGCATACAAACTTAATTACAAAAGTTCAGTCTTATACGAACAAAACCGCTTGAATTATAGCATTTTCATTGATTTGTGTAGGGTGAAAGAGGGCGTGGTTAAGACTAAGTATGCAGTAAACTAATCTAGGACCCAAGTAATGCACGTTTTAAGTTTGAGCGAAATCCGTTCGACCGTTTAGATTTGTATAATGATTTCTTAAAAGTGGACGCAGTCTAGTACCACCACGCCCATTTTTAATACAGTTGTCGACGGTAAGCATACAAACTGAATTACCAAATTTCAGTCTTATACGACCAAAAAGTCTGAAATATAGTATTTTTATTGATTTGTGGGCGGTAGAGAGGGTGTGGCCCTTATTCATTTTTTTTAAAAACCATCCTCGCATAAATATCAACAAAATAAAGAAAAGTCCATCCAAATCGGTTGAGCCGTTCATGAGTGCATCGGAATCCAACGAACACCATTTAGTTTTTGTTTATTTACACTTAAAAAAGTGTACGACATTTGGTGTTTTTGTATTAATATACCTATATATAGGATGTAGATACGGAAATGGCTTAAAACATAGATTTTTTGTATATAACTTCGGAGTTGTTTGAAATATTTGAAAATTTTTTTTACAGAAATCATTTTTTAAGCTGTAGAACTTTGTAAAAAATATAAAAACAGCATTTTGAAAAAATCATAGGGTAAGCTCATGATTTTGACCCATCAATTGTGTCAAAATTAACCAATTTTTTCAAATTAATGATATGTAATAAGAAAGACTGTAAAAAAGGAAAATTAAAAAAAAATTAAAAATTACAAGAGAATATTTGGCCTCTTTTTTGAGCAAAAATTTAATATTTAAGAGGTTTTTTGAACACAACATAAACAATTGAATTGGTGTGACAACGATGAATCTTTTCTTATTTCTCCAAAGTCATTTATTGGGTTGGCAAATAAGTAATTGCGGATTTCACTCATAGATGGCTTTAGTTGAATTTTTAGGTTTGCTGACGTAATCGAAATGTCAAACACATTTTGTTATTTGATAGTTGGTACTTCAACTGTCAATCAGTAAAAAAAATGTTTTGATCGGTTGTGTAGTTTTTGTTTGGCGTCTGTTAAAAAATGAAAAATCAAAACGAAAATTTTCGTAATATTTTGCTTTTTTATTTCCGGAAAGGAAGAAACGCATCGCATGCTCACAAAAAGTTATGTGCTGTTTATGGTGACGACGCTTTAAAAGAACGGCAGTGTCAAAATTGGTTTGCCAAATTTCGATCTGGTGATTTTTCACTCAAAGATGAAAAACGCTCTGGTTGTCCAGTTGAAGTTGATGACGACCAAATCAAAGCAATAATCGATTCGGATCGTCACAGTACAACACGTGAGATTGCAGAGAAGCTTCATCACATACATGCATTGAAAATCGCTTAAAACAACTTTGCTATGTTCGAAAACTCGAACATAAAACTCCTCAAGCAAGTTTTCGTATACCGTTATTTTTCTCAGCCAACGGCTTCTCCTACAAAAATCATTGTACTGAGAACATCCATAGTTTTCGAGATATCACAAACATTTGTATGTCAAAATAACAGGAATTTTTCAAAATTTACTATTTATAAGCAATTTTATCATCACAATTTATATTCACACTTGTTATTTAAAAAAATGCTTATTTTAGGGTAACCGCAAGAAATGGTGAAAAATGTCTCAAGTACTTTTTACACATCTTATAAATATCTAAAATTTCTACTTCGTCATGTTCTTCCATCTCTTACAGTTTAGCTTTTATTTAATTAATGCTCTTTTTTACACTCATATTTTAGATCGAAGGTCACCAATCTATAATCCAATCATATTGTGTAGGCAACAGAGAACTGCGCAAGCCTATTCATTTGCAATTTCAAATACTTGCTAAATTTATGAATACAAGCGCGCTTGAACTTGATAATTTTCAATCAAGTTGAAGTATACTTGAAATGAGTCAAGTCGACGTCAGCTTGTTGTCCGAATTTATGAACGCGTGATCAACGACACGAAGTAAAAACAAGCGGCAGCAGACTAGAGATTGAAAAGCTTGAATTTGTTTGTGAATTTTCCACTAACTCAACTTACTTGCTTAAGAAAAGTATAGCGGCTTGATAACACATATTTAAAAAATTATTCTTTAGACTGCTTTTGAGTGCGAAAGTAATGATATCTTTTATAATGTGATTTACTGTTACTGAAGGCAGAGTTAAAGAAAAATTTGTTGGGAACAAAGGTATACCCAAATAAATAGTTTTAAAAATAGTTTGTGAGAATATGGGTCGCTTATAAGGGTGGTCCTTATTAATGTTTTCTTTGTGCTTTTTGTTTTTAAAAAATATTTTGTGCTGTAAATCGGGCTAATTATTTGGAATCTCATGTCAGAATATAAAAAGTTTTTTGACACTAGGGTGGACCCTAAAAATTTGTATTTTTTGTGTTCCTGCAAGATTTTGTTTTATTTTTTAATAAGGCCGGACAAATTCTTTTAAATCTGGTGTAAGAACACTAAAAAGTTTTTTTGACACTAGGGTGGACCCTAAAAATACTTTTTTTGTGATCTTGACAGATTTCGTCAGTTATTGCAATGCAGTCGAATTATTTAGAATCTCATGTCAGAACATTTTTGTTCTTTTTTGTTCAACCTAGTGTAAAAAAACTGTTCAGTGTTCTTACACCAGATTTAAAGTAATTAGTCCGACTTAGTTGGAAAATATTGCAAAAACTTGCATGAACAAAAAAAAATTTTAGGGTCACCCTAGTGTCCAAAAAACTTTTTATGTTCTGACACCAGATTCTAAAGGATTGGTTCAACTATATATTGCAAAAACTGACAAAATCACAGCAAAAGTCTTTTTAGGGTCCACCCTAGTGTCCAAATAAACTTTTCATGTTCAGACATGAGCTTCTAAATAATTGGTAAAACTATATTGCAAAAACTGGCGAAATATGTCAAAATCACAAAAAAAATATTTTTAGGGTCCTCCCTAGTGTCCAAATAAGCTTTTTACATTCTGACATGCGATTCTAAATAATTGATCTGACTGCATTTCAAAAACTGGCGATATCTGTCAAAATCACAATAAAGTATTTTTAAGGTCCACCCTAGTGTCAAAAAAACTTTTTAGTGTTCTTACACCAGATTTAAAAGAATTGGTCCAACTTTATTGAAAATATGGCAAAAACATGCAAAAACACAAAAAAAATTTGTAGGGTCACCCTAGTGTCCAAATAAACTTGTTTGTTCTGACATCAGATTCTAAATAATTGGTCCAACTATATTGCAAAATCTGGCAAAATCACAAAAAAAGTGTTTTTAGGGTCCACCCTAGTGCACAAATAAACTTTTAAGTGTTTTTGCACCAGATTTAAAATAATTGGTCCGATATAATTGAAAAATATGGCAAAAACTTGCAGAAACACAAAAAAATATTTTAGGGTCTACCCTAGTGTCCAAACAAACTTTTAATGTTCTGGCATCAGATTCTTAAAAATTGGTCCAATATATTGCAAAAACGGGCAAAATCACAAAAAAAGTATTTTAACGGTCCACCCTAATGGAAAAAAAATGTTTTTTTTTAATCTTACACCAGATTCCAAATAATTGGCCAGACTATATCGCAAAAATGGCAAAATATGGCAATAACACAAAAAAAAATGTATGGTCCACCCTAGGGTCAAAAAACTTTATAATCCGACATCAGATTCCAAATAATTGATCCGACTTAGATTGCAAAAAAGGACAAAATCAGTCAAAATCACAAAAAAAGTATTTTTACGGGCCACCCTAGTGTCCAAACAACTTTTTATATTCTGACATCAGAATCGCAATCAGCGACCCCCAAGACAACAAGCTTTCCCAATTTGAGCTATTGAACTATTTGGATACAATCTTTTCAAGTATATTGCCGAAAATTTCAAGCGCTTCAAGTTTTTGTGCGCAGCCGAGCAGAAAAGCTTGCGCTTGATTGGTTTGATACGTAATATTACTGTAGCGTTTAATGTGTCAATGAAAATGAGTCAAAAATGCAATTTCGAACTTAAATTATTTTTGCAACATAAAATTTGCGCCATTTTTTAAGAAAACATTATATATTATGACCTTTCTTGAACAAAAATTGAAAAAATGTAAATGCCTAACTGCTATTACTATTTTATAAAGTACTTTTATTGACGTTTCAGACAAAAAAGAATTGAGTCAAATGTATTCAAAAACTGCAAAGCAACTTGCATCGAAAGTCAAAACTTTAAATTTCTGATCATTTTTTCTTGCAGCAGGCAACATTGATAAATTAAAAAATTCAATTTACTAAGAATTTCTATTGTTTTCAAATTAATGCTATAAGTGATTAACGGTAAATTTTTTAAATTAATTATCCTAAAGAAATTTTTAAAATTTAAATGTAAAGTAAATATATACATACATTAAATAGAAAAATGCAAGTTATAGCCTGTTCGTTAGAGATTGGCTTAAGCAATGTTAGCTTAGATCATATTTTGCAGATATTTTTATGGTCAAGAATTCTTTCATACGTTATTTTTATGTACCTTCAATTTTTACCACGTTTTTGACAATTTCTTTTCTTAATTTTTTGCAAATAAGCCAATATTTTGTAAGTCTTTTTTTAACGGATAACAATTAAATAAGCATTGAAAATTGAAATGTCAAAACAATGCCAACGTACGACGCAACGGACTTGAGCATGTGTTGATGCGAACTCAAATACAACAGAATTTGGCATCAGCTGTCCTGATATGCGAAAATCAGAATGTTGAATATAAAAACACATAAAGAAGAAAAGAAGATATATATTACCCTTCGCGCTTTGCTACGTTTTACTGTATTTTGTAGTACAGCGCCCTCCGGTGTTCAATATATAGCAAAATACATAGCGCAAAAAACTCACCGCACCCGAAAACCTCTTATAAAAATCATACTTATCGGATAAGTGGCTTGGAGCTTTTTTGCAGTATTTGTACAATAGCGCCAAAGCAGTTTCCATACTCAAAAATCTCTATATACAAAATTTTCATCCTATTCAGATGAGCGGTTTTGGAGTGTTTTACCATTTCTTAAGAGATTTGTACTACAGCGCCCTCTGGTGATCAAGGAAGTACATAAAAAAAAATAAAAGTGTGCTTTAGACCACACGACTGAAGTAAAACTTCTTTAGCTCCATCCAAGGTTCATTAATATAGGTTAAGTCACTTGAGAGAAAAGCACTCTTTTTCCGCCTTTGCTCGAACTGTCAAAGTAGCTGTTAGCTAAAAATTGTACAGATTCAGGTTTTTTTTTTCTTGATTTCCTTTTATCCATTCTGACAGTTCGACCGAGCTTCTCTCAAGTGACTTAACCTATATTAATGAACCTTGGCTCCATCTATGTATATTATACATATACACGCAGAGAAATTTTTCGTTAAGCGCAACTGAAAAATTAGCCAATTGTACTTCGTTTGCGAGCTGTAGTAGCTGCAAACGAATATTCAGTTGTAACTAACGAAAAAATAGCGAAAAATATCAAAAAAATAAAAAATAAATAGCAACGCAATTCGCTTTACTAAAAATAGTATTTTTATTGAATTTTAATATTCAAATCATTATTTTATTATAAACAGTTCTTCTAACACATAAATCCAATATGATTTGAAATAATTGATATTTATCCTACTTCAATCATTAGAATTCGAACCCAGACTCGTCGATGTATGGTTCACTGCGCGCTCTACTTAACGTGTTGCACCACCGGCAATTGAATTTTCAGTCGGCTAATATTCGCCTAGTGCTGCTGCTTGGAGTTAAATTGTATTGAAGTGAAGTTACACAATTTTTTTCCGTTAATGCAAATGTTAAACATTTGTCATGGACAGAAGCTGGACAGAAGCTCGACAGAAGCCCGACAAAAACGGAAACTTTCCACTAAATTTTTGTGGTGGCCGTGGCATAGTGGTTAAGGTGCTTGATTTGTATGCGAAACAGCATAGGTTCGAGTCCCCAGCCGACACAAATTTGTTTTTTGTTTTTTTGTTTGGTTTTGTTAGAAATTGAATTGAATTGGATTGAAATAGAAATGCAACAAACAAATTCTTTATTTGCCGCAATTAAAAAATTGCACGCGCTTATAACAAACGAAATTCTTTTTCTGCAACTATATAACCGGTTTTCCACAATTTTTTCCGTTTCTCGTAACTGTTGAAACGTTTGCAAAAAACGTTTCCAAGCACGATAAACGAAGTTCGTTTACTGCAAATTGGCGATAAACGTTTTCTCTGCGTGTATTAACTTATACATATAAGGGGGGGGCAACTATCCTCCCCTACCATTCCTTCGCTACGCCCATGTATACATGTTTACATATATAGTTATGCATAATATATACATGTATATACCTATACAAATCAGGGGGGAAAACTTCCCTCCTCTGCCCATGAATATGTATATATATTTACGTATGTATATATGCATAATATATACATATCAGGGGGAAGAACTGCCCTTCCCTTCCTACGCCCATGTAGATGTATATGTATATATGTATGAAATATACATGTATTCGGATAAACGGCTTAGGAGTTTTTCGATGTTTTTCAAAATATTTGTACTACAGCGCCCTGTGGTTTTCAAGCTAAAATCGAGTAGATAAGTCATAAAAACTCACCATATCCGAAAACCTCTACATACAAATTTTCATGCCAGTCGGATGATCGGTTTTGGACTTTTTCCACGTTTTTTAAAATATTTGTACTGCAGTGCCCTCTGGTGTTCAAGATAAAACAGAGTATACAGTCATAAAAACTCACCGTTTCCGAAAACCTCTACATACCAGCTTTCATGCAAATCGGATAAACGACTTAGGAGTTTTTGACGTTTTTTAAACATTTGTACTATGGCGCCCTCTGGTGTTCAAGATAGAAAAGAGTAGATAAGTCATGAAAACTCATCGTATCCGAAAACCTCTATATACAAATGTTCATGTAAGCCGGATAAATGGCTTAGGAGTTTTTCGACGTTTTTTTAAAATATTTGTATTACAGCGCCCTCTTGTGTTCAAGACAGCACAAAAAAGATAAGTCCAAAACACTCACCATATCAGAAAACCCCTATTTTCCAATTTTCAAGCAAATCGGATGCACGGTTTAAGAGTTTTTCGAGGTTTTTCAAAATATTTGTACTACAGCGCCATCTGGTGTTCAAGATAGAACAGAGTAGATAAATCAAAAAAACTTACCGTATCCGAAAGCTTCTTTATACCAATTTTCATGTAAATCGGATAAACGGCTTAGGAGTTTTTTGACGTTTTTTTAAACATTTGTGCTACGGCGCCCTCTGGTGTTCAAGATAGAACAGAGTAGATAAGTCATGAAAACTCATCGTACCCTAAAACCTATATACACAAATGTTCATGTAAATCGGATAAATGGCTTGGGAGTTTTTCGACGTATTTTAAAAATATTTATATTACAGCGCCCTCTTGTGTTCAAGACAGCACAAAAATGATAAGTCCAAAACAATCACTATATCAGAAACCCCTATATTCCAATTTTCAATCAAATCGGGTGCACGGTTTAAGAGTTTTTCGAGGTTTTTCAAAATATTTGTACCACAGCGCCATCTGGTGTTTAAGATAGAACAGAGTAGATAAGTCGTAAAAATTCGCAGTATCCGAAAACCACTATATACAAATTTTCATGCAAATCGGATGAACGGTTTCGGAGATAAGCTAAAAAAAGAATGCCTCGATCGCAGCGCCCCCTACCGGATCCAACCTTTTTTACTGGATAAAAAGTAGCCTATATGTTGCCTGGAGATATAAGGAACCTAGATGTCAAATTTCATTTAAATCCATCCGGTGGTTTTCGCGTGATGCTTTAACAGACAGACAGATAGACAGACAGACAGACAGCCAGACAAAAATTTTAAAAATGCGATTTTCGGACTAAGCGTCATTCAAAATGTCCATCGCAAAAGGAATTCCAAAAAAATATTTCATGTACAAATTTTTTTTTTACTATTTTATATATATATAGAAGATAGATAGATAGATAAGATATCGATAAATATTTAAAAAGTGTACGAAAACATTTGATGTTGGCGTATTAATATATAAGAAGATTTGTAAGGATTTTGAAAAGTTGAATGTACTATAATTTATTATTTATTTCTTTGTAAACATTTTTTAAGGAACATTATAAGACCAACCTTAAATTTCTAAAAATTCTAAAACTATGCGTTGCATTTATCCCTACTTTTTATCTTTGTAGGTGATTCTTCTAGATGAGAGCCATTATCAATCAATTTTGTAGTTCAAGGGGGGACTGAAACGGCTTTTAGGACTTATTTTCATTATATTTCCATACAAGAAATTCACCAAGGGAGGGGGGGGCTAAAACACTTTTAGGCCCTACGAAAATCCTCCACTGCATAAAATCACTTATTCATGAGTCAATTGGTTCGCCTCGGGATTCTCTTTTCAAACACGGCAATTCTGCTGTTCAAGTATGCATCCAGCGAAAAATGTGCCTTATCGCTGGAAAAATAACAATCACAGGAAAATTCTCAATATGTACCTTTCTGATGGTAAGGATCTTATCGATTGAAATTTCGGCTTCCAAACTACAAATGCTTTTATTTGTTTTGAATCGAAAGAATCTTCAGCCCATATCAAAAGTGTTATCCCAATATTTAAAGTAAGCAGATATGCTTACTAAGCAGTTAAGTCAAGTTAGCAGTCAAGTTGTTTCTAAACTTCTATGGCAAATCTTTCCAATAACGTGCAACCTTCCTTGACCTGTCAGATGCTCGAATCAAACGTCACATTAAGTTTTTTATATAATTTATTTGACTCGGTTAGAAACAAATAATTAAATTATTTCCCAGAACGGACTTGGATCTGAAGGAATTATTAAACATTTTTTGTAAAGAGGACACCGACAAAACAACTGACCATATGGTACGCTTGTTGACAGCTATCGTTTATTTTCTGCTTGAGCTTGTTTGTTGCTAATGATTTTGTTGTTGCTGTTGTTGTTAAGTGTGCGATCATTTCTGGTACCCAAAAGTGGCTAATTACATAACTTTTTGTTATTTCATGATTGTTGAATAGCTACGTCGCACAGTGATTCGAGTCCATACAAACGATGGACAAAAAAAGAAGGAGTGGTCAGAATTGAATGAAGTTCAATGTTTCTAATTAGATAATTTCATAATAAATACAAAATCGTTAAAAAATTTTCAAAAATTGGAATGGTTTTTGGAAAAATTTAACTTTTTATCGATTATTTTTTCTACATTATTCAGCTAATTAGTACTGCCATAAAAATTATGCATATTCATGATTTAGGTAAATAAACTGGTGATAAAATGTTTTATATATGATATATTAATAAATTAATCTAAAATCCAAGCAGGATAGAGATAAAATGGTACTTCTTTAGTTTAATCGAAGAAATAAAAACCCGAAAGTAAATTTTTTTCAAAAATGTTTTAATCAAAAATGGAACTTTCTTTAGACGAGCTTTCTTCTAAATTATTTAACATTCCTGCAAAGTTATCTATTTCGACTGCCCCTTCAATATTAATTTGAACTAAACTTTTTTCTATATATTTATCATCTTTCTTTTGCACTTTTGATATCAGATTCCTTTTTGATACAATCCCCAGGATCAGATGACAAAATTAAAAACCGCATAAGATCTTCATTCGTATCTTCACGCCTTGTTTTCCTAGTGTGGGAAAGTCTAGCATTTTTAATAACTTTATGCGTTGCTTCTAAAGCTTCCTCAGAAAGTAAACCTACAAAAGATTTTTTTCCAAATTTGAAGTATATATAAATTGTTTTTTTAATATATTATATTAAAATTACCTATTGGCAAATCGAAGTACCTGATGACTTCTGTTCCGTGTACTAACACCTTAGACACTGAGCTGGGCATGTAGTACCAAGTATAGTTTTTAAGATATAAATCTCTTGTTCTGAGCAAGAGCAAATCAAATTCTTTAATATTTAGGTTTTTTCCACATGACGAAATGTTTAGTATTAAGGAAAAATTGTAAACCAAGTTCTTATCCAACTTTGTTATTCTTGCTGCAGTATCCACATTCGAAAAGAAGCTACGAACAGTGTTTCCGTCATTCGTAGTACCGTATCCCTGCTTGACTTGATTTGTTTGTGTGTTTGTTTTCTAAAAATGTTTGTTTATTATCATTTTGCACTTGCCAGCTTTTGAATAGAAGACGATATGCAATATGGATTAAGCATTCAAAAAATCTAATCCAAAAATGTAGAAAAGATAACCCGAATTTGTAATGATCGTCGTTGTTGGATCGAGTTGCTGGCAACAGGTTCATTTCTTTGGGAGAAGCTTTACAAATAAAACATCTATTTGCACTTGTACTTTCTGTTAAAACGTTAGCTACTGACCCATCAATTATGGCGCAGTGAATAATATAAGAAACCTCTGCGACTTCACCATTATTTAAAAATTTATCACATTCAAGATTATTTATCTTTATATTCATGTTATCGTTCTCCATTGAAACTATTTGTTTGGACTCTTTTGTAAAAACAAATTTAATAGGTATGCATGAAAAAGTTGATGAAGGTGTTGCATTTTCCCATAGAACTTCATTTGTTATTTATCAATCAGCCTAAAATCGATAATTAATATTATAAAAATATTTTTGTATTTAATGATCAATTAAAACTTACCTAAGTAGCACAAAGGCAACTACAAACATAAATTCATCCGTATGTTCCTCAACAGCAAACTTCTGTTTATAAAGACTGTGGCCTGAGCTGCCATCCATTCCCCATTCCCATCGATATAAGAGCAAGTATTCCCGAAGGTATTCCATTTCTGCATTGCTCCAAAATTCCATTTGTTGTCATGCTCATGAGTGTCTGTAGATCAACTTCTGCTGAAATCTCTGCCACTTTTATTTTTGGTGTCCAAGTGCGTCTCAATGTTCATATAGAATACTGACTTGGGAAACAATTTTCATGCAAGCGATTAACGTTTTTCAAAATTTTATATTTTGCATCAGATAAACCCAAATCAAAACAAAGCAAGAGGGCTTCACTAGGTTCCAATTTTTTTTCAGTTTGCTTCTGTTCATTTATTTTTTCGGCTTTTTTAGCAGCATAAGCAAGTTCTTCCGGAACATGTTCATTTACAAGATTTTGAACCCTTCTCAATTTTGTTTTTTCTGAAGTTGTTTTGAAATTTATTTCAGGTCTGCCACGTTTTCCAGTACTAGTACTCGGTTCCTATTTAAAAAGAAAATAGTGATGAGCAATTTGTATTAATATTTTTGATGATCTAGGTTATTACTTACATTATTGGAATTATTTTTCTTGAAAATTGTCCACTTTAACCAAACAGAATGGATTTCAAGTAACCTCTCTTTTTTATGTTGGCTTTGTCGCCACTTTTTTGTCCTTTCGGCGGTAAATCGAGTTATATTTATGCGAAGTTTACTGTCACAAAAACTTGATTCCCCGAGTTTGGAAACACAAAATGAATAAATATTTAATGATTTTTTTTTATATCACTCTTAATCCACAAATCTATAAGATCTTCATATAATATATGTATTGGCATATTTAATAATTTTTGCACTGAATTAATCTCACTTTGAACTTTTTGCTTTCACTTGATTTATGCCAAATGTAAATAAAATTAACCGCATAGTGCTTATTTTATACATATAAACAAAATAAAGCTAAGAGTTAATAAAAATATAATAATATAAATATAATATAAATTATATTATTATATATAATATATATATATTATTAATATATATAATTTATATAAATATAATATAAATAAAATAAATTTAATATAAGTATAAAAATAATTCAAGGTATTTTGGGATTTTTTATACTTGAAAATTTATATTTTCCTATTACTATTACTATTTACAATTTTTTATTTTTGTACTTGAAGCCAGTTTTTATTATAATACTAGCTTACACCCGGCGTACCCCCTAAAAGAGGGTGTAGCTTTAGTGAGACCATGCTTTTATAGTAAGTTCGTACCGAGTTTCATTGATGTGTAACTTATTTCGAAAGAAAAAGTACCACGCCCCTCGTCCAACGCCCATAAAATGTTGCCAGTGGAACTGCATGTGCAAATTGAGGTCGAATACTGTATTCCTAGGCTGGGCGATCTATAATTCTAAAAATGTTCGATACCGAAAATTTGAGGTGTATTTAAGGTTCCTTTTACAATCGGCACCAGACTTCACAGGAACACTCTCATTGCTTTGGTTTAAGAATGGGCTTAGAGGTTTCGGAGTCTTAACGTGATATACACATATACCCACATACGTAAATACATAAAGTCGCCTCACGATCCATAGAAAAAAAAAGTTGATCGGACGGTTCTTCAAAATAATCTATGGCTTATGTTATGATGATCACCAAAATATTTCGACTTAAAATATTGGCTGGTATGATGGTTAAAAGAAAAGCAAACGGTCAGAAATAATAGTAATGAAAAAGTTCTTCAGCATCAAAAAATCTTAAATTATTACCGTTGAACCAAAGATTATGCGGATTTTTATGGATTGTTTTAACTTTTATCATATTATTTTCACTAAAATTCAATTAATTTTTTTCCACACTACTTTTTGTCAATGAATTGTAAAATGTAAACTGTAAAAAATGTGTAAATTTTATTGTAATTTCATTCAATTTAATTCTTTTCTTTTCACTATATAAAGGGTGATTTTTTAAGAGCTTGATAACTTTTTTTTTAAAAAAAACGCATAAAATTTGCAAAATCTCATCGGTTCTTTAATTGAAACGTTAGATTGGTCCATGACATTTACTTTTTGAAGATAATTTCATTTAAATGTTGACCGCGGCTGCGTCTTAGGTGGTCCATTCGGAAAGTCCAATTTTGGGCAACTTTTTCGAGCATTTCGGAATTAGCATTTCGGAGGCAAAATTGCCGCATTTGGAGTGAAGAGCAACCAGAAGCCGTTCAAGAACTGGCCATGCATCCCGAAAAATGCACTGTTTGGTGTGGTTTGTACGCTGGTGGAATCATTGGACCGTATTTTTTCAAAGATGCTGTTGGACGCAACGTTACGGTGAATGGCGATCGCTATCGTTCGATGCTAACAAACTTTTTGTTGCCAAAAATGGAAGAACTGAACTTGGTTGACATGTGGTTTCAACAAGATGGCGCTACATGCCACACAGCTCGCGATTCTATGGCCATTTTGAGGGAAAACTTCGGAGAACAATTAATCTCAAGAAATGGACCGGTAAGTTGGCCACCAAGATCATGCGATTTGACGCCTTTAGACTATTTTTTGTGGGGCTACGTCAAGTCTAAAGTCTACAGAAATAAGCCAGCAACTATTCCAGCTTTGGAAGACAACATTTCCGAAGAAATTCGGGCTATTCCGGCCGAAATGCTCGAAAAAGTTGCCCAAAATTGGACTTTCCGAATGGACCACCTAAGACGCAGCCGCGGTCAACATTTAAATGAAATTATCTTCAAAAAGTAAATGTCATGGACCAATCTAACGTTTCAAATAAAGATCCGATGAGATTTTGCAAATTTTATGCGTTTTTTTTAAAAAAAAAGTTATCAAGCTCTTAAAAAATCACCCTTTAATTCAATAGATAATTTATTTGACTAAAAGTAACATAGCAAAACAAAAAGAAAACAAAAAATTTTAATGTTAGTTTTAGTGAAAATAATATAAAAAAAGTTAAAAAATTGATGAAAATCCGCATTACCTCTAGCCCGACTGCAAAAATTTAAAATTTATTGGTGCAGATTGGAACAAAGTTTTTATTACTATTATTTCTGACCGCTTGTTTTTGTTGACCAGTAAATATTTTTACAAAAAACTCGATTTTAAGAGTATATTTTAAACAATTCCGTGGCATACTGGTTGAGGTGCGTGGCTTGTATGCGGTAGAAAGTTTTTTCAATTTAATTAATTTTTCTGTTCGGCCGTCATCTATCTGCAGACAATGACAAACCTCAGAGAGTAAAATCTGCCATGAACGGCTTCTTGAGAACATAAGCCGTTCGATCTCGGCATAAAACGTATAGGTCCAGTTCTCGATCATTTGTGTTCAAACATTTCACAACACGCACAACACAATTAATCATAAAAAGCTCGGTCAAAGTATTTGAAGGGCTGAAATAGCATTTCGTTTTTGTTTTTTTTTTTATTTCAAGCCATTCCAGCTCACGGATGGCTATCGCTATGTCGAAATTTCGAGTCGAAGTTTTTGGGGAATCATCATAACATAAAGCAAGCATTCTAAAGAGGATCCTAAAGAGGAACCGACCCGAACAACTTTTTTTCGTGAAAGCCTTAGTATACATACATACAGTTTTGACAGGCGTGGCAACATTTATTTATATATATAGTAACCGCCACTTGGTCCCATTGCACCTACATACAAAATTTCAGTATTAAAACTTGTACAGCTCAGAAATTACAATGGTTTCTGAAAAGTCCGCGTAGATAAAGTGCGACACGCCCATTTTTATAAAGGTTTTTGCAGTTACCATATGAATTAATGTACCAAATTTTAGTCTTCTAATGTAAAATAGTCTGATATAGATCCTTTTTACAGATTTGTGGGCGGTAAAAGTGGGCGTGGAAACATTTCTATATAAAGTGATCGCCACTTGCACTATAGCACCTACATACCAAGTTTGACTATCAAAACGGTCACATCTCTGGAATTAAAATTATTTCTAACCGATAGCTCTGGCAGCTAGTGCTTACTTAGTTATAATTTTTGAATTGTAATTTACTATAATACATAAATAAATAAAATAAAATTATTTCTGAAGAGTGGGTACAGATATAGTGCTACTAAATCCATTTTTTGCAAAGCTGTCGAGAGTGAGCGTATGAACTTAATTGACAAATTTTAGTATTTAGCGATGAAAATCGTCTGATTTATAGAAGATCTATTGATTGGTGGGTATTACAAGTGTGGGTGGCAAGCTTTATATATATATATATATATTGACCGCCCCTTAGAGCACTTGCATATCAAGTGCTACTATCAAAACGTGTACAACTCAGAAATAAGCATGATTTCGAAAAAATAGGCGTATAAATGCTAAGACCACGCCCATTTTTTGAACAGTTGCCGACAGTAACCATATTTTTATTTATTTATTTATTTCAAAATTAATGTTCACATATAAGACAATGTCTTTTAACTGCAGTAAGAATTGATTAGAAAATAACACCAAGTCATAAACAAGAATTAAATAGAACTTAACACTATAACAAGATTAATTATGATAATTTTAAATTTTTAAGAACCAGCAATAAAAAAAAATAAATAAATTAAATTAATTTATAAAATATATTGGAGAACTAGAACAAGTTATAAAAACAATTAATAAATGAGTTAATTTAGTATGATACTAAAGATTAAAAAAGATAAAGAACAGAGAAAAAAAAAATATAAGGTAATAGTAAGAGACTAGGAGAAATATATGAAAATTTCATGCTTAAAGTTGAGTTTGTTTGAGATCATCTTGATTCTTAAAGGCAGTGAATTCCATAATCTAATGGCATTGACAAAAAAAAAAAAGTCTGTGGAGTTCAAAAGATTATGCACTGGAATGATAAGGTTCATATTTCTTATCGATCTGCAGAATTGAAGTTTTTCGAATAAATATCGAGGTATCTGTGTATAAATCAAGTTTTGCAAGAATATGCAGTTTCTAGCATCCATGTAGTTAAATACATTGCAACCAAGTACTTTGTTGATTAACTGGCTGATGCGGTCAAACCTCCTTAGACCAAATACATATCTGACAGCATTATTGACCGCAAGTTATAACTTTAATTTGGATCTTGAATCGAGTTTACTATACACAACATCTGAGTAAGAAATGATTGGCACTATAAGCTGGATCACTAACCTTCTTCTGGTCTCGATAGGTACAAATGATGCAGTCCACCTCAAGTTCCTTAGGACAAAGTATGTTTTGCACACAACCGAATTTATATGATCTTCACAAGATAGTTTGGAGTTAATATAATAACCAAAATTTTTAACATGGTCAACAAACTTCAGTTCGACACTGTTTAGATAGATGGACGGTATACCAAGAACATCATAACGAGCTTTAAAAATCGGCAAGATATATGATTTTAAGGGATTGAGACGCAGTTTATTGGCTTTAGCCCACTCAGACATTTTGTTTAAGTCTTCATTAACTTTAACACATAATTCATTTACAAAACCAATAGGACTGGACAAGTACAACTGAAGATCATCAGCATATGCATGCATGGTAACATGGCAGCACAGACATAGTGTGATCACGCCCATTTTTTGTACAGTCAGCGACAGTAACCATCTGAACAAAATTACAAAATTTTAGTGTTATACGATTAAAACAGTCTGATATATAGCATTTTTTTTGGTTTGTGGGCGATAGAGCTAATGTGGGTTGTATGGGAGGTACCACGCCCCCTTGTCCAATCAACACCAAACTTCACAGGAACACTTTCAAAATGTTGTTTCCGTCTACCTAAAAATTTCATAAAGATTGGTTCGGCGGTTTTGAAGTCTATACGTGATAGACACACATCCATTTTTATATATATAGAATAATATAACTTATATATTTTTACACGCAGTGCAATATAGGATTAATTTTTTTAACGGTTTTGATTATGTGTTTACAATGCAAGAGGAAAGAGACAAAGCAAGAGAAAATAAAATCAACATAGTTGATGTTTAGAAAAAGAGTATTATTTTTAAAAGGCGGACAAAAGCGGAGTAGATTTTTTTTGTTCTTATTAGTAGGAAGTCAAGACTAATGATATATGAAAAAAAAATTTACCGAAGATTATGCACACTTTTTTAAATGTCTTCGCAATATTGCAATTTTATAATTTTAATTATCAAAAAACCAAATTTGATTTTAACATTTTAAAAAATTTAAATTTGGCTTTCTTATCACCTTTTCAAAAATATAACGGTTTTAATTTTTTTTTTTTCAAAATTGTAGACTAGATAATTTTTTCTTCTTACCCTATTTTCAATACGCGATAATATATAAAATTCGTAAAAAACGGTAAACTTTTAAAAGCTGTAGCGGGCGTAAATTTAATTTATTTTAAAAAATTTTGTTTATATTTCTTAGTTGATGTTTTACCATTGCAACTGCACCAAAACATTCTTATTTTCTGAAACACATTTTTTTAATTTTTGTCTATGGGACGAATAACTGTGCGTCGGTCGCTCAGCAGCATCATCTGCGTCCATATGGCAGATCACAGAGCAGTCAACAACTTATATCACAGACACACAATTACGCATGAGGAAAGATGGTGAATTGAATTGGCGGGAGGCGTAAGATGATGTTTTTGTGTAAAATATTTCATTTTTTCAGCGACAAGAACGAGAAAGACGACGTTTTAAGCGATAACTGAATTTGCGACGTTCTGATTTAAGTCGGTCAGGCAAGGCCGTTCGATGCACCTGTGTTGAAGCAAAAACCGAATGTAAAGAGTATATAAATACTTCGCATAAGTAGCTGCATCGAATCGAAAATATGTTCAATCAAGTAGCTTTTGTGCTTTTTTACCGGCACTCACTACATAAGGTGCATCTTTGAAGACTTTAGTATTGGTTGTTTTGTTTAACATTTTTGTTTATTGCTATAAGACGGGATACATTCGACACTTTCATTTAAAAGGCCCTGTATTTTATACAAAATTTAACATAATTATAAAAATAAAAAGAGTTATATCGTTAGAAGCCCCGGGGTTTTAATATGCAGAAATGAAAATAAAATGTTGGGGAAAAAGTCAATGGTCACTGTTATTTATATTTAAAAAAAAATATATATAATTTGTCAAATGTTCTCCGCGGTGGGGCACATTTGACTTATTCTAAGGGCATATTTTATAACCATATTTTCCGTTATTTTTTTTTTGGCTTAAGTGTAGTTTAGCTTTAATTTAAATTAAACTTATCTTTTATAATTTGCCTATGAATATTTATTTAAAATAACAGTCACTGTATTCATACTTATTCAAGCGTATGATAGAAAAACATAGCAACGCTACATAACTTCGGAAAAAAGGACAAAGTTCAATAGTTTTTCAATAGTTGGTATTTTTTTTATAGTTACGAACCATTGCTAAAGAAATACTGAGCATTAGAATACTCCTTATTGTATTTAACATTAATAAATGTTCAATGGGGTACATTTTACATTTGTCAAATCTGCATCTTCTACAAAAGTCAAAGTGCCCAATTCTACTCACCGTCTCGTTTTTTTTTTTATTTTTTGCAAATTGTATTACACTTCAGATAAACTTACTTTTTATTTTTATAAGACACATGAACAGAGTAACTAATTTTGGAAGATTCTTAAGAAAATGTCTTTTATTATTTTAGAGAGAGCCTACTTTCCAGCTACCGAAAATTGCAACTACTGTCGCGAAAATAGAAAAACACGTCCAACTTCATTACGCGTTGGAATATAATTGTGAAATTTTTTGACGTTTTGTTAAGTGAAATTATGGTACATTTTGCCTTCGTACATTTTTAATAAAAGCTCCTATTCACAATACAGAGAGTAAAGTCAAATGTGCCCCAGCGTCAAACGTACCCTGTCTTACCCTAATAGGATTCTTTTAGGATAAGTTTTTTGTGTTTTAATTTTTAAATCAATATCTTTTATCTTACTTTACCATTAGAATATTTTTTTTAATTTTATATCCACAATGCTAGCGCATCCACATTTTTATAATGCCTCACAATTTAAACTCGTTTTATTTAAAGTTATACTTCCATACTTATTATTTATTACTAAAGGGATGTTCATAAATAACGTAACCTGTTTTTGGCCAATTTTAGACCGCTCTCCTCCCCTCCGCCCTATGTCACACTTCGTCACAAAGTCTTAAGCCATTAGCAGGGTAAGGTGTCGATGCGCATTTTCTCCACACGTATTGAAAAACACGTACGCTGCTATTTTTATATAAAAACTTTTAAATAGTGCAAAGTTTACATAAAGCTTCAACAAATACACATAAACGCCACGTTTGCGGTTGTGAAACTGTGCGCTTAGACCGCCTGAACGAACGAAAGCAACCTCGTTCGTTCGTTCGGTGTAAATACTAAGTCCGAACGAACAGCGTTCGCTATAAATTTATCGCGAACGCTGTTCACCCGGTGTAGATAGTAAATTAGGGCGAACGAACGAAAATTGCGCCTATAGTTGCGGGATACGTCCCATACCGTAAAAAGTTAGAGCCAACCAAGAGCTCGGGGTGGCGCCCATCTTGGTAGCAAGTCACTATGTAAATCATTGTGAAAAAAGCCTGTGATGGAATAGCAATGGTCCATATAACTTGTTAGCACGGGGATAGTCAAACCCGTCGAATGAGGTGACCTTATCTATCCACGGCAAGGAGACATGGTCTATATGGCCAATAAAAGGATAAATTGGTGTCTTAGAACACAGGCTATAAATGGCAAGGTCTCTAAACAAGACCTTGTGTGGACCTTCTTTCGAGTCAGCTGGTCAAAAAATCGTAGGCACCTCGTTCAGGGTATGGTAATCTTACCATGCCTTGGATCGAGGTGCCAGTCAAATGCGAAACAGTGCTATGAGCACAGTCAAAAACAAAAATTCTATATATATGGATATATGAAGTTTTTGTCTCTTTGCTGGGATGTTGTAGACTCCCATTTCGACTGGACCGAGTTACCCAGGTGACTATCATGGGTTGGCCCTTCGGGGAGACTCGTGCTGACTGTGGTTTGTGCACATCGCTTGGACAGGTCTAGATTGACCGGCGGGGTCGCGCAGTTGTACGACCGGGCTGGCATACCTGCTTAGTATGCAAGAGATTGGATAGGTCTCGTCTTGACCAGTAGACGGTAATGAAGGTACGGCATCTACCGGTAGCCAAACTGGTACTATTAAGGGCAGTATGGAATTCTTATTGCATACTGCTTTTACATAATAGGGCACAGGGTAATGCTTTTGAGTTTGTGAATGTGACATCTAGTACGTGGTTGCTTTCTAGGTGTCACTTGTATAACACAGGTCTGTGAAGAGTCCTTCCTTTTTGGATGTGCATTTTTTAAAACTATATGTTCATTCATGAACTATAACTCCAACGTCTTGGACACAGAGGAACTAAGCCTTAATTTGGCAGGGGTCCTCTAATAAACTTAAAAGTGGATTTCTGTTCAGCCTTTAGGGGCGGTAACATTATCAAATTCTTCATAAAATTATTGGTCAAACAGTTTGACCACGCAAGTGTTCATATTATCAAATTTTTCGTCAAATTTCATTATTGTCTTGCACACCGAAGTGAACACATCAGCAGCACTCCATATGCTTTATTTTTTAATAATCTTTTTTTTTTAAATTTCCGATTTAATCTGCCACAGTTATGGATGTAGTCTATAAATTTCAATTAAATCATTACAAAAATCTTCTTCATCGTGCATTTTGAGTTGATGTGTTCGCGTTGAAATCTTTTTTTAAGTGATGAAATCGCTCTAGAAAATTTGACGAGTGTTCACACCGTCAAATTTTTCATCAAATCGGTCAAACAACCGAAAAATCAAAATAATTTAATTTTCGTCAAACGATTTGACCATCAATTTGATGAGTGTTCACATATCAAATTTTTCGTCAAATTCCATACATAAATTGGTCAAATTTTTTGATGACTTGTTGGATGAAAAATTTGATAATGTGACCGGCCCTTTTGTTCGATCATTTTGGACTAATCCGGTGTTGCGCTGTTTTGAAAAACAGAAAAGTAGCAAAAAAGAGTTGCTTAATAGAAGAAATCATGAAAAGTACGAAACCAAAGTGCCAAAGTGTTCAGGTTTTGCTTATGTTTTACCGTTAATATCCTCTTTTTTTGCTGTAATTGTATTAAGTTAAATATAAATTACAATATATTTATACCAAAACTAAAAGTTGAATATATTGTTATGGAGTGTCAAGCCGACAAAGTTTTCGACCTTATTGTGCATTTTAAAGAAAAGCCATGCCTATGGAATCCGCAGGATAAAAACTACAAAAAGAATGCGGTAAGACTCAATGCATGGAAATTTATTAGTGACCAGGTTAGAATAAACGGCATCGAAGTGATAAAATGGACTCGCTTTTTTTATCCACCCATGAAGCAATTAACAAGGTGGTATTGACAGTTCTTTTGGCGATCATAGGTTGTCAAAAATGGTACAAAGTAGAAAATGAAAAAATTAAAAAAAAATAAAAAGTAAAATATACAGGCAAATGACAACCTATGATCGCTGTTTGTATGAATATAGCCTGCTGTCACTACTAGCCTTGTTAGTTCCATCATGATCCTACCGACGCGAAAGGCAAAAATCCTTACTGACTGTTTCAATGTGGTTCGCATTTTGAAGTAAAAGATACTAGAAGTACAATTGATGCAAGTAAAAAACCATCTTTAATATTACATTAAGAATTTTAAAATTAACATCCAGATTCAGAAATTGTTATACTGTATTAAGTGGTATGATTTTATGGTATGCTATATTATTAAAAAAAAAACAATTATTTTCGGTACTTGGTTTTTAATAGAATAGAAGTACCGATTTTATTTTAGTAAAAGTCTATATGAATAAGAGCTTTTCTCTCTTTAATTTCTTAGTCCCACTTTAGACACGGCGATATTGCGACGATTTTACCCACCGATTTTTTACTCGTTGGAACGGGAGGAGAGATGAAATCGGAAACGTACACAACGGCCGTACCAGCGATTTATCGCTCTCACTCTTTCACTCACATGGACATAGAGTGAATTGGTAAGAAAAATCGCTCGGTCAAAATCGTCATGTCTACAGGCTATGGCCGACGAAACAGTGCAATAAAAGAAAATCTATGAAAATTGCTGAATAAAATCGTTGCAATATCGGCGTTTCTAAAATGGGACTGAGCTGCATAGCTTTTTGTTGAAAAAAAATTCTTTCTTTCCTTTCCTTCTTTTGCAATAAACTTGCGACTAAAATAAATGCAGCACAAGCCATTATTTCATCATCTGGTTCCATTGCATTTATTCTAATATAATGCAAATTATTTGCTATTAATTATGAATTACTTTACACTTTTATAAATTTTAATATTAAAATAAAATCGCGACATTGTGCTATTCAATGCTTGCCAGGCAAATTTATTGTTGAGAAAAGGAGTAGAAAGAAGTAGTGTAGCTTAAACTCATCTTAAATCAACAATCAGTTCTTCTTTTATATTCTTTCCTTTATGATTGAATTGAGCCTTTGCATGCAAGTTAAGACCACCCTTCCTTATGAAATTAAATACTAACTGTAAACAAATTTATCAACATTCTCGCTTCGTTAGAATTCCATAGCAAATGTTCTTATTTACAATTCCTTATTTTTGTAGCATCAGCAAAATCTTTGGCGGTTAAGTTTCTTGATGAAATAGATTTTTCCGTTATTCTTGAATAACGCTGGTGCGCCATCCGGATATTTACATAAAAACACTATAAGTAATAGAGGCGAGATAAATTTGTTGACAGTTGAGTTAAAGAATAAAACAGTGAAGTTGAAGTATTGACTAAGTGATAGAAAAATAATAAATCTTTTAAAAAACTCCAAAAGTGAAGAAATATAATTAATTGGCGCCAAACGTGGGACACTTGCTATAATTTTGTATTAAATGCTGAAAATAAAAAGGAAGCAAACGAAATATCGTTGTGAGTTCCTGAAAATAAAAAAAAGTAAGGACACGGGAAAAACCGACAAATCTCTGAAAATAGAAAAAGTAAGAGTTCGGAATAACGCGACACGAGTGCCAAATATAAATCGAGCTTAAAAGGTAGTTATTATAAAAGACACCGACAACAAAGTGTGATAATAACTCTGAACGCAAACCTTTAAATCAAGTACCTCAGAGAGGGGGAAAATTTCTTACAAAGCCACCAAATAAAAGGAAGGAAAGAAGAATAATAGCAAACAGGTCAGGGAATAAACCAAGGAAATCGACCACCAGCAAAAGATGCAGAAACGACCATCAGAATACCACGGAGCTGTAACTAATTGTAAGAGTATTTTTTATCTTTTTATACACAATATATATTTTTAAATGTTTAATTGGTGTTATAATACAAAAACTTAAGGTTAGACAAGATTGTATTATTGCAATTATTTTAAGGAAAATCATCCAACTGAAAAGTGTCCTTTATTAAATAAAAATCGAAAATTTGAAATTATTAATTAAAAATAATAACTAAATTTTGTAAGCATCCTGGAAGATTTAATAAATAAATTTGCAAAAATGGCAATTAATGACAATAACTCAAGAACTGCTTTGACAAATGACATGATAGCAAGACTAGTTGATGCTAATACAAATACATTAAAGACTGAAATTGACCAATTAAAACGACAAATATCAACACTAATAGTATCTAATTCGGTAGCTGACTATGTGACTGAAAGCATTGACGAAAATATAATATGTAACGAACCTTTAGATATTATAAAGTCATTGCCTGACTTTTCGGGAAAATCTTATATAAGCTGGCGTGAAGCCGCTAATAATTCTATACGCCTATACCACAGGGGTAGTCGCAGATATTTTGCGGCACTGACCATTCTATGAAACAAAATTGTTGGTGAGGCAAACGATGTTCTCGCTAACCACGGAACTGTTATAAACTATGACGCCATTATGAGCAGGTTGGACTTTGCGTACGCCGACAAAAGACCATCTCATATTAGAACAGGAGTTTAGTGTACTCCGACAGAGAATTTCATCCCTTATTGACTATTATAATGAAGTTAATAAGAAACTAACACTTCTTATTAACAAAACAATAATGACGCATGTTACTAATAACGAAATTACAAATCAACTTAATGAAAAAAAATGTCAAAATGCTCTTCCAACATTTATCCAACATTTTATTTTCATTATCCCCTGAAGATTTGCCAAACGCACTGGCAAAGACCCAACAGTTGGAATCCAACAACCTTAGGGCCAATTTTGCAATACAATTCGATAGAAATCGTAATTATAATAAAAATTAATTTAACCAAAGAAATATAAATCATTATAACCGTCAGAACAACTTAAGATTTCCCATAAGAAATCCAAATAATAATATGAGTAATAATTTTTTTAAGCCAAACCCAGGATCCCAAAATTGAAACCAATACCCAAGTTACAATTCAAATAATGTTGGGAATAATAATGCGATAAATAGTAACAATTTACCAAAACCCGAACCAATAGATGTGGACAGATCAACGCAATAATAGAGTGTAGTATAATAATAATAACTTCAGAACTAACTATTCTCAAAATTTTAAGCGACCAAATCCAAGTACACAATATAGTGCACAACCACAACAAAAAAATCAGAGAATCAATACAATTAATGAAAATGCTTTTTTAGAGGAAGGCTTAACCTTCCCTACATCTACGCAAACAGTGATAAAACAGGACGAAGGTTTAAAATACTAATTGATACAGGAGCAACGAGTTGCTACTGTAAGCCTAATGTTTTAATGAACAGGCATCAGTTAGTAATTAAAAAGATGGTTAGAACATTTAACGGACAAACCATTATAACACATTTTTCAAATTTAACGATATTCAACATAAAAGAACGATACTATGAAGTTAATAACTTAGATTATTTAATAGGATTAACATTATTAAAAAAGGCCAATATTGTATTGAATTTTGAAAAAGAAATATTTATTTTAAATAATGAAATTCTAAAAATACATTTATTAGAAAATGAAGAAGTAAATTTTATGAAAGAAAAACTAAAAAAAGAAAATATAAATAAATATACTCTGGGAAGCATTGAAGCTCATAAAGCGCCAGCGAAGAAAAATACCGCTTATATAAATAAACATAATGATACTTTCGGATTCGGAAATCCTAAAGCGCCAGCCGATGGTCTTACCGGCATTCAAAAAGAAAATGCTATTAATAAAATATTAAATCCGGGACATAAGTATCCTGGAATGCCAGCCGAGGAACTTACCGGCAAGTATTTTAAAAACGATTCTGGAAAGAAAACCACAGACATTCGCTGCATTAATAAAAAGATAAACGCGGAACAAAAAGAAACAAATATTTTAAGAGAAAATATTACAAAAGAAATCAAGTTAAAACAATCAAGTATAAATAAGAAATGACCATTTAGGACAGATATAAAAGCGGAAATCCGCACAACTGTTGGAACTCCTACATGGAGTAAACAGTACCCGTATCCTCTGTTGGTAAATGCATTTGTCAATAACGAAATTAAAAAATTATTAGATGAAGATATTATAAGGCCAAGTAAGAGTCCGTATAATTCGCCCATTTGGGTGGTTCCCAAAAAAGGAACAAACGAAGATGGAACAAAAAAATTAAGGATGGTCGTAGATTATAAAAAGCTTAATGAGCAAACAATATCGGACCGTTATCCGATACCAAACGTTACGGTAATACTTTCAAATTTGAGAGATGCTAAATATTTTTCAACTATAGATTTAGTCAGGATTTCACCAGATCTTAATGCATAATAATCATATAGAAAAAACAGCGTTCTCCGTGAATAACGGAAAATACGAGTATATACGCTTACCTTTTGGATTGAAAAATGCCCCGAGTATTTTTCAACGCGCTATGGACAATATATTACGTGAATATATTGGAAAAACTTGTCATGTATATATAGATGACATTATAATTTATTCAAAAAGCTGAAAAGATCACACAAAAGATTTAGCAACAATAATTGAAACCTTAAGAAGGGCTCACATGAAAATTACTTTGGAGAAATCGAAATTTTATGAACAACAAGTCGAATTTTTAGGATATATAATAGCACAAAATATAATTACAACACATCCCAAAAAATCGAAACAATAACAAATTTTCCAATACCAACTACATTGCGGCAACTTAGAAGTTTCCTTGGAATGACCGGTTATTACCGGAAATTTATTAAAGATTTTATGCTTCCATTACACCTATCCGGTGAAAATGGGAAAATTTTGCAATACTTATCAAAAAAAATAGAAATACGCTTAGATCAAAATGGGATTCTAGCTTTTGAAAAGCTAAAAAATTTACGAAATCATGAAGTTGAATTATATTAACCAGATTTTAACAAAAAATTTATCCTTACTACAGATGCTTCTAATGTCGCTATAGGCGCTGTATTAACTCAGGAATCGAAACCAATTACCTTCATATCAAAAACATTAAATTCCACGGAACAAAATTATGCAACCAATGAAAAGGAGTTGTATGCAATTGTTTAGGCTTTAAAGATTCTCAGGAATTATCTGTATAGTGTTACGGATCTTGAGATCCATACGGATCACTAGCCATTGACATTTGCAGTTTCCGTATGAAATCCTAATGCCAAAATTAAGCGTTGGCATGTTTTTATAGAGGAATTTTCTCCAAAAATAATATATAAGCCTGGAACTACTAATGTAGTTGAAGATGCATTATCTCGGCAGTACCTTAATAATTTATCCGATAGTTCTTCCTAAACGGAAACCCTACACTCTGTGGAAAGCAGTGATAACAATCATATTCAGGAGACCACTACGCCCCTAAACAATATTTAAACAACAAATTATATTAAGCAAAGCTCGATTTACTATTCATGAATCAATCACTGATTTTGGGAAAGTAAGACACATATAATCGAATATGGCAAAACTGAAAATTTAATAACAATTTTAAAGGAATGTTTGCGAACAGGAATAATAACAGCAATTTATTGTACAGTGGAAGATCTTTAAGAAATAAAAGGTAGTCTATTCCAAAACTTTAATATTAAATTTATACATACAAACAATTTTCCTTTAGATGTAATAAATAGAGAGGATCAGGGTAATATAATTGAGCAAACCCACAACAGAGCTCATAGGAATTATAGAGAAAACCTTAAGCAAATTTATACGCAATATTATTGGCCAAAAATGAGCAATCAGTTTAGTGAATTTATACGTAATTGTGAGATTTGTAATAAAAATAAATATTCCAGACACCCGAAGAAAATACCAATTGGAGAGGCTCCAATCTCAAAAAAAAAGGGGGAATTAATACACGGATATTTTTTTCGCTCAAAATTTAAAACTTATAACTTGTTTAGACTCTTACTGGAAATAATTAACAGTAAAATTAATAGATGACAAAACGAAACTAGAAGAAAAAGTATTAGAAATCTTACAACATTTTCCTGAAGCAAAAATGTTAACAGTTGAAACCTGGTTCATTAGGTTTCACAACATTACAATTCAAAACATTAATGAGCAGATTTGGTATTGAAATATTCTTTTGTGATCCAAAACACAGTACAACAAACGGTCAAATTGAACGAATGCATTCCACTCTTATCGAAATGGCAAGATGCATTAAAGAGGAATATCAGTTAATAAGTTTAGTAGAATCTATATTTAAAGCGGTACAACAATACAACAAAACAATACATTCAGTCACCAACGAAAAACCGTTCGAGGTATTTTATAATAAAATACAACACATTGACTTACATTTAAAACTATCAAAGGCTCAAGAAAAAATGCTCAATCAGCACAATAAAAAGAGGAAAATTTCAAACTTTCAAGAGGGATATATATGAAAAAAATTACTACCGAGAGAAATAAGCTTAAACCAAAATATAGGAGACAAACAGTTAAGCAAGACTTAGGAAATAAGGTTATGATATATAGAAGAAATAGGATAATACATAAGGATAATATAAAATCATAATTTTTATTTACAGAAAATGATACAATATTTACTGCTACTCGTAATAATAGTTGAGTTGCATTTCATCAAAGCTACTGATATCATGGATTATACTAGAGAAATTATGTATTAATAGAAGGATATGAAATAGCTCTCTACAATGAATTTGGTAATATATTTCACTTAATAAATCTTAAATACTATGAAAACATTTTAACGGAAACAAGGAACCAAATAGCCGCAAATAAATACATCAGCTTTGAAATACCCAATACGAATATAAAACACAATTATTCGTCATACAAAGAATTAAGTCCTTATGATGACAATATTATTGAAATAAAATTTGAAATAAAAATAATTGAGACATTACTCGAACAGCTGGACAACATAGACAAGTATAAAACAAAAAGGGGTATAAATGAATTAGGAACAATATGAAAATGGATTGCGGGAACTCCTGATCATGATGATTTTGTATTAATTAAAAATAAATTAAATGAACTTGTAGACATTAATAACAAACAATTTGTTACCAATTCCAAATTATTTGAGTCAATATCCGAAATAACAGAAACAGTCAATAATCTCAAAGGCAGTTCAAGAATAGTAAAGTATATGAAACAAAGGAACAATTTCATTATTAATGAACTACATAATTTCATTCAAACAATAGCTTTGGCAAAGGCAAATATATTAAACCCGGCAATTTTAAATTTAAAAGAGATCAAAACAATTGTTAATCACGAACACAAAGACTTAACTTTAACAGACTTACTTGACGTATCACGTAATCGTCATTGCTATATATATAAAATATCCCATTGTTCAAAAATTATGTAAAATATATGAAGCAAGAGCCATTAATCAGTATGATGGAAAATTATTGTTAGAAAAGCAAGTAGCATACTGTAACAACACTTATGTTAGTATTCAAAATTGTAAAATAGAAATAAAAAGTGTTTTTTGTAAAATCGGAAATAATAAAACATGTTTAGTTGATATTTTAAATAAAGAAAATGGGAATGTAAAAAAATTAGAGAACAAATTTTGACTTAGAAATAATAAAAGAAGGAGCAATTTTAATTTCCGGTGAACATATAGTCGATGGTCATAATGTTAATGGAACATATTTAATAATATTTGGTAATTACACCAAAATTGATAATATTACTTTTGAAAAACCAACCACTAAAATCAATAACTATCTTAAAACAGTTTCCATCGATGAGTTTCTAATAACAGAATATATTGAATCAAAAAACATTGAATTAAATTTGGATAATATAAATTTAATGTCAAAATATATTGATGAAATCTCAATTAATATTGTAATTTGGACTTCAATTATTTTACTCTCAATTATTATAATACTGGTAATATATATCAAAATAAAAAAATATATTAATAAACAAAAGTCCAAAAAAATGAAATAATGTTCTTAGAACTAAATAAAAAAATCAAGATCTTAATGAAGATCTCTAAAGAACGGGGACGTTCTTTTCAAAAGAAAGAGGGGAGTTAAGACCACCCTTCCTTATGAAATTAAATACTAACTGTAAACAAATTTATAAACAACCTCGCTTCGTTAGAATTCCATAACAAATCTTCTTATTTACAATTCCTTACTTTTGTAGCATCAGCAAAATCTTTGGCTGATGCAATATTAAGTTTCTTGATGAAATAGATTTTTCCAGCGAATAACGCTGGTGCGCCATCCGGATATTTACATTAAAACACTATAAGTAATAGAGGCGAGATAAATTTGTTGACAGTTGAGTTAAAGAATAAAACAGTGAAGTTGAAGTATTGACTAAGTGATATAAAAATAATAAATCTTTTTAAAAACTCCAAAAGTGAAGAAACATAATTAATTTGCATAGCTATTAATAAAATGTACAAAAAGTATTGCCAGCTCTTTGTCAACTCTCGCTCCGACTCATGGCACAATAAAACAAGGTAGATGCATGACTTAGAGCCAAGTGTCAGAACTGTCAAACAAAAAAACGCAAAACAACACTGAGTGGAGATGCAGTTTGCCAAGTGACGTTGTTGTTTCTTACCTTTGTTTTGCAAGCTAATAATGTTTCAGTTTAATATATATTTTTTTAAGAAATTTTTTTTTTATTAGGCTGCGACGGAAGAAACAAAAACAGTGCAGGATCATCTGCAAAATCTAACTAGTATTTCAATTAATTAAAATCGATAAGTTGAAATATTGCCAGCATATCTACCACAAGATAGCTGAAATTTTCCAGAAAATACCTTATATATATTCGTGTTCCCTTTTTTCTGCTTTGTTTGGTTTTATTTCGTTGATACACACTTATCAATCAATTTTAGTGATATAAGATGATATTTTCTCCGCCCATAACTCCAGTGCAGTTTTTATATGGTTTTTCGAAGTGCATTGAAGCCGTGCATTGATTGATTTGGAAACAGTACGTGCAGCAATATTGACGAATGCAACGTTGAATCTAAAATTTGTTTTATTCTTAGATCTGTGAATTTCCATATAAATACCGTATCTTCCACACAATGTAGTTATTAACTCACATTTATATCGAAATTAAAAAAAAAATTCGCATGCTGCGGTTGAACACACAAACTACAGGTTACAAGTTTTTTCAATACCAACTAGCTCAGTTAGCAACTAGCCCAGACTACCTACACTACTCTGCTCAAAAGTTAAACATCAGAAGGTTATGGTACTAAAATATTGTGCCGAAATTTAACTTGTTTATTAGCTTCGTTTTTTCCAACATCCAAATTCGATTTCTCTTCAGATTTTCACGACACCAACTAGGTGTGAAACTCATTTTTTGCACTCTTAATCGTTATCAAAATCCGATTTAGATTTTGAAAAAATCGCGGCTATTGATGAAAAAAACGCTTCAAATCAATTTTGGCGATATTTTTTAGTCACAGACAGATGTCGCTATTTTCTGGATACAGATGAACAGCTGATGTTTTCTTTAAGCTGAAAGATAAGATAAGCAGCGCCATCTAGCCATCATTAAAAGGTCATGTGTTGCCTACTTTTACAGTTACGGCCACAACACTTAAAAACATAGAATTGGATCAATTGAATTGATCCGCTCACTTGCTGGATCATGTGTTGTTTTGCTTTGCTTGCAAATTCAATGTTTTGATCCTGATCTCTTATGAAAAAACGCAGCTAATGTTGGAGTTTCTTCTATATATATATACATACATGTCTGCATCATTTAGCATTAAATATCGTGACAAATGCAACATAAAATACGATGCAGGTCTTGTAACGAAAATGGCATCAACATTTTAAACTGTGTAGGCACGGTAAAATAAACCAAAACAAGTATACGCGGTAACATAAGGTCAAGGTTTCTTACCACAAAGCGAAGTTATAATAGATTAATAATTATTTTGGATAAACAATACATTTTTTTTTTGTCATCAGTCCTATGGTATACATTGGAAGATGTATACTATGCTTGTTTTCAGGTTTGTTCGTATTTTGTTCGCTTTGAAGCAAAACAGCAAGTGCGATGGTAGCACGTTGAACTTGCAGCCAAATTGTACGGAAAGGGAAAAATGCATTATTCCGACACAGGTTTTTCGACAAATTTTTTCTTTTCAATGTTTATAAATAAATATATAATTAACAAAAAATAAAACAGCAATATCTGTCGTATGTACTATGAAAAACAAACCTGGGTACTACTTAAGTCATCAAATTAAAATAATAAATCCTCTTGATAACCAACTGTGTCACGAAAGAAAAACAAACTGGTATATAATTCTGTACATGAATATTGAACTTTTCAGTAACTGTCCATAAACAAAAGGTACAATTGATATTTTCCATGATATCGCCATGTTAAAAATATTAGTTGGCTTTATAAAAAAAAGACATTCCTTGGACTACACTGATATAAAGGCAGACTGTTTTTTAACCATTTGCACTGAAGGGGGAATGTTAATAAAATAAATTAGCAATCTTCCCAGACATTCTTTTTTTTTTTTGTAAAAATTTCACTTCTACAATGCGTAGCGGCCGCACACATTTTTTTTTTTTACTTGGTTTTATTTTCAACTTTGTCCGATTTTTGACAATCTTTGAAAAATGTAAACGAAAATAAGAACCCTGCAGCGTTAAGAACTGGTACAAAAATAGTGAATTCACTAGTACTAAGAAGACAGCTACTAGTACCTCGCCTATCTCCAAGCAATGCTTTTGACTGTCGCATTAACATGGGCTTGTCCTACGAAAAGGGTCAATTTTCACCCACTGCATCAACGCATACTAGTGCAAGAACTGGTTCATTGGGAAATATATTGCACTAGTGCCTTGGGGCAGATATCGCACCAGTTCTAAATTTGGGTCTCTCGGGATAGATATTCGACATTGTTTTTCAAACACAATAAGAAAATTTAAATTTAAATTAATATATTACTTACTTACTTACTTACTTAGATGGCCGTGACAACCCGTGTCCGGATTTCGACCGACCTCATCAGCTCTCGCCAGGCTCTCTTCTCCAATCAGATACACCAAGCGCGGTTAGGGCTTCCTCAGCCTGGTCCATCCATCGGAGGCATGGTCTCCCTCGTCGTCGTTGACCAGCGACCCTCGCCTCGAGCACCTTTTTCGCTGGAGCTTCGTCGTCCATACGATGGACATGACCCAGCCAGCGTAGTCGCTGCACAGTTATACGCCGAACTACGTCTACGTCCGTAGAGCTCATACAGCTCGTGGTTCATTCGGATGCGATAGTCATCGCCGACTCGAACAGGACCGAAGATTTTGCGAAGAACTTTTCTCTCGAACACCCCCAGAGCGGCTGCGTCAGTTTGCGAAACTACCCATGCCTCAGCGCCATAAAGCAGCACAGGTAGAACGAGCGTCTTGTAGAGTGTTAGTTTTGTCGATCGAGAGAGGGCTCTGGAACTTAGTTGCTTACTGAGCCCGTAGTAGCACCTATTAGCAATTATTGTTCTTCGCTTTATCTCCAGGCTGATTTCGTTGTTAGTGTTAATGTCGGTGCCAAGGTACACGAACTCCTTGACTACTTCAAAGTTATAGCTGCCGGATGAAACGTGGGAGTCTAAACGCCGCGCTCCCTTGTTTGTAGACAGCATATACTTTGTTTTACCCTCATTTATCGTCAAACCCAATTTGGCTGATTCCTTTTCGATAGCGGCGAAAGCAGCGGTAACATCTCTCTTGGTTCTGCCAACAATATCGATATCATCGGCGTACGCAAGGAGCTGGACACCTTTATAGAAAATGGTGCCATTACGATGCACACCGGCCTTTCGTACGATCAACTCCATGATGATGTTGAAGAGATCGCAAGACAGTGGATCGCCTTGCCTGAAACCTCTTTCGGTATTGAAGGTTTCGGAGAGGTCATTTCCTACCTTGACGGAGCTGCGTGTGTTGCTCAACGTCATTCTGCAAAGTCTAATCAACTTTGCAGGTATACCGAACTCAGACATTGTTGCGTATAGGCAATCCCTTCTCGGGCTATCGAACACAGCTTTAAAATCGACAAAGAGATGGTGTGTGTCAATTTGATTTTCGTGGGTTTTCTCCAGGATTTGTCGTAGCGTTAAAATCTGGTCTATGGTGGACTTACCAGGTCGAAAGCCACACTGATAAGGTCCAATCAGTGTTTTTGTAATCGGCTTTAATCTTTCACACAGTACGATTGAGAGAACCTTATATGCGATGGAAATAAGACTGATACCTCTATAACTAGCGCAGATTGTAGGGTCTCCTTTCTTAAGTATAGGGCACAGTACACTGAGGTTCCAATCGTCGGGCATGCTTTCTGCTAGCCATATTTTGCTGATGAGCTGATGCATGCGCCTTATCAATTCATCGCCGCCGGTTTTAAACAATTCAGCTGACAGGCCGTCAGCACCCGCTGCTTTATTGTTTTTGAGTCGTTGGATAGCAACTCGAACCTCTTCATGGCTAGGTGGTGATACTTCCACTCCGTCATCGTCGATTGGTGGCACTGCACTGCGCTCTCGATGGGCGGCATTGGTGGAATCGTAATATATTAATATATTTAATATTTATTTTAATATGAATATACATATAAACACATTAACATATTTACAGTATAACAACCAACACAACAAACTCTTGGGACTGCAGTAGGTTGTCTGCATGCAGTTAGCAATTGAACACACACTCCATCTCCATTGAGTCATTTATCTCCATTGAGTCACCCACTTAATTTTTTTATTTTCGTTTTTCTGGCCTAACTTTATTTTATTCAATTATATTTCGGTATATTTAACACTTTTTAACAAGATAAAAGAAATGCCGGCAAAAAGAAGAAAACAACAAAATTCAAGTTGAAGCCAAACCGGCATGGATATACGTTTATACGCGCAGCTCGCTAAATAGCTTTGTTTCACTTTCTCTAATCGAATTTACTAGCGCGTTTTTGTCCACTAGGGTACGATAGATAACTAGTTCGTATATAACCTTTAAGTACTAGCACAAAAATAGTGCACGGTGAATATTGTCTACCAGCTCGCTGCAGGGAATTTAAAATACAAGCAAATGACAAGCACTGGTCGCCGTTTGTGTGAATATAGCCAAGAACTCTTATTTTTATACAACTCTTTTTTTATTATGTTGTAGTATAAAAGTGCTACTTTTTCTTAAAAATACTTTTTACCTACAAAAAGCCAGCATATTCGTTATTTTCCCACGTAGAAACACTGTCAGTAGATACAATATGTTCGTTCTGGATCAGGTGGCGGGTGGCGCAAGGCGATGACGTCATGCCTGCACCCCAACGCCTTCTAGTGGGGGGCTTTTGTTTTTTGCTAAAAAGGTGCAAAGGTGTATGTCTTTGCTAAAAGCTATTAAAAATTGGCATGGTTGGTGTATGTCTTTGCTTTAAACTTTTAAATTAGCAAGTTTGGGATATGTCTTTGCTTTTAAGCGTTGATCATATTTTTTTCCCCTACATTATCAGTAGTGGTAGTCAAGCGAGTTCTTATCAGTGTTTGCATGTTTTGTTTTTTTTCTTAACCATCGAATTCGTTATAGCAATGACTCAAATTCTGCTGGCTGACTTTAGCTGAAATGATATGACTTGCTATATGAAAATATATGCATTAATATGGGTTGAAGCAATGTAGATAAGGCGATGGTTGAAGGTTTAAATAAATGTTTATAGATTTAATAAAGTTGGTAAGTAGAAGGTGGGTGTCTTTGTTTTGTCTTGTTTTTGTTGAACAGTAAAGACCAGTTTAGCAGTTAGCTGTAGAACAGTACAGATCAGTTTTAGCCGGTAGCTGTAGAACAGTACAGATCAGTTTTAGTCGATAGCTGTTGAATAATACAGATAAGTTTTAGCAGTTATCTGCTAAACTGGTCTGTACTAATCAACAGCTAACTGCTAAAACTGGTCTGTACTATTCAACAGCTAACTGCTAAAACTGATCTATTCTGTTCAACAGCTAACTTATAAACTGGTCTGTACTGTTCAACAGCTCCCGGCTTAAACTGGTCTGTACTGTTCAACAGCTACCTGCTAAAACTGATCGATAATTAATCAATCAATCATAATATCGATAATCAATCAACCAATAATTCAATATGAATGAAATACTCAATGTACTTCAACAACCTATGTACGATGAGAGTATTATAAAAAGAGACTATCATAGTTACTATCCATACCAAAAATCGTTTAACAATAACGATGAGATTCGTATACCCATTCAAAATCAGGATCTCTTTGTCTTACCAAGTGAGAGTATGATTTACATTCATAGGTTTATAGTAAAACAGGAAGGAGGAAATGATATAGTAACAACAGGTGTGAAATTTAAAAAACAACTTTGTTTCATATCTGTTTGAAGAAATTCGATATGAAATTAATGGCTTTGAAGTTGATCGTACACGTAATCCTGCACTTACATCAACCATGAAAAATTTCGTATCATTGAATAAAGCTGAAAGTGGCACATTAAGAAACGCTGGTTGGGCTACTTTGCAAAATTGGAAATGTACAAGATAATTAAAAACGAAAATTTGGTAATACCAATGGCGTTTAGAAGTTGGGACTATCATATAAATCCTATACTATCAAAGGAAACAAAAGTTTTATGGAATGTAAAGCTTTCACCGCAAAATGAAAGACCACGATTTCTTATAATCGGTTTACAAAGAGAAAAAAGTAAACAGGAAGGAAATATATTTGATCATTGTAATATATCTAATTTAAAAGTATATATATAAACTCTGAATCATATCCCTATGATGATTTAAATAGTCGCTTTGAAATGGCACAGTATGCTGTACTATATGATATGTATACAAAATTTCAACAAAGTTATATGCGGGAATCTCAACCATTGCTAGATGTCGTTGGATTCAAGGCTATTGCACCACTTATTGTTGTTGATGTAACACGCCAAAATTATTTTAGAAGTAACACAAAAACATGTTGAACTTCTACATTGCTGCCTTATCTTGAACTTGCGGGTTATGAGTGCGCTTACTATGAACCTTGGCTCTTATCACTTTAACCTTAAAATTAATATTGAAATTAAATAAAATTAAAATCTGTATCGGGATGGGGATGGGTGACGTCATCGGCATACAATAACATAAGTCGGCTTCTAAATTGTTCTCTACGTTTCTGCATCTCGAAGCTTCTAGAAACTTCCTGACTCTTCTTGGTTGCGGTGTATTTCGTTTACTTAAAATAAAATACAGCGGCGGAGAAGTTGCTGGGTATAAGCGACTTGGCCGATGGTTATTAAGCGGGGGCTTGTTACCCCGATGTCCCCCCAACTGACGAATAGATATTTATATATACGCCTATGTTTTAAATGGTTGTCATCTAATACACAAACTACTTATATACATCTAATACTCGCACCTAATACTTACCGACTTTATTAAATTTATAAACATTTCTTTAACCTCTCCAACCTTCGCCGTACCTAAATTGCTTCATTCCAAATAAATATATATATTTTCACAAAGCAAGTTGACCAGCAAAATTTGAGTCTTGCTGTAACTAATGCGAGGGTTAAGAAAAAAACGTGCAAGCACTGATAAGAACTCGCTTGACTCCCACTACCGATAATGTAGTGTATAAAATTATGATCAACGCTTAAAACCAAAGACATATCCCAAACTTGCTAATTTAAAAGTTTAAAGCAAAGACATACACCAACCTTGCCAATTTGTAATAGCTTTTAGCAAAGACATACACCTTTGCACCTTTTTAGCAAAAAACAAAAGCCCCCATTAGATGGAGTTGGGGTGCAGGCATGACGTCATCGCTTTGCGCCACCCGCCACCTGATCCAGAACGAACATATTGTATCTACTACTGTCCTGAACGATGATTGCTGTCATGCGCAGCGTTCAAAAATGAACAAATTTTAATTGCTCCACAATGTGTTCATCCGCTCTCGCTCTCACTGATTTTTGACAGTTCTGCATTGATAGCAACAACAAAACATATCGAACGCCGTTCAAACAATCATCGTTTGACCTCAGCTTTTGTGCTCACGTTACACAGTTGCTTTTAGGTTAAAATTGCTACAGGTTTTTTTTTATATTTTTATGGTTATTTATTTATATAATATATAATATAAAATATAAAATATATAATATATAATATATAATATATAATATAAAATATATAATATATAATATATAATATATAATATATAATATATAATATATAATATATAATATAATATATAATATATATATATATAATATATAAAATATAATATATAATATATAATATATAATATATAATATATAATATATAATATATAATATATAATATATAATATATATATAATATATAATATATAATATATAATATATAATATATAATATATAATATATAATATATAATATAATATATAATATATAATATATAATATATAATATATAATATATAATATATAATATGTAATATATAATATATAATATATAATATATAATATATAATATATAATATATAATATATAATATATAATATATAATATATAATATATAATATATAATATATAATATATAATATATAATATATAATATATAATATATAA